>CM062288.1:281433090-282071547 GCA_031216915.1 Pictodentalium vernedei
AGTCTCAACTTTGCAAGTTCACAAGTGGGTATCCAGTGGCCAAGAGTGAAACATACCTTTTGACTGCACAATTCCTGACGTGATAACTTCATCATCATTCAAGGAACAGTCCTCTTCTTAACAGTTTAGTTCGGCGACTCACAACTTTTTTTTGGTGGTGGTGGGAGGGGGGTGGGGCGTGAGGGATTCAGATCTGACCCAAGAGTCTACAGTCCTGGGGCCTCCCAAAGTTCCAGGCCATAGGTTCACCTCACCTTATTCAGTGATGACGTCACTATTTTCTCGACATGGGGGGGGGGGGGGGGGGGATGGGGGCGCTTGTGCTCCCTGACGCAGGGGCTAGGATATTTCTCAACAAGCATACAATAAAGGAACCCCGGACTTTGGGAGACCCTTCAGCACAACCCCTGACGATTATCCCTGGCCCTGGTAGTGAATGGTTGGTAATATATGTGTAACACGAGTTTGCAATAATGTCAGTAATATCTTGGGGTGGGGTGGGAGTGTCAGGCCTGATCCAAAAGAGTTATGGGCCTTGGTGTCACTATCCTGCCCCACCCTATTCAGTGGTGACGTCAGAATTTCCTTGACATGGGAGCTTGTGCTCCTGTACGTAGGAGCCAGGGCATTTCGACAAGAAAACAAGGGGGGCAGTTTCCCTGGCGAGGATGGCTACCCCCCCCCCCCCCGAATGGGGGAGTAGCTGGGACTGCATCCCTGACCTCATATCCCTTCCAGCACCACCCCTGGTACAGGGTCGGGAAGAGGGTGAGGGCCCGGGGGTAGTAACTCCGGAGCCGGTACCTTGGGGGTCAGGGGTTGGCCCAAGGGTCTAGGATTCTTGGGTCAGGCCTGGCAAATCCAAAGTTCTGACTCCTGTGCCAAGCCTGGGTCCCTGATCCCCGAGCGAGAAGCAGCAACAAAAGTTGCCACGCGTGTAAAGAAGGAATGGGAGTGCCCCGTGGAGATGCTTAATCTGTTAACCCTTTACTTAACATGAAAAGCAGACGACACAAGCAAACAACATTATTGAATATCTAGTCCAAAAACATAGCTTATGACCCTTCATTGGAACGAGCTCGTTCCAATGAGGGTCATATGCTAAGTTTTGAGGCAAAGAAAATGACAAAATAATGAAAATCGAATGGCAGCATTTTTGTGAATAGCGCTGGATTGTTTGGTCGTAACATTGGGTAAAGGGTTAACAGACTATTATCTGTATACATATGCACCAGACCCGGTGTTATCACTTCAAGAATTCTTCACTTTTAGTACTTCGGCATCTGCATCAGTATCCCGACTCTTTCGAAAGGGGGGCGCGTCACAGAATTAACCCTAGGGAACGAATTTCCTCTCTCTATAGCCCTGTATATATATATACATGTATACGTCTGTTCAAGGAAAGTCTTTTAACCCTTTAACCAACGAATCGCCCGCACCCGCCCGCGTAATATGCAAATTCAGCAGTTGAAAAAATATTATTTTTCCAAAAATTTCAACAAAACCATATCGTTCCAACGAGGGGTCACATAATATGGTTTTGTTGAAATTTTTGGAAAAATTGAAAAAGTGATTTTTAAAATAATAAATTTTGATATCGTCTGCGTTAGGTAAAGGGTTAAAGAATAGTACACTCATTGTGAAAACTGAATGATAATAATATTTGGTTGAGGTTGTTTCTCATTAATTATGATATCTGTCTGTGCTGCATGTTCTAACGCGTGTCAAATCCTCTGTCTTCTCCTGTGCAACAAAAACGTTTGTCAATGGCGGACGCTAGAAGTTATGCAATGGAAAAGAAAGACGCTCAATGAAAGCGAGGACCATATTTGCTCTATGTATTATCAAGGTCGTGGATTGAAACATTATCAACAAACCACGGGATTACTTAAACCGAGAATTTGACAAAGTCCACATGTATGACTAGTTTTTAACCTCAAATTTATCAAGATTTATTTGATTTGATGTATGTAAAGTACACATTCCGGAAGCTGTTGTTCGCATATAATTTCGCAGTGTTCGCATTTCTCATAGTCACATATATATAAGAGGTAAGATTTGCTTTATTTTTCGTGAAATTTAGTTACCAAATTTAATTATACAATTCCCCTGTCCTCAACACGATTAAACAACAATAGATGTTCCAGGGAGTTGCAAAATGATTCAGGAAGTGAGTCTGAACCAGATCTCTTCTTTAAAAGCGGAGTAGGGTGGGTGTATACAGTTATGTTGAGAACAACATCTACATTTGGCAATATAGTGAATCGGGGGGGGGGGGGGGGGGGGGGGGGTGCTGGGGGCTACTTCCGTCGCAAGCCAGAAAATAAACAGACTGTCATCTGCAAAATGAGGCCCCCAGAGGGTGAATTTAGTGATGCTACCCTGCAGGGGTAACAACACTAAATTTACCCTCTGTGAACCTCAATCTGAATCAGGGTCTCAAAACTGAACAGAAAGAGGCACCCGGAGGATAAACTGGCCCACTGTATGGGCTAGCATCATCAAATTAACCCTCTGGGGGACCTCATTCTACATATGTCAGACTGCTTGTATTCAGGCCTGTTCCGTCGGGTGAGGGCATGCAAACAACACCATAAAGATAATACCTCTTAAAACATGATACACATGCGCTATAGGAATAACCCGATGGCATATAATCGCTGTGACACAGGCAGAGTTAATTACATTGCAAGAGTTTTAGTCCGCACCAGAAACTTTCTACACAATCACTGGCTGACTGACATCCGGTCTCTCTTGTGAGTTAAATCGTACTCATCAACTTTGTGGCTGGTGAAACTGCGGTATCAAAAACAGGTGTAATGGGCAAATTGCCATGGCACCTTTTTGACATCCTCGTTCCACAAGCCACAGTTTTAATTTTTTTTTTTACTTTTCGTTTTGACTCTCTCAAAACCTCCAGAGTCACGAATATTGTGACTTTTCCCAATTAAAACAAAAATGTTTCACACCGAACCATGGAGGCTCTACCCCCACCCCTGCCGTGGATTATAGCCACGCGTTGGGGAAATCTGGCGCCTCCTCTGAAGTGAATGTGCTCTTTTATTTTATTCAAATGCCAGTGTTGAACGGAAGTCGTATTTAACCCTTTGATATTTTTGTACGCCTTATTACGTACCAAGCCAAACAATAAGCAGACTGTCATCTGCAAAATGAGGCCCCCAGAGGGTGAATTTAGTGATGCTACCCTGCACAGCAGGGTAGCATCACTAAATTTAACCTCTGTGAACCTCAATCTGAATCAGGGTCTCAAAACTAAACAGAAAGAGGTAACCAGAGGATAAATTGGCCCACTGTATGGGATAACATCATCAAATTCACCCTCTGGGGACCTCATTCTGCAAATGTCAGGCTACTTATTTTCAGGCCTGTGACGTACGAAATCAAAGAGCGCGTTGATGCTTTGTGGTCATTTGTTCTATTATTTTTCGAGTTTTTTTTTAATTTTTAACCTCAATTCCTATTTTCCCTCAAATAGTTCTCAGTGACAACCATTGAGCCAAATGTTATCACAGCTTAAAATACAAATATAATCCTGCTGCCACTCAACTGGTTGAGTGCTAGAAGCCACTATGAGGGCTTTCAAAAAATGAGGATACCAGAGCAAAAGCCAACACTTTCGTTTCTTATATTTCATATTCAATCAAACACATATGATAATTTGTTTATATAAACTTGTTTATTACAAATTATCGGAGAGTGCCTGTGGGCGCTCTCCAATAATTTGTACTAAAACAAGTTTTGAATAACAAATTCAGACCACCAAAAATAATATAGCCCTTAACCAGACATTCGCTAATGTGAAAAATACCTTGTTATTGTACTTTCGGACGTTTAACGTCGCATTTTGAAAAGCGTTGAAGAAACGGAATTCCCAGTGACGTTTGAACGTCAGGATAATTAAAGTCTCAATGGGTTAAGAGGCGTCGATTATAAGGGTCCAGGTTAACAGTGGGAATACCTTAGTTTCGAGAATATGATTTTGGCACTCACTGGAAAGTGTGCAGCGATCTTCAGTGCGCAGACAAAAAGTCATCATGTGGAAAATGCAGAACAAAGTACTAAAAGATATAGTTGTCAATATCTGAACTTCCAGGGGCCACAAAATCTCCATCTAAATTTCTTTATCTTAGACTTATTTCCCACGTACTGAGAGAAGTTGGAACTGCACGGTTTTAACACTTACGCTGTCGAAAGCGACTATTATCCGAATCAAATGGTTTGGCGCGCCGAAGACGCGCAGAGACGATTTGGGGAGCAAGCCCCTTTCGGCCCTCATTAGCTGTAGAATTTTGAAGTGTCAGACCGTGGTAAAGGAGGAGAAGTTGTGGGTTGTTAGCGGCGTTTGTGTCTTTTTTGCTTCTTTTTCAGAGGTGGAAGCTTGGAAGGAGAGACAGTGGTAGTTGGTGTTGTTGGTGGGCTGCTGAGTTTTATAGGGTCTGGTCCTAGCCGAGTCTGGAGTGGTTGTAGGTGATTGCTGAGTCTTTTGTTGGTGTAAGTTTCTGTCGTCTATTAGTTGTTTGGCTTTTTCGACTTGTTGGAGGAATACTTGGTATTTCCTGTCCATCTCTTGCCTGTGAAGGTCCCCCTGTATTTTGTTTTTCCGTAAGATGTTCTCCAGCCTGTCGTCCGCGTCCTGGAATTCTGGCTTAGAAGGAAGAGGCGAGTGGGGGATCAGGAAGTGGCGAGAGGGCAGCTTCCATTTCCACCTCAGTCTCCACAGACTCTTCCACATCCGACAATACCGGCTGGGAAGCCGGCATTTAGGTGGGGCTGTCTGCGGGAGTGGGAGGGGAAGTGGTGGCCGCCGCTGGCTCTTTCTTTTCCTCACCGTTCTCTTTCTTCATCTCCAAGAATGCCTCCAAGCGTCGGGAATCCCTCCGCTTGGTGGACGGGCTCTTCTTTCTTCTCTTTCTCTTTTCAGGGCCTCTTGACCTACTCGGGTGAGGACCAGTGTGAGAGGGGATCCTCTCGTCAAAGGTACTACCTCTCCCCGAGTAGGGTGGTGATTTCTTGTCTTCCTCGATCTTGAACTCAAGAGACAGATGGACGCTCTTGTCTGTCTCCTGGATAGTCCAGGTTTCTCTAGATAGTCCAGGGTGACAGGGCAAGAGACGCCCAGAGCTGCTATCGTTTTCTTCAGTCGCGCTGGTAGTTCCAGTGTTTCCATAATTGAGATTCTAATTAGGATGCTCGCACTCTGAGTTCAGAGGTGCGAATGAAAATGATGCGACTATTATCACCTATTTTCACCTATTTTATGATGATTATCTGTACGTTCTGATATGCGCAGATCAAACCTACCATCTGATTAATTGTTGGAAAGGGCTCAGAGAGCCCTTTACAACAATTAATCAGATGATAGAGTTTCAAGCATGTCATAAATTTTATTAAACTTCCTCGCATACAGGTGTACATAGAGGTCCTCCATATATGGTCAAAGTGGGCGTGGCAGTAAGAGGGTTAAACTATTGAACAACATTTGATAGTTATAAGTATATATACTTATATTTGACTTCTGTGATGGCTGAAGTCCCGGCTGATAAAATATTTCAACAAAATCATCAATGACGATGAAGATGGAATATTATAGTATTGGGATTATAGTTCCAACACTCCGAGGTCCTTCGAAATTTATTTTTGGATCATTAAGCAGAGTAAGAATGATGCTCGCACTTCCTAACTTGATACCTTACCTTTATTCTGGATCCCCATTACTCTGGCTCGTCACATGTGCCAGGGTGAACGAGAGTCATGGACCCCGACCATATGGGGGTTCGTTGCGAATAGGGTTCCATTGACTCACTGGGGGCTCTATCCATTTGTGTCATTACATATAATTATGAATTGTTTGTGCATTCAGTTATCACCCTTCCGCCAATTTACTGACCATTTTCTAATGGGTAGGTTACTGATGCAATGTCAGTTATCGAAAAGAAAGTTGGTGGTATTCGGTTCAGTAATATATACCTCTCGGCTACCGTTCGGATTCTGCTTTTTTGGCACCAATTTTCAAAATTAAACCTTTGAGACAGTATTTATCCTGACGTTCAAACGTCACCGGGAATTCAGTTTCTTCAACGTTTTTTTTTCAAAATGCGACGTCAAACGTCGGAAAGTACAAATAACAAGATCTGGTTGAGGGCTAGATTATTTTTGGGGTTCTGAATTTGTTATTCAAAACTTGTTTCATTACAAATTATTGGAGAGTGCCCACAGGCACTCTCCAATAATTTATAATGAAACAAATCTATATAAACAAAATATTATTTGTGTTTACTGAATATGAAATATAAGAAAGGAAAGTGTTGGCTTTTGCTCTGGTATCCTCATTTTTGAAAGCCCTGATAGTATCTTCAAGTATTCAACCAGTCTTGATGTCTTGACATCAGGATTATATTAGTATTTTAAGCTGTGATAACATTTGGCTCAACTGTTGTCACTGAGCACTATTCAGGAGAAAATAGGAACTGAGGTGAAAACTTTAAAAAATAAAAAAAAAAATAATAACAAAACATATGATCACAAAGTATCAACCCGATGTTTGATTTCGTACCATATTAGTAGTATGTCATGCACGTTTGAGGGAAAGGTTGGGGGACCCCGGAAGTGACGTCCTGTCACGTGACCTAGTGGCGCCATGTTGTGTTGTCATGGTAACCCGCGTGAGCGGCCATCTTGTGACGTCATCTCCATAGTGATACGTGGTGTGAGTGCGCATGCGCAGCGCGTGTTGTTAAGGTGATACGTGTTTCCGTCGTCCATTTTGTATACTGGAGGCCGCCATCTTGGTTTCTATGGTAGCACGTGATTGCTATGTGACCCAATTTTTCTACAATAAGACGGGGTATGTTCGGGGGTGTGTTCCTTTGTAGAAGAGTAAATCTGATTACCACAAACAACCCGACAATCCCTCCAAATTCTCCAAAATCCACCCAAAATCACCGAAATTTACTTTATTTCCCCAATTTATCGGCCTAGCACGTAGTGCTATGGTACTAAGGGGGTACAGGGGGTGCGTTCGATTGAACAGGAATAATGTTTTGCTTAGAATTCTCCCGGAATCCCTTTTTGGATCCCTATCCCATGACGTTTTTCCCATTAAAAGACAAGTTCCTTTGGTCATTACCCAGAATTCTCTGCTTCTATCTGTATATGCAATAGTTTTCGTCTATCTGGCCATGTTCCTTTGTTCTAGAGTATACTCCAGTAGCGTAGAAGAGCCTATTAACTGGAAGGGCTTTGCTTATTATTACTATATTTATCTATTCTAGTCTATTCTTGTTAGTTCTGACCCTATTCTGTGCACTCTTGTTGTTTCATTTATCTAGATCATTTATATAAATTATAACTAACCAATCAGATTGCCTGATTTCCCATAACCTGTACTTAATCGTATAGAGTTATCTCCCCTTATTACAACGAAGTTGTATCCGATTGTCATCACATCTATATCCAATGGCAATATCCCCCGGGCACCCCAATTTCGGCACCCCTTTTTGAAAAACATATGACCTTCGGCGCCCCTTCTTTGTCATGTGTGCTTATGTGAAAAAGCACAATGTGACACAATGTGCCCTAGCACATAGGCACATGATTTATGTGCCGATATGTGCTTATGTGAAAAGGCACAATGTGACACAATGTGCCCTAGCACATAGGTACATACGGGGTATTTGAGGATACCTATTGCCTGGTATTGTATTATTCGAGGATACCTATCTAGGATACCTTCTGGAGAATCCCTTTTTGTCATATGTGCTTATGTGCAAAAGCACAATGTGACACAATGTGTCCTAGCACAAAGGCACATGTTTTATGTGCTTATGTAAAAAGGCACAATGTGACACAATGTGCCCTATCACATAGGCACATACGGGTATTTAAGGATACCTATAGCCTAATATTGTATTATTTGAGGATACCTATCTAGGATACCTTTAGGAGATTCCCTTTTGTCGTATGTTCTTATGTGTAAAAGCACAATGTGACACAATGTGCCCTAGCACATAAGCACATGCTTTATGTGCCAATATGTGCTTATGTGAAAAGGCACAATGTGACACAATGTGCTCTAGCACATAGGCACATACGACCAAAGTGGGATTCCATAGCCACAGGTGTTTTCCAAAAGGGATTCTTTAAAAGGGATTCCGTAAAATGGAATTCCTATCCGACTCCATAAATGGGATTCCGTGTTTTATCATTGACACTCGAGGGTATTCCCCTTCCCTATTGGAAGAATTCAGTTCAATGGATTGTAGTTCATTCAGTTAAAATTTATTAAGTTTAAAAATGCATTCAAATCAGTTCATTTAGGTTATAGTTCAAAAAACTGTATTGGCTTCAAAGGGGTTTACACCTGGGTTATAGAAGTTATAGTTAAAAACTGTATTGGCTTCAAAGGGTTCATTCAATTTTGTTCAGTTCAAGAGGGTTACCATTGGGTTATATTTGGGTTCATTCAGTTGAAAACTTTGTTATGTTGAGTTTGATCTTGGTTGTGTTCAATCAGATCAGTTCGATCTTCGTTCACTTTGTTATGTTATGTTCACTTCTATCTTGGCTGTGTTGGATCTTTCTTCATTTTTTATGGTCAATTCACTTCGAGTTTGCTTATATTCGATCAGATCAGTTCGATTTTCTTCAATTTGTTCTGTTCACTTCGATCTTGGTTGTGTTGGATCTTCGTTCACTGCGACTTCAACAGTTCAACTGTTGTTGAGTTGGTTCTGTTAGTTGTTTCCAACTAGTTCGATCTTCGTTCATGTTTCGTCTGTTTAGTTAGGTTGCTGCATGTAGTATTTATGGGTTACAGTCCATTCAGGTTAAAAATTGCATTGTATATATTGGGCGTTAAGATTAAATCAAAGTTTATGTTGTGTTCCCTTCGATCTTGGTTGTCAGTTGTATCTGTTCGGGTTCTTATTGTAGTTGATGAATTAGGCTTTATTAGTCCTTTTCCATACCCTCGAGTGTCAATGATAAAACACGGAATCCCATTTTACGGAGTCGGATAGGAATTCCATTTTACGGAATCCCTTTTAAAGAATCCCTTTTGGAAAACACCTGTGGCTATGGAATCCCATTTTGGTCGTATGTGCCTATGTGCTAGAGCACATTGTGTCACATTGTGCCTTTTCACATAAGCACATATCGGCACATAAAGCATGTGCTTATGTGCTAGGGCACATTGTGTCACATTGTGCTTTTACACATAAGAACTGTGTTCAACATACGACAAAAGGGAATCTCCTGAAGGTATCCTAGATAGGTATCCTCAAATAATACAATATTAGGCTATAGGTATCCTTAAATACCCGTATGTGCCTATGTGATAGGGCACATTGTGTCACATTGTGCCTTTTTACATAAGCACATGTCGGCACATAAATCATGTGCCTTTGTGCTAGGACACATTGTGTCACATTGTGCTTTTTCACATAAGCACATATGACAAAAAGGGATTCTCCAGAAGGTATCCTAGATAGGTATTCTCGAATAATACAATACCAGGCAATAGGTATCCTCAAATATCCGTATGTGCCTATGTGCTAGGGCACATTGTGTCACATTGTGCTTTTTCACATAAGCACACATGACAAAAAAGGGGCGCCGAAGGTCACATGTTTTTCAAAAAGGGGTGCCGAAATTGGGGTGCCCGGGCATATTGCCATTGGATATAGATGTGATGACAATCGGATACAACTTCGTTGTAATAAGGGGAGATAACTCTATACGATTAAGTACAGGTTATGGGAAATCAGGCAATCTGATTGGTTAGTTATAATTTATATAAATGACCTAGATAAATGAAGCAACAAGAGTGCACAGAATAGGGTCAGAACTAACAAGAATAGACTAGAATAGATAAATATAGTAATAATAAGCAAAGCCCTTCCAGTTAATAGGCTCTTCTACGCTACTGGTGTATACTCTAGAACAAAGGAACATGGCCAGATAGACGAAAACTATTGCATATACAGATAGAAGCAGAGAATTCTGGGTAATGACCAAAGGAACTTGTCTTTTAATGGGAAAAACGTCATGGGATAGGGATCCAAAAAGGGATTCCGGGAGAATTCTAAGCCAAAACATTATTCCTGTTCAATCGGACGCACCCCCCTGTACCCCCTTAGTACCATAGCACTACGTGCTAGGCCGATAAATTGGGGAAATAAAGTCAATTTCGGTGATTTTGGGTGGATTTTGGTGATTTGGAGGGATTGTCGGGTTGTTTGTGGTAATCAGATTTACTCTTCTACAAAGGAACACACCCCCGAACATACCCCGTCTTATTGTAGAAAAATTGGGTCACATAGCAATCACGTGCTACCATAGAAACCAAGATGGCGGCCTCCAGTATACAAAATGGACGACGGAAACACGTATCACCTTAACAACACGCGCTGCGCATGCGCACTCACACCACGTATCACTATGGAGATGACGTCACAAGATGGCCGCTCACGCGGGTTACCATGACAACACAACATGGCGCCACTAGGTCACGTGACGGGACGTCACTTCCGGGGTCCCCCACCGGGGTCCCCTAACCTTTCCCTCAAACGTGCATGACATACTACTGACGTACAAAAGTATCAAAGGGTTACGTGTCCCATGGCTCAGTGCAATCCTGGCTAGCCCCCCCCCCCCCCTCCCCACCCACTTGTGCTTCGAAGACCTATATTCCGAAGATCCAATAATCCGGAGGTTCAGTACTGCGACTCTACCTCCGTAACCCCAAAATCTGGATCCGTCGCTGCGAAATAAATGACTGAATGACCTGCAGACAATGGCCAGACTATCGTGTTTCAAAGAAAATACTTTCAGTACCACGCAGATGTCGTGAGAAGGAATCTTTATGTGCAATTTCCCTTCTATAGGGGAAATAGGGGTGGAGCCGGGAGTCCGGTATACAACTGCAGCCGCAAGGACATAGGAAGCATCTCAAATTGGGGTGGGAGGCACAACCATACAAGGGCATCCATATCGGTGGTGGATCATGTATTAGTTGGATGGTAGGAATACTATATACAAAGCTATGCTTGGAACTCTCGCACCTCTACATCAAGCAAAATGCACAGTATTTTGCTCCATATTTAACAGATCTCCACCCCACCCCCATCAGGTCGACGGCCGTAGCAGAGAAATATGAAAATAAGGGAACTTTGGTCACATTCTTAGAGTGAGGAATCCGTGTGACCATTTCGCATGTAAGATTACCATCACATGGTTAGTAAAGAAGTCGGCCTAAACCCTTTTCTCCCCTCCCTCTCTCTCTCTCTCTCTCTCTCTCTCTTTCTCTCTCTCTCTATCTCTCTCACTCAACTGTTTCTGGGAAAAGTTGCAGGGGCGCGTGCCTCCTATGTCCCTTCCCGATCCAAACTTACCCGCAACAAGCTATATGCAGCTTATTCCGAGTTAAACTGTTCAATAAATGGAGTTGACGAATCTTTCTGGAGAGTTTATAAAATGTACAAAAGAATAAAGTATCTTGCTTGATGTCAAATCAATTCAAAATATCTCACGTACATTACACGAGAACACACAATTCAATGGAAAAGAAGAAAAGCGATTTGCAAAGTGATTTTATCAATGCTACATTTTTCACAATACACGTACGATTGTTTGATGCCCTTGAGACTTCAAAAAAAAGAGAAAGATGTTCTTTTTTAACCGAACAAGAGTGTTAGCGCAAGCTGGTCATCAAGCAAATAGAAACAAATGAACGTGACAACCGTTACTTATTCCCAGTTCGTTATTCGATTTTCGTTATCAACCGATTTTACCGGATGATAACGAAAATAGAATAAGGAACTGGGAATAAGTAATGCTTGTCACGTCCACCAGAAGGAACGACGTGGTGAATTATGGTATCGGGAAGTGACAAACTTCACTCTTAATTTATAGCTCGAGAAATATTATTTCGAAATACCGAAATTTTATTTCATTTTAACGAAATGATATTTCGTTTGTATGAAATATTTTTTCGTTTTAACGAAGTAATATTTCGTTATAGCGAAATAATATTTCGTATTTCGAAATAATATTTCATTGTAACGAAATAATATTTCGAAATATAATTTCGTTTGAAGGAAATAAAATTTCGTTTTCGAAATAATTATTTTGTTTACAAGAGATAAATCTTTCGTTTCAACGAAATAATTTCTCGCGGCCGTTTAGGAGAAAAATAAGCAGCCAGCTTTGTAATTTTACAACACACGTTATCCATGACACGTGTTGAAATGTAGAGTAAATTGAAATGTATCGCACATTTAGTTGACGATACAACACATGTCAGTGAACGATACAATATTCTGAGTTGACGGGGGGGGGGGGGGGGGGGGGGGCATAGGGACCTACAAACCACGTTAGAAACTGAATCGAACCACTTCCCCTCTACGTTGAAAGTGAGATCTTTCAAACTAGATTGAATGGTGAAGTTCCTGGTCGCATTATAGCAAAAATTTATAGCTTGGGATTTTGATATTTCGACATCAGTGTTCAAAAGGTTAACCCTTTACCCAACGTAACGCCAAAACCGGCCAGCGCTATTCTAAAAAAATCGCCAATTAATTTTCATTATTTTTTTCATTTTTTGTCTCAAAAACATAGGTTATGACCCCCCCCCCCCCCCCCCCCCACGTTGGAACGAGCTCGTTCCAACGAGGAGTCATAACCTATGTTTTTGAGACAAAAAATGAAAACAATTAGTTATTCAAGAATTTTTTTTGCAAGCGTCGTCTGCTTTTCATGTTAGGTAAATTAATGACGCAATACGCGAAATCTACCCCAAGTAACAATTCTCATTTGGGGGATAGCTACAGGAGTGGTGGGTGTAGCACATGCACAGATAAACAGAAATAACCATTGCTGTTTTAATGAGCGGACGAGGTAGGGTGCCTTTGGAACTGCAGTCTCTTGCTTGAGGAACGGAGAATGATTTGGATAATATCATCTTCGTCATTCGAGAAGAATTCATGTTCTACGAACTGATAAAGTGTACACAATAGTAATTGATAAACTGGTAGTTGAATGAAAATAGATGAGGAAATTTAAAAAAAATATAATTCCCCCAGCCCACCAAGGCGAGAGGGACAGCACCTTGATACCATTCCCAAACTCAAAACTTCAATATTCGTGATATACCTACGGCATGAAAATGCTTAGATCCTCCAAAAGATAAGATCCATGTACCCCTCCCCCCCCCCATCCTAGGGCCTTGCGAAGTCTCAAAATTCGATTCGATTCTATTTCAATCGCGCCAATTTGAAAATTTTCGAATCGTCGAGATATTCTCAAAATCCTACAAAGTGTATCCTTTTGAACTCTCCTTCTATCACCAGGTCTCCTTACAGTAGGAAGGTGGGGTTTGTCCTTACAGGAGACCTGATGACAGAAGAAGAGTTCAAGAAGGTTCCGCTTCCGAAATTACTTTGTTTCCGTTCTGGAATATTCCGTTTTTTTGCTTGATTTGCACGAGTCGCCGTTGCATGCAATACTTGAGTGGAGAGTGACAATATTTACAGTTGAATATTAGGAAGGTGCAATATCAACAATAAGAAAATCGGTGAGATTTGATTCGATTCGATTCGAAATCTGATGCCTGATTCGATTCGAGGTTTGATTCGATCCGGAATTTGAGGTTTATAGCCTCCCCCTCCCTAATATGGATACCTAGCTAATAGTATCAAAGTAAACGAATGTACCCATTTGAGATAGACAGAACCTTTGTGTAGAAAACTATATAAAAGCTCGACCAGAACAAACTGGAAGTCTTAAACTAAGCAGATTTGGACCGAATTTGTCTATCCCAGAGTAAGCTATCAGGAGTTTTAAAATGGAACATTGAGAACGGTACCAGAAACTATTGAAATAAAGATAACATGACAGACAATTTTCATCATTGGAAATGATTTACAGGAAAGTTAGCTCCCCTTAATTTCCTAAAGTTGTCAGCAAATTTAACACTGAGAGTATGGGAATTTCATATAAAAATTGAAATTTCGAAATGTTAGCGAATTTGTATCATCGATGGGCGCATCATTTCACAAACTCCAGTCATTTTCCTGTAGAGTAGAATAAAAGTACAGAAGCTGGATTTTACATTTTCCCCCCAATCAGTTTTAACATTTCACTGTTATGCCCCGATGAACCCATTCAAAAATAAGAATACCGGCGCTTTCACCATCACTTGATGCTCTGTTACTTTTTTTCTGTTCATTGTATCAGCGCGGTATGCACATCGTGACATATATTATATTTATAAAATGTGGAGGTATTTTTTCTTAGCATTTTCATTTCTTCAAAATTAATGGCCGGCGCAAGTAGGATTGTCAATGGGATTGTCTAAAGGGAGGACTGGCTGACGATCCTGTTGGCAGTCTTTATCTTACTTCTTTATAAATATTTACAGTAGGGCCACCTTACACTTGTCACTTCCCACGAGTTGGCAATAATTCCACGGACGTAATAATATTAGATTGCAAATTCTAATTATATAATAATCATCAAAATATACATACAAAACATACATCCTCCTTTAACCCTTTACCCAACGTAACGGCCAAAGCCGACCACGCTATTCTCAAAAATCGCCAATTAATATTCATGATTTTTTCCTTTTTTTTGTCTTCAAAACATAGGTTATGACCCCTCATTGGAACGAGCTCGCCGAGCTCGTTCCAATATGGGTCATAACCTATGTTTTGGAGACAAAAAATGAAAAAAGTTAGTTATTCGAGAATTTTTTTTTGCAAGTGTCGTCTGCTTTTCATGTTGGGTATAAAAATACAGAAGCTGGCTGTTTTACAATTTTTCGCCAATCACTTTCAGCGTTTGACCATTATGCTCTGTTGAAAAACATTTAAAAATAAGAAAAGACCCTTTTTCACCATCTTTCGATATTCAGTAATCTTTGTCTGTTCATTTTATCAACAGTATGCGCATCGTGATATTGTCATTTTCATTAATTAATTAACTATTAAAGTCTTGGAGGTAACAATTGCTAAATTGTTTTTCGTGGGAAGAATAAAAACTTGCAAATTACTGTAAAAATGTGTTCGCTAAACAAAGAGCCAAAGTGGACCCTTAGTGCTGGGGTAGGATTAATACTGATAGATATTCTTTTTGACGGATTATCTGTGAACTTGTTGCTTCTAATCAGCTTACGATAACAGCAGTGTTCGCGCTAGCCTAATTTCATCTGGTGCCAGAGTCGGTGCCAGTGAAGTGAATTTTGGTGCCAACCAAAAATTTTTGGTGCCAGAAATTTCAAATGAAAAAAGAAGGCAACGACTGGTTTAATTACTCCCACCCAAGTTTGATCTTTAATCTATTTTCTATCAGTTGAACATCGAATAGCCAGTGTTGTATATTTCTCTGTTTCCACATATTTGAAACCCCAGGCGGTGGAGCAATAAGGTCCTGTACCCAGCCCACACCCTGCAGCCAACTACACATTCTCTCAGAGAACTTTTTCCTAATGATATACAATGTAGCATATGCAACTTTGTGCACTTAACTAAAAGTTGTGATGTTTTCTGATCTTTTACGGAGGCTGGATAAGTAAAAAAATGACATATACATTGGATCAGTGGTGGGGGGATGGGTTGGGGGTATTTTGCCACAAAGTCTTGATGGAAGAATTCAGCGTTTAGTAAGGAACTTATTATTATGAGCCCCCCCCCCCCACCCCCACACACATCCCTAACTGCGTTTCATTCCATTACTTAACCGTACGTTCTGTTCGTTGTAAGGATTTATAATTTTATTTGGGCAATATTTTTATATTCTGTTATAATCTGCTATTGTTCAATGTCGTCAGTATAAATTCTACGCAAGGGTAAAATTAACTTTCGTCAATGTTATTATGAGAAAAGTTGGTAACGCTGTGTCCAATGTGTCAACACGATGAAAAATATATACTCAATAAAACTGTCTTGAAATAAAAAAAAAAAATCGGCTTAAAATTGGGAACTCATTCAATAAACATCTAATAATTATTTGTTATTCATTTATTAAAATTAAAAAAGTAGCCAAGTCCATTTGGAAAAAAATGGAGGACTTTATATCACAACAGAACAGGCGATGGATGGATATGTGCCAATGTACAACATCAGCTAAATTTTGCATCGTCAAATATTGAATTTTTTTTCGGGTACTCAAACTCATAATTCACACCCCTAACTAGAAAACCTATTTCAACATCAACCAATAAAATTACTTAAATATAATTAATGTCCCTGAACTGGTCGTGTCTATCAGCTTAATATTTTGTCATCAATGACAATTGAAAGAAATAAGCTAATTAACGTAAAGGTGATAATCCTATTCACACGATTAATAAAAAGCTTACATTGGAAATTGGGTACCTGACAATGAATGGATAATAAAGGTGTTAATTGATTGATTGAACTTTTTACTGACAAACATGGAGTTTGCATTCTTTAACGAGTTGATTGCTGTAAAAAATTATGCTGCAATTGTTTTGAATTTTTCTCTCTTAGAATATTTCGGTGCCAATTGTAGTGCCAATGGCCATTCATTTTGGTGCCAATGTTTAAAAACTGGTACCATTGGCACCCGACAGCGCGAACACTGGATAACAGCCATGTTTCCCTTTGTTACTTTCAATAAATGAAAACAACAGACAGCTCAGAGAGCTGTCTGTTGTTTTCGTTTATTGAAAGTAGCAAAAGGAAGCTTGGCTTTATTTTATATTGCTGTTTTTTCAACAATTACTTGCTTCTTATGTGAATCTTCCTCGCTTGTCTAATAATTTCAAGGGAGATAACTTTATCAAAAGTTGATTTTCACGACGATATAAGTCGGGGATGAATTTCAGGATTTAAGTTACAAACGTTTATTGTGTACACAACTGTAACATGGCATTCTTGTATAGTGATCTATTGACAGGCCATTTTCATGTAAATTCACAGAAAAATATAATGTTAGCCTTTTGGACACCATTTAGCTGAAATCAGCTAATTAGATGAACTCTCTCAAACCCGACAGCATTCCTATAGTACTCTTAAGCTATGATGCAGGATAAGTTAAAGTGAATGAATGTATCCATGACTAGACTGTAACGCAACCATATAATGATTACTTTAAACTTATCAGGCAGATTTCTTAATTACACCTACCCATGTAGATTTATTTATTTATTTATTTATTTATTTATTTATTTATTTATTTATTTATTTATTTATTGGTGTTTAAGGTCACATATTTATGCACAATGGCTAATCCTACCCATCGACTTTATTACCTGGGCTTATCTTCATCAGTGTTGAAGAAGATTTAATCATCTATATTGTGACGGGCTGAGATCAACGAGCCCCGTCAGTCAGTGTGTGGGTGTTAGAATATTGCACAGTGCAGACGAGTGGGATTGTGGATCTGTGACCTTGACGTGTGGTGAAGTGTTCCCAAATCAAATCCTTGATGCTAGTTATGGACGGGATTTGATTTGATAACACGCGTTACCAATGGTGATTTTATCCCATTCACAACGTGAAACTGACATATTCGCAGGACAGAGAATGAAATATGTGTTGATATCATATCACACACACTGTATATATGTTAATTTGTATACATATAACACCATGTATGTGGTATATATATGAGAGAATAAAGAATAGAAAAAGAAGACAGCATTGGTATTGATTAACCAAGCATACATTATTTTTCAGTGCAAAATTATGACGGAGCCATTGCAGGCTGATTTGCTCTTCACCACCGACACCGAGAAAACATTCCAGCATGAAGACAGCCTCCCGTCACTACCGGTTCCAGACCTCCACGAAACTTTACAGACCTATCTCAAATCAGGCATGTGTCATATATTTTCAGCGGGAAAGACTGGCTGCATAGAAATTGTTTTCAGAGAGAACCTGCTGACATATTCCCAGAGCTTGGGCCGGGTGAGGTGAGGATGGTCTGCGGAGGCTACAGTCCACCTCCCTGTCGGGAGATCTAGAGACATCGATCGGAGGCTGCATCCTACTCCCATGTCGGTCAAGCCTCCCACCCCTTCCCTGTCGAGGAAACTGCTTTCTGTATTGTCGGGGGTCGTCGACTTGTCGGAAGATACCCCAGCCTGCATGTCGCGGAGCACAGTTCACTTTGTCAGGGAAATGCCGGTGCCACACCTGGCAGCTGCATATTCCACATGATTCTGCATATTAACGACTAACTTGCTAGAGACAAAGGGAAGTCGTGTATGCCTGAACATTTTACCCAACAAGGCGCCACCACCCTCAAGTAATATGGAAGAAACCGATTGTGCTTTCATTCCAAGACATCCGAGATATTCAAGGGGTGTCTAAGGGGAATTTTTCACAGTTTACTCTCCATTCTGAGGAAAAAAAAGAAATGCTTCTCAATCGAGACATGATTTGACCTAATCTTTAACCCTTTACCTAACATGAAAAGCAGACGACACATGCAAGCAAAAGTCTTGAATAACTATTTTTTTTTTTAGTTGCTGAGTGTCTTTCTAAGAATTGCCTTATAGACGTGAAGGCGTGTAATAAACACAGAACGATACACGCGTGTGACTGGGTTAATCGATATGGCACGAGTGCCAGCGCGTAATGATAAAACGTGCAATGTCTACATACATGCAATACTTTTCTATTACGGACCACTCCCGAAGGGGCAAGGGCTGCTCTCCTACACAACAGTTCCCATGAGGGTGGCACATGACAGTTTAGGTACATCCCCTGCTATTTTAATTAAATTAAGAATCTTATTTTTAAGAAGTATAAATCCGTTGCTATAAACTCCTATAATTTGGCTTTATCCAGTTTTATTGGCCTCTCCGAAAAGGGAGATAACCCTTACAGAACCGTATACTGTTCTGGTATTTTATAGCTCACGTGACTTTTCCTTCTCCTGATTGGCATAGAGGTACCATACCATTTCCGATAGTTTAACCTATCGAGGGTTCTAAAAATAATCGTGTACTATTTCCGTACACTATACACTAAAAATACCTGGAATATTCCATGACGTTGTACTGGCGGAACTCAACGCATCCTTTTAGCTTTTTAGCTCAACTTTGACGCTATTGTCATGGCCTGTCGTCCGTCTGTCCGTCTGTCCGTCTGTCCGTACGTCAACAATTGGCTATGGCTCGGGTTAGAGGTCGTATTTATGAACCGATCTTTACGAAACTTCTTGTGTACCTTTGTTATGACCCTGGGACGGGAACGAGTGTTTTTAGGTGTGGTCCGAAATTCAAGATGGCTGCCAGCGGCCATTTTGTACCGATGATGCAAAAATCAGTTTTTTGTACAGAACTTCTGTATGAAAGTTCTGATTTGAATAAAGTTTTGTATAAATGTTTAGTACCATGGGATACATCACATACAATACGGGTTTTTTTCTCGTGCGTAAATTATGCAAATTAGACTGACTTTGATTTATTTAGTGTTACTTTCAGAGCTGTAAGTGCCAAGCTGCTATGGCTCGGGCTAGAGGCCGTATTTATGAACCAATCTTTACGAAACTTCTTGGGTACCTTTGTTATGACCGTGGGATGAGAACGAGTGTTTTTGGGTGCAGTCCGAAATTCAAGATGGCTGCCAGCAGCCATTTTGTACCTACGATTCAGAATTTTTTTTTTTGTACAGAACTTCCATATGAAAGCTCTGATTTGAATAATTTTTCGTATGAATGTTTAGTACCATGGGATACATCACATATAATACGGGTTTTGTTCTCGTGCGTAAATTATGCAAATTAGACAAACTTTGATGTTTTTTGGTGTCACTTTCAGCACTGTAAGTGCAAATGCCAATACGGCTCGGGCTAGAGGCTGTATTTATGAACCGATCTTTACGAAACTCCTTGGCTACCTTGGTTATCACCGTGGGACGAGAACGAGTGTTTTTGGGTCCGGTCCGAACTTCAAGATGGCCGATGGCAGCCATTTTGTACAAAATTTGGTGCAATCAGATTTTTGCACAGAACTTCCATATGAAAGCGCTGATTTGAATAATTTTTTGTGTGAATGTTTAGTACCATGGGATATATCACATATAATACGGGTTTTTTTCTCATGCAGAAATTATGCAAATTAGATGAACTTTGATTTTTTCAGTGCTACTTACACACAGTAAGTACACATGTCAATACGGCTCGGGCTAGAGTCTGTATTTATGAACCGATCTTCACGAAACTTCTTGGGTACCTTTGTTATCACCTTGGGACGGGAACGAGTGTTTCTGGATGCGGTCCAAAATCCAAGATGGCTGCCAGTGGCCATTTTGTACCGAAATTAGGTCTAATCAGTTTTTTGTACACAATTTCTATACGGCTCAGACTAGAGGCCGTATTTATGAACCGATCTTTACGAAACTTCTTGGGTACCTTTGTTATCACCGTGGGATGAGAACGAGTGTTTTTGGGTGTGGTCCGAAATTCAAGATGGCCACCAGCAGCCATTTTGTACCAAAATTAGTGCAATCAGTCTTTTGTACAGAACTTCTGTATGAAAGTTCTGATTTGAATAAATTTTTGTATGAATGTTTAGTAACATGGAATACATCACATATAGTACAGGTTTTTTTCTCGTGCAGAAATTATGCAAATTAGATGAACTTTGATTTATTCAGTGCTACTTATACACTGTAAGTGCACATGTCAATACGGCTCGGGTTAGAGGCTGTATTTATGAACCGATCTTCACAAAACTTCTTGGGTACCTTTGTTATCACCTTGGGACGAGAACGAGTGTTTCTGGGTGCGGTCCAAAATTCAAGATGGCTGCCAGTGGCCATTTTGTACCGAAATTAGGTCCAATCAGTTTTTTGCCACAACTTCTACACAGCTCACATTTGTGAATTGATCTTCACGAAACTTCTTGGGTACCTTTGTTTTCACCTTGGGACAGGAATGAGTGTGTTTTGGGGTGCCTTTGTTATCACTGTGCTATGAGAACAAATATTTTGGGGTTCAGTCAGACCCACTCTGGGACTCAAAGATTTCTTTTCTAGTTTAGCATCTGACTGTCACCCACCTTTACAATACTTTACCTATACATTTGTTACAGGCAACGGTCAGTATTTATGTACAGACTGTTACAATACTTTATATGTACCTTTGTTATCAGGTCATTACCTAGATGTTTGTCATTGCTATGTCACATACTATACATGTACATGTCTTTGTCTTGACAAGTTGAGCTACAGTGTCATTGACACTTTCATTTCTGGGATTCTGGTTCGTTATTTCTAAGTTCGAGAATTAAAATGCGAGGTTCTTGACAATAGGCAGTGTAAATATAAACTTGGAAACTCCTAATGGGTAGCAATATTTTTCTCTCTTTGTTCGATATAATGTAATAATTATTGTACAGTATGTCGAGGATAGCCTATTATTCCTCGAGGACCACTATTTTTGCTTAGTGAACTCCAAACCATACAATATTCATAATATAGTATTTCGGGAAATGGCATCACACAGGTATAGTCATCTCGTTAGATATAGTTCCCCTTGTGGCCCTCTGGCGAGAGACACTTTACTTAATAGAACTGTTCCACCCAACTGATCAATGTCTCAGAATTCAACATGTGACGTACTAAATGTATACACGCCAAGCTTTGTAGTTGCCTTCCTGTAGTTATACAGAGCAGTGAAGGCGCTGCGGAGGAGCAAGGAGGAGATGGGACGTGAGTGCCTTCCCCCAGAAAGCTCCACCCCCTCCCCGCCCCTGGTCTCCAGACACACACCCACATAAACACACCACCAGGCCTGAAAATAAGCAGTCTGACATTTGCAAAATGAGGGCCCCAGAGGGCGAATTTGATGACGCTATCCCATACAGTAGGCCAATTTATCCTCTGGGTACCTCTTTCTGTTTAGTTTTGAGACCCTGATGCAGATTGAGGCTCACAGAGGGTAAATTCAGTGATGGTACCCTACTGTGCAGGGTAGCATCACTAAATTCACCCTCTGGGGACCTCATTTTTCAGGTGTCAGTCTGCTTATTTTCTGGCTTGCACACTACACATATTTGCCTTCCCGGCGAAGAACTTGTCCTCCAGATTCTTCGAAAACATGATTGTGTCCTTCAATACCCACACACAGGTCCGTGTCAGTCTTCGTCTGAGGCCAACCACCTGACTTTCTTCGTACTATAGCTAGCGCGTTTCACACTTTCATTGAGCTGTCACAAGGGAAGTGAACCAAGTATTCATGAGAACATCATCTGATAAACTGAATTTCAGCTATCGTTTTGGACGGTGTAAAATGGTCCAGTGGTTAAAGGTGTTGGATTCCTGAATGCCAGGCGGGATTGTCGACGATTCGGCTCCCGGCCGGGGATAAGAGATCAGCATTCAAAAATTCTCCGAAAACTTGTTCGCGTTCTTCAATATAATACTCACCTGAACACACCGCACGAATATGCCTCCCCGATGGAGAACTTGTCCATCGGGGAGGCATATTTAGCCAAATCCTGGAGTCGCCGCTGATGCAGAATAAGTACATTATTGAATGTTGGGAGACGATGCCTCGGGTTCAAAGATTGTTGTTTACTTTGTGGACCATTGGACCACTGTCGTACGTTAACAACATACTCAGTCATCATATTTACGTATTCTGGTGCCGCAGGTCGATTTTTGTTTCTTCTCGTTTCCACATTTATCTCAACCCATCTACTCAGAGATGTGGAGACCAGGTGGTCGAGGAGGGGGGGGGGGTGTAGTAGAAGGCGTCTCACCCCCCCCCCCCGAATGTCGGACAAATATTTCAATAATTAGAAATATTAAGTCTAAAACTACCAACAGTTAGAAATTTCATGCCCTGCTGTAGTGGCTTAAAAGTTCGTGGTATTTGTGACTGTGTCCGTTTGTAACCCACATGTAGTGTATTCGAGAAGAGCGAGGCCACGAAGTTGCCGCTACGAAGGTCATCCCACACACCTGTGCAATGGGCCAAGGAGAGGCGTAATATAAGTTGCATAACTTGTTCGACAATCCCTGTAAAACAAATAAGCTTAAATCTAAAACATCTTGTGATTTTTTAACCCATTTTGGGGACGTGACAGCCGTTACTTATTACCACTTCCTTATTCGATTTTCGTTGTCAATCGGTTGATAACGAAAATCGAATAAAGAACTGGGAATAAGTAACGGTTGTTGTCCATCACATTTCATGAGCTTTTCTATCTGGAGTCATTATTTCATCCCTTGTGTGTAACTATACGTCATCAGCAGTGCTAAAGGATTGCAGATAGCCCCTTGTTGTGCTAAAGGATTGCAGAATGCAGATGGCCCCTTGTTGTGCTAAAGGATTACAGATGGCCCCTTGTGCTAAAGGATTGCAGATGGCCCCTTGTGCTAAAGGATTGCAGATGGCCCCTTGTTGTGCTAAATGATTACAGATGGCCACTTGTTGCAGCCAAGAGACGATTTTACGTCACCTGCAATTCTCAAGCACTGCAGATTTTCAACTCTAGCGCCCACAGATCCTGGTCATATTTTCGAACACAAGAGGAATGAGAGAGGGTTCATTAGAATTTCTGTATCAGTTGGAAATTCACAGGTAGCAGTTGGAAAGTTCTCACTCAGTGGGGTGGGATGCAAATGGTTTTCACAAAAGTTGGATCTCCAGAAGGCAGGGAAAAGCCTGTACAGTTAGAAATTCTGTACAGGCTTTTCCCTGCCTTCTGGAGATCCCCCCCCCCCCCCCACACACACACACCAGAACAAAGATACTCTAGCCACGTAGTTGTACCTGATTCGTTCGATACATTGGAAAAGCGATCAACGTTGTTCCTGCCCCAACGCCTCATCCAGACGCTCCTCCATGGTGGGAAATTCAGTTACAATTAAATTTACCTCTCAAATTCAAACCATTCCAGCATTAATTTTATAGCAATTCGAGTGGCTTTTTAACGCCCCAGTACTAAATGTTTCATTCTACTTTCAGTCCAACCATTTGTTTCCAATGAAGCATTCCGACAAACGACGCAATTAGTGGAAGATTTTGAAAATGGCATTGGGAGAGAACTGCAAAAGAAATTATTGATGAGAAGTAAAATTATGAGAAACTGGGTAATATCTACTGAATTAAAATTCACTCTAAATCGGTTGGGTTAAAAATCAACCCAAATCGACTGGATTGAGTGAATATGAACCCAATTTGGGTTCATATTCACTCAACCCAGTCGATTTGGGTTGATTTTTAACCCAACCGATTTTAGAGTGAAGGAATAGAGGTTTTCTTTCAGAATCGTCTTCGCTTTTGTGGAGGCTGAGGACCTGCGAATTGCCGATTTTGATCGAATCGAATATCGAATCGAATTGGTGAAAACGAATTGAATTTCGAATCGAACTTTGAATCGAATCACAGTTAACCCTTTACCTAACATGAAAAGCAGACGACTCTTGCAAAAATAATTCTTGAATAACTATTTTTTTCATTTTTTGTCTCAAAAACATAGGTTAAGACCCCTCGTTGGAACGAGCTCGACGAGCTCGTTCCAACGAGGGGTCATAACCTATGTTTTTGAGACAAAAAATGAAAAAAATAATAAAAATTAATTGGCGATTTTTGAGAATAGCGCTGGCTGGTTTTTGCCGTTACGTTAGGTAAAGGGTTAATGGATACGCCAACAAAAGAAAAGTTTTTTTCTAATATATTACCCCCGATTATTAAAAGACACACAATTATGTAGGGTGTATTTTTCGTCTCACCACTTCCCACACCTTAAATTGAGATATAAACCAATATCTTACCTCCTACAAGTATCTGGGAATTTCATTGGTTCAAAGACGTCACATGCAGACTGCATATAAAACCATATACTGCCTGTCAACATCAATATACGCTGAAAGCTATGGGTAATCTCCCCTTTGTTCACTGATTATTCAAAATGGCGGCAACCGATAAACGCTTCAAGTTGAAAGATTGAGTGTTGGAAGCCCATATTTGGTCTGAAGTGCAGGTTAGGCAACTTAAAAGGCTTCATATTCTGTGGATGTGTGTCATGTTACCTTCGAAATGAAACTGTTTGGTATGTATGAATTTGCCTTGTTACAATTTATGGGAGAGTGCCTGTAGGCACTGTAGGCACTCTCCCATAAATTGTAACAAGGCAAAGACACGTGAACACATTGTGAGAATTCTCTCATTCAATTTTGATCACTGTTGTTGTTAGTTTTGTGCATCGATGCAGCAGTCGGTAAGATATATTCGTTACACAGTTTGTTGGTGGCCCAATATGGTATATATGGTGTCAGTTAATTCCATATTGGATTCGCTCTCGCCCAATATGAAATTAACTGACACCATATATACCATATTAGGCCACCAACAAACTGTGTAACTAGTAATATACTAGCTATTGATTGAAGCTATTCGAATTGCTGACTTTGTTGTGTCGAAACAACAGTAAGACACAACTTTAAACGAACCGGGCTGATAAGGCTGATGATACCTCACTTTTATCACATGTTTTCTTGGAGAAAAAACTGATCACTGGTCATAATGCATAATAAGTTGAAATGAACAGTTGTAGCGGTAATAGTGTTTATAGCAATGTAGCTATAACTGTTATACATTTGTAGCTACATCGCTACAAACACTGTTACCGCTACAAGTCAGTTACATTTCTACTCAGAACAATACCCAATATAAAACAATGTGATCAATTACAGTCTGTAAACTTTATTGATTATGGCCGAAGTATATTCGAAAATATTCGAATTTCCGATTTCTAATCGAACCGAATCGAATATTAACTTACGAATCGAATTTCGAATTTTCGCAGGAATCTTGTGGAGGCACATACACCAGAAAGTGTTTTTCCAAGGGGTAACACCCCTATCATGCATAGACGGGAATTTCCTGGTATAAAGCGCTGTTTTTTTTTGTGTGTGTGAAATTAACGAACAACTGAGGGAATTCCGATGTAAACTGACGGAATTCCTACTTATTATTTTTAAAGATAAGCGTGACGTCACACGGTATCTGGGAAAAGTTTGTCACATATTTCTGCTCAATGGCTAATCATGGCCATGACAGTTCTACGGGTGAAGGAAGCCGGAGTACCCGGAGAGAACCACCGAGCAACGGCGAGCAAATGTGAGCCCCCTCCACCTTCCCCAATATATTAATTAAACACAAGCATGGTTAGTATTCGTTGAAGACAGGTGCACCATCGACGTGCGGTACGCCTTAGTACACAGCGTCACCGTGCCCCCACACTGGGGGTGCAGTAAAGCCAATTTGCCGCGACTATTATGACTCAAGAAGGCCCATAAAAAAATATTCCAACTACATCATCGACGCATGCGTTGATTAGATGGTGCCGTTGGACTATTTGTCAATGTGGATTATAGTCAACCCTTTACCTAGTACGTAAAGCAGACACTTGCAAACAAACTTCTTGAATAACGATTTTTTTTATTTTTGCGCCAAAAACATTGCTGATGACCCCTCATTGGAACGAGCTCACTGAGCTCGTTCTATTGAGGTGTCATAAGCTATGTTTTTGTGACAAAAAAAGAAAAAGTAATGAAAAATGAAAGGTGAATTTTGTGAATAGCGCTGGGATATTTGGGCGTTACGCCAGGTAAAGGGTTAACAAAAAACACACAGGAAGTTTGTTTGTGAATAAATACACGTGGTAGTCCTGACGCACAGCCTTCCCAACTCCTTATTTAAATACCCCGTATCGGACTATTTGTGCAAAAAGTTATCCCAGTAAAACGCTTTCAGCATCTTGTTTGCAGGATACACCATCTGGCGTTCGGACTACCAGCCGTCTCCATCAGCCCGACGTACGTACTCATTAATCATCGTCACCTTTCTTTGATTTCCATTATTGGCTCACTGAGCGGCTTAACTGATCACTTGCCGTCCTTTGTCGTCAGTCAAGAACTTTACATTACCGACTTCCCGTCAAAACTACTGAACCGAAGTGCGCAAACTTGGTATGCGTGCTCCATATCATATGGCAATTCAAGTTTCCACAAGGAGCGCTACAAATGGCACAACTCAGTTAGCACCCAGAATGTTTTTAAATTAGAAAAATTTCTTCCCCAGAACCACCAACGGAAAACCTTTAATATATGGTATACATCCTAAGAGGGTCCAGATTCCAGTTTGTTCAAATCAGACCCAAGGGTTCATATTTAGGCGAATTTTAACTTACTGAAATTTGTGGAGTATTATTGAAAAATCCTCTTCAGAGTCACCTGTCGTAATCTTTTAAAATTTGATGTACAAAATCCTGGAGTGAGGGGTGAGGTGGGGGAGGGGTGCTAGATTCAAGTTTGTTCAAATTAAGTTCCTGTGTGTTTGTATCTGGGGTCCTTATGGCGAAATATGAGAATAATTCTTTAAAAAAAATTTCCTCAGATCTACCGTTTAGAATCTTTAGGAATCTTTAGATATTTGGAATACAACATTCCTTGGGGGTCAGATTCCCGTTTGTTCAAATCAGTTCCTTGGTTCAAATTTGGGCTCCTTATGGAAGCCAAACTTTTAGCTTAGTGCAGTATGGTGACAATTTTTTAAAGCATTTTTCTTTTGTTTCAGCAGCCATAACATTTTGACATTCAGCATCCTGGGGTGGGGACAGAATCAAGTTTATTTAAATTAAGTCCCCTGGTTATTACTCGGACTTTACTTAGTGCAATATGAAGAATATTCTTTAAAAACATTTCTCTATAGATCCACCAGTCACAATCCTTAGATGATTGGTATAGGTGTGGGGGGGGGGGGGGGGGGGGTGTTCTTCAAATCAAGCACTAGCACACAAACACATCTAGGGAAATCATAATACTTTATAGGGAGATCGGAGAAGTCATAACATAGGGCAGGTCAAGGAATGGAGAGAATAAGCTATAGAATAGCCCAGGATAGGCAGAAACAAGGGATTCCGAAAGAATCCGAACTAGTAAAACAATTGTCGCGTCGTTTGTGGTAATTATAACCGAGGATTTTGGGTAATTAGATTAGCTGTTAGACAATGGACCGCGTCTGTTATTGGAAAAGGGGAGGATTCTGGGACAACCCATGTCCGTTTCGGTAGTTTTGTGTGATTTGGAAATTGTCGGGTCTATTTGTGTAAATATACGAAGTAAACGAGGAGTTGAGTTAAATCCAAACCGTACAACTGCTCTTATACAAAGGAGAGCGCCCATTATTGGAAAAAAGAAGGATTGTGGGGGGGATCCGTATCAAAAAAAAGTTCGTTTCGGTAGTTTTGAATGATTGTGTCTGATTTGGGGAAATTGGCGGGTCTATTTGGGTAATTAGATGCACTCCCATTGAATCGAACACTCACTCAGAACATACGCCTGTCCTATCCTGTCCTATTAGAGGGTTTTGGGTCAGATCTCAATACATACAACCATAGAAATCAAGATGGTGGCCTCCAATATACAAACTGGACGACGGAAACATGTATCGCCCTAAACAACACGCGCTGCGCAGGCGCAATAAGACCACGTATCACCGTGGCAATTACGTCACAGCATGGCCGCTCACGTGGGTTACCACGACAACCAAACATGGTGCCACTGGGTCAAGTGACTGTGATGTCACTTCCGGGTCCTGCCTGGGGTCTTGCAACCCTAGGGGTGTCCGGGTACATGACATGCCACTTTTGATGCTGAATGTTACCATAAGTCCCTCTTTAAGCACCTTTCTTGGATTAACGCCCAGGCTCCCGGAGCCTCTTGTTCTTTTAGCAACACCTGTCTGATCATTGCCGAATCAGGACAAAATATGGTATTTATAATTTATCTGAGACATATACATCTACCATATCAAATCCCATAAGATGCATTTTATTTCAGCTTCACAAGTGGTGGGAGGATACCGCATACTTAGAGCCCAGATATCCATCAGCTCCACTCGTGAATGGGGCCGGGATGGGTACCGCAATGTATACAGAGTCGTTCAAGCCAAGAGAAGGAAGTCAAGTTAATCATGCTGCACTTGCCATTTATTATTTCTTCAAGATCTGGCAGATGATAAGAAGGTATTTAGATTTTTATCATATTATGTATATTTATTTTTTTAACTATTTACCTATTTACACAACCTAACGGGAGACAACACTTTCTCTCAAATAGCTGAGCTTTTTTAGGTTCATTAACCGAGCTTATGATTCATCAAACGAGAAGACCTAAAAAAAAAAATAAAAAAAAATAAATAAATAAATAAATAAATAAATAAATAAATAAATAAATAAATTATCTGCGTTTTGTGAACATCCATGATAATTATGTTAAGAATAGACAAGAGAACACAAAGTAATTCCCATGAAAATGAACTTGAATGCCAGCGCCGGTTTCAGTCGTCGCCTTGCCCGGTCGAGTATAGATTAAATGTAAATGAAGAAATTGAATTGGCCCCAAAACTGGAGAGAGGCGTTGGTGATCATCTCAGATCCTTTTTTATTCCGGTATTATTTCTTAGCAATTTATCTAACAATCATATACATTTTGGCCTGAAAACCACGAGAAACCATACGTATCACATAAAGTGTTCCGATTCCGTATCATACAGACGACTCATTCTGATTCCGTATCATATAGATGACTCGTTTCCGGGAACGCAACAGGCTATCATAACGGGTGCGTGAATACATTCTATGTGCGTTTCATTGATCGACTCAGCTGATCGCTTACAAAATAAAAACAGAATCCCTTACAATTAGCGACAGAACTATTAATAGCCAATGACCTCCTCCCCCCCCCCCCCCCCATACACACACACAATGAACAGAAGCTTCACAATAAAATATTACACACTTATAAATTCAGCTTATCATCACAGGAAGTGACATTGAGAGTGAATAATTTCACAACGCAACATTGAAAATTTTCGGTGACCGTGTTACTCGTTGTTTGTTAAAGTGCACTACAATATTGTTCCATAAAAAATAGATTTTTTAAAAACTTTTTATCGCCCAACATTATGTCCCAAAACTGTATTAATAATTTAAGATTTAATCCGTGTATGTGACGGAATTGTTAGATAAATGAATTATCATGATAATGTACATGTCCTGTGATTTGCATCAGATTCTCGGTGGTGTCCAGAATGGGATCACAACTCGCCGGCAAAGCCGACTCGTTGAGATCTCATTCTGGACACCACCTCAAATCTGATACAAATCACAGGTCATGTACATTATCATGATAATCTGTATTTATCTTACATTTATGCATTTATGAAACAAGTCGAGTAAGCTTCGGAGTATTGGTTATATCTGTTCCTTTTTATTTCAGAGAAACTCTCAGGTGCGATCGAAACAGGAAGGGCGACGTATTTTCCATGGGGCAATTCAAAAGACATTTTGGCACAATGAAAATACCCGGTGTGCATAAAGATCATCTGGAATTCAATTTTAAAACAGGTTGTATTATAGTAGTATGTCATGCACACTTAAAACCCATTGAACGCGAAAGAATGCTTTTCTGGTCCAGGTTCGTGAAAATAGATAGTTGCTCAGTGAGTTTGTGTGGTAGACCAATCAAGATTTTCAACGTGCAGCCCTAAGGCTGCACGTTGAAAATATTGATTGCTCCACCTCCAAATAACGAATATAGACTCTACCAGTTGCTGACTCTGAACTGATGAGGAATTTACCTTCATGTGCAAAGGGTTAAGCCCTTCTACCGAACAGTCAATTGTAGTTATGAGTGAATGTACGTGGCTTTAGGTATATAGTGTGGGTTTGTGTTAGAAGTTTGATGGAGGAGGTGAGAGTTTTCTTGAAAAATTTCTCGCGAAATTGTTGACGTTGACAGTGACGTCTTGGGTGCACGCGATGGAATAGAGACGTTTACCGCCATTGATGTTCACCTTATGACGTAATGCTAGATCGTGTGTTGGTGCGTAGGTGATTGCATGGCTGTCTTAGTAGGGCAGTATAGCATGGGAAACCTGTACCCTTGTTGGGTACAGTGCTTTGTATTCACTTATACTATTCCATGGTAGTGCAGGATTCTAGGTCAAATGGTTATTTATTTATTTGTTTAACCCTTTACCTAACATGAAAAGCAGACGACACATGCAAAAAAAATTCTCGAATAACTCATTTTTTTCATTTTTTGTCTCAAAAACATAGGTTATGACCCCTCATTGGAACGAGCTCGACGAGCTCGTTCCAATGAGGGGTCATAACCTATGTTTTTGAGACAAAAAATGAAAAAAAAAAAAAAAATTAATAGGCGATTTTTGAGAATAGCGCTGACCGGTTTTGGCCGTTACGTTGGGTAAAGGGTTAAGGTCACATATTTATGCACAATGGCTAATCATGACCGTGACAGTTTTACGGGTGGAGGAAGCCGGAGTACGCGGAGAGAACCATCGAGCAACGGCGAGCAACCGTTGTCAGCTCCCCAACATACTAACTCCACACATGCAGGGTTAGCATTGGTTGAAGACAAGTGCACTATCGACGTGCAGTACGCCTTAGTACACAACGCCACCGTGCCCCCACGCGGGAAATGGAGGTGAAGTGTCTTGCCCAAGGACACAACGCGGTTGCCGCAGGTAGGATTCGAACCGAGGATCTCTCGGCTTGCAGCCTGCACCTCTACCTACTGAGCCACCGCGCTCCCAGGTCAAATGGTGTTGTATTGGTTGTCTAGTATGGTATTATAGCATGGATAGTCGGCTCCCCAGATGGTCTACTGACAACGGTTAGTACAACCAAACCACCCCATGCTTTATACAAACGCATTGTTGCAACTGATAGGACGTAAGGCCAGGTCATGTGGTTGTGTGAAATATGTTTGCATGTACTGTATGATAGTATAGTATGGGCGGCCCAATGAAGTTTAAAAAAACTTCCTCACTCTCTTGAACGTAGCCCGTGTCTCCAAAATAAATTCCTTAGCCCAGCTGATTGTGAGGGTGATCTTTGCCACTTGTTTATTCAGCACAGATCACGCGTTGCAAATGTACTAAGATACAATGCAAAAGCATATAGTATATATAAAAAAATAACCCAACAGTTCATTGACAACCGAGTAGTCTATTGGATGTTTCATGGTACGTCCTAGATACGTTGACGGCTGTTGATATACATCAACAGCGGCCAAAGACATTATCACAACTGTTTAGTGGGATTTTTTTTTCAAGAAAACTCTGTTTCTTGTTCATGGGCATCAAATTTACATATTGGGTCCTTAGACTGTTTTAAGTACATCCATGCATCTTTACTAATTGTTCGTATAGTTAATGTTGACGATCTGTGTTCATGATGTATCCCATATTAACTCTACTGTTCCACTGTGTGGAGATCTGTGGGGTGGGTATATATACGGGGATGGTGAATATTCAAATTCCAGTCGACTTGTTACATAATCATTTCATTTACCGTCATTCATATGGGCTTTTATAACAGAATATTGATTTTAAACCATCATCGATGATGATCGATTGTGGGGTGGGGGGGGGGGGGTGGGGGGGTGTGAACCTGACTTGTCCTGACTCTTATGGCTGAAGTTCCGACTGATAAAATACTTTTTAACTATAATATTCAAAAATGTAGGGGATATTTGATAAAAGTGAGATATATGAAGATATTATTAGTTGCCCCGTGTCTGATCACGTAGTACGGGTTTTTACCTCCCCGAAGCCAGCCGTATCCCATGTCCAGCTGCTATCCAATTTCTGCGGCACTTTGATGACGGGTACGTAATGCTGTGATTCGGATGAAACAACCCTGGTTTGCAGTTGTCGCCCATGGACGATCTGACGACGTCTGTCAACAACGTTGCCTTCTGACAATAGCGTGACCACAACCTGCTGATCACCGATTGAGGAACGTTGAGAATTTGAGCCGCTGCAGTCTGTCTGTTGCCAGCTTCCAACATGCCAACGGCACGTAAACGTTCTTCACGTGTCAGTCTTCGCATACCTCAAAAGTTACGTTTCGACCAGAAACTATTGATGAACGAGTTTATACCAAGAAAAGAACGATGAGACCTCCGAAAAATCCCTTCCAATACAAATTTTAAAACGTACCCCACATACATTAACGCGGAGCTCGTGCGAAAAAAACCTGCACGAAGTTTTCGTGGGCAGGTGACATGCATGATCCACACTAAACTTGGTAACATATTGATGTGTCCAATTACGCGTATCCAATACCATTTTCCGAAAATATCAACATCAGTTTGGATATCCCCTCCTTTTTTTGAATGGTTTACATTATCAAGATATGCCTTCATCGAAGTCGTGCCTTGATAATGTCGCTGGAATAGTTGTTAGTTGGCATTATAGTTAGAAATTCTTGGAATTGTTATAGGTGTGTGTAGAGGTGTGCAAAATTTAACGAGAACGCTCGTTTCGTTCGCGTTGTGGTTACGCACAATGTAAATGTACGTGTACTTGTAAATGACCAGTTAGCTAAATATGGCATCTTGAATGGTAAAGTCTGAGTAACGTTACTAGTAGAGTGCTACATATTTTCACAGCCTCGAGATTTGTTCACACGTTTTTGTCTTGTTACAATTTATGGGAGAGTGCCTATAGGCACTCTCCCATAAATTGTAACAATGCAAATCGATGGAGATGAAGTAATTGTACTTCCAAGATAATATTATTTATTTATTGATGTTTAGGGTCACATATTTATGCACAATGGCTAATCATGACCGTGACAGTTTTACGGATGGAGGAAGCCGGAGTACCCCGAGAGAACCACCGAGCAACGACGAGCAGCTGCCAGCTCCCCAACATCGTAACTCCGCACTGCAGCACAGACAGGGTTAGCTTGGTTGAAGACATGCGTACCATCGGCGTGTAGTACGCCTTAGTACACGGCGTCATCGTGCCCCCTCGCGGGCAATGGAGATGAAGTGTCTTGCCCAAGGACACAACGAGGTTGCGCAGGTGGGATTCGAACCGAGGACCTCTCGGCTTGCAGCCTGCACCTCTACCTACTGAGCCACCGCGCTCCCTCCAAGATAATATGAATGACATCCACAGAATATGAAGCCTTTAACTTTAGGTGCCCGCAGTTCAGAATAAATCCCAAATATGGGCTTCTAGCACTCTACCAGTTAACCAGCCTTTCTTGTGTCTTGATAGATTTTAGACCTTTGCCTTGAGTTTCTTTATATCTTTCAATTCCAAGCAATATATGAATACATGTTAATGATAAAAGAAGCAGTTTTCCCTAGAATTTTTACGTAGCCAAACGTTCGGTTAGCCATCCCCAAACCACGTGAACGGTCAGTCGGTTCAAGAGTAATTTTTAAAATTTTGCACACTGGTGTAGAGGTGTGTCTGTGAGGGTGGATCTGTCTTCCCGATTTTGTGAGAACCTAGACAATACAGAGACATCCGCACCAAATTTTGTTCCAAGTAGAACCAAAACCCGTCGAAGGAACTGCACAAATGAGACTTCATGTGATCTAGAACCGGACAGTTTCATATGGAGTTGCCCGTCTTGTTTAAATAAAAAAAAATCCGTTGTCGCGTAACTTAACGCATGCGTGATGAAACACATGAAAACGCGTTTGTAACGTTGCTTCGTCGCCAGTTTAAAATTTCAACTTGGCATGTCTTTATATTTTACAGTTTATACAATGTCCAGAGGCCTTGATAATTCAGTTAAGGTTAAAGACTGAAGAACCAAAACATATGTATGTTTGGTTCCATGTAACCAAATTTGTTTCCCATACCAAGACAAAATAAAGAAGCAGTTATGATTCCTGGAGAGCGCGGTGGCTCAGTGGTAGACTGTTGGACTTCTATGCTACATGTCCCGAGTTCGATCCCCGTCCGGGACGACACGCGTTGTGTCTTGGGCAAGGTACTTTATCCCGGTTGACAACATGGGGGCACGATGACGCCGTGTACTAAGGCGTACTGCACGTCGATGGTGCACATGTCTTCAACCGCTGTAATCCTGCTTGAGCGGAGCTTGAACAGAGTTAGAATGTTGAGGAGCTGACAGTTGCTTGTCGATGCTCGGTGGTTCTCTCCAGGTACTCCGGCTTCCTCCACCCATAAAACTGTCACGGTCACGATTAGCCATTGTGCATAAGTATGTGACCTTAAACACCAAAAAATAAATAAATAAATAATATTAGATTCCTGGAGGAACCAAAATTTGTCTGTTGGTGTATATTGTTTGGTCTCCCACAAAAACAGCCTTCATTTTTTCGGCTCCCTCGAAAAGAAAAGGTTGGGTTCGCATTTGTCTTCCGTATTTCTTGTTTCTCTTTGAGAACAGAAGAAAAAAAGTCCCCACAAAAGTGGTTATCCCTTTACCCAACGAATCGGTCACATCAGTTCTCGTAATATGCAAATTCAGCAGCTGAAAAGATATTATTATTTTTCAAACAATTTCAGCAAAACCATATCATGTGACCCCTCTTTGGAACGAGCTCGTCGAGCTCGTTCCAATGAGGGGTCACATGATATGGTTTTGTTGAAATATTTTGAAAATTTTTAAAACATGATATTTAAAATAATAAATTTTGATGTCGTCTGCTTTGGGTAAAGGAAAAAACAAAACAGCGCGTGTATTTGTGTTTAATACATGGGTTTCCTAACTTATTTATTTAGCATGTACCATTATCGATACTGGTAATACCGGGTTCCCAATACCTCGAATGGGGTGCCACAGACCTCCACTAGGGGCGGACTGGGCCAAGTAAAGTTATGGGAAATGCATCGGGGGGGGGGGGGGGCGGGGGGGGGGGGGGGAGCGGTGGTACCTGAGAAAATTTTGAGTTTTTTTAAAGAACGCTGCTTCCACCTGCATCGGAGCAAATTATTGATGGGAATGTGGGTGGAAGTCACCCCCACCCCCTTATTTACACTTTGTTAGTATGCTTTTCTATTTAAATTCAGAATCAGAAGGACCAAGTCCCAGACATGTGATCATTACCCACCGTGGTCGTATTTACTGCATTGATGGTGTAGACGAGAACGACGAACCGATCACAGTACCCGAACTTGAAAAACAGCTTCAGTACATTGTTGATGACTGTGAAAAGAAAGCCGATGGTCATGGGATCTGTGTTCTTACTGCACATAACAGAACAACTTGGGCACAGGTAATATTCAGACTTTATAACCCAATTCACAAAATTAATGTTGATGCTCGATTAGAGGGGGCGCGGTCGGTAGCTCGGTGGTTCCGGAATTGGACTTCAAACCAATAGGCCCATGGTTCGATTCGCACGAGGGATAACTGTGTGGTGTTCTTGGGCAACGACCTTAATCCCGATTGCCCATTTGGGTCTACGGTGGCGCTGCGTACTGAGGCGTAGTGCACATCGATGGTGCACTTGTCTTCAACCAATGTTAAACCTGGAGTTAGTATGTACAGGGGAGTCTGACAGTTGCTCGCCGTTGCTCGGTGGTTCTTTCCGGGTACTCCGGGTTTCCACCACCCTTAAAACTGTCCGCCACGAGGTGACCCTGACTGTCGAAAGTGGCGTTAAATCCCAATAAATAAATAAATGAATATAGAGAGTAATCGCTTGACTGGACTGGTTACGTGAAATAATTCATGAGAGGCGAGGGACGTTGTACAAACACGAGTGCGCAAATGCGCACGATTGTTTTCCAATATAGTCCATCGCCTCGAATGAATTATTTCACGTAACCAGTCCAGACAAGCGATTACTCTGTTTTTTACTTTTCATTATTAACGATAATTATATTATTTAACCCTTTACCTAACGTAACGGCCAAAACAGGCCAGCGCAATTCTAAAAAAAATCGCCAATTAATTTTCATTATTTTTTCATTTTTTTTTTTGTCTCTAAAACATAGGTTATGGGCCCCTTCTTGGAACGAGCTCATCTAGCTCGTTCCAATGAGGGGTCATAACCTTAGTTTTTGAGACAAAAAATGAAAATAATAGTTATTCAAGAATTTTTTTTTTTTGCAAGTGTCGTCTGCTTTTCATGCTAGGTAAAGGGTAAAAAAAAAACAAAGAAGGCCCCATTGCACCCACGGCAAAGCGTCTTCGTTTGCGCGCACGGATACAGTTATCGATTGCATAATTCACTTGTGAAGTTATCGTTTATAATCAAACCGGGAAATCCCAGTAAATTACAATTTGGAAAGTAATAAAATGAATAAATGGTCGATTTGAGAGAGGAGCTGTAAACCTGATTTGTTTCTATGGTGGCTCAAACAAGTCCCGACTGATGACATATTCCATCTATATCTACAAGACATGCTTTCGTCGAAGGCGTGCCTTGGTGATGTTGCTGGAATAGTTTTCAGTCTGGATTATGGTGAAGAAGAAAATTCGGTTGTGTTTGTGGATAAATACATGTAGGTTTGTGGCGAACGGACTTCTCACTTCCTACTCCAAATTGGTCATGCTTTGATCCCACGGCTCCAATCTACTACAGTGATCCCCATTTGCATGACCGACAGTATGTCTGATATAAGTCCAAAAGCAAATCTTGTGTCATAGGTGACCCTGGCTGTCGAAAGTGTCGTTAAATCCCAGTAAATAAATACTAATGTTGTGTGGAGAATCGATATCTATGTATCCAAGTTCGAAAAAAATGTCCCGATATGGAAAATCAACGTCACATAACCAGAGACGCCTGAAGCAGGAGGGGGGGGGGGGGGGGAGGGGGGTTGCAGATGGGGCAGCTACCCTCCCCGCTGTCGGACTACGTGGCCAGAGGGGTAGATAATGCTCTTTCCAGGTTTGATACTCATTTTTTTAATGATTTATTCTCGAAGTAAAGCTAAAGTACACCCCAAATCCGTTCTGGAAGCTTTCAACATTCAGTGGGGGAGTTGGTGGTCTGGAAGGAGGTGACCCTCTCCCAATGGGACTGGAACACCTCCTCCCAAACTCCACTATCTCGGGCCTTCGGCCTTCGAGATATGCATGCTTCGGTATGTCATGGCGGGGCTGCTAGAGCGAATAAATGCCCTTTTCCCGGGGTCTCACACACACCCCCCGCCCTTAAGTGCTTTCCGCACGCCTAGACGTACCCATCCCTAGTTACGCCCCTGTGCTGTGATATTAGGTAAATGAAGGTTAAAGGGATCTACCCATCGGCGGATACAGACAGGCTGCTATCACTCCTTATTCTGCATGAGATAGGATATTTTTTCAAACGATTCCGTGAGTCATGTTCACTTGATGTGTGATAGCGGTCTCCTGTGACTCCCAGTGCCTAAGCCATCTTTCAGCCCTTTGCCTAGGACGAATAGCAGTAAACATTTGTATAATTTCTTGCGTTACTAAATATTTTTCATTTTTGTTTTCAAAACATAGTTTATGACTCCTCATTGGAACGAGCTCAAAGAGCTCGTTCCATGGAAGTGGGGTAAAATTTGAAAATAAATTGCCTTATACAATTTCCCTCACTCTAATTTTGGAATCTGTTTTTTATTTTCTCCCGGGAAATATAAGCGTTTAGGGGATACCGACCAGTGATTCCTCAGAGGTATGGGGCGCAGAAGACAAATAATTATATCTTTTCGCGGTCAGGGACATGGGAATAGACAACGAATTTTCGGGATTTATGGACTTTGTGGTTGATCTAGACCACCGTGATTGTGGGGTCTTAGATTTGTTCCCACAACTGGATGGAACCTCATAGCGTTTCAGAATGAAGTACTCACTCACTCACTCACTCACTCACTCACTCACTCACTCACTCACTCACTCACTCACTCACTCACTCACTCACCCAAACCCACCCACCCACCACCCACCCACCAAACTCACTCACTCACTCACTCACTCACTCACTCACTCACTCACTCACTCACTCACTCACTCCACTCACTCACTCACTCACTCACTCACTCACTCACTCACCCAAACCAACCTACCCATCCACCCACCCACCCACCAAACTCACTCACTCACTCACTCACTCACTCACTCACTCACTCACTCACTCACTCACTCACTCACTCACTCACTCACTCACTCACTCACTCACTCACTCGACCGCCCGATGCCTGCCCGCCCGCCCGCCCGTCCGATGCCCGCCCGCCCACCCACCTCACTCACTCACGCACTCATTCACTCCCTCATTCACTCCCTCATTCACTCCCTCACTCACTCACTCACTCACTCGATGACATAAGAATGAAAACAGTATTACATTTTCAGCTTAGATCAAGACTGATATCATTGAACCCAAAGAACTGGGAGAATCTGCAAATTATGCACAAGGCGACATTTTGTGTCACCTTAGAGGATGCGAGTCCAGCCAACACTTCAGAGGTAATTATGTCTTACTTCTTTCATCACGTCTTCACCTGTCTGCCATTCAAGGCAGTGATGATCATTTCCATTTCATTACTGCTCACCTCAAGAAAATTAAAAAATACAACCAATGAGATTTTACAAGGTTTTTTTATTCATTTACAGTATATTTCTTGACTAATTATCAACTTTTCATTTCTTTAAATTTACATGAAAGGTTCCCTGAAAAAATGGCATAGGAAAAAATGGCACAAGAAAATACGACACACTTTTTCAACAGCCCCAGCAAAAATGGCAGGAAGGGTAGGAAAAGATGGTACTCTGGGGTAGGAAATTACGGAACACTTTTGTTTCCAAATGAGTAGTTTGATTATTTTTTTACGTTTTTTTATTCTCGGCCAAAACCGACCCGGGCTATTCGCAAAAATCGCCAATTAATTTTCATTTTTTGTCTCAAAAACATAGGTTATGACCCCTCTTTGGAACGAGCTCGTCGAGCTGGTTCCAATGAGGGGTCATAGACTATGTTTTTGAGACAAAAAAAAAAAAAATGAAAAAAAAATTAGTTATTCAAGAATTTTGTTTGCAAGTGTCGTCTGCTTTTCATGTTAGGTAAAGGGTTTAAAGGCCGAATGTACGAGAATTTATTATTTTTTTTTCTGTTTATTTTTCATTTGTGTTTAAATATAAAATTATTGGTAGATATTCACCCATTGGGTGACTGAGTACAATGGTATATGGTTACCCCACTCCATCCCACCCCTGCACACTAAGGTCAAAAGTATCAAATTTCAGCATTCCAAATTTCCCCATAATGCAACTAGGAGTTTAAGCAATTCAATCTGGTTTGATAGGTCTCAATGAGTTCTGTCAAGCGGTATGGAATTGGTTAAATTTCCAGTTGCATTATGTACATTTCGGTAGTTTGAGGGCAGCGTACATTTGTACATTTTCCTATTGATAAAAAATGAACAATTCACCCGTGCCTTTTTAACATGTACCATCCAACCCTATTGTGCCATATCCTCCCAACCCCCATCGAAATGTTAAAAATTCGCCGTGCCTTTATTTCCGTGTGCCATATTTACCTGTGCCATATTTGTCTGTGTTTCATTTTCCCAGATCCACATGAAATGGTCATCATGACCACTCTAATGTATATTCAAAGAAATAAAATATCTGCCACTACACACGTGGGTGAAAGCGTCTAGCACTGAAGCTTTGTTTAGTATTCTCCCCACATAGAGTATTATAGACCTATTAGTAGTAAGGGATGACACTTGGGCGAACTAATTTAACACAGAATTTCCAAAAGACATTTGTTCACCAGAGAAAATTCACGATCGTGTGTACTTGGGCGAACTGATTTAACACTGAAAATTCCCAAAGGGTTTTGAATTTTTTGTAAAATTTGTGTCGTGTGTATTCCGGCGAACTGATTTAACAATGAAAATTCCCATAGACATATTTTCGCCATTTTTTAAATCAGTTCGCCCAAATACATATGATCGGGAATTTTCTCTGGCGAACAAATGTCTCTGGGAAATTCTGTGTTAAATTAGTTCGCCCAAGTGTCATCCCTTACTACACCTGTTCGTCGACCGAAGCATTTGAAATTTTCAACGCGTATTGCAGGCTCGGAAACGGGGGGATGCAAATTCCACCTTCCACTTCCTCCAAGTAAGTTGAAGATTTCATAGATTTTTTCACCATTTGATAAATCCTTATCAGATTCTTCTGTATATCAGGGAATTCGAAAAAGTAGAAAGTCAGCGATTTTAGCTTGATTTGGACGTGCAGGCCCTATACCTGAATAGGAGTCATGGTTTTGGCGACGCAGGCGCGTATAGCCCGGATTCTATAATATGGGGTGCCAAACCAGTTTTATTTGGGAGAATGCAGCATGATATGTGGAAGGCCACCTCGGAGGTTCGAGAATTCTTTTTGTAAAATTCAGTGCTACAGAAGAACGAATCTGTGACCTTTGTAGCATGTGTAGGCCTCTTTCAAAGACCATTTTGGGGTTCCATATTTAGTGAAGCTTGCCTTGGCCCTTTTTTATTGAGGGTGGGGGCAGCGAAGAAAAAACTGTTTCGGGAGGGGTGGGAGAAAATTCTACCCCCGTGGCTCGGAAATCTGTTGGATAATCTATCCTCACTTCCCTCTTCATCATGTATCAAAGCTACTTCATCCGGTTCAGCTTTAATTAAAGAGTCGTGCTTTATTGGCTGAAGTCAAGGGCGGACTGGATCTGTGGAGCCTCACTTCTGAATTGCCCAATGGAGGTCTTGGAAGGCCATGCCCTGATCGCATGAAAGTTGGTGTAGTTTTCACTATACACAGTCACCGTGTCTATTGATCGGCATGCGTGAGAAAAAGCGTCGCGAAGATGACCGATGATGGTGGAGATTGGGGTAACCTGATTGGTCCGGACTGTGATGGCCCTTCCTGACTTCGGACGACAGGGACGAGAGGGGGCAGATAGTGCCCTTCCCAGGTTCGTTACTCATTTTTTTCAATGATTTATTCTTAAAGTAAAGCTAAAATACATCCCAAATCCGTTCTGGGAGCTTTCATAATTCAATGAGTGAGTTGAAGGAGTTTGACGGGAGATGCCCCCTCCCGATGGGAGGGCAGCGCCTCTCAAACTCCCCCATCTCGGACCTTCGGCCCCCGAGATATGCATGCTTTGGCATGTCATGTGGGCTGCTAGTGCGAGTAAATGACCTTTTCCCGGGGGGGGGGGGGGGGGTCTGACCACCCTGCCCTGAAGTGCTTCCGGCGCCCCTGTCCTCTTTGATAAATTATCCCAGTTACCTAATCGAGGAATGCCTTCCCTTCATCGAAGCCATGCATCGATGATGTAGTTGTTTGTTGGGAGAAAAGTTAAAACAAAATCTCAATGCCGAGAATTACCTTGAACACCAGTAAACTATCCTGGAGCCCCAATTAATATGTACTGACGGAAAAAAGAAACGTTAGTTCGGTGTACTGTCTGAAGAGTTTTGGGTTAAATTCGACCACGTGCGACGCTGCATGCTTTCAACAGATTTTCCGACAAAGCGTGCATCTGCGACACTCCCGCGTGCTATATGGGCTTGAAAACCATACCAAATCGAAGTTTTCAACAGTACACATTGATTGAAAAGCAAAATGCCACGAATGCCCTAAGTTCATAGGGGTAGGGCTATTGCTCTAATTATGCAGGGCCAATCGCAACGTCTCGTCGCCCAGCAATTTGGGGTCCATGAGTCAACGATAGCTCATTTAGTTGGGCGTCTCAGAGCGTCATGAAGATTAGCTGGCCGTCCCAGGAGCAGACGTCCGCGTTACGTCGCCACGTCAAGATAGAGACATACGTCTCTCACGCTTCCGTAACCGATTCCAGACAGTGACGGAGACTGCGAGTCGGGTTGTATAGGCACCCATGGTCGCCGAGTGTGTCAGGGACAGTTAGGAATCGGTTGCAGGAGTTCAATTTAATCCCACGACGTCCCTACGTTGGTCCGCAACTTACACCTAGGCGATGTCAACGTCAATTGCAATGGCTGCGGGCACATGCACCAATGCGGTTGGCCGTCTGGAGTCTTATTCACTGATGAGAGTCTCGGTTCACGCTCTACAGGTCAGACGGACGGCAAAGTTGATATCGACGTCAAGGTGGTCAATATTCTGACGCGTGTGTTCAGGAAAACTACAGATTCGAGGGAGGGTCTGTTATGGTTTGGGGGATTTCTCATGGCGTGAAAACACCTCTCCTGGTCATCCAGGGCAATCTTACAGCAGTAAGATATCGGGATCAGATCTTCATGCCTCACGTCCTTCCACTTATCCACGGGCGTAACCTTACTTTGCAGCAGGATAATGAAAGGCCGAACGTTGCTAGGGTTTGACGTGACTTCCTGAACCAAACAACGTCCTAGTTCTCTATTGGCCACCCTACAGTCCAGATTTGTCCCCGATGGGGCATTTGTGGAACGAGCTGGGCAGGAAGTGCGTCAACGTCCCAAACAACGTCGCTCATCTCATGCAAGCCCTTTTTCATGAGTGGAATAACATACCACAAAGGACAATAAACAACTTGATGGAGCCAATGGTAAGGGAAGTTAGAGCAGCGACTGAAGCCCGGGTGGGCACACCCATTATTGATTTTAATCATGAAATTGCGTAGGGTACCTACGTTTCAACGTTATCCATGCCAACCCCGTCTGTGTCAAGACAACAAAACACGTCAAAATTTAATCAGCAATGAAGGAATGACATCAAAATCCAAACAATGAAATAATCATCCAGAACACATTTGAAATATTTACCACAGAAAAAATCTTGGGTTCGCTAGAATATTAGCTTCAATGATTTTTCTGAGCTGAAATCCGAACATTTCCCACAGGGGGTCAAAGATGATCAGCCCAGTTGGTCCTACCCCTGGTCTATCGCTCCAACAAAATAATAAGATAAATTTTGAGACTGTAACCCAAAAGACTATGTGACCAAGCCAGAAAATAAACACACTGTCATCTGCAAAATGAGGTCCCTAGAGGGTGAATTGGGTGATGCTACCATGCACAGCAGGGTAGCATCACTACATTTACATTCTGTGAACCACAATCTGAATACAGGTCTCAAACCTAAACAGAAAGAGGTACCCAGAGGGTAAATTGGTTAACTGCAAGGGATAGCATCAGCAAATACACCCCCTGGGGACCGCATTCTGCAAATGACAGATTGCTTATTTTCAGGTTTGTCTGTGACCCTAAAGTGTTTCACAATTGAAGTTGAGGTATTCTCACAAAAATGACGGATTACTGTATTTCAAGCCAAGAATCAAACAAACCAAGGAGTGTAAGCAATATTCTAGAAAGATTGAAAACAACGGTAAAAAGGGTGGTGGGAATTGTTTTTGAACTGGGGTAGAACCTAAAAAGCATGGGTGACAGAGGGCTTTCACTATGTAGCGACGCTAATTCGATTGTCTTCATCTTTTGCCTTTCCGAATATCACTGAGAGGTTTGAAAGCTACTGAACGCCGATTACAAGAATCCTACGAACTTTTGAGCTGAACAGTTGAAATAAAAACGTTAATAAAATCACTTTGATTGAACAGATCCACCCGAAACTTGAAATATATGATATTTATACCCCAATCTACCAACATATCAACTTCGGCTGTGTTCGGCGTTTAGTAGCACCATCGAATCTCACCGTTTTTCATGTTGTTGATATTGTGCCCTTTTAATGCTATAGAAGGTGGTAGTTACAGTAACTGTCGATCTCCAATCAAGTACTTTATTCAACAGCCACTCGTGTGTTAACCCTTTACCTAACACGAAATGGAGACGACACATGCAAATAAAATTCATGAACAACTTTTTTTTTTCCTTTTTGTGTCAAAAACAAAGCTTATGACCCCTCATCAACGAGCTCGTTCCAATGAGAGGTCATAAGCTATGTTTCTGAGACAAACATTTAAAAAAAATAATGAAATTAATGGTGATTTTTGTGAAGGGCGCTGGTCGGCTTTGGCAGTTACGTTATTAATTTATTTATTGGAGTTTAGCTACACTTTTGACACCCAAGGTCACCTCTTGTCGGACAGTTTTACGGGTGGAGGAAGCCGGAGTACCCAGAAAGAATCACCGAGCAACTGCGAGCAACTGTCAGAAACTCACCAACATACTAATTCCACACAAGCAGGGTTAGCATTGGTTGAAGACATGTGCACCATCAACGTGTAGTACGCCTCAGTACACAATGTCACCGTTCCCCGACGCTGGCAATGTGGGCGATGTGCCTTGCCCAAGGACACAACGTGGTTGCCGCAGGTGGGATTCGAACCGAGGACCTCTCGGCTTGCAGCCTGCAACTCTACCTACTGAGCCACCGCAGCCCCCACCGGGCTGCAGATAGACTGAAGCGATATAACAATTTTGCACAAATAGACTGAAGCCATATAACAATTTTGCACAAATAGACTGAAGCGATATAACAATTTTGCACAAACTTGCAGCCTGCATCTCTACCTATACTAAGCCACCGCGCTTCCTCGCCGTTGCCTTGGGTAAAGGGTTAAGACAAGTTAGTCAAAAAGCGGAATATCCTGAAAAATAGTTACGGAAGCGAAACCTTCTCGAACTCTTCTTCTGTTATAAGTCCTCTGTATAGGATATCTGATGATGGAAAAGAAGACTTCAAGAGGAGACACGACATTTTCCGAATCAGAACGACTCGAATTGAATCGAAATTCGAAGCTTTGCAGGACCATTCAATACATGTGTTTCATATATTTTAGATGATTTGTTGTTTCAGCTCACGTGGGAGACCCTGTGCGGCGCCCCCCGAAATAGATGGTACGACAAGGGCTTCAATCTACTGTGTTATAAAAACGGAATTATTGCTGGAAATGGCGACGTGAGTACTTAGATGCGAACAGAAAAACGAAGATTAACCCCCTTCACTCTGATGTCAAAATACCAAAATTTCAGGAAACAGTTTTTTCCCATAATGCATCTAGAAATTTAACCAATTCAATCTCGTTTGACAGAGCTCAATGAGCTCTGTCAAACGAGATTGAATTGGTTAAATTTCTAGATGCATTATGGGAATTTTTTTCTGCCAGAAATTTAGATATTTTGACATCAGTGTGCAGGAGGTTAAGGGCCCAAAACACCGAGAGAAATAAGTTGCAGGATCAGCTTAAAATATTCCGAACCTAACTTCTTCCGTCACTGATGCGGGCCAAACACTATATCCATTCAAATAATGCCTACAAAAAAAATAAAAAAATAAATTAATTAATTAAACGAGATACGAGAGAACTTGAAAAAACTTTTGGTAGTGGCGCCCGTGGTGGGGAGAAGTAAGGAGCGTTTTAGTCTTTCGCTCTATGCCTCTCTTCCCCACATCTACACCCCGCATGCACACTTAAGTAATGGTTGTCACGTCCGTCAATTTTAATCGAGTGTGATGCTTTTATTCGGTGTGGTAAGGAGGCACCTTTTTTCTGGCTCCGATCAAACTAAGAAGGGGTGGCGTCAAGGGAGGGTCATCAGGGGCTACAGCCCCCCCCCCCCCCCTCTTCCGGGGAACTCTCCTCTTTCATTGTATGGTTTCTTGGCAACACCCAATCCTCTGTATGACGGCTATACACTCTAAAAGCTCTGGGTACTCTGTGATACCAAAAGTGGTACTCAAATTGTCCCGTGTGGGGTACCAAAATTATGATATTCCAGGAAACCAAAACATTGTTGGTACTCCAAGAAACCAAACTGTAATGGTACTTTGAGGAACCAAAACTGTCTGGTACTTCGTTTTGGTTCTCTAGAAAACCAAAAGTTTGGTACTTTATTATGGTTCTCCAGAGAACTGAACTCAAGTAATTATCCTATGGTGCTCCAAGAAACCAAAAGTTTGGTACTTACCCCTCCCCCATCCCTTTCATATACACAGCATATACATGGGAGGGGTAGGCTCAAATATTGCTCCATTGAGGGACCCAAAGAACCGGACCGAAGTATAAAAAGCTGCAGAATTACCAGCCTCCATCACGGGCCAAGATACATTTATTATGTAGATAACACCACAAATCATGTCGCTATGAAAACAATGAAAGAAGAAAAAATGAGTTATGCAGTTCCTTTAATAACCTTCAACAGATATTAAAGGCATACACTGCAACTAACAAAAATCAAATATAGTTTGCACCAAGTCATCCAACCCGCTTCCTATATATGAGCCATTCAATCGCGTTTTCAAGGTCCCAGGCTTCGACCGAAACCGCCATTGTTGATACAGACGACGCGCGCGCTTGGCGCCCAAGTTGCTCACGTGGTGGATATGCAGGGGATGTAACTCCTGTTTATCGACAGTTTGGTATTCTACAACCATCCATTTGGCATTATACGTGCAAAATATAGTGGAAGCTATCAATATTCGGTGTTTTAGGTATCTCATATAGTGGTGGTATTCTAGAATAGCAAAATGTATTGGTTTTTTTAGAGTTTATTCTGTAGATGACCGTCTTACAGAGTCTTACATATCTAGACCCCCCTCCCCCGATCCTCCCAGTGTTGGGGGAACTCTCTTTTTTATTGTGAGATTTCTGAGGCACAACATAGCCATATCTGTAAGACGGCTATATACTGCCCCTCCCCACCCAAGGCTTGAACCCCGGGATGAGGAGGGGCAATATATAGCCGCCTTACAAACTAGTATATACCTTACCCTCAGTCGGGTGGGGGGGGGGGGGGGGCTGTCCCCACTGTGTTGGGGAAATGGTAGATCCACCACTGAAACTAAAATGTTATCAACTCTTTTTCTTTCTTTTTTCTTTGTTGAAAAAATACTTTTGAAAAGGCGTGTTCCGTGACACAATTAACCCTTTCAGCATTGTGTTTCCCGACAAATATCTTTATGTACGGTGTTATCTATACTACAAAGTACAGATTTTTACAGTGCACTGCTTTTAATCACATCAAGGGGAAGTATTTTACTATAGATCTCTAAGTGCTTTGTCTTATAAAAAAAAACATGCTCGTACAAAATTCTATCATATCTCAAAGTAGTCAACCTTTTAATAAATTTTAAAATTGTTTTTATTTTTTTAAACTAGACTCTTCAAGCATGGCTTATATTTCGTCTAAATTTGTGAGAATCCATTTGGATTCTCGTGAAAATGGTTGCGAGAATCCATACCTACTATGAGTGTCCCAGGATCCCATGACGCCACCATGGTTGAACCACTGTTGTATACTGATAACACAATGTTAACATTTTACCCAACACACCTTTTTAATTTTTAAAACTAAATTTGATAATTTTTAAAGAATAAATAATAAATAGATGATAAAATAATTAAATGAACAATATTTACCAATAAAATGTTACAAATATGGCTGTCGTTGGAACCGGCTCAAAATGAGCCGGTTCCAATGACAGCCATATTTGTAAGATTTTATTGACATAGTGTCAGGATATTTTAGGTCATGTTAGCCTTCTGCTGGTTAATTTGTTGCCACTGTGTTAAATAAAGGGTTAAATTGACTTAATTCTTTTCACGCGAATCCTAGCAGAGGTGCAGCGAGAATCTACATGGATTCTCGCCGGTTTTATTGCGCGAATCTTTGTGCGAATCGATTCTGGGATTCTCGTCGAAATTTTAGCCCTGTCAAGTCTCAAATCACCAGACTGATTTATAAGTTATCTACTATACTAGTATTATCACTCATTAACAGATACAGCGGAAGCTCGATAAAGGTGGAGGGGCACAACTTTTCAAGGCTAACATTGTTCTGCCCAGTGGGAGAAAAGTTACAAGCGTATATCAGTGAATGTAGAGTGACATACTATATATATAGTCCCTCTTTGAGGTGAGCATACCGCGGGGTCGTCACTGTCCTGTCCATTTCTTCTACTTCAATCATCTGCCAGCCCGAAGGCTAGCCTTCGGGTTGGAAGATGGATGAAGGAGAAGAGAAACGGACCGAAGCGACCGAAGATGGGATTCTTTTGCCAAATGTTGGATTTGGATTTGGAAATAATATATTCTATTCAAAAAAAGTAGGGGATATCCAAACTGATGTTGATACTTTCAGAAAATGGTATTGGATAAGCGTGATTGGACACATCAATACGTTACCAAGTTTAGTGTGGATCATGAATGTCACCGGCCCACGAAAACTTCGTGCAGATTTTTCGAACGAGCGCCGCGTTGATGTCTGTGGGGTACGTTTTGAAATATTCTTTTGTACTGGACAGGCTTTTTCGAAGGTTTCATCGTTCTTTTCTGGGTATAAACTCGTTCATCAATTGTTTCTGGTTGAACGTAACTTTTGAGGTATGCGAAGACTGACACGTGACGAACGTTTACGTGCCGTTGGCATGTTGGAAGTTGACAACACACAGACTGCAGTGGCTCAAATTCTCAACGTTACTCAATCGGTGATTAGCAGGTTGTGGTCATTCTACCGTCAGACGGGCAATGTTGATGACAGGCGTCGGTCTGATCGTCCAAGGCGACAACTGCTAACCAGGATCGTTTCATCCGAACCACAGCATTACGTAACCGCCATCAAAGTACCTCAAAATTGGTCAGTACCTGCACCGAGCGACAGATGTGCGAGTCAGTGGTCAGACTATCCTAAATCGCCTACACAGCTGGAAATTGTACGCTCAACGACCTTGAATAATTCCACGTTTGACTGAATGTCACATCGCAGCAGGGCGTAAGTGGTGTGGAGCACAACAGCGCTGGGGCCATCGACAGTGGAGCAACGTCATGTTTTCCGATGAATCAAGGTTCACTCTCGACTTCCGCGAGGGGCGAAACAGAGTGTGGCGGCGGCGGCGGCGGCGGCGGCGGATCGAACGATACCATGGCGTAACCGTTAGGCAACACGGTCGTTTTGGTGGTGGTCGGTTATGGTGTGGGGAGGCATAACCATGACAAATAGAACAGCATGACATGTCATCCAAGGGCGTGTCACAGGGCAGTACTACCAAGACATGTTAGCTGCTCATGTGGTGCCATTTGCCCGACGTCACGGCCGTTGATTAATTTTCCAAGATGACAATGCAAGAGTACACAGGACCCGTGTCGCTACAGAGCTCCTCCGGGAGCAGAACATCACTACACTGCCTTGGCCAGCACTGAGTCCAAACCTTTCACCAATCGAGCACGTCTGGGATATACTTGGCAGGCGCCTACGACAACGCCAGTAGCCCCTACCAATGTCCAGGACCTGGTAACTGCACTGCAGGGAGAGTGGAATAAAATCAGTCAAGCTGATATTGAACGTTTGGTGAGTAGTATACCACGTCGGAACCGCGCTTGTCTCGCGAACCGAGGAGGATTTACAGGGTACTGAGGTCTTGGACTGAATGTGGTAAATTCTCTTACTGACCGTCCATGTCTTCTACACAGATCAATGCATGGAATGTATGCTTGTCAGACACTCAACTATCGCTAAAATCATTCGTCAGAATTCGTCGCCTGAGTGCTAGAATGTTCTATGTCCCCTATGGGACATAGAACATTCTAGCACTCAGGCGACGAGATGTCACAGTGCAATACCTCAACTGCCTTTTTTGATGAAAATATAAATATATTTCATCATATATCTCACTTTTATCAAATATCCCCTACTTATTTTGAATAGTATATTGCAGGAATTCCTGTATATTGATACGTTTGCGTGCGCTCATTTTAAAATCATTGTGTGACCGCACAACATGTCTGCGGAAAAAACTGGAGGGGCACGTGTCCCCTGTGCCCCCCCCCCCCCCCCCATCGCCTGGTTCCGCCGCCTCTGCCCATTACTGTTCAACACACTACTCCTGTCTTTGACATTCTATTGTAATTAAGCTTTCCCAAACCCAGTTTAGGAAAGACTGTTGTTATTCTTCTTTTTTAATATTTTTCTTCTCTATTTTTTTTTTTTTTTTTCCTCCCTGAATTTTTTCTGTTGAACTGCTCAAAAACAAGCTGTACGATTTTAACCAAATTTGGCATACTTATGTAATGTCATAAAATCTAGTGAAATGCGGTATCGACATGTCTGTGAAAACGCGTATTTTCAAATATTCTGCCAAAACCGTCAAAATTTCACCATTTTTCAAATGTCTCAAAATTGTTTAGAGTTATTTAGTTCAAATTTTCCACACATTTAGAGCATAATATAATACACCACGAACACCACTCAAATCTTTCAACTTTAACCCCCATTGGCCAAAAATGACATGAATGTATATTTTTTCTTCAAAATTTACCAACTTCAAGAACAAATTTATCTAATTACAAGGTTGTTGTAACAATTATTTTGGTATGGATAGATGCAACAATAATTGTGCAAGAAAGTTACTGTTTACTTTTTAATCTCAGATTTAAGACTCAAGCATAACGAGGGCGAGAATAAGAGTACTGTTTGAAAATGCCAAAATTAGCCAATTTTGGTTGCTTTTTCTATCATTTTGGAAAGGGTTAATTTCAAACATTTTTTCATGTACGTAATCACAATTGACTATCAAGCATATTTGCTGTCGTAAGTTCCAACGAGGGGTCATAACCTATGTTTTTGAGACAAAAAATGAAAAAAATAATGAAAATTAATTGGCGATTTTTGAGAATAGTGCTGGCCGGTTTTGGCCGTTACGTTAGGTAAAGGGTTAAAAGAATAATACATAGACTACAAAGAGTACGTCGTGTGGAAGTGAGAGTTTGAAATTATGTGTATTTGGTACACAGTCTCTCTCTCTCTCTCTCTCTCTCTCTCTCTCTCTCTCTCTCTCCCTCTTTCCTCCAGCGTTGGGACGTCCTTCAAAACGGGGGCCCCCCTTCTAGCCGCCCGTCCCCACGCAATGCGGGCCCTGCGGACCCATCCCCTACGCCACTGGTCACTCCTGCCAAGCCTACATAGGCTACATTACCTTCTGTAAAACTCCTGTATTGATGTCATATCATGCAATGCACCCAACGTTTTACGTAATTAGTGTTTTCTTATTTAGTCACACAAGAAGATACACCATGCTTAGTTTCAAGTGTGAACTGTGCGGTAAATACACCTTTGAATTTCATCTTCATATTTTTCTTTAATATATTTGTTTATTTTTTGAAGCACGCTCCGTATGACGCCATCTTGATGATTGTGAGCAACACGTATGTGGACATGTGCCTTAATGAAACAGACGCGAAGTGGAAGGTGAATACATCTATATTATAACGGACGTGACAACCGTTACTTATTCCCAATTCCTTATTCGACATTCGTTTTCAATCTATAAAATCGGTTGATAACGAATGCCGAATAAGGAATTGGCAAAAAGTAACAACTGTCACGTTCCTCCATATTATATAAGTTATTATTTTTTTGCTTGTTCCCCTGGCTAACATGTAATAACAACAACGTCGGCGAGTATGGAGTGGGAATGGAGAGTAATAAAAATCATAACACCCACCAACTAAATAAGTTCCAAGAGACTGGGCGACATTGTACGCTCGATAATATATATGGTTTCTGGAAATTTTTTAATCTGCGACAAAGCCAGAGACAAGGGATGGGGTGGGAGGCGAGGCGGGGTGGGGGTGGGGCAGAGCCCTCCACCACCCTAAATTCACGAAAGAACATTTCGTATCTTTCTCCAAAATGGCAAAATAGTCAGCAGACTGGCGGTGGCCGCGAAAGGACAGAAATAGAAGCACTAAAGCGAGAGGGCATCAGCTCCATACCTTTCCTCAACTCAGAACTTCGATTTTCGTGCTTGACCCCCCCCCCCTCCCTTCCAATCCCCGTGCCTCCTTCCCCAATATATACAAATTAAATTCAGTAAAATTTGAGTGCTATGGTGGGAACATGCAGTGCAAGGTGGATTCTTCCGAAACGTTATGTGATCATTTAATGAGAAATGCCTTGAAAATCTTTGTGCCCCACCACCCAAGCCGCACCTCACACGCCATACATGAGCATACTGGAACCTACAAACTGTTGATTGTTGAGGGACAGTCTTTGCTAGAATGCCGCCGGGCCCGAGTTGCTACGAAGGCAACAGTATATTGGTGTCTCGTTTTCACTTGAAATGACCGTTGATCTGACAAGACAATGGGGTACGTTTCCTCAGTGTTTACAGCATTGATCTTCAAACCGAAAGGTCCACGGTTCGATCTATTTATTTATTTATTGATGTTTAAGGTCACATATTTTTGCACAATGGCTAATCATGACCGTGACAGTTTTACGGGTGGAGGAAGCCGGAGTACCCGGAGAGAACCACCGAGCAACGACGAGCAGCTGCCAGATCCCCAACATCGTAACTCCGCACTGCAGCACAGGCAGGGTTAGATTGGTTGAAGACATGCGTACCATCGACGTGCAGTACGCCTTAGTACACAGCGTCATCGTGCCCCCACATAGGCAATGGGGGTGCAGTGTCTTGCCCAAGGACACAACGCGGTTGCCGCAGGTGGATTCGAACCGAGGACCCCTCGGCTTGCAGCCCACACCTCTACCTACTGAGCCACCGCTCCCCCTCCACGGTTCGATCCCCGCCAGAGGTAACTGCGTTGTGTCCTTAGACAAGGCATCCCGATTGCCGCACGCGGGTCATGGTGGCGCTGTGTGCTGAGGCATACTGCACGTCGATGGTGCACTTGTCTTCAACCAATGCTAACCCTGCTTGTGCGGAGTTAATACGCTGGGGAGTCTGACAATTGTTCGGTGGTTCTCTCCAGGAACTCCGGCTTCCTCCACCCATAAAACTGTCCAACACGAGGTGACCCTGGCTGTCGGAAGTGTCGCTGAACCCCAATAAATAAATAACTTGCAAAATATTTTCCTCCATTGGTACGTCCTCGACGAGTTCGACACAGTGAGAGACCCTAAGCTACCATGATGTTTATTGATGCAGAAAAGGAAAAAAATCTTAAAAATTAAAAAGCAATTTTTTAATGCCCTGCCGGATTTGACTGTTATGTTTGGTTAAAATCCAATATAGTCTCTACTTTCAAACTTCAGTGTAACCGCTGGCATTTTTACAACACACGCTTCTTAAATGTACTCACTTTGGTTGAAAAATCAGTCATGTGGATAGGTTGGACAAAGAGAAGAGGGTGCACACTGCAAAAAATATAGGTTCTCTTTAGAACCAAAACTGGTTCTAATCTTGTCCCTGGGAGGGAACCAGTTCTGTTTAAACAGTATTTATTTCAAATCAAATAAATTTATAAAGATTAACATTAAATATTAACAGAAATAAACATAAATTGAGGGGGTTTCAGTCGTAAGTTTAGAGCTTATACGAGGTTGTCCCAAATCATTATGAAGCAAAGGAGATAAGAACAGTTGGCATATCGAACCAGTTTTGGTTCTATACAGAACCAAAACTGGTTCGATATGCCAACTGTTCATATCTCCTTTGTTTCAAAATGTTTGGCGACTACGTTGAATAAGCTCCAAGTTTACTGCTGAATCTACTTCAGTTCATGTAATATTCTGTTAAAATTGAATGCTAATCTTGGTAAATTTATTCGATTTGAAATAAATACTGTTTAAACAGAACTTGTTCCATCTCAGGGACAAGATTAGAACCAGTTTTGGTTCTAAAGAGAACCTATATTTTTTGCAGTGCACCTGCCAGGAGTTTGTCGTTTGAAAAGTTTTTATTTACGTGATGATCGTTTATGCTCTAAATAATTTTCATCCAGAGTCAAGGAGATAGTGCCTTTTTCGTATCCATTCTATAGATAATTTCCAAATAATATTCCAACTGCATCATCAAGGATGCTCTAAATTATACGTGCAACAGTCGTGATGCAATTTCTTAGTTAATTAATACGTACCGTGCCAGTACTCCTAATTGGTCGTCCTATCCCCCCCCCCCACCCAACAGCCTAAATAGGGTACTCCAGACCACAATTTGTATGACCAACTCTCCAATCCTGACGAAAATGCATAGACTGGAAAAATTGTTGGGGGTTGAGGGTCACACCCAGGGGCCTCAGAAGAACTTCAGGGCAAAGGGGAGACCCTGGGAAAAGGACATTTACTAGCACTAACAGCCCCGCCATGACATGCCGAAGCATGCATGTCTCGAAGGCCCAAGATGTTGGAGTTTGAAAGGTGCCCCCTCCCAAACACACAGAACGGATTTGAGATGTATTTTCAGCTTTACTTCGAGAATAAATCATTGGAAAAAATTGAGTGACGAACCTGGGAAGAGTATCGTCTGCTCCCTCTCGCCCCGTGGTCCGAAGGCAGGGAGGGCAGCTGCCCCCCTCTATAACGTGCTTCCGGCGTTCTTGGTCACAGCCCTCTAGTGACACCCGTGGCAAATTCTACAACAATCCTGAAAAAGCTCTTTGTTGTCTATTAATATATACAAACCTTTAATTATTACAGGGTACTACAGCCATCAGGGATCTCAAACCTCCCGTTGAATTAGAGTTTGAATTGGATGACGTCATTCTCAACGGTATTACAGAAGCATCAGCGATCTATAACAATTTTGTGAGTGTAATGCTTATAGTCAAAGTGCCGTAGATACACTTTTGTGGAGCGAGTCAAAACCATTTCACAATAAACGTATATTTCGGCCGGATAGGTCCTAAAGGCAGGTTGTGTCTGCAAGCCGATTACGTCCGCAAAATGCGAGCCGAATGTGTCCGCATACGACCCGATTGTGCTCGGAAGCAGATCGATTGTGTCCGAAAAACCCAAGATGATTTGTGTTCGTAAGCCAATTATGTCCGATAAATACCGTTCGGTTGTATCCGCAGTCCTATCTGCGAGCACAATGGACTCGCGTTTTGAGTTCGCCAGCGTCTTGCGGGCACTATGGGCCTTATTACTGACACCTCATATACGCAGTTACATTGAGACCATGTGACTTGCTTTTCAACCGGATAGGTCCGCACATCACATGGTCTGAACATAACTGCGTTTATTACGCGAACTGGATAGATAAACAATGAACCTTATACGTTACATAGTCTCTTAATGGACCGGTACGAGATGAGACAGGGTCGGTAGAATGGACCTGTGCGGGATGAGACAGGGTCGGTAGAATTTATACCGGGGTGAGCCGCAGCTCGACCCGGTATAAATTCTACCAACCCTGTCTCATCCTGCACCAGTCCATTAACCCTTTACCCAACGTAACGGCCAAAACCGGCCAGCGCTATTCTCAAAAATCGCCAATTAATTTTCATTATTTTTTTCCATTTTTTTGTCTCAAAAAGATAGGTTATGACCCCTCGTTGGAACTTCGCTGATTTGAATAATTTTTTGTGTGAATGTTTAGTACCATGGGATACATCACATATAATACGAGTTTTTTTTCTCGTGCAGAAATTATGCAAATTAGATGAACTTTGATTTTTTCAGTGCTACTTACACACAGTAAGTACACATGTCAATACGGCTCGGGCTAGAATCTGTATTTATGAACCGATCTTCACGAAACGTCTTGGTTACCTTTGTTATCACCTTGGGACGAGAACGAGTGTTTCTGGGTGCGGTCCAAAATTCAAGATGGCTGCCAGTGGCCATTTTGTTATTAGGTCCAATCAGTTTTTTGTCACAACTTCTACACAGCTCATTTTTGTGAACTGATCTTCACGAAAGTTCTTGGGTACCTTTGTTTTCACATTGGGACAGGAATGAGTGTGTTTTGGGGTGCCTTTGTTATCACTGTGCTATGAGAACAAATATTTTGGGGTTCAATCAGACCCACTCTGGGACTCAAAGATTTTTTTCTGGTTTAGCATCTGACTGTCACCCACATTTACAATACTTTACCTATACATTTGTTACAGACAACGGTCAGTATTTATGTACAGACCGTTACAATGCTTTATATGTACCTTTGTTATCAGGTCATTACCTAGATGTTTGTCATTGCTGTGTCACATACTATACATGTACATGTCTTTGTCTTAACAAGTTGAGCTACAGTGTCATTGACACTTTCATTAAATGAACTCACGGGGCACAATTCTGAACCTTTGATTTCAGGCATAACGCCATACGAAGCCTCTCGATCATACTCTCTGTGATTCTTACTGAGTTCGTCCTCCATCTTCGGGACAAATTCTAGACCGGATTTGGGTTCTGTTTGAATGTTAACGTACTTTTTGTCATTCCATGAATATTTTCGGCAGCTCGTCTGTAAAAGTACAAACGAATGTCAAATTGTACCTTATTTTGAAGTCCAACGGGTGTACTTGGGCTTAGATGTATGGAAGTGTGTACCTACTCGCGGTTAGCTTCATTGATTATGGGGTGATGTTCAATGCTTCCATTTCCAATGCATTTCAGCTCCACAACAGCAGCGCTAAAGGCCCCATTTGCATCAATAAAATCTGTGTCTTTAATCCTTTACCTAACATGAAAAGCAGACGACACTTGCAAAAACAATTCTTGAATAACTATTTTTTTTTTCATTTTTTTGTCTCAAAAACATAGGTACACGTGATTCTTTAGCTCAACTTGACAAAGTCAAGCTGAGCTATTGCCATCACTTCTCATCCGTCGGCGTACGTACGTATGTACGTACGTACGTTAGTACGTACGTCCACAATTTCATTTGGCACACCTCACAGGTCGCATTTATGATCAGATCACTTTGAAACTTGGTATGCTTGTTTGGGGTGACCTCTAGATGGGAGCTATCGATTTTTTCAATTTCCGTCAAAAAATGTTGCCGCGGCCAACGTTCTTAGAACTTAGTTTAGTCAGACCACAATATTTCCCTTTGGCACACCCTACAGGGCACATTTGTGATTGGATTGCTTTGAAACCTGGTATGCTTGTTTAGGGTGACCTCTAGATGGGAGCTATCGATTTCCTTCAATTTTCGTCAAAAAATGTTGCCACGGCCAATGTTCTTAGAACTTAGTTTAGTCAGACCGTAATATTTCCCTTTGGCACACCCTACAAGGCACATTGATGATCGGATTGCTTTGAAACCTGGTATGCTTGTTTGGGTAGACCTCTAGATGGGAGCTGTCGATTTTCTCCAATTTCCGTCACAAAATGTTGCCGTGGCCAAAGTTCTTAGAACTTAGTTTAATCAAAAGACCTCAATATTTCCCTTTGGCACACCCTACAGGGCACATTTATGATCGGATTGCTTTGAAACCTGGCATTCTTGTTTGGGGTGACCTCTAGATGGGAGGTATCGATTTTCTTCAATTTCCGCCAAAAAATGTTGCCACGGCCAACGTTCTTAGAACTTAGTTTAGTCAGACCATAATATTTCCCTTTGGCACACCCTACAGGGCACATTTATGATAGGATTGCTTTGAAACCTGGTATGCTTGTTTGGGGTGACCTCTAGATGGGAGCTATCGATTTTTGTCCATTTCCGTCAAAAAATGTTGCCGCGGCCAATGTTCTTAGAACTTAGTTTAGTCAGAAGACCTCAATATTTCCCTTTGGAACACCCTGCAGGGCACATTTATGATCAGATTGCTTTGAAACCTGGCATGCTTGTTTGGGGTGACCTCCAGATGGGAGCTATCGATTTTCTTCCATTTCTGTCAAAACATGTTGCCGCGGCCAATGTTCTTAGAACTTAGTTTAGTCAGACCTCAATATTTTCCTTTGGCACACCCTACAGGGCACATTTATGATTGGATTGCTTTGAAACCCGCTATGCTTGTTTTGGGAGACCTCTAGATGGGAGCTAGCGATTTTCTTCAATTTCCGTCAAACAATGTTGCCGCTGCCAACGTTCTTAGAACTTAGTTTAGTCATACTTTACCTGTACATTTGTTACATGCTACAGTCAGTATTTATGAACAGACCTTTACAACACTTTACATGTACCTTTGTTATCAGGTCATTGCCTAGATGTGTGTCATTGCTGTGTCACATACAACACATGTACATGTCTAACACAAGTTGAGCTACAGTGTCATTGACACTTTCATTTCTTCCCCCCCCCCCCCCCGAACCCTTCTTACCGGGTTACATCAAATTTACAATTTTCAAATATGCACCTCATATTTCTCCAAGGATCACCCCTACCCATCTATAGGTGTATACACAAAATATTAAATATTTTCATTTTTGTTTATTTGTTCATCACTTCTTTCAACAGCCCGGTGGTCTATATTTTTTCGGGTGGAGGAAGTAGGAGCATCCAGATAGAATTACTGGACAGTGACAAGTAACAAGTGTTGGGCTCTCCAATTTACTATCCCGGCACAAAGAGGGTTAACATTGATTGAAGGCAAGAGCAGGCGCGTTGCCAGGATATCAAAGTTAGGGGGGCAAGAGTAATATCGGGGGGGGGGGGGGGGTAGTTCAGACATCTACGTAGGGGGTAGCCGCTACGTTCAGACCCATGAACTACTAGGGAAGCATACAAAATAGGATGCGCAGCAGATGTGGCGGGAGGGGGGGGGGGGGTTGGCACTCTCTCTCAATGGAGGGGGGCCATGCCCTGGGAAAATTTTAAAATTCGCGACAAAAAAAACCCCGTAATTTCCTAGACTTTCCGTTTGTGTCCATAATTTATAAGTTGTGAACGGCATCAATAATTAGGAAACGTCAACTGGAGGAGGAGCGGGGGGGGGGGGGGGGGGGGGGGGATGGCTAAAATTTGAAGGGGCACGTGCCCCCCCCCCCCCCCCAGCCCCACAATAGTAGCATCGTCGTGCTCGTGTACGATCAACGTTCTGTGTGCCTATAGTACACTTGACTTCAACCAATGATAACCCTGCTTGTGCTGGAATAGTTAATTGGTAAAGATGGGCAGTATTGGAAATTTGAGGTAGTATACCTCGGTATAGGTTCAGTATTCGGTATTGAGTATCTGACTTCACTGAGATTTGCTGATAGTGCCAAAGTGGCAGGCACACCATGAACATACAAAATTAATTGTTCTTGTGTCATTCTACTACAGCGCCACAAATGGAACTGCCAAGGAGCTCAACAGTGGTATTCTTTTAAGAAAACAAATCATATCTGTAGTAATTTTATGACTTGTTTTATATATGCACCCTAACCTTTAACCCTTTACCTAACGTGAAAAGCAGACGACACTTGCAAACAAAATTCTTGAATAACTAATTTGTTTTCATTTTTTGTCTCAAAAGCATAGGTTATGACCCCTCATTGTGACGAGCTCGTCCCAATGAGGGGTCATAACCTATGTTTTTGAGACAAAAAATGAAAAAATTATGGAAATTGTATGGTGATTTTTGTTAATTGTGCTGGCCAGTTTTGGCCGTTACGTTAGGTAAAGGGTTAAAGGCCTACTTCAGGCGTTTGCAATCTCAGGGAATGTGCACTGACCATGCCACCTTCCGGATGTCCAGCTGACAACAGACAAATCACCTGGACAGAGATTTATAGTCAAGACTTGACTCGAAATCCCTGCTGAGCAACTGGACATATACAGGTTCGGGACATTTGTCCAGACCCTCCAGGGTGAACAGAACTGAAAAGAAATTCAATCACTTATTTCATGAAAATGAACACTTCAACTGGTATTAAGCGTCAAAGAGGCCTTATATGTTGTGAATGTTGGAGATTTTAAAATTCAGACGGTGTCGATAATCAGGTTATGAACCACTAAATAAGTGAGCACGTGACCTGGAGCATTTGACACCAATGTTGTGAGTAGGATTAAATAGGGTTGATCATCTGATTGGTTAAATATATTTTGACTTTGAAACCATTAATTAAAATTTTGATTCCTCCACTTCAGAAAGGATTAATAAGTTTGTTTGTAATTTGGTGCGGGAATGTGTGAGAATCTCTCAAAAACATGAGGCATGGGAAAAAAAGTGTGAAGGTCATTCAGTGCAAGACCATACGGTAGTTGTGAAAATTCGAAATTAAAACTGAAATTTGATGTGGCAACATATATTTTTTTCCAGTTTAATTTTTTCAAGAGATGATGTACTTTGTAGATGTATAGGTATTTTTTTTCAAAACAACTTGGTGTGTTGTACAGAGAGTGGAAGGTTAACACGGTGGTCAATGGGATTTATTTAGGCGCTCATAACCAATCAATGATTGGAACGGTTCGGTTTTTCGGTATCCCCATGATATCGGTATCGGTTCGGTTTTGCGGTATATTGCCCATCTCTATTAACTGGGGGTCCGACAGGTATTCGCCATTGCTCAGCAGTAAGAGAGTATCCCGGCTTCCTCCACCTGAAAAATTGTCTGACATGATATGGCGTAGGGTGTTAAAAGTGTCATTAAACCCCAATAAACAAACGACATAAAATGTACAGTTACCTTTAAGGTACAAATATTTCGATGAGTATGGGTGATCTGTATAAAAATGTGTGTAGCGTATGTCGTTTCTATATTTTAATTAAATGGGTATTCGAATACAAAAAAGAGATTTCGTGGTGTTTGGAAAGAAATTTCCGCCTTTAAGAACACATGAAAATAAGGAAAAATTCCGCCCGTCGCACAATTTTTTAGTTTCCTGGGGATGTGTAGAGAATAATGTTACAGGAACAGGCAACCAGGCGTGTATCCATGATTCTATAATACGGGAGTGCCTAGCTTTTTGGGGGGGGGGGGTGGGGGTGGAGATGATATTTGAAAGGTTTTGTGTGGGGGTTTGGGCCGCCTCCCCCAGTCCGTAATCCTTATGAGAATTCTCTGGCCATTACCCCCTCTTCCCACTTCCCTTCAGGGTAGTGGGAGGAGGGGTAATGGCCGGAGGGTTCAAGTTAGGACTAGCCCCCCCCCCCCCCCCTCCGCCCTTTCCCGTGAAAAGGTTGCAAAATTCAGTGCTCTAAATGTGAATCCGAGGCATTTGTAGCATGTGTGGCCCTATATTGGGCACCCTTTTACGGCTCTGCATTGTGTGAAAAGTTGCATAGGGCCAATGTTGGGGAGACCAGATACCCCCCCCCCCCCCCCACCCCCACCCCCTGCCCCCCCCCCCCCCCTCTCGGCTACGTCACTGAGGGTAAGTGCCCTGGATGTGCACATGCCAAAGGTCCAAACTCTTATAGCATATAATTTGTGTTCGATATGGTAATTCTTCTGACTGATTTCTCTGTACATAGATAACTAAATCTATTATTTGAAGAAAATTTGACTACAAACAATGTGTTTTACAGGCCTCAAATCTTTGTTGTCGCCACGGTATATACGACAAGTATGGAAAAGATTATGTCCGAGAGCAGAAGTTACATCCAGATACCCATGTTCAACTTGCAATACAGAATGGATATTACAGAAAATACAAGAAGTAAGTGAGAAAAAGCTACGGATGCCTAATGGAAGTGTGTGGGGTGGGGGTGGTGCGGCAGAACAGTTCAAGACGCACTGAACCAACAATGGTTTGTCCTGGGAGGAAACAACTGAAAAAATGGATACACAGAAATGCCATCTCCTAAATTTTCAGGTCTTAACTCCCTTCACTCTGATGTCAAAATATCCAAATTTCAAGTTGCCATTTTTCCCATAATGCAACTGGGAATTTAACCAATTCAATCTTGTTTGACAGAGTTCAATGAGCTCTGTGAAACAAGAATGAATTGGTTAAATTTCTAGTTGCATTATGGGAAAAACTTGCACCTTGAACTTAAGATATTTTGACATCAGTGTGCAGGGGGTTAACGAGGGAAACATAAGTTATTGTGATGAACTGACAATAACATGGTCTTAGGTTTGTGACTTGGGGCTTATGTTCAACCGAGACGCTATTCACATCTCGGTTGAACATAAACTTCGAGATGCCAACCTCGGACCATGTGATGGTCAATTTACCACAATAACGACTTACTAATATTATTATTGTATAACGAACAAAATTCCAATAAGACCCTACCCATAGCCCTAAACCTTCACTGTGAAATGAACAAGGCAACCTTTAACTAATACATGTTTAGAAGATAAACCTCTCGTCTATCCCACGACGTCACAGGACAAATCACATATGAAACTGGAGCCGTAAACATAGAATAAACTTCGCGAGCTTTCATCCAGTCGGAGGGCGGGGATTTTAGTCGGATTGGAACATAACGTGTTGAAAAGTGTGTGGGTGTGGAGGGCTCTGGACGCTGGAGTACAAGGGCCAGAGACTCCACGGATAATAGTCGAATCTTACCAAACTAGCAGGACGGGGAAGCCCCATTTGTACAACAAAAAATTTCCAGTTGCAAGTGAATATCAAGGGAGATAATCAAAGCTTTAATTTGTAGATGGACTGCATCTTGGAATCGCGGAATTACAAACTCCCCATGTATATAACAGATCAAAAAATAGCCACATGTCTATCTTTGCATGCTACAGACTTGTCATTATTCGGTATATTTCTTCTGCTTCAAACATCTTCCAACTCGAAGGCTAGCCTTCATATTAGAAGTGGGCTGAAGTCAGAGACGGTGGAGCCAGGGGGGCACAGGGAGCACGTGCCGCTCATTTTTTTCCACAGACATGTTTCGCAGTTCCATGGGCGCATACAAACTTGACAATATACAGACATTCCTGTAACATTATTTCCAAATTCAAACAAAATTTAGCGACTTTCAGTCGCTTCGGTCCGTTTCCTTTACTTCAACTATTTTCCAACCCGATGGCTGGCCTTCGGGTTAAAATATGGCTGAAGTAGAAGAAACGGACAAGACGGTGACCACACAGCGGTATATTTATTTAACCCTTTACCTAACATGAAAAGCAGACGACACTTGCAAAAAAAATTCTTGAATAACTAATTTTTTTCATTTTTTGTCTCAAAAACATAGGTTATGACCCCTCGTTGGAACGAGCTCGACGAGCTCGTTCCAACGAGGGGTCATAACCTATGTTTTTGAGACAAAAAATGAAAATATTATGAAAATTAATTGGCGATTTTTGAGAATAGCGCTGGCCGGTTTTGGCCGTTACGTTGGGTAAAGGGTTATACGAGAGACTATAGCGAGTCATGGCACATTTACCGGTATACGATTGTAACGACTGTAGCCTTTCTCACACTGGGTCGTACCATGGTACCATTGTAAATTTGTACCCCTCCACCTTCATCGGGCTTCTGGCTGAAGTAGAAGGAAGAGAATCGCAAAATCACTCCCAATTTATATAAGAGATGTACAAATCAGTGGCGTAGCCATGGATGGTCCCTGTAGGAACCCCGGAGAGTGAAGCAGTGCTTGTTTACTGTGGTAAATAAATTCTATTTTACTGGTAAAATAGGACCAGGTTACCATTGCCTGGACTTGACACACGCTACAGATGCCTTACATAGGCTCCTAGAACACTGCATATTGCTAAAGTTTAACTAGGACCTTCCGATCTTTGCACCATCCACACACACACAACGCTCTTACGAATTTCGTGTTTGCCCTCCCCCTCCCCCAGACTGGCTTGGGCACCCCTATTATAGAACCATAGCTATGCGCCTGGTACAAATGACCACAACGCTATCTTTGTATGCAACAGTCTTGTCATGATTCGTCATCCCTCATTTATATCATCATGAAAATCGACTTTCCAATAAAGTTTTCTCCCTTGAAATTATTAGACGAGCGAGGAAAATCCAATTAAGAAGCAAGTAATCAGCGTCATTCGCAAAAATCACCATTCTGTTTTCATTATTTTGTCATTTTTTTTTTTTGGGGGGGGGGGTCTCAAAAACATAGCTTTTGATCCCTCGAGCTCGTCGAGCTTGTTTCAGTGAAGGGTCGTAAGCTATGTTTTTAGCACAAAAAATAAAAAAAAATGGTTATTCAAGAATTTTGTTTGGAAGTGTCGCCTTCTTTTCGTGTTAGGTAAAGGGTTAAGGCCATTCCGTCAAACTGGACGCGATGCAATACAGTTACAATTAACTACCTTTCTTCGGTTTGGAAATTCAAAAAAATCAAGACTGTGTGATGGAGTTATGTTGGTTATGGCATTCGTTAAAATAAAACAATAAAGGTATTAGGGCTGTCACGATTTTTCAATTTAGGAATCGATTAATCGTCGCAAATAATCGATAATAATCGATTAATCGTACATAGATGACCCATCTCCCTCTCTTTGAAGTCGATAAAAATGAAGTTCAAGTCAGCTGACCTACCCCAAGTAAACAACGAAGACGATCAACTTTTAGGTACATTCAAAGCTTTGATGTTCTGAACTTTTGAACCGTCAGTGTAATAATCAAGACCGGTCGGCAGTTGCGTTCTTCTCACCTGCCGACCGGTCTTGATTATTACACTGACGGTTCAAATATTCAGAACATCAAAGCTTTGATGAATGTACCTGGAAGACAAATGCTTCCAACGGCTTCTTGGGGTTTAACATCGATGTTCTTAACTCAATACCTTTAGAAACAATAGTTTTTTCATCAAATTTTCTTTTAATTATTGAACATCTAAAACGGGATACAATTTACCGATTATTCGACAACGAAAAATACTAATCGATTTCGCCGTGACCGATCAAGAATCGATTAATCGATTGATTGTGACAGCCCTAAAAGGTATGCGCGAACGAAACATAAGAATCTATAAATTCACACTTGAACTGCGATAATTATATTATTGTGCTTACAGAAGTACAATTGCTATTTGGTTAATACCATGTATGGAGGGAATTTTACATGTACGGCAGTTTTCTTTGTAGAAAGCCAAGACTTGACAGACAGACTCTTAAAATATCTTTAAATTGCATGTATTCCTTCTTGAAATGGAATCTGAGTACGGAAGTATGGGAGAATATTTGGGTCACACTTGAGAAACATTCACAGTTATCTCTTAATTAAGATTTAAAATGTATCTTAATTACCACTTATTATCTCTTAAGACAAACATGATCTCTAAATTGAGACTTACAGTATCTCCCAATTCAGATTCGCAGTGTCTCCAAAAGAAAAGTTTTTTTCACTCTCACTTAAGACTGATGTAGAAGACTTAAGTATCTCTTACCCTTTACCTAACCTGAAAAGCAGACGACACTTGCAAAAATAATTCTTGAATAACTAATTTTTTTTTCATTTTTTGTCTCAAAAACATAGGTTATGACCCCTCGTTGGAACGAGCTCGACGAGCTCGTTCCAACGAGGGGTCATAACCTATGTTTTTGAGACAAAAAATGAAAAAAATAATGAAAATTAACTGGCGATTTTTGAGAATAGCGCTGGCCGGTTTTGGCCGTTACGTTAGGTAAAGGGTTAAGACTGATGTAGAAGACTTAAGTATCTCTTAATTAAGACTTGCAGCATCTCTGAATTAAGACTTGCAGTATATCCTAATTAAGACTTATTTTCTCTTTATTAAGACTTGCGCATTTCTTGATGAAGACTCAAATATATCTTAACTGAAACTTATGTGAATACCCAGTCCCGGTGTGGATTGTTTTATCGACACCACTTGTGGAGTTGATTGCTGCCGCCACATACCATCCTATCGTAGGATGGTGTAAAACGATTCTCCCCTTAGCAGAAAGATCCGTTTACCGTCAAACTAAAGACTGTCACTTAATAATGGAAAATGCGAGGCCACAAAGTTGCCGTCATGGAAGTCATGCCACCCAGCCTTTCCTTTGAGCAATAAGATTCGTTAATAGAAGTTGCAGAACTTCCTCTCCAATCCTTGTAATAATTAATAAATGGAAACTAAATTCACGTATTAAAATTGACATATTGAGCTCCAGATGTTGGGCCATTTAATAGCTGACGCCCCAATGTTTTGTTACTTGTATGGCAGATGTAAATGACTCGGATCTGGTGTACTTTTCACTCCCTTCTAACCGCAACCCCACCCATGTGATGGAATTATTCTCCACCCTGCTCCATATTTACCAAATATTTTCGATTTTATACCACAGACCAGCCCCTACCTACGAGACAGCTACGACAAGACGTTATTACAATGCAAGAACGGAGACGTTGAGAGCATGCACGATGGAATCATTGGAACTGAGTAAGGCCATGCTTGACCCCAATATATCTGTAAGTGAAAAATAATACTGTATCATGTGTACAAATACACAACTGGAAGACAATTTATGACTCTTTAAAATTATACAAGCTTCCTGATTGGTCAGTAACCAATGCACCCAGTACGGTATATTTAACTCCATCGGGGTGTACGAAGTTTAATGGGATGCAAGAAAATATCTCGTGACAGCTAAAAGAGGTGGTCAGACATTCTATGGTACAAATCACCGATTTCCCTTTTACCCATCGCCACAAACATCTTCCTCAGTAGAAATTAACATTCAGACTCACAAACAAAATAAGAACAATATTGTTTCATGAGAATATTCCGAACACTTGAAATTAAACGTGTACATATCCCCATTGTCCAATTTTACTGTCGAAAAGTGAGATTCTGTGGCGATATTTCAACACTACAAATCCGTTGAGGTTTCGAGAAACATGCAATGTATCTAGTTATATGAATTGTCTCTTCATTGAAACTTATTAAAAACACTTATAAAAGTTTGAATAAAGTGTCTCCGGTTCTCTAAGGCACACAACACACCACTGTATCGAATGAAACACTTGTCAACTTGTGCCCCGATATAATAACGACGCGTCATTTCTCAATGTCCTTGAATTGAAGTCTCTCAAATGTTTGAGTTCAATCGAAGGGAAATAACTCATTCCTGTTCAATAATAAAGAAAGATATGTTTCTTTCAGTTTCTCATATAATTACGTTTATCGGGGGTTTTGTCACTGGAATACCGTTTAGGGATTATATAGTAAAACAAAACTTGACACACTGAGGTGGCGGGGTATGTGAGCTTGTGGATGGCTGCTTTTGTATGCCTCTTCTCCGGTAAGCCAGTAGGTAGCCGTATTACTTGTATGTCCAGTTTCAGTGTATCTGTGTGTGGCTTTCTATGTGTGCCCCTGCTCCAGTGAGCTTGCAGATGCTATATTTGTATGCTCCTGCTCCAGTCACCCTGTGGGCGACTGTCTTTGTATGTCGATTTTTCGGTGAGCATGTTGATGGGTTTGGCCAATTTTCGGGTGCAGGGTAAACATGCTTCAGCTACAATTGAAAATAATGCTCAGATGGTCTTCCCACGCAATACAAACTATAACAAAATGAGAACCAACTGAATTCGAAATGTTCTTTTTCTTGTATTATTTACTCAATGAAATGTTTACTTTACTGTTTCAGGCTCAAACCAAATACCAGATGTACTTGAAAGCTGCCAATGTGCACAATACGTCAATGGAGGAAGCCACATTCAACCGAGGTAAGTACACATTCAGTTCATTACCGTTCAACACAGTATACCCCTATATCCTGTCAGTGCCTATATTGCCTCTCGTCGGGAGGCCCTTGCCGGGTTTGAAGGCAAAAATTACAAAAAATAATTAAAATGTAAATAGCGATTTTAGCGAATAGCAATAACAAGATATAGCCTAACGTTTGCTAACAGGTTAAAACAGAATAAACATAGGAATTTAACCCTTTACCTAAAACGAAAGGCAGACGACACATGCAAACAAAATAAATTGATAACGATTTTTTTTTTATTTTTTGCCTTAAAAACATAGCTTATGACCCTCATTGGAACGAGCTCAGTGAGCTCGTTCCAAAGAGGGGTCATAAGCTATGGTTTTGAGACCAAAAATTTTAAAAATAATGAAAATTTATCTGTGATTTATGTATAGCGCTGGTCGATTTCGGCAGTTACGTTGGGTACAGGGATGGGTACAGGGTTAAAGTATAATACCCTAAGATACATGCATACCTATTTTCCGAAGGCCTAATACTCCAAGATACCAACACTCCAAAGGCAGGCCCAATACTCCCAAGATCCGATATTCCGGATATCCAGTACTCCGAAGTACCGACAGAGCAAACTCCCAATAGTCCGAATGTTCAATACACCGAATGCCCAATACTTCTAGAGTTGGATTCTCCGAAGTTCTAATACTCAAAAGCCCGTCAACCCAAAGGCCTAATACTCCAAAAGTTCAGGAGCCCGAAGGCTCACTACTCCGAATGTCTGATACTCCGACGGTCTGCAAGCCTATCGAAGTGTCGGTCCTTATGAAAATCGGACCTTCGGAGTATTATATCATCGGAAACTTGACCTTTGAAGTGCTGAATATTTTAGACTGTGAGTTGTGGGAATATCAGATCTTTGTTGCTTTGGGCTGTCGCAATATCTCGCCTTCGGAGTATTTGGCTGTCGCTATATTGGGATGCCAGATCATCGGGCTGCTGGAATATATGACACCCGGAGTACTGGTCCTTTGGAATATCGTTCCATCAGAGTGATGGGGTCTTCAGAAAAAGGGCCAACGCTCCCAGGGTACAGTCAGTGTTGACGAAAATGTTATACCCGCTAATTCCTTTTCACTGCTGATATTGTGTTATTATACTTACAGGATGTGATAGACACTTGCTTGGTCTCAGTTTAATAGCCAAAGAGGAAGGGCTACCCCTCCATGATCTCTACACAGACGAGTCATTTACAAAAAGGTATGAGAACCCCAGCTCACTCTGTCGCTCGCTCCCACTCTCTTCGCTCTCTCTTTCTTCTGCCACAGGCATCGACAAATCGCGAATAAGCATTAATTTTGTCAAACAAATTAGCCAAAATCTAATGCTTCAATGAAGCCCCCCCCCCCCCCCTCCCCCTCGGGTAACCTAGTATCAGTACGTATTTTATAAATCTGAATATAAACAATAGTACCGTTGCCGTGGACTAGTCGTAATTCACGCGTGGGCAGTGACGTCCACGCATGGGTTTACCAGGGAATAAAAATCATCATCAGCGAAATGTTAATTAACTGGTAGAGTGCTGAATTATTTTCAGCCATCAAATCATGTACACGTGTCTTTGCCTTGTAACAATTTATGGGAGAGTGCCTATGGGCACTCTCCCATAAACTGTAACAAGGCAAACCCTTACAGACTAAATAATATCACTTCAAACATAATACAAAGCACATCCGCTAAATATGAGCCTTCAAGTTGTGGTATCTACACTTCAGAATAAAGCCCAAATATGGGCTTCCAGCACTCTACCAGTTAACGAAGCACCGGGTTGTACCCAGTGCTTCATTAATTATTTTTTGATGATTATTCCTATAATTAGTGTTTGAAATCTAATATTATTGTGTACATGGAAATATTGCCCGTCCGTGGAAAGTGACCAGTCCACGACGACCTTACTGCAATTGAGTGGACCAAGATTTCAGACCAGAAACTCTTTTTCATTTGAGTCTAGTTTCCATTTACGCAGCCTTTTTGGCTCACCTGGCCTAAAAGGCCATGTGAGCTTTTCTCATCACTTGGCGTCCGTCGTCGTCGTCCGTCGCCCGTAAAATTTTCACATTTTCATCTTCTTCTCTGTAACCGCTGAGCCGGTGTGAACCAAACTTGGCAGGAATGGTCTAGGGGAGGTCCTCTACAAACGATCCACATTTTGTTCCCGTCGGATGAAAAATGTGCCTTCCAGTGGCATTCTTTGATTCTGGTTGGTGGATTTTCAAAAATCTTCTCCTCTGAAAATGGTGCTTTCCCCATCTTTTGATGTTCTGTAACCTTTTTCTGTTCATTATATCAAAAGTGTGTACATCGTGATATATACAGATTATCATGATAATGTGCATATCCTGTGATTTGTATCAGATTCGAGGTGGTGTCCAGAATGGGATCTCAATGAGCCATCTTTGCTGGCAAGTTGTGATCCCATCTTTGGACACCACCGAGAATCGGATACAAATCACAGGATATGCACATTATCATGATAATTCATTTATCTAACAATTCTGACACATAAACAGATTAAATCTTAACCCTTTACTCAACGTAATGGCCAAAGCCGGCCAATGCTATTCTCAAAAAATCACCAATTAATTTTCATTATTTTTTCATTTTTTGTCTCAAAAACATAGGTTATGACCCCTAGTTGGAACGAGCTCATCGAGCTCGTTCCAATGAGGGGTCATAACCTATGTTTTTGAGACAAAAAATGAAAAAAATTAGTTATTCAAAATCTTTTTTGCAACTGTCGTCTGCTTTTCATGTTAGGTAAAGGGTTAAATTATTTTTAAACATTTTTGGGACATAATGTTCGGTCGATCACTGAAACGGACATAGAATGTATCCATGTGCCTGTTATGGTAGCCGTCGCACTACCGGAATTAGAGAAGATGTGAGGGCACCAAGAAAAATATATAAATTCTTGGTGTGCATTCTGCATTTTAGAAAAACATCCATCACAATATAACCTTAGAAACACAAAGAAAGGCATGACAATAAAACATAACAGGATAAAACTGTTATTTCTGGTTTTAATGTCCCCAGATTACAGCAAAACAGTGTCCCCAAAATAAATGAATTTAAAGGCCTGGTTGTTTTTGTTTATTAAAAGTAACAAGAGTTGTCTGTTGTTTTCCTTTATTAAAATTAACAAAAGGAAACTTCACTTTATTTTCTACTGATGTCACAAGTGTTTTCCCTACAACTGCATGCTTCTTATGTGCACCTTCCTCACCAGTCTAATAATTTCAGGGAGATAACTTTATTCAGAGTTGTTTTTTATGATGAGATAAGTAATCATCATAAGTCAGGGATGCAGGCGGCAGTTTGGTTCAGGGGACGGTTTGGGTCAAATCGTCTAACAGACATAGGGGGACGGTTTAGCCAACAGGGGACAGTTTGGGTCCAATATCAGCAGACAGTTTGGGGCAAAAGGTCAGACAATTCCGTCATCGGACAGTTTGGAAGATTTTCAACTAGGAGGAGCAATGAGAGAAATCGGACGAACGAGTGCATGACTCTCCGGGTGACTATATTTACGCTATAAGGATGTACTATGAAGGATATTTATCCATGATAGGTACCTGTCATTGACTTGAGAGACACCCCAACAATGTATCAGGCTGTATAGCACAGCAAGGTATCTATACAAGATGGCAGGCTACTGAAATATTCCCACACCTCCACTACCTCCCTGAGTACAGCACATTCATGCAGAAGTCCATAGTTTTGCACAATTTAATTTTCTGTTAGAGATTTGATGATGCTGTTGTGGTGCATTTTAATGAATGATAGTGCCATTTTAACAATCTCGGTATCAAACCATTATAATTTCTACTTTCAGCGGTGGTGGTGGCAATTTTGTCCTGTCAACAAGTTTTCTTGGCTATAGCAGAAATTCAGGATGCGTAGCGCCCATGGTTGAAAATGGCTACGGGGTTTTTTATGGTATTGCTCCAGATAGGTGAGAATAATACATTAAATATACAACTGTACCAAATATTATTGTTGGTATAAATCGTCGGCCTTGTAGGTGAGAATAACAGCCAATCCTAAACTGAATTGGCCTGTTGCTGCATATTTTTTTTTTTACACTTTCCAGCAACTACTAATCTTTCATTTAGGATAAATATAGAATAAATTGTACAGTGTTTTAATCCTTTACCTAACACGAAAAGCAGACGACACTTGCAAATAAAATTCTTGAAGCACTATTTTTGGGGGGGATTTTTTCGTCAAAAACATAGCTTTTGACCCCTCAATGGAATGAGCCTGTTGAGCTCATTCCAACGGGGGGTCATAAGCTATGTTTTTGTGACAAAAAATGAAAAAGTATTAAAAACTGAATGGTGAATTTTTAACAGGAAAAGCAGATGACACTTGCAAATAAAATTCTTGAAGCTCTATTTTTATTGTTGATTTTTTCGTCAAAAACATAGCGTTTGACCCCTCATTGGAATGAGCTCGTTGAGCTTGTTCCATTGAGGGGGTCATAAGCTATGTTTTTGTGACAAAAAATGAAAAAGTAATAAAAATTGAATGGCGAATTTTGTGAATAGCGCTGGCCGGTTTTGTCCATTATGTTGGGTAAAGGGCTAAAGTAAAACATTTATTCTATGAGTAGGATTAAGAATGAAACCGACGAGCCTACTAGGTGAATAAAGCAAAAATTTATCCAAGGCTTTCATAATTCAAATAAACGGCCATTTATGGGATAAATTAAGAATAAATCAATCATCCATACTTGCTGAACGTTATAGACTGTAGACAGTACATTGGTGTTTAAAATTCATTCAATTGGGGACATATTTTGTGTTTTTGAATTTTGAATGCCCACACCTAAATCATGTTAAGAAAAGCAGAAAAAAGAAGATAAATAAATAAAAAAACAAACTGTCGGCCACATTCTGTATTCTAGTGCAGACAGATCCCCCCCCCCCCCCACACACACACACACACCCTATCAGGCTAAACTTCTCCAATAAGTTGATGGATATGGCATCATCCAAGCTTTTGTTTCTGCGTTGTTACTTTGTAAGCTTGATTATTTTAGATTTTTTTTAATTCCAATGCCTCCCATTGCTCCTGTACATGTGTATGCAAGTGTCATCTGATTTTCAAGTTAGGTGGAGGGTTAACAGGAGTTTACTCTGTAACCTATATGTAATAACACTCAAATTTGTACTGAATCATTAGTAAATAATTTTGTGTTTGGAAGGTGTTTCAATTAAACAGTGTTATCCAAACGAGAGAGATCCAATTTAGTGAGCTCAACCATATTGACTGTGTCAACCCTAAAAGGCCCATTTCCGACTTAAATAACTTCAGAACAGGTGCCCTTAACATGCCATCATGTGGAGGTCCTGCTGACTATAGACAAATTACTTGGGCAGTGATTTATGGTCAAGTTTTAGCTGCCTTAAACCACTGGACGTATAGAGGTTGTTGGCGGATGAGTATTCAGGACACTTGTCCAGGCCCCATAATATCAAAATCTCAAACTCGTATCTACAATCTAATGCATGTGCTTCATTCTATTAGGCTGGCATTCTGTAAGACAGATACCCACCACACAATATCCAACTTACTGTGAGGAAGGGGTGAAGGGACCACTACAGGGCTGAGTGTCAGACACTCGGAAAGGGTATTTACTAGCACTGGCAGCCCTGCATGACATGCCAAAGCATACGTGTCACATAGACCAAAGGCCCAAAATGGGAGTTTGAGAGGTGCCCCTACTCCGTTTGGGAGGGGGGACATCTCCTAAACTCTCCCATTGATTTGACAAACATGGGAAGGCACGTCTGCCTCTTCTCGCCCCCATGGTCTAAGGCTGGGAGGGAAGCTGCTCCCTCTGCCCCCATGCTACCATCATCCCTGCTGTGATGTGAGCTACATATTGCTGATGGTTTTATTATGTTTTGTTATTGTAGTTTAATGACATTTTCAACAACCAGGGCCATATCTAGTCAGAACATATTGCTGAAATGAATCTCATCTGATTACCAGATATCTTATTTTTCAATGAACATTCCACTATTGCAGGGGTTTCTAAATTCCTGCAGGACCTTTCAAGTGATTCAAGTAATTGATACAGTGCCTGGTGGGGTATCAGACCTGACCAGGGGCATCAACAAAAATATTGAGCTCGGGACATCTTTGGATGAAAGGGCACCACATTCATTATCACCAATAAGCTATATATGAAATTGAGCAAAATATTTTGAACAGTTTCCTTAAAATGTGATGACAAGAAATGGGGTAGGATTGATGGATGGGTGGAAGTATGCCAAGATGGAAGGAAGGAAGGATAGATAGATAGATGGAAGGATAGTCTGGACCCATTTTTATATCACTTTCTCCCGACACTGCATGTGTAACATACGTGTGTCCCAGGTGAGATAGCAGGGAGAGATTGATGTATCCCACCCCACCCACTTGATATTATACATTTAGAACGTTATTATGACATTATGCATATCATATCAGTTGCTTGCTACCAACTAATTCATATTGACGTCATCGGAATGCAGGGTGATCAAAGTTTGATACTCTAAAACTCTTCAACCTTCAAGCTGCCACAGTTCCTAATCGATTTCATGGTATATACCTTTGGTATATACATAACTTGTGCATGCTCTTTCCGATGGTGTCATCAGTTTCTCAAAACAACGAATTTGAATACAAAATGAGTTGACTGAATCAGCACATGACTCCCAATTACCTCTGCTTAACGTAATCACTGCATGGTGGTGGGGGGGGGAGAAATATCATCCTCAATGAGTTGGAAGGTGGGAATGGGGGAATCTCACCCTCGGGGCAAGATATTTGAACCAGACCCTCGATTTCCCCACCCAATCTCCAGACTCATCGGGGATCATAATAATCCTACTGAAGGGTAAAAACCATACCATACTCATCTAGTAGGAAATCTCCCCCACACAATCCCATTACTAAAGATATCACACCAGATATTGATTGTGTTTTTTTTCTCATTCTAGTTACCATTTTTGTGTGAATAATTGGACATCTTCTGGTGAGACCGATTCTGATGACTTAATGAAATGTATTTTCAAGAGCCTGGATGAACTACAGGTGATGCTGGATCAGAATGCATCAGCCATTGCTAAACTGTAGCCTGCAGGACCAAGATAGCAAAATTTTGTATGTACCAAACCAAAGACATCCATGATAATGGTTTTCTCAAATGATGTTTTTAGATTCTGAAAAAGAAAACCAGAGAAAGGATTCAAATTTTATCTCAAGTAACTTCCAGTGGTTTTTGAGAAGATTTTAAAGAATACAGTGGAACCCTGTTAATTGAATAGCCACTTTGCCAATGAAAATTATCCAATTAACAGGATTATTCAATTAACCAGGATGGTGTCACCTTCCTGTATTCCAGAGATAAACTTAGCATTTATTCTATTATATCTTGTTTGACAGAGCTCCATGAGCTCTGTCAAACAAGATATAATAGATTAAATGCCTGTATTGGATGTACTGAGGCAAAATAGTGTTTAAACAAAGGAAAACTAGGGAGAGTCAGGGTAATTTCTCGACAGGTTACAAGATTTGTTATTCAGTTAACAAGAGTTTACTTTATAACCTATATTCAATCAACAGGTCAAATTTGTACTGGAGGTATGGTAAATGGTTTTGTGTTGGGAAATTATATTTAAATAACAGGGTTATTCAGCTAAGAGATATCCAATTAAGTGGGCTCCACTGTATTCCTATTTTGCACCAAGTTAAAATGTAAGCTTTCACAGGAAGCCCAAATATTAACTGGTAGAGTGATAAATTATTTTTGACCATCAAAATTTGTTCACTTGTCGTTGCCAGGTTACAATGCATGGGAGAGTGCCCATGGGCACTTTCCCATGAATTGTAACAAGGCAAATCCTAACAGACTAAATTTATTTATTTATTGGTGTTTTAAGGTCACGTATTTCTGCAGAATGGCTAATCATCACCACGACATTTTTACGGGTGGAGGAAGCTGGTGTACCCAGAAAGAACCACCAAACAATGGTGACCAACTGTCAGCACCCCATCATACTAACTCCACACAAGTAGGTTTAGAATTGGTTGAAGATATGTGCACCATCGACACGCAGTACGCCTTAGTACACAGCGACACCATGCCCCCACATGGTCAATTGCGCAAGGACACAATGCAGTTGCTGCAGGTGGGATTCGAACCAAGGACCTCTCGGCTTATTGAACCACCACACCCCCAACAGGCTAAATGCTATCACTTCAGATAATATGAAGCATAGCCACTGAATTTGAAGCCGTTAAGTTGCCGTACTTCATAATAGAGCCCAAATATGGGCTTCCAGCACTCTACCAGTTAACCCAGGGTTTTATTTGAACAACTTAAATTGATCCCCTTATGGATGCAGTATACCAAATATCAAAAATTTCTGACTGGTGGTTCTAAAGAAGTTTTCATTGAATATTCCCAATATAGCCCTAAGTTAAAATTTGGACTCCTTGTTAGTAAAACCCTTTACCTAACATGAAAAGCAGACGACACTTGCAAAAAAAATTCTTGAATAACTATTTTTTTCATTTTTTGTCTCCAAAACATAGGTTATGACCCCTCATTGGAACGAGCTCGATGAGCTCGTTCCAATGAGGGTCATGACCTATGTTTTGGAGACAAAAAATGAAAAAATCCTGAAACTTAATTGGCGATTTTTGAGAACAGCACTGGCCGGTTTTGGCCATTACGTTGGGTAAAAGGTAAATACACACCAACTATTTCCTATGCAATTTTGGATTCAGGCACATGCCTAACTCAAATTATTCTATTTTCTATTGAGATCATCCATGTGCGTGCAATCAAGCATTTTGCTTTACTTTTTTCAATAAACTTCATTAATCTCTTCATAATGTTGACATTTTATTTTTCACAAGTTGGTGCTAATATCTTCAAATACCAGTTACTTTGTGTTTGGGCAGTTGTGACTATCAAGTTTCATAGTCGACTAATCACCACCATTAATCAACGGTTGGTCGTGTGCCATAAATTCTACAAACAATCTGTAATATAGTTACAAATGTAAAATGGACGATGTTGGCCTATGAATGTTGAACATTTCTGTGTTGATGTAAAATCGAAACGCCAAAATATCTCGAATTGATTTGAAGAATTTAAACAGAAGAACATTTGTGTAAAGGTTTCATTTCTATGACTGATTTCCAGACATTTCAAACATAAACATTCGTACGCAAGTTACAACCAAGCCTGGAAAGAAGCAGACTGTCATCTTCAGGATGAGGGCCCCAGAAGGTGAATTTAGTAATGCTACCCTGCACAGCATGGTAGCATTACTGAATTTACCCTCTGTGAACCTCAAACCTCAATAAGGCCAAAACACGAAAGCGGTACCCAGAGGATAAATTGGGTGATTCTAGCCCACTGTATGGGATAGTATCAACAAATTCACCTGCTGTGGACCTCATTCTGCAAATGACAGATTGCTAATTTCCAGGCTTAGTTACAACTCAATACTACAAGTGAACGAAGTAACTGACCATTGTGAATCTTGTGACACCCTTCTCACTTTTGCAGTTCGGGTTGTTGCAATGGGGTCGTTCAAGTGTACAAGACCATATATTCTATATACTCTGCAGTCTGCAATAACTTCCCACACACCGTTTGAACAATATGCCATGGTATTGATAATGCTTTGAGCTTTCTTAGGCTACAGTACAGAATAGAGAGATTGAAAAAACTGCAAGGCTCAGTGTTTTTAAAATTACGTTGTTGAACAATAAGCGGTAAACAAAGGTCATTGGATATTACAAGTAATTAAAACACAGCCGCGTTATCCGCCTCAGTGCATTATAACTCCGAATTGCCAAGGTGAACAAAGGGATCGACGCAAGTGTGTTTTCGGAGAACAATGACTGTGGATTCGTAAAATAATCCACAGTTATTATTCTCAGAAAACACACTTGCGACAAGCCTTTTGTTTCCCGTTGGCGAAAGTCACGGTGTACAGGCACATATTTGGGGGGGAAAGCAAATGGACCTAGTGGGGGAAGCAAATCGATCATTTTGAGGGGGGGGGGGGATGATCGAGGAAAAGCTATGTTTTGGCAATGATTAAAATCGATTGTTTATAAAAGGACGACGCTCTGCTTCATGAATAGTGTGGATCAGAAGGGTGATGTATCCAAATCCGATCGTCAGTCACAGAAATGCTACAGAGGAACATACTATTAAAACGCGAAAATTGAGAACAAACATTTAACTCGGCTATTATAACTACACATGTCTTTTAACAGAATGTTGTGTTTTAAGTCAGATAATAAACTCGTGGTAAATCATTCGGAGTTAGAAAACACTCGACCCTTCGGGTCTCGTGTTTTCTAACACCGAATGATTCACCACTCGTTCATTATCCCTTACTTATAGTTAGACATTCCAAAGGGTAATAATCCAGCTGTTCACTTTCATCTCAGTATAAAGTTAAGCCTGGAAATAAGTAGACGGTCATCTGCAGAATGAGGTTCCCAGAGGATGAATTTGGTGATGCTACCCTGCACAGCAGGGTAGCATCACTAAATTTACCCTCTGTGAACCTCAATTTGAATTAATGTCTCAGGCCTTAACAAAAAGAGGTACTCAGAGGATAAAGTGGCTCACTGTATGGGATGGCATCAGCAAATTCACCCTCTCATTCTGCTAAGCAAATAACAAATTGCTTATTTCCAGGCTTGTACACAGTTCAAATTAAACCCAACTTGTACCACTTTGAAAATGACAGACGGCCAACTAAAAATAAAAACCGTCAACTACTGCAATAGTCGACAATTAGTCAAATTATCAAATAAGCGCAACAGCCTTACTTCATGTGTATCACCATGTCTGTACCAGTTAACCACTCAAAATCGAATAGTATGGAATACAATGTATTGTCTCAGAATACCATAGCAACATGGGGAAAATACCCTAGTACCAAGGTATTTTTTTTACCACAGTAAACAAGCACTGTTCCACTTCCCACAGGGAGGAATATTTGTGAAGGGTAAAAGAAACATAATAAAATAGATAATTAACATGTTTAATGCATATTTTATTTTTTAAAGTATGAGGTATACAAAAATAAAAATGCATGATACTGTGTATGAAGTAACAAAATTGTACAAACCCGTACAATGTATAAGTTTAAAAATTTGGTACAATGTTAAAACTGTTCCCAATAATCTATAATGGTCAAACACTAACTTGGTAACATAGTACCAGTCAAAATAAATCAGTTGTAAGCTTCAAGGAAAAAAGCCATTCTCTCTTTCCTTGAATATTAATATGGCAGGGCCTTGCTGAATGAAAAGTCTTCTTGCAGGGTTATATTTGTTTGTTTATTGGAGTTCAAGATAACATTCAGTACCAAGGACTATATCACCATGGTAACACATAAAGTCATGTGTTCTCAATTTGTACCTACATTTATTTATTGGTGTTTAAGGTTACATACTTCTGCACAATGGTGAATCGTGACTGCGACATGGCGATAAAGTCAATCATTTATACCCATGTTGCCCATTTTAGAGGACTTCAACCCCAAGCTTTGGTGACTGGGTCCTATTTTACCAGTAAAACAGAGCTTGTTTACCACAGTAAACAAGCACTGCTTCACTTCCCAGTGGTCCCACGGGGAAATTTGTATCTTGGTATACATTGCCCACTTTAGAAGACTTACACCCAAGGGCATCAGTTAACTGGTAGAGTGCTGGAAGCCCATATTTGGGCTTTACTATGAAGTGTCAGTACCAGCACTTAAAGGCTTCATATTTTGTGGATGTTGTTCATACCACCTTTGAAGTGAAATTATTTAGTCTGTTAGTATTTGCCTTATTACAATTTATGGGAGAGTGCCTATTGGCACTCTCCCATAAATTGTAACAAGGCAATCATATGTGAACAAATTTTGATGACCAAAAATGATTCAGCACTCTACCAGTTAAAGCATCAACTATCAAAGTAATGCAGCACTGGGGACGCTTTGCTCGTGAATTCATGAACTGACTGATCACTTTTAGCCTTTATTCATTATTTACTTACTAGTGCTAAAGGTCACTTTCAGCATCTATGGCTATATCATTATGGATATGATGTAAAGTTTAGCTGATCATTTATACCGGCTGTCTACTTTAGAGGATCTCTACCCCAGGAGGTGATTTACCGGTAAAACAGAACTGGTTTACCCCAGTAAACAAGCACTTCTCCACTTCCCAGGTTCCCATAGAGAAATAAGCCTTTATTTGGGTTCCAATAAAATACATAGCATTTTGATATAAACCTTAAATTGGGTTTCAATACAAAAAGGCTAATTTCATATTCATAAAACTTCTAATTCTATGGATGGTCTTCATGTTGGAAGCAAAGATTCAGATTCAGATTCTTTATTCACGGTACACATACATGTAAAATGGTTACAAATAAACATATTGCACAAATGTAATGTGAAGTATACCGTAGGAAGTGGCATAGCCAGATTGGCTGTCTACCTGCCACATTCATGGACTTGTGAGGTTACAAGTTATTGAAAAGTGCCTATAGACACTTTTCAATAAATTGTAACAAACAAATTTAATTGAACTTACATACTTATTGGTGTTAAGGTCACATACTTCTACACAATGGCTAATTCTGATCACAACATGGATATAAATTCAAGTCCAGTCAATCGTTTATATATACGAGTGTCGCCGATTTTAGAGGACTTCCACCCCAGGCATTGGTGACTGGTTCTTATTTTCACAGTAAAACATAGCTTGTTTACCATAATAAACAAGCACTGCTTTACTTCCCAGGGTTACCATGGGGAAATTTAAATGAAGAAATTTTAACTTCCAATATGTATTTTTACTACAAATTGATTCTCCCTACTCTGGTGTTTGTTTATTGTGGTTTATTGTGTCTGACAGTTTTACAGGTGGAAGAAGGTGGAGTAACCAGAGAGAACCACTGAGCAGTGGTGAACAGTTATCAGACTTTATAACTACTACTCTGGTGTTAAATTGTGATAAAGTTGACAGGTTCAAATTTATCCAATCATTTATGATAATGTGGCCGACATTAATATAACTCTTAACTGGTAGAGTGCTGTAAGCCCATATTTGGGCGTTACAAAATGCCACAAGTTGTGATGAACCGACGTACACCCTATTAGAGAAGATTTCATATTGACCCTGACAAGAATCTGATTTTGTTGATGCTACATTGCTCAGTTACATTTAATTGGATAGTGCCTACTGGCACTATCCAATCAAATTTAACAGAGCAATATATGATGAAAATAAATCTGTGCCAATAAAAATGTAGCACTCTACCAGTTAACCTGCTAAGGATTTTCAAGATAATTTTCATCAAATCTAGTCATGGCTGCTGTTAAGCAGCCATGACTAGATTTGCTGAAAAATTTATCTAAGTTCAACTCAAAAAATCACTGATGCAAAAATCCATTCAGTTTACAGTTGGAAAATTTGATTAAATGTGCCAAAATTATACTTATTTCAGTGGCAAGAGAAATCCTGTCCTAGCAGGAATATCTGCCTGCAGCATGGTTAAAGGAACCTCACCACAAGCAATGTATACAATGATCCTATTATACCAAGAGAAATAGAAAAGAATCTATCTACAGCAGATAACAGGCATTCCCTATGCATCTTGCATAGGACTGTTTTGTACAAGTTAGAATATTGACTGCTGTTTAAAGTCACTTTCAACACCTATGGCAAAATCATGACTGCAATGCAAATATGAAGTCAAGTTTAGTCAATCATTTATACCCATGAGTGGATAGCGCATGCTTTTTTGATAATGGAATTTTGAGTTACCTCAATTTTACAAGAGAATGCTCCAAATCATTAAGTGTTTTACAAACACCCCAATCTTAAGACACAATTGCCAATTCTCGGTAAATAATGCAAAATTTGAAGTAGATTGCGATCATAGAGGCTGAGGAGATGAGGTATGTCATGACAAAGAGAAACGACAAACAGATTAACTCAAATTAGAGTAAGATGGTGCCCACTTTGGAAGGCTCCCACCCCCAGGCATTGGTTGAAATTTTACCAGTAAAACAGCTTGTTTACCACAAAAAACAAGCACGGCTTCACTTCTCATAGTTCTCACAGGGAGTCACTGAAATGATGAAATGCTGTCATACCACACACTTTTGGAAGGGAATTTATTCATTCATTTATTTATTGTTGTTTAGGTCACATATTTATGCACAATGGCTAATTGTGACCTCAACATAAATACTTAGATGTGAGTCTTCCATGGAAGAGGTGTGTCACCTGGCATTTCAGACAGAATTCTAAGTGGAAAAGGGGCATAACTCTGGAAAAAATACAGCGGATCAAAAAATAAAATAGGAGGTTCACAGTGCCATTATGTGATAAAGAATCACTGAAAGTTTCATCAAAATCCATTCATAGGTTAAAGAGGAGTGGCGAATAAGAGAAAGTGTGACGTGGACGACACAGACGATGACGCGGACGATGCAAGACGACAAAAATAATCCCTATATGTCGCTCCCCACGGATCAAAAAATAAAATAGGAGGTGCACAATGCCATTATGTGATAAAGAATCACTGAAAGTGTCATCAAAATCCATTCATAGGTTAAAGAGGAGTGACGGATAAGAGAAAGTGTGACGCGGATGATGCGGACGACGCAAGACGACAAAAGTAATCCCTATATGTCGCTCCCCACTTCGTGGGGTGGCGACACAACAAGACGACAAAAGTAATCCCTATATGTCGCTCCCCACTTCGTGGGGCGGCGACACAATAACAACAAATCCAGCCAATTCTTTATACCCAAGTTGCCCACTTTAGAGGAATTCCACCCCAGGCATTGGTGATCTAGCCACGATTGGACTGAAAATTCATTTTACTTTCCTGCCCCCAAAACAGAAGAATATCACCTGTTAGAAAAAAATTGCCAATTTGCACCTAAGCTATCACAGATGGTAAAAATGAAACAAACTCTTAACTCCATCAAGGGCAATAATGCTGCCAAAATTCTCTGAATAACACTTGGGACTAGACATCATTAACCCTTTACCCAACACAGAGAATATCAAAATTTATTATTTTAATTACTATTTTTTAAACTTTTTCAAAAAATCTCAACAAAACCATATCATGTGACCCCTCATTGGAACGAGCTCATCGAGCTTGTTCCAATGAGGGGTCACATGATATGGTTTTGTTGAAATATTTTTAAAAACTTATTTTTTCCAACTGCTCAATTTGCAAATTACACAGGTGTATGTGGGCGATTCGTAAGGTAAAGAGTTAAGACTTTCATACTAAATATGATTTCATTCCACCCAATATTTTTAAAGTTACTGAGTGTATAAACTTGCTGGTCACAGACCAACAGATAGACTGACTGACAGACAAACCAACAAACATTACCATATATTTATTTATTGGTATTTAAGGTCACAAATTTCTGCACAATGGTGGCTAATCGTGACCACAACATGGATATAAAGTCAAGTCCAGCCAATCATTTCTTGCACATTTTAGATGACTTCCACCCAAAATTGGTTACCAGGTCTTATTTTAGCAGTAAACAAGCATTGCTTCACTTCCCAGGGTTCCCACAGGGAATGATCACAAACAGAGCAGCTTGTCGCAACTAAAAAATGTTATTTTAGTTTGTATTTCCCTATTCAGTCTGGATTTCACAAAATTTTATATGAAGTCTTAATTCTCTGCTGTAAATGTATCACGCTCTGGCCAAGAATGAGACTGCTTTTGCAATCATATTACTCAGGCACAAGAGCTTTATTAATCAAACAAAGCTGAAATCATTTGAAATTCCCTCATTTTTATGTGGAAATTTAAGAAAAATCATATTTAAAACAAAAAAAACAAAACAAAAAATGACTATCTAAAAGCAGTTATGATTGGTATATCTTTTTTTACTATAAAGTTGCAGGGAGATGGTCTGGAAGATCATTTCCAGACAACTTTATGGAAAATAAAATCTCAACATTTCAGTGAAAAGCGCTGAAATCAGCGAAACTTTCACATCCCTGAATAGGGTATGAAGTGCCTGTTGATGTAATGACATTGACTGACCTCTACCCAATGGGGAAGTTCAGTGAAACACCGTGCTTGCAGTGAGTATAGCATTAACATTCAATATTTTAAGTTAAGCTAAAAAAAACCATCCGCCATGTCGGTATAAGTCTTAATTGTGGAAACCAGTGCTTCTTGCCAAAAATCAACTTTTTTGTACAGTGGTTCTAAAGAATATTTTTTGAGTTTTTTTTTTAGTTATCTCCCCATTATGGGGATCCTGAAATCGATTTAAGCAAAAGTCAATTATTAGGCTCCTTGGAAACGTATGTCCCAACGTTGGTTAAATTTGGCGCAGTAATAAAATATTTAGTCTATGACGTGATGTAACATGACATGATGTGATATGTGATGTGACAGGGTTGGCAATCAACATTTCTGCACATGTCTTTGCCTTGTTACCATTTATGTCAGAATGCCCATATAGGCACACCCCATAATATGTAAGAAGTCAAATCTAAGGGCTGAATAGTTTCACTCAAAAGATTTATTTATTTATTTATTGGTGTTTAAGCTCACATACTTATGCACAATGGCTAATCATGACTGTGACAGTTTTACGGGTGGAGGAAGCCAGAGTACTCGGAGAGAACCACCGAGCAACGACAAGCAGCTGCCAGGTCCCCAACATCATAACTCCACACTGCAGCACAGGCAGGGTTAGATTGGTTGAAGACATGCGCACCATCGACGTGCAGTACACGGCGTCATCGTGCCTCCATGTGGACAATCGGGGTTAAGTCACTCAAAAGATGTGGTCCCTTCACTTCAGCATACAGGCCATATATGGAGTTTCCATCACACCACCATTTCAGAGAGGATGTCTTTGCCAATTCTACTACATTCTGAATATAAACAAAGACAAGTCCAAATAAAGGTTATGGCGATTGTTGGTGGATGTATGACTGCGATGTGTGGACTTTGGACTATTAAAAATTATTTTAAAATTAATTTTTAATGCAGTTGTTCGTCTCCAGTGCAAAAGCAAGAGTTTGTCAATTACCCAAGCAACTGATGAGTGGCAGCTTTTATTTTATTTTTGTAATCATTTCTTTGCCATCAAAAGTTCATGTTCTTGGTTTGTTTTATGTTTTACACCTCATAATCTACAGAATAGCATAGGTGGAGGTGTATTTTGACCCTTGAGTGCAGGAAGGATCTGCAATGCTAAACTAATGCAAAGCCATACTGCAATCAAGGGTCAAATTTATCAATTTTATTAACTTGGGTAAAATATCAGATACAAAACATTCAATTTTTGTTTCTTTACTTTTACATTAGTTATAAAAAGAGAACAATCGGCAACCAAAAGGACCATGAGGGAGGGCCTGAGAAACAGATTTTTAACTTTTTTGGTCTTACACTTTTTTCTCTTATACTATATAGAGATCTTCTTCCATCATAGTCAACAAAGATTCATTACAGGATCACATATCTCATTTTTCAAGTGTTTTCAAGGCAGGTTCTACCATTCAAGTACTTTCCAGGTCTTGGCAAGGGATTCTTAAATTTCAGGATTTTCAAGACCAGTGACGGCATCAGAAAATGTTTCACGGAGGGGGGGGGGGGGGGGGAGGGGGGGAGGGGGGGGGGGGGGTAAGTCCACCAGTAACTTTTTAGGATGAAGATCTGTCTGAATGTATGAAGCAAAGCAGGGATCCAAGTTGACTAACTCGGTCAGAGGAGTTTTCCTTACAATAGAAATTGTTCTCAATTTATGAATCTGTAACACTGCATTCTGGATATATATTTATTTATTGATGTTTAAGGTCACATATTTATGCACAATGGCTAATCATGACCATGACAGTTTTACGGGTGGAGGAAGCCGGAGTACCCGGAGAGAACCACAGAGCAACGACGAGCAGCTGCCAGCTCCCCAACATCGTAACTCCGCACTGTAGCACAGGCAGGGTTAGATTGGTTGAAGACATGCATACCATCGATGTGCAGTATGCCTTAGTACACGGTGTCATCGTGCCCCCACGCGGGCAATGGAGATGAAGTGTCTTGCCCAAGGACACAATGCGGTTGCCGCAGGTGGGATTCGAACCGAGGACCTCTCGGCTTGCAGCCTGCATCTCTACCTACTGAGCCACCGCGCTCCCCACATTCTGGATAACTGGTCAACTCATCAGCTTTAGAGACATTACACTAGGTATTAGTCTTCCTCCAGTATATGGCACGGAACAGGTCCCTAACAAATGGTGCCTGAATCGCCATGCTGTATATTCGATTCAGCTGTACAGTATAGCCGCCATGGACTGGTCGTAATCCATGCATGGGTTTACTATGTAATAAAAATCATCAGCAGCAAAATTTTAATTAATGAAGCACTGGTGCTTCACTAATTAAACTTTTGATGATTATTCCTGTAATTAGTGTTTGAAATCTTATATTATGGCATCCATGAAAATATTGCCCCTCGTGGAAAGTGGCCAGTCCACAATAGCCATACTGTATAAACCATCCACCGGATTAGAGTTTGTTAAAATAAACAGATATGCGTGAACGCTGTCACTGTTCAAGACTTCATGGAGCCATGGGAACCATATACAGGGTTTATACAGGCAAGGCAAGATCAAATTCAAGGACATTTCAAGGACATTTGACAGCATTTCAAGAACATACATTTTGCACTGTAAAAGAGCATGCCAGAAATTATCATGCCTGTAAGGTTGTTTCTTAACCCTTAAGGCTTCAAATTAATTTTTCAAGTAGCTACTACCTATGTTTATACAGTTGTACATGTTGATGACATGGCAGTTGTTCTACATCATTGTTGGCTGCCTGCACAGGCAGCCAACAATGATGTAAAACCAGTGCCAGGATAAATTCAGCCTGCACTGACACATCAAGGATGATTACACTTAGGTGCACATGCTTCAAGGCAATATAAAAGTGACAGTTTGGGACTACACAGGAAACTAAGGGGTAAATTCACTGGAAATTCAAGTGTTTTTCAAGGTTGATGGTAAGTTTTCAAGTACTTTTCAAGGCCAAAAAGGGATTCAAGGACTTTTCAATACAAAAGGGAAATTCAAGGACTTTCAAGGCTCTGTGGGAACCCTGCATATAATTACCTTAAAAATTGTTGCTGGACAAAACATACCCTTTTAAGAACTGGCCTTATATCACAATTCACATAGGCCTAGAAACATCTTTCAAGAGTTTATGTTATTTACGTGCATATTATCTTGTACAGCGGACAAATGCAGTGAATAATTCATGTCCTGGAACACAGTTCATGTGGTTTTTAATTTTCATGACGGTTAACTAAAAAAATGTTTATTTTATATAAATACATATAGATACAGGTTCATAACAATTTCTATCATACATTAAGTGAAGACAATGTACATAAAAATAACAAGAACCTTCATATAGATACAAAAGTGCATAAATCTACATGAACCCCCAATACGTGAGGCTCTCAACAGATTTATATCTCTCACATGAGACTAAATCTGTACTGGTGAAAAAAAACCAACATAAAGTTCACAACCTATAATCAAATGGCTGCCAAGATGGATTTAACCCTTTACCCAACGAATCGACCGCATCCGCCCGCGTAATATGCAAATTCAGCAATTGAAAAAAGATTATTTTTCAAAAAGTTTCAACAAAACCATATCATGTGACCCCTTGTTGGAACGAGCTCGACGACCTTGTTCCAGTGAGGGGTCACATGATATGGTTTTGTTGAAATTGTTTAAAAAATTTCAAAAAATGATTTTTAAAATACTAAATTTTGATATCGTCTGCATTGGGTAAAGGGTTAAAGAAGCTATTATCATAACTGGTTGAGTGGCGGAAGCCAATATTTAGACTTTGTTCTGAAGCATAGGTACTCCAACTTAACAGCTTCATATTCTGTGGATGTGTTTGATATCTTTTAAGTAAAATCATTTTGTCTGTATGGATTTGTAGTGTTACAGTTTGTGAGAGAGTGCCTATCGACACTCTCCCATAAGGCTATTAAAAAAAATATTCTTGTTTCTCAGGCACCTTACTCATCAAAAAAAATCTGCCTCATCACCTTTTTCTTCACCTGGAAATCTCTTCTATGACACTAATTTGCCCTTTCAGGAATATTATAATCCCTGATGGGTACGGGTGTGGGATGGGAAAATCTCACCCGAGGGCAAGATATTTGGGCCAGACACAAGGCTTGCCAAGTGTCTGGACCAAATATCTTGTCCCGAGGGTGAGATTTTCCCATCCCACACCCGTACCCATCAGGGATTATTTTTCTCCCCCATCATACAGCGGTTACGTTAGCCAGAGGTAATCGGCGGTCACGTGCTGATATAATCAACTAATTTGGTATTCGTTGTTTTGAAAAACTAATGACACCATCGGAAAGAGCATGCAAAAGTTATGTATATACCAAAGGTATATACCACAAAATCAATTAGGAACGGTGGCATCTTGGGGTTTAAAGAGTTTTAGAGCATCAAACTTTGAACACACGGCATTCTGATGACGTCAATATGAATTAGTTGGTAGCCAAATACTATGCATCGCGTCATAATAACGTTATAAATGTATAACGTCACGTGGGTGGGGTGGGATACATCTGTCTCTCCCTGATATCTCACCCTGGACAGACGTATGTTACACATGCAGTGGGGGGAGAAAATATTTAACCAACTGTACCTTGTTTGACAGAGCTCACAGAGCTCTGTCAAACAAGATATAGTTGGTTAAATATTCAACTACATTATGGGAAATTTTCACTGCTGAAAGTTAAAAAATTTATAGTAATTTATATATTTTTTATACTTACCAATGACCCAGACTTAGCTGGTGCTAACTCCACAAAAACCAGGGCCAAACACAAATTTTGCCCCCCAATCCCCAAAATTTGCATCCAAAACAAAAAGAAATCATGTCCTAAAGGACCTCCATAGTACGACTCTACTGCGCATGTGCAGTGACGCAGTCGTCCCGAAATTGGCGCCAAATATCATTCTTACTGGCAGTGCCTGGTCAGCGCTATGTACTCAGCGGGGAGGCAAGAGTTCCCAACTCAGGGAGGGCCATCCCCGTCTGGGTCATTGGTAAGTATAAAAAATATATAAATTACTATAAATTTTTTAACATTTTTATACTGTACCAATGACCCAGACTTAGCTGAATAGTAAACAGGCTGGAGGGCCTAGGACATAGAGGAAAATCCAATAAGCTCAATTATAAAATAAAGAGGTAACCCCTTAAGGAGAAAAGGAGTATTAGGCTTTACATGTATCTTTCTTATTTAATATTTAAATTAGAAAGATACACTACCCTTAATAATTGAGCACAATAACATTCATGTTCTCTATTAACATCCAGTATAACCTTTATACTAATTATTTATAAAGCAAGCCAATAAATAAAGTAGTCCAGAGAATTGAGACTCTTTATAATCATTTAAAAGTGTCCGAGTATTGTATATTAAAGCCCGTTTGACACTTGACATATACAAATGCTTCACACCGAGCTACACTTTAAAAATAAGACATGAATGAAACCATCCCGGAAGCGACTCAGAAATACTGTCTTGGAGGAGGCATTCCCTTGCTTTTCACTATAAAGCAGGTGACCTAAGGGAACACCCGCCCCCCCCCCCCCCCCCCCCCCCCCCCCCTTCCCCTTGCCCTGGGTCAAATAGCCCAGAGCGAAGAGGGCAGCCGGACGGAGTCACTGCCGGAACAGAAAGCCTGCATAACTATAGTTGCAACTGTTTAGTGGACGACATTCTGAGCAACAGATAACGGACCTAAACAATGCAGGTCTCCAGAAATGGACTCAATATTTCTGAGATAAAAATTAGTAAATGTGGATGGCTGAGACCAATAAGCAGCCTTCATTAAATCTGTAATAGCAACACTATTAGCATAAGCCCAGGAAGTAGAAAGAGCTCTTACTTCATGAGCAGAAATCTTAAGCACAGACTGCTGAGAAGAAGATAAATCTTCATACGCAGTACGGATAGTTAACTGAATCCATCTAGCAATAGAATGGACTGAAATGTCCTTTCTATTAGGCATCAAAGACAGAAAGAAACGTTTCCGTCCCTTTCTGATGAACTGAGATCTCTGTTTATAGATACGTAGTGCTCTAACAGGACAGAGTAAAGGCCTACGCCCGTCTGAAGACGGAAGAGCCTTAATAACAATAGGTTCCGGATATTTATTAGGAGCCTGATTCTTAGCTAAAAAACCGACATTAGTAGTGAAGGTGATAGTGTTCCCAACACTACGATAATGAGAATCATCCACCGATAGTGCATGAAGCTCACTGACTCTTCTGGCAGAAGAGAAAGCTAAGAGAAAAGCTGTCTTATAAGATAAGAATTTGAAATCTACTGTTCCAAGAGGTTCAAATGGCTTTTCCTTCAATTTAAGGAGAACCCAAGCTAAATTCCACTTAGGAATTAATCTAAGAGTTCTGGGTCTATTTATCGAAAAGTTTCTAACCAATTTCGATAAAGAGACATTAGATCCAATTTGTAAACTATCATGATGTGCATAGGTATCAGATAACATAGATCTATAACCCTTTATAGTAACAGGTTGCAGTTTGATTTCGTCAAACAAGTATACTAGAAAGTTAGCAATGTCTGGTATAGAGGGATCAAATATATCAACAGAATGATCCCTACACCAACGACGGAAAACCTTCCACTTAGCCGCATAGTTTAGCGAAGAGGAGGTCCTCCTACAGTTAGAAATCGCGTCCACTGCTCGTCCTGTAAAGTGCTTGCCATGCAAGAAGGACCGCACAACGGAAAAACGTGAAGGTTGAGACCTTGCGGGTTGTGATGTAGTTGGCACGATTTCCCCTGCCAAAGAAGATCCTCTCGTGGAGGGAGCTTCCGCGGTAGGTCCCACAACAGACACCTGAGTAGATTTATCCACGGTCTCTGTGGCGACAGAGATGCTACCAACAGAATCTTGCATTGAGATTGTTTTATCTTTAGCAATACTTGTTGAATTAACGGCGCTGGAGGATACGCATATCCTATCATTCCGTCCCAAGGGATCGATAGAGCGTCTACTGCAAATGCTCTTGGATCCGGACACGGGGACACATACGTCTGCAACTGATTGTTGAGATGTGTCGCAAATAAGTCTATCATTGGCCGTTCCCATTGGTAGCAAATCTGATTGAATACTTGTTTGTTGAGAGTCCACTCCGACGGCAACAAGCGACCCTTTCGTGAAAGGGAGTCTGCTAGCACATTCAGACGACCCGGTATGTGACGGACCGAAAGAAGAACGTGATGTTCCAACGCAAACAGAAGGATTCTTTCCGTTAGATTGAACAACGGAACTGAATGAGTGCCTCCCTGATTCCGTATATACGCCACTACTGTCGTATTGTCGGATAGGATTTGGACATGAGCATCGTGAATAATGTCCATCCAGTGACGTAACGCAAGCCAAATTGACATCATTTCCTTGATGTTTATGTGCTTGCACAGGAATTGCGGATCCCAAAGACCCTGGCATCTCGAATCCGTTGGGATTAATGATGCACCCCAACCTGTTTGACTGGCATCCGTCATAACGGTAAAACTCGGATCCGGCAACTGCAGCGGAACTCCTTGAGTTAACCACTGAATGTTTGCCCAAGTCTGAATCTCTTGTTTCACTTGATCTGACAAGAGAACGTCTACATCGAGCGAATGAATTTTCACACTCCAATTCTGAGTCAGGAAAATTTGAAGAGGCCGTGTGCGTAGCCGTCCCATCGGAATGAGATCTGCGGCGGCTCCGCACAGACCTATCAGTCTCATAAATTCTCTCGCTGTGACTTTGTCTGTATTTAGACAATAGCGAGCGTAACAACTGACTAATTTCGCTCTGGTTAACGGCAGACGAACGAGATTGTTGTGCGTCTCGAAGCTCATTCCCAGATGAGTGAATGACTTGGACGGCACCAGATCCGACTTCTCCTCGTTTACTATGAAACCGAGACGTCGGAGCAATAGAAGAAGATTCTGAACATCGTTCTGAAGCGTTAACTCGTTGCCGTACCTCTGAAGAATGTCGTCCAGGTAGGCCGACGTTACCGCAGACGAATGAGCTCGGAAGTAGATCATTACCGAGTTCATTACCCGAGTGAAAGCCCAGGGTGCTAGATTCAATCCGAAGCACATGGCCCGGAACTGATACACCACTCCTAGGACTGCGAAGCGTAGATACATTCGGAATGTCGGATGTACCATGACGTGAAAGTACGCATCTTTGAGATCTATGCTCGTTGCATAATCGTTCACCCGAATACTCGCTCTGACCGATCGAATCGTCTCCATATAAAACTTCGGAGCGACGATCAGCTTGTTTATCCAGCTCAAATCTATGACTGGACGGAACGAGCCATCTGGTTTCGGAACCAGAAACAGATGGCTGTAGAATCCCAGCGATTCCTGGTTTTCTACGACCTCTACCGCGTTCTTCATTAAAAGAGACTGCACCTCTGATAGCAGAGCGTCTCTTTTCTGAGGGTTTGACGGAAGATGAGTCCACTTTGGACTTCGAGTTAATGGAGGCTTTCGTTTGAAGGATATCTTTAGACCTTCCGAAGTCACTCCTCTCACCCACGGGTCGTCCGAAATCGACGCCCACTCTTGAGAAAAACTCGACAACCTTCCGCCAACCGGAACGCGATAGAGGTTTGAGCCATCACCTCCTGGATCTGCGAGGCCTGCGGTAGGAGAAACCACGTCTTCCACGACCCGCACCTCGCCTCGTCGACCTCGGGGCGTCTGACCGATTGTCCCGGCCTGAAGGACGTCCCGAACGAGAGTCGCTATCCTGACGGTCTCTCGAATAAGAGCTAGAGGACGCACCGGAACCTCTATAGGAACCTCTCTTGGGCGGATAAGACCCAGAAGTGCCCGCCTTATTCGTGTCTGCTGTATCCGACCTTTTAGGAGCGGATCTAAACAACAGAGAATCACTAGCTTTCTTTTTAATATTATCATAAATAGCGGAAAGCTTGCCGTCAAAAAGAAGATCTCCTGAGACCGAAGCGACTCTAAGAGAGTTCTTCACCTTAGAATCCACTAGTGTGGATGTAGACAGGGCTGCGTCACGTCTAACCAACTCCAGATTTGCCACTGAAAGGGCGGAGTTACACGTGGAATAAGCTACTGCCCTTGAAAGAAGTCTTAAGGAGGATTGTATATCCTGAAACTCTTCCCCTTGAAGACGCAGTGATAACGCCTTCGTAAGGTGATCTGCGTAAGATAAGGCATCTAAATTGGCTCTGTTAGACGCAATAGCTGTTTCCAACACTGCGGTTGGAATAGAAGCTGACGACGGTAATGATAGCTCTAAGTCTTCCGCCTCGTCGTCCATACGCAGAGGAACTCTCGGTATACCCTGACCTGCCGTGTCGAATTTATTCCTTGCATTAATGAAAGGCAGGTTGAGAGTATTTGCGGACAAGAAGCCTGCTTTCCCCGTCCTGGAAGCAAGTTTAAAAATAGCGTCGTTCAATAATTCAAATGTTCTTGCAACATTATTGGACTGCGACGGAAACTCGGGAGCGATGTCCCTGAACCGCTCGAAAAAATCAGAGTCCAATGACGCTATAATTCTCCTGTCCGGAAGCGCAGCAGTCTGGCCCGACGGAACAACTTGAGGAAGAAAGTGCCGGATGAAGTCCACGGCAGCTTTGTGTTGTTCCGAAAGGGATAGCTCCAATTCATCCGTATCCCTTTCACCATCCGGTCGGACCTCCCGATGTTCCCGGTCGTCCGCCCCCGATGCTTCGGCGGAGCGTACCGACCCAGCGCCGTCGGATAATTCTCGATCCGACACCGTCTCTGTCGGCTGCTGGGATGCTGCGATAAGCTGTGCTATCTGCACTAGAATGTCCGACGTCGAGACCTGCGGAGGAGCGGTCTTTCGCTGCTTTGCCGAGGGCAGCTCCGCATCAGATGGCTCCCGCATACTTTTCCTATGCGAACGTCCGGAGTCCATCGGTCTCGAATCCCTGGCTGCCGGATGGTGTGACCTGGTCGCCGAAAAATCCTTCATCGGCGAAGCTGGCAAAATATCGGAGGTCACGCAGCCAAGGTGCGGTCGTGTGCGCCGGCGAGAAGAGGAAGCCTTAACAGTCTCTGCGGACTGCTTATACAACGGAGCGTCCCGAGCGACGGACGTATGCTCCGCTAAAGACACATTTTGTACCACAACATCTGGTCCCAGATGTTGTTGTACGAGAGAGGGGCCTCTCTCGCTCGCGGCCCGGCTGGACCTGGACGAGCTAGGAACCGGACTAAAAGGCTTCCTCCGTTCTCGTTCACTATCCGCCGTCACTGGGTGTGCATCTATTATTTTTATAGTGCTCGCATCACCCAAAATTTCCTCTTGGACCGCATCGGACGAACCCGGCTGCCGAACCATTCGGTGAATGGACGCTACACCGGGCGAGCTAGCGGACGACATTTGTCTAATCTCCATGAGCACTTTTGCCGCTAGCTCTGTATTTAATTGTGACGACGGACGCACACTTGAAGAAGATAACATGGAAACATCACCCTGTTCTGGTTCCTCTGAAATAGAAACTGAGAGAGTAGAGTGACCTTGTGGAGAAAGAGCCGGCATCGCTCTTTCTCCAGAAACAACATATCGTGACACACGTTTCCAATGTTTCTCATCCCAATGTTCACATACAGGACAGGGATTAATGCGAGAACACTGACTACAATTAATGCAATAATCATGAAAGTCAGAGGAAGATTTCTTCCTATTACAATTTGAACAAGTTCCCTTCATTGTGAAAGAACAACAATAAGTCCTAGTTACTCGCAAAAACCCCTGACACAAAGATACATAATAACATGATCCATTAATAAATGAAAAAACAATTGCAAAACAAAATAATTTTGAAAAAATATTTTTTCAGAGAAGCCCAAGTTGCTGAAAAGTAACGTTGAGCCCCGATGGATCCGATGGCAAAGTGTGGTCAAAAATTTTAAAATTATATAAAATAATTAATGAGACACTTTCGGATAATATAAATGTATCTTATAATGAGATAAACTACCTCAAAGGCAAACAGCCCCCCTCAAAAAAGGCTGTTGCCAATGAAAACAAACAGTGTAAACACAGAAGAAAACATGACTCCAGGCACTGAAAAAACTGGCCCGGAATCAGTCATCAATTACACTCTATCTGATGCAAAACAGAGACTCCCAGGGGAGAATCTGCAGAACATCAGATGGAAGATGCAGAACACAAACGTTATACACCCCTGGGTGAAAACGTAACTATGGGGAAAATAACAGAAAACATTCTGTAACCAAGCAACTCTCCCAGGGAATTTTTAGAAATGAAACTTCTCAAAAATATGCCAAAAGCATGGGAGAATTGCAAGGGGGGACTTTAGAAGGTTAGGGGAGAGGAAACACTGAATAAGCAGTGCAACAATTAGCAAGAATGACAACAAGAGGCGTTTGCCTCGAAAATAGGCAACTTAACATAATTTCAACAAAAAATTTTAAGTACAGCCCTGATTATTTTTTGCCACTTCTTTTTTCCTCTCCTCCTTCTATCCTCCTTAGAATCACATTTTCTCCAAGAATTACGTGTCTGGCATCCTTTAAACTGAGATTTACAAGCACAAAGATCAGTGAGATGTTGACTGATGAAGGGCCAAACAGAGAATGATATTTGGCGCCAATTTCGGGACGACTGCGTCACTGTGCATGCGCAGTAGAGTCGTACTATGGAGGTCCTTTAGGACATGATTTCTTTTTGTTTTGGATGCAAATTTTGGGGATTGGGGGGCAAAATTTGTGTTTGGCCCTGGTTTTTGTGGAGTTAGCACCAGCTAAGTCTGGGTCATTGGTACAGTATAAAAATACATTGGTTTGCCACATAATAGTGTAAGTAATTAAATTTCTGATTCCAACTGTTTTCAGAACTGTTTTGTGAAAACACAGTAACAAAAAAATGCCTCCCCCCCTCATCATAAAATTGAGGAAAAATTGCCTGAGAAACAAGAAATTTTTTTGTGAGCCTAAATTGTGACAAGGTAAAGGCTTGTGAACACATTTTGACAACTAAAAATCATTTAGTACTCCACCAGTTATGTTTATAAAAACAAAAACAATAATATATAAACACTTCTCTCCACCTAACAAAATGGCTAAATCTATAATCAGTGTAAAACTTCAATCGAAATTCAAATTTTCTTTCACATACTACTTCACCCTTTATCCACTGGACATGGACATGGTGGACATCACAGAAAGAAAATATCCTAACTTTCTAGAACGTTTCTCTTGGATTTTCAAGCATTTACCAGGATCTAAATTATTTTAGTCATCTTTGTGTACAAATCGGTCAGGGCATGGCTAGTGGATCTTGGTTTGGGGAATGTGCCAACTTAGAATTTCAAACTGTACCCCCACTCCCCTGACTGAAGAACATCCAGCTTTTGAGAAAACCATTGGCACACACCAAAGAGTGAGAGTTTTTCAACAGCTGCCTGTGTATTTCAAACTGCTAAAGTTTTTGGCTAGGAGTGGGAATGGGACACACCTTCCCTCTCCCCCTCCCTCCCCCCCCTCCCCAAACTATTGTGATGTCCATGAATGCCAGTTAACCTTTTAGGTTCCGCTGCACAGTTTTACAGGCATTTGCAAAAATGAGATGCCATACACTCTCTTCAAATGCAAATATTCTGTAACTTAGTTATCTAACCCATAACATGTATTACATTTCCAAAATCCACAAAAAACATACAACACTATCTGACCAAGACTGAATATAAGCTACCTTTCATTTGCAAAATGGGATCCCCAGAGGGTGAATTTGCTGGTGCTATCCCATACAGTGGGCCAATTTATCCTCTAGGTACATCTTTCTGTTTTGGCTTGAGACCTTGATTCATACCGAGGTTCACAGAGGGTAAATGTTGTGACGTAACCCTGCTGTGCAGGGTAGCATCACCAAACTCACCCTCTTGGGACCTCATTTTGCAGATGACAGTCTGCTTATTTTCAGGCTTGTTTCTGACTAAGTAGAAATAAACAATCTGAATGCGAGTGGAATAATTTATTGTCAAAGGCAAGACTTCAACCTGCAAAATTGCATGAAAAAATGATGAAACCAGTCATTTTCAGCCACCCAGCAGCCTCAAAAGCAGAATTTTCCCACCACCTCCACCTACCTACCCCAGGAGCCTATATAGCATCCCCTGTTTCTAAAAGGCAAAACAAAAATTTATATGTTTCTGTTTCATTTGTTAGTTACATGTCTGGTAACAAACCTGTGTAAAAATTACATTTTAAAAAATAGCCATTTTTTCGAAGCCACTGTTTCCCATAATTCATCTGGTAATTTACTCCTTTGTATCAGACTCCAACTTTGGAATCAAAACTTCAAATTCTCTTGTCCAACAAAAAGCCTAAAGTAATCATATATCTGATACTAAAAATATATCTCTATTTTACATGGCCTTAGTTTCAACATATGTCCTATGTTTAGAAATGTCACCCCTGTGCAATAGTGCAAAACTGTAGAGCGGAACCTTACTTAACTGGTAGAGTGCTGGAAGCCGATATTTGGGCTTTACTCTGAAGTGTCAGTACCAGCACTTAAAGGCTTCATATTTTGTGGATGTCGTTCATACCATGTTTGAAGTGAAATTATTTAGTCTGTTACGATTTACCTTGTTACAATTTATGGGAGAGTGCCTATTGGCACTCTCCCATAAATTGTAACAAGGCAAACATATATGAACAAATTTTGATGACCAGAAATAATTCAGCACTCTATCAGTTAATGTAACAATAATAACTGGGAATGCAGTGGCTCAGGGGTTACGGCATTGCTGGACTTCAATTTGAAATGTCCATGGTTCAGTCCCTGTTAGGGGCAACTGTATTGTGTCCTTGGGCCGTGCACTTAATCCTGATTGCCAGCATGGGGCCACTGTGTACTAAGGCGTAGTGCACGTCTTTGGTGAACTTGTCTTCAACCATTGCTTGTGTGGTTTTAGTACATTGAGGAGTTTAGCAGTTGCTCGCCTTTGCTCAGTGGTTCTCTCCGGGTTCAATGGCTTCCTCCATCCATAAACTATCCGACACAAGATGAACCTGGCTGTTTAAAGTTTCATTAAACCCCAATAAATAAATATAAACAATAACCACAGTCTGCTCTATACACACAGCTGCCATTCAAATGTATTAATTTCTCAACTTTTTCCCTCAAAAACACTGCTTATGACCCTCCATCGGAGTTGATTCCAAAGCAGGATCATAAGCTATGCTTTTGAGGCAAAAAATTATTTTGTCATCCTCCATTCACATTTGGTAAAGGTTAACCCTTTACCCAAAGAATCGCCTGCATCCGCCCACGTAATATGCAAATTGAGCAGTTGAAAAAATTAAAATTTTTCAAAATATTTCAACAAAACCATATCATGTGACCCCTCATTGGAACGAGCTCGATCCAACGAAGGGTCACATGATAGGATTTTGTTGAAATTTTTTGAAAAATTAAAAAAAATGATATTTAAAATAATAAATTTTGATATCGTCTGCATTGGGTAAAGGGTTAACAAGTCCTTTCGGAACGCGATGGCTAAGTGGTTAGAGCATTGAACTTCAAACCGAAAGGTGGATGGTTCGATCCTGAACAGCGGTAGCCGCATTGTGTTCTTGGTAATGATTTTTAATTCCAATTGCAAATGTGGGGTTCAGTGGCACTGCGTACTGAGGCGTACTGCATGCTGATGGTGCACTTGCCTTCAACTCTGCTTGTCAGAGTTAGTAAGGTGGATACTCTGGCAGTTGTGTGCCACTGCTCAGTGGTTCTCTCCAGGTATTCCGGCTTCCTCCAACCACAAAACTGTTTGAAATGATGTGACCCTGGCTTTTGAAAGTGCAATTAATCCACAATAAACAAACAAGTCCAACACATAAGACTACCAAACCAATAATAACTTGCACTCATTCTTGGGAAGCTCTCAGAGAGAGCTGCACTAGGCTCAGAGTGAGGTGAAAATATTATTTCATGGGAGAGAGTTTAACAAGCATTAAGTGAATATAACTTTCGAAGACTTTCCATGACTTTTTTCTAAGAAGCCTGAAAATTCAGGCACTTTTAACCCTTTAACTGGTAGAGTGCTGGAAGCCCATATATGGGCTTTACTCTGAAGTGTCAGTACCAGCACTTAAAGGCTTCATATTTTGTGGATGTTGTTCATACCACCTTTGAAGTGAAATTATTAATTCTGTTAGGATTTGCCTTGTTACAATTTATGGGAGAGTGCCTATTGGCACTTTCCCATAAATTATAACAAGCCAAACATATGTGAACAAATTTTGATGACCAAAAATAATTCAGCACTCTACCAGTTAAGCCCTGGTGGATTTTCCATGTCAGTTCAATGGAAGCAATTGGAAGAGTCCATATCTATTATTTGAGAGTAGACCTAGTAACTCTTTGCACACTGATGTCAAAATACCAAAGTTTCAGCAGTAAGCTTTTCCCACAATGCAACTGAGAATTTAATAAGTTATATCTTGTTTGACAGAGCTCATTGAGCTCTGTCAAACAAGATATAATTTGTTAATTTTTTCAAGCTGCGTGGGCAATATAGGGTTAATGTAAACAAATTTTGAAATACTGCCAGAGTGCCAGGAGTTAATATTTTAACTGTGCAGCCTTGGGACAGCACGTTGAAAATTTTGATTGGTCTACCCCACACTTTAACTTGGCAGCCATCCTACTTAGGGAAAGTATGATGTATCATGTTCCTGGACCAGAAAGTGACTTAAAGCAGACATGTAGAAATTCTGCTGGGGTGCAGACTGATTTCCTTGAAAACACTGATAGAGTGGAGGTCCCACCCAGACAATAATAACCAAATTCTGTGGTACTGTTTATTTTTTATTATTTATGCTTAAAATCATTTTCAGTGTCTCTGGCTATTTCATATTTCAATCCAGGTATAAAGTCAAGTTTAGTCAATCATTTATACCTAGGATCCTGGGAGCATGGGGGGTGCTGTGTCCTAAGGCATACTGCACATCAATGGTGCACCTGTCTTTAACCAATGCTGACCCCGATTGTGCGGAGTTAGTATTAAGGGGAGACAGACAGTTGCTCAGTGGTTCTCTCCAGGTAGTCTGGCTTCCGCCACCTGTAAAACTGTCCAACCCAAGGCGACCCTGGTTGTCAAAAGTGTCATTTGTTTATTATTTATTTATTGGTGTTTAAGGTCACACATTTCTTCACAATGGCTAATCATGACCATGACAGTTTCACGGGTAGAGGAAGCCGGAGTACCCGGAGAGAACCAACCAGCAACTGTTCACCTCCCCTACATACTAACTGTACACAAGCAGGGTTAGCATTGGTTGAAGACAGGTGCACCATTGATGTTCAGTATGCCTTAGTACACAATGTCACCGTGCTCACACATAAGCAACGGGTGTGAAGTGTCTTGTCCAAGGACACAACGCATTTGCCACAGGTGGGATTCGAACCTCTCAGCTTGCAGCCTGCACCTCTACCTACGGGGCAACTGCAACTCCCAAAGTGTCATTAAATCCCAATAAATAAATAGATATACCTGTGATGTACTTTGCAGGCCAGAAAATAAGCAGTCTGATATTTGCAGAATGAGGTCCCTAGAGGGTGAATTTGGTGATGCTATCCCATACAGAGGGCCAATTTATCCTCTGGGTACCTCTTTCTGTTTAGTTTTGAGATCCTGATTCAGATTGAGGTTCAGAGAGGGTAAATTTAGTGATGCTACCCTGCTGTGCAGAGTAGTATCACTAAATTCACCCTCTGGGGACCTCATTTTGCAGATGTCAGTCCGCTTATTTTCTAGCTTGGCACTTTGGAGGACTTCCATCCTATGCATTGGTTATCTGGCTAAATTGTACAATGCAAACAAGCACTGCCCGTCTCCTGGAGAGAACATGGAAGAGAAATTCTGTGGAAGAACATTAAAAGAACAAACTTTATTTTCAGCAAATTGACCTCAAGGTTCAACCAGGAGGGCCTCTGGTTGATACTTTCCTTGTGATCCTCATGGTTTTTCAAAGAATTTGAGTTAATGTCTGGGTGGAAACTTCGCTCCATAAGTGTGCAGATAAGAGTGCAATATTTTTTCCTGAATAGCTAGGACTTTGCTTGAAAAATACAAGTAAAAATGATTCACTGTAACATGTACTGCTAGTTTATTCCAATATGGCTTTAGAAGTAAATATGGGTAAAAATTACAAAAGTTGAAATGTGACTGCTGCGAACTGTATATTTATTTGTCTTTGTATGGAATTTAATGTAACTTTCAGCATCTAGGGTGTTATTATGATCACAACCCAAGTATAAAGGCAAGTTTTACTTTGGTCAGTAATTTAGACTGTGCTGCCCTCTTGTGAGGATTTCCACCGAAAGTGTTGGTTACCAGGTCCTTTTTTACCAGTAAAACCTAAGTTGTTTACTACAGTAAACAAGCACTGTCTCACTTTGCAGAGTTTCAACAAAGAAATCTATCATTACATAGGAAAAGGACACATAAGTGATATAAACACATTCTCAACAAATATTGGACAGTGTGGAGAAAATCATCCCTCAAGTGCAACAAGGCACAAGGCATCATACGCAATGGTCAACCATAGTGTTCAACCGATTACCAAAAATGGCCACTGACTGATTACAGGTTATTTGAGCTCACACTCGGCAGATTCTGATGCTGATTACAAATGTAATACTGTGCACTACTAGACCGGTCAAGGCTTGAATGAATTACATTAAACTGAACTTTTTTACAGGTTTACAGTCTGTTCACTACTAGATAAGTAGAGACTTGAAAGAACTACAATAAAGTGAACATATTTCATTGTGTTACACTCTGTTGACTCAGGTCCAGTAAAATTACCAGTTGCACACACTTGGGCAGTAAACGTGTCTCTCAGAACCACGTTTACCACCCAAGTGCGCACAACTGGTAATTTTTACTGCAACCTGAGTCAATGGAGAGCAACCATCACTTTTCCAGTATGAACTGGCGATTGCCCTAGTATGCTCAATTGTAAACTTTTCATGTCGTTTAACTTGTATATCCCGTAAAGGGGCATCTAGAGAGATTAAGAATACACATTGTGGTGGTTTTTCAACTTTATTGAATGGTATCATTGACATCATTTTACATTAACAAGTGAATAATTGCAGAAGATGATAAAATGAGATTAATGAATCATCACAAAAAAGGCTTGGCAGCAATCGGTAGAACCGATGTTCCAGGAGCCATTGCTGTTGTCATCCAAATGCCCACAATCGGCTGATTGGGGAGGCCGATTCTGATCATCAGTTGAACACTAGTCAACCACTGCAGATGGTGCCTATAGCACTTGAGAGACAAAATACACCAATGAGTTGAACCATACAGGTCCAGATTCATTGTTGAAAACAAGAAGACAATACAATAAAATTCTAGCTACTAATTGTGAACTAAACTTTAGATGATCCCATATTTGTGACTGAATTCATGTGCCGCCTTTCGGCAACTACTGCATACAATGGATCATGGTATGCATGCTTTGGATTTACAAAATTAGCTGAGTCACCAGCTGGCGGCGTCTCAGCTCTGTACTGTTTATAATTAGTAGCTTGCATCCCAACATTTGAGCGGTAAGTTCTCTCACTGGCATAGTTGCCTCCTCTTGACAATGTATGTGGTCTGTATGCACTGACGTAATCAGCCGAATGAAGACGAGTTTGGTAAGTATTATCAAAAGGAGGTTCCGAGCCAGCACGATAATTACTCTGTGACCTGTTCAGGTAATCTGTTTGATTATACTGGCTAGCAGGTTTGGAGTCACTATTTTGGTAATCAGTGTTATAATATTTGTCGACATGCCGAGAATCACTGGTCAAATAGTCTTGGTTATATTGTTTATGGGCTCTTGGTTCACTGTTCTGGTAGTCTGTGTTATACTGTTTGAGTGATCTAGAATCATTATTCTGATAGTCTTGGTTAAACTGTTTAATAAGTCTCATATCTTTATTTTGATATTTAGAATTATGCTGGTTAGCAACCACAGAATCATAGAGCTTATTAGCATAATTCTGTGAGTTGCTTTGTTCTTGATAATTGTTCTGTTTTTGAAAAGAATCCTGGTTAATGTTGGAATTTGGATAGAACACTGAGCTGCTCGAGGAATCACTTTCACGTCTGAAAATATAAATAAAATCAAATTGTCAACATAAAGAGATTCGTTTGACAAAACTAAAACAGTAGAATCCTCTTAACTGAATATCCATTTTGCCAGTGAAAATTATTAAATTAACAGGAGTATACAATTAACAGGGATTTGGTCAGTTTCCTGTGTTCTGGAGGTAAACTGAGCATTTATTCTATTATATCTTGTTTGACAGAGCTCATAGAGCTCTGTCAAACAAGATATAATAGAATGAATGCCTGTATTGGATGTAGTGAGGCCAAAAAGGTTGATAAATAAGGGGAATTTGGTGTGTGTCACAGTAATTTTTTCGACATATTACAAAAAGTTATATACAATTAACAGGAGTTTACTCTACAACCCATATGCAATTAACAGATCAAATTTGTACTGAAGATATGGTAAATGGTTTTGTGTGGCAAAAATTATATTCAATTAACAGGGATATACAATTAAGAGATATCCAATTAAGTGGGCTCCACTGTATTATTCAATGCAGTATTTCATTTCTGTCAAAATCGAGGCAGGTAAAAAATAGTATTTATTTATTTATTTATTGGTATTTAAGGTTACCTATTCCTGCATAATGGCTAATCGAGATTACAACAGCAATATAAAGTCAAGTCCAGCCAATCGTTTATACCATGTTGCTCATTTAAGAGGACTCCTCCTCAGGCACTGGTTACCGGGTCCTATTTTACCAGTAAAAAAGAGCTTGTTTATGACAGTAAACAGGCTCTGCTTCACAAAGCTTCACTTGCAGAGGTTCCCACTGGGATTCCAATCCCTATAATTTTGATCACATATTCCTTGAAATAATGGCCATGGATAACGAGATATTACCCGGTTATAGCTTTCGCTTTGTGAAAATGAGCCAACTGTTTCAACTCTTCATGGATAATTCCATTCTACTACCAGTATGCACCCAGCAAAATGATGTATCCCCATTAACTTTACTCACTGTTTTATCTATTTATTTATTTATTGGTGTTTTAAAGTCATATACTTATACACAATGGCTAATCATGACCGTGACAGTTTTACAGGTGGAGGTCCCGGAGAGAACCACCAAGTAACGATTAGCAGCTGCCAGCTCCCCAACATCGTAACTTCGCACTGCAGCACAGGCAGGGTTAGATTGGTTGAAGACATGCACACCATTGACGTACAGTTTGTTTGTTTGTTTGTTTGTTTGTTTGTTTGTTGGTGGTTAACGTCACATATTTATGCACCATGGCTAATCGTGACACAACATGGAGATGAAGTCAAGTTTAGTCAATCGTTGATCTACATGTTGCCCATTTTAGAGGACTCACACCCCAAGCATTGGTGACTGGGTCCTATTTTACTAGTAAAGCGGAACTGGTTTACCACAGTAAACAAGTGCTGCTTACTTCCCGGGGTTCCCATGGGGAATCGACGTACAGTATGCCTTAGTTCACGGCGTCATCGTGCTCTCATGTGGACACTCGGGGTTAAGTGCCTTGCCCAAGGGCACAACACGGGAGTCCAAATCGATCGCTCAGATGGTCACCCATCCAAGGATTAACCGGGCTCGACGTTGCTTAACTTCGGTGATCTGACGAGAACCGGTTACCGCAATGCCACCGCACCCCCCTGTTTTATATATGCCCAAAAAATAATTTATGAAGTACGATAAGGCCAAACAAAATTAAATAATTGAATTTGTTGTATTACAAATTATTGGAGAGTGCCTGTTGGCCCTCAACAAGTTTAAAAAATATTTATTTTGTACATACCTACGAGAATCGTATCACATTTCGCTAAAAGAATAACAACACTGTATCAATGTATACGACATATTGCATCGCAATGATAGTTTTATATATTTTGAATTTTGCCTCCGAAATACAAGTGAAGAATGCAGGCCAGAAAAACAAATGCGCCGCTGCCTGAGAATCAAAAGATTAATTTTGTTTAGCTTAAAATGTGCTTTTAATTAGGCTTCAAGAGTGACCATGTGGGGGTGGATATTTTACTCCACGTGGGTTATAGTTTAGGTCTTCTCTCCATTTAGGGGATAATGACTCCAGAGCAAGAAAAAGCAAACAAGATGAGAAGAATAACGAAAAGATTTTAGAAGCTGTACCTAAATGCAGTGATGTGTGGGGCACATAAGCAATGCCAGCACAAAATGAATTAAAGAAACAGGCATCACTTGTATTTAAATCTCTCTTTGATAGATATTATAAGTTACATGGTGTGTAGCTGGCTGATACATAGAGATTATTACCATGATTTGGATGTACAAAATATGTATCCAAGTCGAGCTCTTGGTTCTAAGGACAAGTCGAAGACGAGTCGTGATCTACCCTTAGAACCCGGAGCGAGACTCGGATACATATTTTGTACATCCACATAATGGTAATAATCTCTATGTATCAGCCAGCTACACACCATGTAACTTATAATATCTATCAAAGAGAGATAATAATAATAATAATCATTTTATCTTACAATATATTGGGGATAAGTCAAGAATGTAGACGAATATATAACAAACTATTTATTCGTGAACAAAAAGAAAAAAATAGAACTCACCCGAAAGGAACGTGCTTGTATCCAACCCCCTGATACAAACATCTGTATCAGGGGGCTGGATACATGACAGCTGCGGAGTTAATACAGACAAAATACATGTTGATTGTAAGATAAATTTCCATACAAGGCACTGAGAATGCATATCAGGTGAGATGATGCCGAACGTGAAATGAACACTCAGAGCCTTGTATGGAAATGTATCAGCCAGCTACACACCATGTAACATACTTATTAGGTCAAAAGTCCATGTAAATCAAGGGATTAATAAATTGTCACAATAAACAATAAATGACCAGACATTTATTTTTTAGAAACAGCTGTTGACAGCACCGTGCAGAATCTTCAACAGTAACTGGAACTGGTACATGGTGCCAGAAAACAACTGTCGCTGTTCAAAGTGCGATATTTGTTTACAAAATAAAACATATCGCTGCAGGCATATCTGAAATACCCGTACCAGGGTTTCCGCTAGGGTGACCTGGGATATCCTGAACGGCCCCATTCCCCTTGACATAAATTCACCTAACCACGCATTCCATATTTGATATAAATTGCTATAAGAAGTCTGACATTGGGGAAAATGTGAAATAAACCTCTCATGCTACCAACGCAATGAAATTCGGTGGTAATAATAACGGGTTACCCCAAACATTGTAAAATTATATACGAATGTCGGTCAGAGATCAAGCAATGACAGTCCAAGTTCACATAGACCATGTGCAGGTCGTGTGACAGTGTATGAAAGCGTCAGCAAACTTCAAGTCAATCAGTGACTGATGTCACAACTGCATGCTTTTTGATTTCCACGTGATCACTTTCTGAGTAAACTGTAGCAACATATAAAAGTTGTTGACACCCCCGTACACACAATCTTAGTTGACTGGATCATCCATGTCACCATGATCTGGTATTGTGATTTTTCACCAGTTCATGGTGTATGAATGATTTTTCACCTGAATTTCTGATCATTGGTCCTTATTCTTCCACAATTACCGACTCTCGGAATGCAAAAACCAACATAAATATTGCTGTGAAAAATCTCAAAATATCCCTCAGATGCAATGAAATGGGGGTTTTGGGACCCCAGAATTTAAAATTCTTCGACTCTTGGTTGCCCCATTTTTCCCAAATTACTGGCCCCAACACTTTTACCCTAGTGGAAATCCTGCCCTTACATACATTTATTGTCATTACCACCTGAAAACAGTTACAAAGCACATTTAACCCCTAGCACTCTGGTAGAGCAACAGAATTGTCTCCAATCACTCTGTTTTTCTCTTGTTTAACTATGAGTTTAACCAATTATATCTTGTTTGACAGAGCTCACTGAGCTCTGTCAAACAAGGTATATTTGGTTAAATATTAAACTGCAATATGGGAAATATTTGCTGCTGAAAACTTTACCATTTTGACATCAGAGTGCAGAGAGTTAAACATTAAAAAAATCACTTTTAATCTGTTGAGTAAACTGAAAAGAAAATGTTCGCTTCAGCATTAAAAATCGATGAAATCGTAAAAATAACAAACAACTTTTGGGACTACAAATAATACTTTCTGTCCATTTTTACAAATACAGTGGAGCCCACTTAATTGGATATCTCTGAATTGTATATCCCTGTTAATTGAATATAATTTTCAAACACAAAACCATTTACCATACCTTCAGTACAAATTTGATCTATTAATTGCATATGGGTTGTAGAGTATTTATTTATTGGTGTTTAGGGTCACATATTCCTGCACAATGGCTAACCATGACCATGACAGTTTTATGGATGGAGGAAGCCGGAGTACCCGGAGAGAACCACCGAGCAACGGAGAAGCAACTGTCAGCTCCGCAACATACCAACTCCACACAAGCAGGGTTAGCATTGGTTGAAGACAGGTGCACCATCGACGTGCAGTACGCCTTAGTACACAGCGTCACTGTGCCCCCACATGGGCAATGGGGGTGAAGTGTCTTTCCCAAGGGCACAACGTGGTTGCCGCAGGTGGGATTCGAACCGAGAACCTCTCGGCTTGCAGCCTGTACCTCTACCATCTGAGCCACCGCGCCCCCCGGGGTTGTAGAGTAAACTCCTGCTAATTGTATATAAATTTTTGTAACGTGTCAAAAAAAATTACTTTGACACGAACCAAATTCCCCTTATTTATCAACCTTTTTGGCCTCACTACATCCAATACAGGCATTTATTCTATTATATCTTGTTTGACAGAGCTCTGTCAAACAAGATATAATAGAATAAATTCTCAGTTTACCTCCAGAACACAGGAAACTGACCAAATCCCTGTTAATTGTATACTCCTGTTAATTGAATAATTTTCACTGGCAAAATGGATATTTAATTAAGAGGATTCTACTGTATTATTAATGTTTTAAATCAATAAACATGGTACCTTGAAACAATCTTTTGTGCTTAAACTCTCATTTTGTTTCAATTCAATTTGTTTGAAAATTTCAAGCAAGTGGGAAAGATAGCAACAGTGGCTACTCACCTGAGATCAAATAATATCAGGCGAGTTGCCCAATATGGCAGAACCCTTAGATGGTATTCCAGCATTCTGATTAGACAACTAACTTTGAGGCATAATAAAATTCTTTATTTATTAGATATGAGTTTCTTTCCAGGAGTTGGACATTATCACAAACACGGCTGATGTGGGTTCAAACACGGCCGATATGATGCCAATCTCAGCCAATATGAACCAAGCTAGAGATGTCCCCTTTGATGCATTACTAGGCTCAACTAATTTACATCGAGAGTTCAGTTACAGTACGTGGAGGGTACATTATCACTAAATCACCCGCAGAGTGGAGATTCCACCCGTGCTATAATTGCAAATTTGTTGCAAAGCATAGATATCACAAGCAAAGTTCCAGCCAATGGACCTCCGGGTTAAACCCGGAGGTCCATTGGCTGAAACATTGCTTGTGTTTTTTGTCCATATGTACAGAACTTGAAAGTAATGCATTGGGTGATAACTCTACTCTGCGGGTGATTTAGTTACAATTCACTCTCCACGTACTGTATTTATCGATCACAATCAGGAAAATTGGCATTATTAGATATGGCGGAGTGATTTGAAGCCAAATTTTGTATGACAAGGAATTGATGATGGCAATATGGCAATAAGTAATGATTAGGCCAAATAAAAAAAATGAATTGATTCTCAGGCAATTTATTTTTTCAAACCAGTGAGGGAGGGAGGATTTTATTTTTTATTTTTTTTTTTTTCGTGTAAAGGGTTGAGTATACTCAGTACATCTTTCTGCTGTCTTTCCACTTGAAAAAGAGAAAAGGTTGTATTTTAGTGTAGTTATAGTATACCTTTTATAACTAACTGCCGTAACAACAGCTAAAAGGATTTGTATTTTATTGTTCTTTTTAATGGTATAGATATGTCAAACATCATGATCCTTTAGAATAGGCCCAGTAACCAATGCTTGGGGTAGGAGTCCTTTAAAATGGGAAACATGGCTCTAAATGATTGGTTAAACTTGAATTTATATCGGTGTTGCGGCCATTATTAGCCATTGTGCAGAAATATAAGACCTTTACCACCAGCAAATAAATAAATAATTAAATCATGATCCAGTATATCAGAATTTGCCTTGTTACAGTTTATGGGAGAGTGCCTCTGCGCACTCTCCCATAAACTGCAACAAGAAAAATCAATTTACTGCAAACACAGCTAAATAATTATATGTCGAGAAATGTGAAAAAATGATGACCATTCCAAGTTTTCACAAATTCTTAAAAAACATGACATAATGAAAATGTCTAATGAGGAGGTTCAAATCCAACGAGGGAGGGCCTGAGAATCAAAACATTATTTTTTTTTAGCCTTAGTTAGGTGATAAAGAGAAGAAATAAGAGAGTTGTACAGAAAATTCAATGCAAGCTTAAATTCAGAGCTGTAAGCAGAGATTCATGGGAGAAGAGATAGGTCAGCTATCCGAATGTCTCTTCAGCTTCCCCAATGGGGAAGCCAAGACATTTAGATACCTGAACTGGGAGATAAGGAAACTTCTCACTTTGTGAATAAGAATGAGAAACAATAACACTATCAGAAAACTGTATCAGATCTGAGGATTTTTGTAATTTTTCATTTGTTTTAGTTTAACCCTTAAGCCCCCATATAGCCCCAAACCTCCACTTTTATATTGCATTGAAGCAGGTGCTCCCTTGTGTAATCTTTTTAATTACTCTTGTGTGTAGACTGAATTTCCCCTGGCAGTGGTTCTACATCACTGCTGGCTGCCTGTATAGGCAGCCAGCAGTGATGTACAACCACTGCCAAGTCATCAATAACTATGTAAACAGAAAAAGGCCATAAATACTTTAAAATTAATCTGAGGACTTAAGGGTTAACTGGTTGAGTACTAGAAGCCACTATCAGGGCTTTAAAAAACAAGAGGTCCCACAGGGTCTGAAGTGCTCATCTTGAATAGAACACAATATAAACAGAGTCCAAGAATGAGTCTACATTAAGCAATCCATTTCCACAGGATACACTGCCAATCCTTGAGCCCCGCAGAAGTGACAAAAATAATCCGGGCATCATGCCCTTTCTTCAGTTTATCATAATGTAAAATGTAGAGCTCCCCTATGAAGCCCCTTGATACAACCTATGTGGATTAATCTTAGTTACACACCTCCAGAGGGTACTGAATACAAAATTTTTAATTCTTCAGCAACATGGCCAATTCCGGCTCCCATAGGGAGCCCAAATATTAACCCAGGCTCTCGATTTGAACACAGTTGAATCTGACTTTCCTAGAGATGTTGCGTACCAAATATGAAGGCATTCTGACTGTTGGATCTGAAGAAGAGAAATTTTAAAGAAATTTCTTCATATTGCACTAAATTAAAATTTGGGCCACCATAGCGAGCCCAAATATTAACCTATGGATCCGATTTGAACAAACTTGAATCTGACCCCCCCCCCTAGAGATGTTGTATACCAAATATGAAGCATTCTGACTAGTGGATCTGAAGAAGTACATTTTTGAAGAAAATCCCTCATATTGTATTAAGTTAAATTTCAGGTCCCACATGGAGCCCAAATATTAACCCAGGCACTCGCATTGCACAAACTTGAATCTGATCCCCCTAGAGATGTTGTATACCAAATATGAAAGCATTCCGACTGGTAGATCTGAAGAAGATTTTTAAAGAAATTTCCTCATATCGCACTAAATAAAAATTTGGGCTACCATAGTGAGCCCAAATATATACCTAGGGATCTGATTTGAACAAACTTGAATCTGACCCCCCTAGAGATGTTGCATACCAAATATGAAAGCATTCTGACTGGTGGATGTGAAGAAGAAGATTTTTAAAAATTATCCCCCATACTGAACAAAGTTAAAATTTGGGCTTCCATAGGAAGCCGAAATATTAACCTAGGGACTTGGTTTGAACAATCTTGAATCTGACCCTCATAACAATGATGTATACCAAACATTAAACGATTCTGACTGATGGTTCTGAAGAAGAAGATTCTAAAAAAATATTCCCCATATTACCCTACGTTAAAAATTTGGGCTCCTGTATTGAGCTCTGATATAAACGAATGGGCTTTATTTTAACAAACTTGTATCTGACCCCCCTATGAATGCTGTATACCGAATATCAAAAGATTCTGATGATTGATTCTGGAGAAAAGATATTTTAAATTTTTGCAAATATGCTGACTCAGCATTTTTTCGATGCCCATTACAGAACACCCTCGTCAAGATGAGCTAAAATCTGGAAATGTGATTAAAGTAATTCTATAACATAATGAAGTGGTTAGCAATTAAAGTTGAATGTAAGTAAATACAACACATATAACAAGCTATTAGTTGAAAATAGAATATGTTTTAATTTTTGGAATTCACCTTAAAAATATTTCCACAATCCATTCTAAGTATTTCCATTAGTATCTTGAATCCTGCACCCAATGTAACATGTAACCAACTAACCCAGTGCATTTTAACAGCCTATGTCGGTGTATCTTTCCATGTAGTGTGTGATATGGCAACCTGTTAACTAATCCTGTGCAATACTTATGGTTAGTCAGTGTATGTTAGCTTACCATTTATTTACTTATTTATTTATTGATGTTTAAGGTCACATATTTATGCTCAATGGCTAATCATGACCGTGACAGTTTTACGTGTTGAGGAAGCCGGTGTACCCGGAGAGAACCACCGAGCAACGACGAGCAGCTGCCAGCTCCCCAACATCGTAACTCCGCACTGCAGCACAGGCAGGGTTAGACTGGTTGAAGATATGCGTACTATCGATGTGCAGTACGCCTTAGTACACGGCGTCATCGTGCCCCCACATGGGCAATGGGGTGAAATGTCTTGCCCAAGGACACAACGCGGTTGCCGCAGGTGGGATTCGAACTGAGGACCTCTCGGCTTGCAGCCTGCACCTCTACCTACTGAGCCACCGCGCCCCGTTAACTTACCAAGTAACTTTGTGCAATGTACAGGGTTAGTAACTCCTTTCTTTCTGTTTATAAATAAGATCATCTGTGTTATGCAACTGACCCTGTCCATGCACAGTCTTACTGAGTGTACACATTCATGTAGTGTCTGATATGCCAGTTAACAATTTTTTAAAACTAGAAAGTGTGACTAACCCTGTGCATTGCACAGAGTTAGTCACACTTTCTGGTTATAAAAAATTTCATTATTAACCCTTTACCCAATGTAGACGATATCAAAATTTATTATTTTAAATATAATTTTTTCAAATTTTTCAAAAAATTTCAACAAAACCATATCATGTGATCCCTCATTGGAACGAGCTCGTCGAGTGCGTTCCAACGAGGGGTCACATGATATGGTTTTGTTGAAATTTTTTGAAAAATAATATTTTTTCAACGACTGAATTTGCATATTACGTGGGCAGATGCGGCTGATTTGTTGGGTAAAGGGTTAACTAAGTAATTAACCCTGTGAGCTAGGGACCTGCAAATTGTCAGTTTTGATCGAATCAAATATCAAATCGAATTGGTGAAAACAAGTCAAATTTCAAATCAAACTTCAAATCGAATCATAGTTAATGGATGCGTTGTCAAAAGAAAAGTTTTTTTCTAAAATAATACCCCCCTGCAACAATAAACATTTTCAAACAAACTTGGCTGATAATGCCGATACCTCACTTTTATCATGGAAAAAAACTCATTTTAAATTAGATCGATTCCATTCCGGTGGTGAAGCCATTTGTTTCAAATAAAAATGCGGAATTCCAAAACGAAACAATAATTAAATGCTGAATGGAATCGATCCACTTGTAAATTAAAGCCTGCTCTACTTCTATTTATATAATAATCAGGGGTATTCTTTTAGAAAACTGTTGCTTTTGACGATGTGTCCAGTAACTGTGATCGAACAGATAAATACTCAATACAAAATAATGTGATCATGTTATGGAACAAATCATTTATTGAAGGTGAACAGCTGAATAACTTTTCAAAGTACGAAACTTAAAAACTTTTATAAATGGTCACTGGTCATAAGGCACAATAAGTTGAAATGAACAGATGTAGCAGTGTCAGAGTTTGTAGTGATGTAGTTACAACTAATGTACAGCTGTAGCTACATCGCCACAAACACTGTTACCACTATAAGTCAGTTACATTTCTACTCAGAACTGTCACAAACTAATGGCCAAAGTTTTTTCGAAAATATCTGAATTTCCGATTTTAAATCAAATCGAATGAAATACTGACTTTCGAATCAAATTTTGAAACAAATTTCGAATTTTCGCAGGAGCACATCTATAGCAACCATTTATGCAATGTAATAGCCCAAAAGAGTCAATAATATTCTCAAGAAGCAATTAAACTCAACTCATGGTACCTGATTGGAATGGACTGTAGAAAGGTTTTAATTTACAGTGAATTCCAAAATGAAATATACTTTATTTTTCAGTTAATGGCTTGTTATAAAACCTTTCACATTACACAATATTCTGTGCACATGACCGATAATTTGTTTATTTATTTCTACTGCTTTCCTTTCAGCCTTTCAGCATCAGTAAAAATAGTTAAATATTTCAAGCTTCAAACCACCAACAGTTGTAAATTTTATATCCTATGGTAGTAGATTTTGTCGAATTTTATCAGTTTCTGCGACTGTTTCAAACAGAAATTTAGTGATTATTAAACCAAATACATTGACTGAATTAGAATTATATTACAGTGGAACCCTGTTAATTGAATGGCCACTTTGCCATTGAAAATTATTCAATCAACAGAAGTATTCAATTAGCAGGGATTATGTCAATTTCCTGTATTTTAGAGATACAATTAGCATTTATTCTATTATATCTTGTTTGACAAAGCTTCATGAGCTCTGTCAAACAAGATATAATAGATTAAATGCCTGTATTGGATGTACCAAGGCCAAATAGGTCTATAAACAAATGAAAACTGGGGTGAGTCAGGGTAATTTCTTGACAGGTTGCAAGGTTTTTTATTCAATTAACAGGAGTTTACTCTATGACCTAAATTCAATTAACAGATGAAATTTGTACTGGAGAAGTGGTAAATGGTTTTGTGTTTGGAAATTATATTCAATTAACAGGGTTATTCAGTTAAGAGATACCCAATTAGGAGTAGGCTCCACTGTATTGCCAATCAACATAATCAATTTGATAATCATTTTATCATTTGCTTATCAAGATCTACTAACAATTTTGCTTTATGCAGTCCACCTTCGAAGGGGGTTAATATTTTTACACTCTTGGGTCACTGTAGACAAATATGTGTTGGTGAAAGATACAAAGATATTATTAACCCTTCACCTAACAAATTGGCCACATGTGCTCATGTCATTCACCAACAGAGCAATTGAAAAAAAAGAAGAGTTTTCAAAACCTTTCAGCAAAACCATATCATGTCATCCCCACATTGGAATGAGCTCATAGAGATCATTCCAATGAGGGATCACATGATATGGTTTTGTAGAATTTTTTTTCAAAAATATGAAAAATATTATTTTAAATAATAAATATTATTTTTCAAATTAAAAAAAAAAAAAATCAACAAAACCATATCTTGTCATCCCCACATTGGAATGAGCTCATTATGATCATTGCAATGAGGGATCACATGATGCGGTTTCATTGAAGTTTTTTTTTTTAAATTTTAAAAATAATATTTAAAATAATAAATTCTGAGATTCTGTGAATTAGGTTTTGGGTTAAAAGAATCCTCCACCAAAAAAAATTAAAATCTTCAAAATTTTTAATGTTCATTCTCATTTTTATAAACATATCTAAATTTACCTTTTTAAAATCATATGAGAGATTCATTCAAAGAAATCTGTTCAAAGAAGTACATAATTGTAAGGCTCTGAGAAAATTAGAAACTTTACATAACTTTCCTATAAAACAAACTACCGGTACTTGTTATTCAGGGATTTTATCATCCTTTTCAAATCCAGCTAGCTGCCATGCAATAGCACAGAAGAAAGTTTGGCAATAGAGAAGTGGGAAAATACCAGTATGAGCTAATGAATACATTGTGAGAAAAGTATAAAACTTCTGAAACACAATGGGGAGAATTTCACTCAATAAATTCTATAAGTTTTTTGAGAATACTAGAATATACCTGCACAAGCACAGAATTAAGAAGGCAGTGATAATGGAGATACAAATGTATATATTCTGATGTGTGGTGTCCTGTGGTATTAATCTGTTACCTTAACCCTTTACCCAACGCAGACGATATCAAAATTTATTATTTTAAAAATCATTTTTTGAAAATTTTCAAAAAATTTGAACAAAACCATATCATGTGACTCCTCGTTGGAACGAGCTTGTCAAGCTCGTTCCAACGAGGGGTCACATGAGATGGTTTTGTTGAAATTTTTTGAAAAATAATATTTTTTCAATTGCTGAATTTGCAAATTATGCGGGCGGATGCGGACGATTCGTTGGGTAAAGGGTAAAGGATATCAAAATTTATTTTGTGTTTTAAACTTTTAAAATAACCATATCATGTGTCCCCTCAATGCAACTATCTCGATGAGGTCATTCCTATGGAGGTTCACAAAATATGGTTTTGCTGAAATTTTTTGAAAAATTTGAAAAAAAAAACAATAATTAAAATAATAGATTTTGATATCCTGTACGTTGTGTAGAGGGTTAAGTCCATTGAAACAGGCCTGTCATTTTCAAAACTGAAGGAGGGCCATAACCACCTTCCTTAATTAGGTCCAGGAGGGTTATTTTTGGCCCACCTTACCTGAACTAAGGAGGGATATTCTGGTATCGTATCATTCACATGTGTATAAATTCCATCTGGAATCATATAATTAACTATTATTAAACTATTATATCTGTATTCAGACTGGCATCATGACATGTTCAGAACATGTATCAAATTTAAACGTGGGATAATACATTAAAATTTGCAACACTGAATTTCAGTTACTTGTATTTATGGAATTGTTTTACAGTATATCCTTTCCAGGTGTTTCAAGTCAGAAACTTTGAGAATTTAACTACGTTTTCCTTCATAGCATTGTCAGTCATTGTTAACATTATACACATCATCTGCACATTCACAGAAATCGGGTAATGTAATAAAGAAAAATTAGGTATGTGCTTTAGTCTGTATCAAATAAGTGTGCATTTAACATGCTGTACAGTATTACTCTTTTTGTTTGCGTATCATAACGTTTTCAGTCTGCTAAAACAATAGCATGATCCCATTTCATGGCCCACACAACATATGGTGAGATCGGCGATTACCACATGCAGAATTCTCCATTCTGGTGGGCAATAGCAGGTGAGGGCAATCACCCTCCTCAAAATGACAGGCCTGATTGAACTGACCAATAACATTCTAGCTCTTTTCCAATTTTGTTTATTTTATTAACTTGTAGAGTGTTAAATTATTTTTGGTCCTGAAAATTTCTTTTTGTATCTTTACCTTGTTACATTTTATGGGAGAGTGCCTTCTGGCACTCTCCCATAAATTATACCAAGGCAAACAATAACAGATAAAATAAGATCACTTTAACCCTTTACCCAACAAATCGGCCACATTTGCCTGCATAATATGCAAATTCAGCAGCTGAAAAGATACTATTTTTCAAAAAATTTAAACAAAATCATATCATGTGACCCCTCTTTGGAACGAGCTCATCGAGCTCGTTCCAATGAGGGGGTCACATGATATGGTTTTGTTGAAATTTTTTGAAAAATTAAAAAAAATGATATTTAAAATAATAAATTTTGATATCGTCTGCACTGGGTAAAGGGTTAAAGATAATATGAAGCACATCCACAGAATATGAAGCTGTTAAATTGTGGTACTGGCACTTCAGAATAAAGCCCATATATTGGCTTCCAGCACACTAACAGTTAATAAACTGATGATCTTCTGTGATGTTATTCAATGTTGAAAAGGGCTCCAAGATAATTTTACGAATTCAATAAATACAAAGTTATCAAAACTCCATGAGATCCAACCCTAATATAATTACACAGTATTTATAAACCAAAGGTTAAGTTACAGCTATTAAAAACTAGAAATAACAACATAAAATCACTAAAGTCACTACACCATAAATTTCAAAGCAAATACCTCTCCATATGATTTCTAGCATTTTGCAGCGACACTCCCACATTTCGTAATGGTTCCGCACCAGATGCATTGTATTTCTGTGAGAATATAATAACGTATATTTCAAATACATTTAATAATTGATAATCTTGTTTCTATAGTCAAGAAATGATATGATGATAAAGCATGCATGCATGTGCTTCAAGTGATGAAATTCTATCCAACATGATAGTATACTACTCAAAGTTTGCTAAGCACCAAATATTTGACACATCATTGTGAAATTTACTTGTGACATATTTGCGATATTTTTGGCGAATATGATTCAGGAATGTATTGAGATGGTCCCCAGTGTTTTCATTGGCTCTATTGACAGGCAGACTTTTCGTGACAGTAAAGCATGAACCCCTTGATTTTCACGATGTTTTCATGTACTGTCTACATGTATGTGAGATGTGTAGGGTATTCAGTCTTCATTTCAACACAAACCGTTGTGATTTGATGATTAAATATGGCGAATGCAAATGTAAGAAGACATTTGTCTGAAGCAGAAATGTGGAGGGCTGTAGGGATGGTGGAACAAGGGGCTACCATCATCAGGTTGGTGAAGCCCTTGGTGTGCACTATACGGTTATCACCAGAGCCTGGGCAAGATTTCAGCAGTATGGCACACCAGTATGATGACATGGTATTTACTATGTTTCTAGAAGTGATGAGATAGTAGCAATGAATCGAAAGAGATAGTTGGCTTCAAGCCTGGATATGAGCAATCTGTCATTTGCAGATAGAGGTCCCCAGAGGGTGAATTTGCTGATGCTATCCCACACAGTGGACTAGAATCCCCCAATATATCCTCTGGATTCCTCTTTCTGTTTAGGCCTGAGACCTCAATTAAGATCCAAAATCACAGAGGGTAAATTTAGTGATGCTACCCTGCTGTGCAGGTAGCCTCACCAATTTCATCCTCTGGGGACCTCATTCTGCAGATGATAGTCTGCTTATTTCCTGGCATGGTTGGCTTGAATCTTATGCACTGTCATGTTGAGGAGTAAAATTTAATTCTGGGGTAGAAGGCCATTTTTAGAAAATGTGTTAATATTGTGAGAGCAGCAAGCATGGCGACTTCCAGAAGAACAATATAAATTTAAGTAGGGCTGTCACGATTTTTTAATTTAGGAATCGATTAATCGTCGAAAATAATCGATAATAATCGATTAATCATACCTAGACCTACCTCAAGTAAACAACGAAGACGATCCTCTTTTAGGTACATTCAAAGCTTTGATGTTCTGAACTTCTGAACCGTCAGTATAATAATCAAGACCAGTCATCAGTTGCCAACTTCGCAACTGCCGACCGGTCTTGATTATTACACTGATGGTTCAAAAGTTCAGAACATCAAAGCTTTGAATGTACCTAAATGACAAATGATACTAACGGCTTCTTGAGGTTTAACATCGAAGTTCTTGACCTTTTGTCTTTCGAAACAATAGTTTTTTCATCAATTTTTAAAAAATTATTTAACATCTAAAACGGGGTAAAATTTAGAGTCATCGACAACGAAAGATGCTCATCGATTTCGGCATGACCGATCGACAATCGATTAATCGTGACAGCCCTAAATTTTTAAGTTTAGCCAATCGTTTATATTAACCTTTTACATGCTGCTGGCGGATATTCCTGCCCACAACACAAAATCCTTGCCACTGAAACAAATATAATTTAGGCACATTTCACCAAATTACCCCTCTGTAAATTGAATGGACTTTTTGACCAATGATTTCTGGACTTAAATTTAGATGAATGTTTTATCAAATTTAGTCATGGCTGCTTCACAGCAGCCATGACTTGATCTGATGAAATAAATTTTGAAAATACTCAGCTGGCTATGAGTTGAAGTTTCAACCCATTCAGAAGATATGTAACCTTAGAATGGACAACTTGATCAATTTAACCTTTGGTTACAGGATCCTATTATTATAATGAAGCAAAATATGTGTACTGCTGTAAAGAAGCACTATATCACTTCCTGTCATTCCCACACAGGTGAAAGGTCATTATTAGAGTCTTGGTCACATATTTCTGCACAATGGCTAACTATGACCACACATATATAATCAAATCCAGCCAATTGTTTATAGCCCATTTTAGAGGAATTCCACCCAGGTATTGGTGACTGGGCTCTAGTGTATTGTAAAACAGAGCCTGTTCACCACAGTAAACAAGGACTGCTTCACTTCCTATAGTTCCCCCGGGAAACAGAGGTGTAAAATATTAATCATTTCTGAATAACTGGACAAGTTGATCAATCAAGCTTTGAGATGATGGTCCAGAAGTCAATAATAACTGTCGGGTGAATTACATGATTACAAAATAAGATTTGGTGGATTAAAATATTTCTTGCAATTTACTGGATAATGCCTCAGGATACTTCTCTGAAAATTGTCATTTTCTTTTCAAAGCATGGCTAAATTTAACTGGATTCAAATAGCATTTCGCAATATAATTTCTGAATTTTTGCAATTCAATAAATATCAGTCTAATGTTAATTTCTATCAGCAGCAAATCAGTTTTCCCAAATGAATTGTCAATTGCAATTCAAAATTTTCAGATTAAATCAAGTCCTGATTAAAAGAAATGCGTCCAAGCCAAAATAAATCTAATATACAGTATGGTGAATGAAGAAGTTGTCTCTCTCTCGATCAGATTGCAACATGTTAACATCAGTGCACCAAGATTCCACAAATATTTATTTATTGGTGTTTAAGGTCACATACTTATGCACAATGACTAATCATGACTGTGACAGTTTTACGGGTGGAGGAAGCCAGAGTACCCAGAGAGAACCACCGAGCAATGACGAGTAGTTGCCAGCTCCCCAACATTGTAACTCTGCACTTCAGCACAGGCAGGGTTAGATTGGTTGAAGACATGCTTACCATCGACGTGCAGTACGCCTTAATACACGGCATCATCGTGCCCCCATGTGGACAATTGGGGTCAAGTGCCTTGCCCAAGGACACAATGTGGGAGTCCGGATCGATCGCTAAGACGGTCACCCATCTGAGGATTAACCGGGCTTGACGTTGCTTAACTTTGGTGTTCTGACGAGAACCGGTTACCGCAACACCACAGTGCCCCGATTCCACAAATAAAGACAACCAAAATCAATACAGAAAATGGAAAACAAATGAATACATCTGACCTGTTGTGAAAATTTGCACTCAGATGACCATATTGGTGTAATGCGAAGTTCCTTCACTTAAAAAGATATACAGATGTTCTTTTGTGCTCCAGTAATAGATATTTAATTCACAATGAAAACATCAATTTATTCATTTATTGATGTTTATGGTCTCATATTTGTGCACAATGGCTAATTGTGAACACAACACAAATATAAAATCGAGTCCAGCCATTTGTTTATACCCATATTGCCCATTTTAGAAGAATTCCACCCCAGGTATTGGTTACCGGGTCCTAGTGTACCGATAAAAAAGAGCTTGTTTACCACAGTAAACAAGTACGCTTCACTTCCTGGGGTTCCCACAGGGGATGAAAACATCAATATTTCAACACAATTAGTGGAACTATGCAGAAAATAATAAAACTTCAGCGGTGGCAAGTCTTCACTCATAATGATAATGTCATCAAAGACTCGGTCAAAAGACACCTTGATTAAGCAACACTTCTTACATTTTTTCCAGTGTTCAACCGATTACCAGAATTGGTCGCTGACCGATTACCGGTTATTTGAGCTCACAATCGGCTGATTCTGATGCCGATTCCGATTGTAATATCGCGCACAAGACAAGCTGAGGCTTGAAAGAACTACATTAAACAGAACATTTTTCACAATGTTTAACTTCGTTGACTGGGATCGCAGTAAAATTACCAGTCGCGCACACTTGGGTGGTAAACGTGGCTCTCGGAGCCACGTTTACCGCCCAAGTGCGTGCGACTGGTAATTTTACTGCGACCTGAGTCAATGGAGTGCAACTTTCACTTTTCCGGTGTGAACTGGCGATTGCCGCAAGCACGCTCATTTGTAAGCTTTATATGTCGTTTAACATGGATATCCCGTAAAGGGGCGTCTAGAGAGATTAAGAATACACATTGTGGTTGTTTCTCAACCTTATTGAATGGTATCATTGACACCATGATACATTACCAATTGAACAATTGCAGAAGATAATAAAATGCGGTTAATGAATCATCACAAAATGCTTCACAACAATCGGTTGAACTGATGTTCCAGGAGCCGTTGCCGTTGTCATCCGATTGCCAACAATCGGCCGATTGTGGTGGCTGGTTCCGATCATCGGTTGAACACTAATTTTTTCAAAGAAAATGAACATTTATTTATTTTTTAGATGCACTCATCTGGAATATATCAGTTGGTCGGAAAAGCGAACCATAGGTTCGCTTTTCCAGCCAGCTGAAATAGTCAAGACAAGTGAATCTAAACATAGGTGATGAATTATTTAAGGGTTAGACTGGTTCCATGTAATAACAGTGTCCAAATTGCAGCAGAATTAGACTGGAGGCCTGAGAGCTTGGTAGTGACAGTGACAAACAAAGATTGAAATCAAGAGTACTATCCCACCATATTGTAGAATTAGACTGGATGCCTGAGAGCTTGGTAGTGACAGTGACAAACAAAGATTGAAATCAAGAGTACTATCCCACCATATTGTGCATATTAAAGCAATCAAGCCATGTGAAAGCATCAGCTAAAAAGAGCATTCTAAAGCAAGTGTCGAAGCTATATTGTGGCTATAAAGTTAAAGGTGTTTGTTCATTTTCTGTGAATAGATCTTTTTGACAAATTATTCAGATCAGAGGGAATTAATCAAAATAATGAACCCCACACCAAATTAGACCTTCCTTCATTTATTTATTTAATTATTTATTGACGTTTAAGGTCAAATATCTCTGCATAATGGCTAATCATGACCACAACATGGATATAAAGTCAAATACTGCCAATCGTTTATACCCATGTTGCCCATCTTAGATGACTTCCAACCCAGGCATGGTCCAATTTTACTAGTAAAACATAGCTTGTTTACCACAGTAAACAAGCACTGCTTCACTTCCAGGGGTTCCCATGGTGAAAATTACTCTTTTACCCAGCGTAACGGCAATATATGATCAGCATCATATTCACAAAAATTTCATTATTTTTTCAATTATTGCCTCAGAAACATAGCTTACGATGCCTCTTTGGAACAAGCTCATTCCAATGAATGGTTGAAAGCTACGTTTTGGAGTCAAAAAATGAAAATAGGAAAAAGGGTGATTGCAAGATGAAAATGGATACAGCAGTAGATGTTCTGATTTTTTATTGACTTGCTGAAACAGGAAGGTCACTGTTGAATTCAGGTTATTTATTGGTGTTTAGAGGTCCTTTTCAGCATACTTGGCAACATCATCACTGCCACATAGGTATGAAGTCAAGTTTAACTGGTTGAGGGCTAGATTATTTATGGTGGTCTGAATTTATTATTCAAAAATTTTTGCAACAAATTATTATTGGAGAGTGTCCACTGAGGCCTTCTCGGTTTGCAGTCTGCACCTCTACCTACTGAGCCACCGCATCCCCTGCTTATTTCAATTGGTGGTTCGATTTGACTGGAAATATGTGCTTGAGCACTGTATAATCTTAGCTATTGGAGAAGAAATACAAAACACTGATATTATCACTAGTGTTTCTGGAATCAGTTGAGATTTTTAGGGCTGCACAGTATATCGATATATACCGGTATTCAAACCAATATCGATTGAATACCGGTGAAATTACAAAAATATCGGTTTATCGTCATTATTTATTTACCCACAATTTAATTTTCAAGATGGCTTTGAGTTTTTTAACTGTAGCTGTGAATGAATAATATTAACCCTTTATCCAAGGAATCATCTGCTTGTGCCCTCGTAATATTCAAATTCAGCAGTTGAAAAAATAATTTGCAAAAGTTTCAACAAAACTATATCATGTGACCCCCTCAATGGAATGATCTCATTGAGTTCATTCCAATGAGGAGTCACATGATATAGTTTTGTTGAAATCTTTGGGGAAAATCTGATAAACTAATTTTGAAACTAATAAATTTTCATATTGTCTGCGTTGGGTAAAGGTTTTTCGAACCACATCATCAAGGCATGCTAATTCATTCCGACTGTGATGCCTCATGTCTTGATTGTGGTACTTGTGTTCATATATCTGAACAGTTTTTGATATACCAGAATACCGCAGTATTTTTTTGAATACTGATACTGGTATTCAGTTTTGAATATCGTGCAGCCCAAGAGATTTTGTAAATTATATATGTCACAACCAGATAGGTATCCCATCATTCTCTGATCGAGAAAGAGACAACTTTTCTCAACACAGTACTGTAAGGGCTGATATTTAACAATTTAATATGTTTTGCACAGTTTGGAAACTCGGCAAAGCACTAATATATTCTAAGCATTTTTTTAATAAAAAAGCTTTGCCTCAAAGCTTCCTTATGTCAAAAAAAAATAAAACCCTTAATACCATTTAAAAATATTACCTTTTACAATCCTAACCACCACAGGATTTCATCGTCTCTCTATTAGTGAAAATTGGGTTAAAAATTAATTATTGATTAGTAAAAAGGTGGGTTAGGATATTGCCTCTTCACACTTCAAGATGAAAATATTTACTCAAGTGTTATACTGTAGAGGTACATGTAGTATGATTTTAAAACTTGGTTCACAAACATGGCGAATATTTACAGAACTTAAAATTCATGGGGGAATCAGACTTGATTCTTGCAAAAGATTCTTTTAAGGAATACAACGAGAAACAACTTCAATTCTCATAAAATCTTCATTCGATTCTCATCATAGATTCTGAAAGTGTCCTTAATCCTTAAGAGCACGGATATTTTTTGTACATTTTTGTGACACTTTGGCAGTACAACTCCTGCTGCTTTGCAGTTCATTCTAGGAAAGTCTTGGTTGCCTACATAGGCAGCCAAGACACATGCCTAAAAACAACTGCCAAGGTCCATAGAATAAAAGTTTTGAGTTCATCCCAAAAATATACGTTGGGCATCTGTTCTGCTGCAAGAAAAAGTGATCAAAGTCTGAATTAGGCCCTTAAGGGTTACAGGCCTGGATAGTTCTTCTTTTTTTTGGCTCCCTCATTATAAAGTAACATTTTGCCATAACAATGGTTTCTAGTGACGTCCTGGATCCCAATATAGACAAGCAAGGCTTCACTTGCAGGTTCATTGTCTCAAGGATGAAAGAAAAATTCAAGGACTTTTTAACTCCTCACATGAAGCTGGCATATTTTCGTGCCCAGGATGGGATTTCTTGTCACAGAAGTAAGTAAAATTCAAGCACAGTTACTCAAATTTTACCCTTGTAAATTGAATGGATTTTCCACTAATGGTTTAGAAGTTAAATTTAGAAGAATTTTTCATCAAATCTAGTCATGGCTGCTATGAAGCAGCCATGACTAGAGTTGATGAAATATATCTTAAAAATACTCAGCGGGTTAAGACTTAAAGCCATTTTCAAGCATGTTTCAGATAAGTTTTAAAACTTTTCCATGAGTCACTGATATAACAGTATGTACCTCCTATATTAATTCATCACATGTAACAGCACATTTTATATTAATCCTTAACATAACAAGACTAGAAGATGGCAGAAGATGGCACTGACAAAAGTTTTTCTCTGTTACATAAATGAGTTTATTGTTCACTTAACTGGTTGAGTGCTAGAAGACACTATCAGAGCGTTCAAAAAGTGAGGGTACCAGAGCAAAAGCCAACATTTTCCTTGCTTGTGTTTCATATTTTGTCAAACGGAAATAATATTTTGTTCATATTAATTTGTTTTATCACAACTTATTGAAGAGTGCATTGTGGGCACTCTTTAATAATTTGTTAGAAAACAAGTTTTGATGAACAAATTCAGACCACCAAAAATAATGTAGCCCTCAACCAGTGAATAACATTTTCTATATGGCAACAGGTGAATTTAGTGGATATTTTGGCTAAAGTATAAATTTATAAGCGAAACCAAATCATATATTTGACCTGCTTATGACCTCTCATTGGCATGAGTTCATCAGGCTATTTACAATGTGGGGTTATAAGCTATATTTATGAGACAAAAATGAAAATATTTAGTTATTCACGACATTTTTTGGTGATAGTGCCACCATCTTGTAGCAGCTGAATAAGGTACAGGACTGAATCATTTCAATCCAAATACATTGCATCAACTGTTGGGGTGGGTGGTGAGGGCATTTCTGATTTCATAAACTTTGTGACCGCAGATCTGCTTCTACGCAATGCAATCATAAGAAATTTTTCCTGACATAATTACTCAAATGACCCACCCCAAAAATATTCATCCAAAATTAAGTACACAGTGAATTAAGTGCACATAACAATATTGAATAACCCTATTAATTGTACATAACTTACAAATACCAAACCCCATTTACCATACCTTTAGTACAAAACTGACTTGTTAACTGAACATAGGTTACAGAATAAAGTCATGTTACTTGAATAAAGAGTCTTGTAATCTGTCAAAGAATTACACTGACATCTGAAAAATTCCCCACATTTGGACATTTCTGACTTCAATACATCCAATATTGGCATTAACCCTTTACCTAACGTGAAACGCAGACGACACAAGTAAAAAAATTTCTTAAATACTAATTTTTTTCATTTTTTGTCTCAAAAACATAGGTTATGACCCCTCATTTGAACAAGCAGGGGGGGGGGGGGTGGGGGGTAATAACCTATGTTTTTGAGACAAAAAATGAAAAAATAATGAAAATTAATTGGCGATTTTTTAAAATAGCGCTGGCCGGTTTTAACTGTTATGTTTGGTGAAGGGTTAATTCTATTATATATTATAACCTATGTTTTTGAGACTAAAAAATGAAAAAATAATGAAAATTAATTGGCGATTTTTTAGAATAGGGCTGACCGATTTTGGCTGTTATGTTTGGTGAAGGGTTAAATCTATTATATCTTGTTTGACAGAGCTCAGTCAGCTCTGTGAAACAAGATATAATAGAATAAATGCTCACTTTTTAACAGGAAAATAGAAAAATGACCCAATTCTGTTACCATACTGACACGAGAATAAGCCCAGGGGGTGCGGGCAGTGAAAAAGCAAAAAAGACAAGGGTGGGCTTATTTTCGGGTAAGGCAGTTTGCAGAAGCAGGGTAAAGTTCGAGACGATCATTTTCAGCACTGTTATTGGAGAGTACAGTTTCCCACTGTCCACTCTATCATGCCACTTCATATTTTGTCTTATGTATGTGAAATTGAAATGGTTTGTAAATTGTATTGAATAAAGAATGTGTTAACATACCAAAAACTATCCTACTTAATTTTTCTGTCTTGTTTTTATTTTTTCAACAATTAAACTTAGATTTTACACACAGTAAAGTGCAATCATTCCAATGTAGCCACAGGTGAATACAGTAGTCTTCTTATGTAACACTTAAGACTCCTGCCTGGAGTCTGATCGTTTGTTTTCATTTTGTATGTTACATATATAAAGGATCTGTAATGAGTCATGATGTGAAATTTCCAAACTGAGTTAACTAAATTTGATCGAGGCAAGGTGATGGAGGCTTTTGTGAATAGTGAACAAGATTAAGATATTTCATATGAAATGGTGATGAATTAGAACTGCTTTTTATCACATAACGTGTAATTTACCATTTACCTCAAGTAACATGAAAACCGACAAGGGCATTTACAATAAGCAACCAAAATTTTTACAATAATCGCCAGCCAAAATTTTATTATTTTTTTAATTTTTGCCTCCCAAATATGGTCTATGGGCCTTCACTGGAATGATCTCAATGAGCTCATTCCAATGAGGGGTCATAAGCTATGTTTTCTACGCCAAAAATGAAAATTTTTGGTCATACAGGAAATTTTTTTACCATGTGGGAGGGCCAGAGAAACAGATTTTTAACTTTTTTAGGCCTAAGTCAGAAAATCAAAAAACGTTTTTGATTTCCTGCAAAGAGTATCAATGGCCTTGGATTGTTATTTAATTATTGGATAGGGTTTGTACACCCTTCAAAGAAAAATGACATTGTAGAACTTGGCTGCTGAGAAAAAAAAAGCAAAACATTAAATCCAAGATAGATTTTGGAAATCTTGACTCACTGGTGTGTATCATGAGCAATTTGTGATCTGATTACAAAAATGACCTCTTTGTAATCACATACTTACTGTATGCAGTGCAGCCCACTTAACTGTATATCACTTAACTTAATAACCCTTTTAACTGAATATAATTTCCCAACACAAAACCATTTACCATACCTCATGTACAAATTTAACCTGTTAACTGAATATAGGTTATAGAGTAAACTCCTGCTAATTGAATAAAAAATCTAATTGAATAAAAAAAAATAAACTGTTGCAAAATTACCGACTCTCCCCAGTTTTCCTTCGTTTGTAGACCTATGTGGCCTCAGTACATCCAATACAGGCATTTAATCTATTATATTTTGTTTGACAGAGCTCAAGGAGCTCTGTCAAACAAGATATAATAGAATAATTGCTAAGTTTCCAAAATCTATCTAGAATGCAGGAAAGTGTCACAATCCCTGTTAATTGAATACTCCTGTTAAATGAAAAATCGCGACATCGACGCCGTAGCTGCGACGGGTGGTGCAATTTCACAAAATTCTAAGTCCATCAAGGGCCATAACTCCAAGAAAAATATTTGGGACAACACATGCATTGAACAGTGGCTAGACATCAATAAGATACACTTACATGCCAAATATAAAGTCATTCCATCAAGTATTTCAAAAGTTATTGAGTTTTGAAACTCGTTGGTCACAGACAGACAGACTGACCGACCGACCGACTGACAGACAGACCGACAGACAGACCAACATTGCCACTTATAGAGCTGCTAGCCACAGCTAATAATTTTCACTGGCAAAATGGCTATACAATTAACAGGGTTCCACTGTAATTATCTCTAATGTTACAAACATTACTGTAGGAGCGTGGTGGATCAGCGGTTACAGCCTTGGACTTCAAACCGAAAGATTGCGGATTGAGCCTCACCAAGGGGAACTGCATTGTGTGTGGGCAAGGCATTTAATCCTGACTGCCCACATGGGGGCATAGTGGAGCTGTGTACGATTGTGTTCTGCATCTCGATGATGCACTTGTCTTCAACTAATGCTAACCCTGCTTGTGTGGAGTTAGTATGTTGGGAGTTTGACAGTTTCTATCCTCTGGTTGGTCATTATCTCTTGGGTACTGTAGCTTCCTCCATTCGTAAAACTGCCAGACATGAGGTAATCTTGGCTGCTGAAAGTGTCATTAAACTGCAATTAAAATTAAAGTGACAATGACACTGCAGCTCAATTTGTCCAAGAAGGGACTGAACTAAACAGAAAGATTCAGTAATGCCAAGTCATTCACTCAAGTTTCTACAGAAAAGACATCACACCAAAACTACATATGAAATCTGAAAAAAAATCACCGTGAGGGACTGGGCATATTGGGTGTACTAATGGAATTGTTGACAATTTATATGTCAAATTCAAGATGGCTGATTGTGGCCTTCTTTTTCAATCGAATGCAGAAAAATTTCATTACTCCCATCTAGACATCATACCAAAGTTACATATAAAATTTGAAAAAGGTTGGATGAGAAATGCAGCCTGTAGGGTGTGCTAATGGAATTGTTAACAATTTATATGCCAAATCCAAGATGGCTGCTGGCAGCCATGTTTTTCAACTAAAATCAGAAAAATTTCATAGCTCCCATCTAGCCCTTTACCCAACGAATCGGCCACATCCACCCACGTAATATGCAAATTCAATAGTTGAACAAATATTATTTTTAAAAAAATTTCAACAAAACCATGTCATGTGACCCTTCGTTGGAACGAGCTCATCGAGCTCGTTCCAACGAGAGGTCACATATGGTTTTGTTGAAATTTTTTGAAAAATTTGAAAACATGATATTTAAATTTTCATATCGTCTGCGTTGGGTAAAGGGCTAGACATCACATCAAAACTACATATGAAGTTTAAAAAAGATTGAGCGAGAGATGCGGCCTGCAGGGTGTGCTCATGGAATTGTTGACAATTCACATGCCAAATCCAAGATGGCTGCTGGTGGCCATAGTTTTGAACGAAATTCAAATAAGTTTGATAGCTCCCATCTAGACATTACACCAATGCTATATATGAGATCCAAAAAAGATCAGGGAAAAGATGCGGCCTCTAGGGTGTGCTAATGGAATTGTTGACAAGATATATCCAAATCCAAGATGACTGCTGGTGGCCATGTTTTTCACCAAAATTCAGAAATATTTGACAGCTCCCATCTAGACATCACACCAAAGTTACATATGGAATTTGAAAAAGATCAGGTGAGAGATGCAGCCTGCCCGGTGTGCTAGTGGAATCGTAGAAAATTTATATGCCAAATCTGAGATGGCCACTGGCAGCCAGGTTTTTCGACAAAATTTAGAACAAGAGGCCCCACAGGGCCTGAAGCGCTCATCTTGAACAGAACACAATTTAAACAGAGTCCAAGAATGAGTCTACATTAAGCAAGCCATCTCCATAGGCTACACTGTCAATCCTTGAGTCCCTCAGGAGTGACAAAAATAATCTGGGCATCATGCCTTTTCTTGAGTTGATCATAAAGTAAAATGTAGAGCTCCCCCATGAAGCACCTTGATACAACCTATGTGAATTAATGTTAGTTACACACCTCTAGAGGGTACTGAATACAAAATTTTTAATTCTTCAGCAAAATGGCCAATTCCGACTCCCATAGCGAGCCCAAATATTAACCCAGGCTCTTGATTTGAACACAGTTGAATCTGACTTCCCTAGAGATGTTGTGTACCGAATATGAAAGCATTCTGACTGTTGGATCTGAAGAAGAGAAATTGTAAAGAAATTTCTTTGAATTGCACCAAGTTCAAATTTGGGCTACCATAGTGAGCCCAAATATTAACCTATGGATCCGATTTGAACAAACCTGAATCTGACCCCGATAGAAATGTTGTATACCAAATGTGAAAGCATTCTGACAAGTGAATCTAAAGAAGAAGATTTTTGAAGGAATTCCCTCATATTGTACTAAGTTGAATTTCATGTTCCCATATGGAGCCCAAATATTAACCTAGGCACTCGAATATATTGAACAACCTGGAATCTGACCCCCTAGAGATGTTGTATACCAAATATGAAAGCATTCCAACTGGTGGATCTGAAGAAGAAGATTTTTTAAAGAAATTTCCTCATATTGCACTAAGTAAACATTTGGGCTACCATAGTGAGCCCAAATATATACCTAGGGATCTGATTTGAACAAACTTGAATCTGACCCCCTTAGAGATGTGGCATACCAAATATCCCCCCATCCCCATCCCCCCCCCCCCCCCCCCCTCCCTATGAATGCAGTATACTGAATATCAAAAGATTCTGATGATTGGTTCTGGAGAAAAGATTTTTTAAAATTTTTGCAAATATGCTGACTCAGCATTTTTTCGATGCCCATTACAGAACCCCCTAACATAACCGATGGCAATTTTTTTTACCATTCAATTCTACTGGTCCTAAGGATACTTCAAACCAAAAAACAGCTCTCCGTTCCGTGTGGTTTGGGAAATATGGGCGTTTGAAACTATTTCTATTTTTAGCTCTCAGGGTTCCCATGGGGATGCAGGAATTTTTTTTTTGCATGGGTCAAGTACTTATGACCCAATAATACCACAAACCGAATTTGGTTCATATCGGACCATCGGTTCAGAAAATAGAAATTTTGGGCGGGGCCAAAAATCTTACCCCTCCTATTACAAAGCCAAGTATTACTTCACGAACTTCGTTTGAACAAACTTGATTCTACACCTCATATGGAAGCTTCATAGCAAATATCAAGTCATTGTACACACTGGTTCTTGAGAAGAAGATTTTAAAAATATTTTGGAGCATTTTCCCCCACTCCCTCCATATGGGGCTGGGCATGTTGAGTTGGACAAAAATGAAATGCCCTTTTGGGACCATCACTCACACAAACTTTCACTTGAATTGGCCCAGTGGCTTTGGAGGAGAAGACCAAAACATGGTGTTGACGGACAACGGACAGAGAGGGAAGAGATTAGCTCAGCTTGACTTTGTCAAGATGAGCTAAAAATTTTTTGGCTCCCATCTAGATTTTACCCCCAAAACACATATGAAATTTGGTACAGATCAGGTGAGAGCAGCACCATGTAGGATGTGCTAAAGGAATTGTTGAACAATTTATATCCAAATCAAAGATGACTGCAGGCAGCCATGTTTTTCAATAAAATTCAGAATAATTTGATAGCTCCAGCTTCACATCACAGCAAAGCTACATATGAAATTTGAAAAAGTTTGGGTGAGAGCTATGGCCTGTCAGGAGTGCTAATGGAATTGTTGACCTTTTATATGTCAAATCTAAGATGGCCACTGGTGGCCATGTTTTTCAACAAAGTTCAGAAAAATTTAATAGCTCCCATCTAGACATTGCCCAAAGCTACATATGAAGTTCGGACCTTATCGGGTGACAGCTGTGTACTGTAGAGTGTGCTAAAGGAATTGTTGGACAATTTATATCCAAATCCAAGATGGCCATTGGTGGCTATGTTTTTCAATGAAATTAGAAAAAAAAACAATTGCTCCCATCCAGATTTTACCCCAAAGTCATATATAAAATTTGATACTGATCGGGTGAGAGCTGTGGGCTGTAGGATGTGCAAAAGGAATTGCGGACGGATAGACAGACAGACGTATGTACAAATGGATGGATGACAGATTGCAACCCACCCAAATAGCTCATACCTGACAAAAGTAAGTTGAACTCAAAAACAAAACAAAAATATTACTGTGACACTCTCATCAAAATGAACACTTCCACAATCTATAGTTCATCTAGATAACACTCACTTGATTTTCTTGCTCCTTTATCTGTTGTTCCAGATATTCATCCTGCTGTTCATTTGGATACATACCATGACGTTCCATATGTCGCCGTTGATGCTCTTTGCGTAATAATTCCAGTTTTGCTTTGGATGAAGTATACTGTGAGAAGTGAGGGGGTTTGGGTAAAGAATTATAGCCACTGTCATGGGGTATTTGTCGTTCTCTGACATAACTAGTAGAAGGGCGATTGTTTGCTGCAGTAGACTGGCTATACAATGATGTATTTGATGTGCCTTGTGAAGAAATTGTATACGGATAGTATGGTTGAGTTTTTGGTCCTTGTAACCTGTTAATGAAAAAAAAAGTCGTTTAAATATTAAAAAATTCAATACTTTCTCAAAAGTTTCAAAACTAGCAAGGATCCTTTATAACCTGTAAAATCATAAGTTTGAAAAGCCACAAACTCTATTTGTTTACTGTCAATTTTATAACCCAATTAACCCTTTACCCAACGAATCGCCCACATTCGCCTGCGTAATATGCAAATTGTGCAGTAGAAAAAATTAAATTTTTCAAAATATTTCAACCAAACTATATCATGTGACCCCTCCTTGGAACGAGCTCATTGAGCTCGTTCCAATGAGGGGGTCACATGATATGGTTTTGGTGAAATTTTTGTTAGAAAATTTTGAAACATTATATTTAAAATAATAAAATTTTATATCGTCTGTGTTGGGTAAAGGGTTAACTCAACTTGATGGACTCCTTCACTCTTCTCTTTCAGCTCAAAATGTTGTGAGTCTGTTATGAATACATACTTATGCACTTTGGCTAATCGTGACTGACAGTTTTATGGGTGGAGGAAGCCGGCGTACCTGGAGAGAACTAATGAGGAACTGTCAACTCCTCAATGTACTAACCATGTTCAAGCTCTGCTCAAGCAGGGTTATAGAATAAATAATGATCAAAAAGTTAAAAAATTTATAGTAATTTATATATTTTTTATACTTACCAATGACCCAGACATAGCTGGTGCTAACTCTTAAAAATCTAGGGCCAAACACAAATTTTGCCCCCCAATCCCCAAAATTTGCATCTAAAACCATAAGAAATCATGTCCTGAAGGACCTCCATACTTTGCCCTTACTGCGCATGCGCAGTGTCAAGGACGTTCCGAAAATGGTGCCAATTATCATTCTTACAAGCAGTGCCTGGTCAGCGCTATGTACTCAGCGGGGAGGTATGAGTTCCCAACTCCTGGGAGGGCCATCCCCGTCTGGGTCATTGGTAAGTATAAAAAATATATAAATTACTATAAATTTTTTAACATTTTTATACTGTACCAATGACCCAGACATAGCTGAATAGTAAAAAGGCTGGAGGGCCTAGGACATAGAGGAAAATCCAATAAGCTCAACTATATAATATAGAGTCAACCCCTCAAGGAGAAAAGGAGTATTAGGCTTTACATGTATCTTTCTTATTTTATGTTAAATTAGAAAGATACAATACCCTTCATAATTGAGCACAATAACCTTCATGTTCTCTATTAACATCCAGTATAACCCTTTATACTAATTATTTTTAAAGTAAGCCAATAAATAAAGTTAGTCCAGAGAATTGAGACTCTTTATATTCTTTAAAAGTGTCCGAGGATTGTATATTAACGCCGGTTTGACACTTGACATATACAAATGCTCCACACCGAGCTACACTTTGAAAATATGACATGAATGAATTTTTAACATTAATATTACACTTTAAAACCATCTCGGAAACAACTCAGAAATACTGACTTCGGAGGAGGCATTCCCTTGCTTTTCACTATAAAGCAGGTGACCTAAGAGAACACCCTCCCCCCACCTTCTCCTTGCTCTGGGTCAAATAGCCCAGAGCGGAGAGGGCAGCCGGACGGAGTCACTGCCGGAACAGAAAGCCTGCATAACTATAGTTGCAACTGTTTAGAGGACGACATTCTGAGCAACAGATAACGGACCTAAACAATGCAGGTCTCCAGAAAGGGACTCAATATTTCTGAGATAAAAATTTGTGAATGTGGATGGCTGAGACCAATAAGCAGCCTTCATTAAATCTGTAATAGCAATACTATTAGCGTAAGCCCAAGATGTAGAAAGAGCTCTTACTTCATGAGCCGAAATCTTAAGCACAGACTGCTGAGAAGAAGATAAATTTTCATAAGCAGTACGGATAGTTAATTGAATCCATCTAGCAATATAATAGACCGAAATGTCCTTTCTATTAGGCATCAGAGACAGAAAGAAACGTTTTCGTCCCTTTCTGATAAACTGAGATCTCTGTTTATAGATACGTAACGCTCTAACAGGACAGAGTAAAGGCCTACGCCCGTCTGAAGATGGAAGGGCCTTAATAACAATAGGTTCCGGATATTTATTAGGAGCCTGATTCTTAGCTAAAAATCCCACATTAGTAGTGAAGGTGATAGCATTCCCGAGACTACGATAGTGAGAATCATCCACCGACAGTGCATGAAGCTCACCAACTCTTCTAGCAGAAGAGAAAGCTAAGAGAAAAGCTGTCTTATAAGACAAGAATTTGAAATCTACTGTCCCAAGATGTTCCAATGGCTTTTCCTTCAGTTTAAGAAGAACCCAAGCTAAATTCCACTTAGGAATTAACCTAAGAGTTCTGGGTCTATTTATCGAGAAGTTTCTAACTAACTTAGATAAAGAGACATTAGATCCAATTTGTAAACTATCATGATGTGCATAGGTATCAGATAACATAGACCTATAACCCTTAATAGTAACAGGCTGCAGTTTGATTTCATCAAACAAGTATACTAGAAAGTTTGCAATGTCTGGTATGGAGGGATAAAAAATATCAACAGAATGATCCCTACACCAACGACGAAAAACCTTCCACTTAGCCGCATAGTTTAGCGAAGAGGAGGTCCTCCTACAGTTAGAAATCGCGTCCACTGCTCGTCCTGTAAAGTGCTTGCCATGCAAGAAGGACCGCACAATGGAAAAACGTGAAGATTGAGACCTTGCGGGTTGTGATGAAGTTGACGCGGTTTCCCCTGCGAAAGAAGATCCTCCCGTGGAGGAAGCTTTCGCGGTAGGTCCCACAACAGACACCTGAGTAGATTTATCCACGGTCTCTGTGGAGACAGAGATGCTACCAACAGAATCTTGCATTGAGATTGTTTTATCTTTAACAATACTTGCTGAATTAACGGCACTGGAGGATACGCATATCCTATCATTCCGTCCCAAGGGATCGACAGAGCGTCTACTGCAAAAGCTCTTGGATCCGGACACGGAGACACATACGTCTGCAACTGATTGTTGAGATGTGTCGCAAATAAGTCTATCATTGGCCGTTCCCATTGGTAGCAAATCTGATTGAATACTTGTTTGTTGAGAGTCCACTCTGACGGCAACAAGCGACCCTTTCGTGAAAGGGAGTCTGCTAGTACGTTCAGACGACCCGGTATATGACGGACCGAAAGTAGAACTTGATGTTCTAGAGCAAACAGAAGGATTCTTTCCGTTAGATTGAACAACGGAACTGAATGAGTGCCTCCCTGATTCCGTATATACGCCACTACTGTCATATTGTCGGATAGGATTTGGACATGAGCATTGTGAATAATGTCCATCCAATGACGTAACGCAAGCCAAATTTGACATCATTTCCTTGATGTTTATGTGCTTGCCCAGGAATTGCGGATCCCAAAGACACTGGCATCTCGAATCCGTTGGGATCAATGATGCACCCCAACCTGTTTGACTGGCATCCGTCATAATGGTAAAACTCGGATCCGGCAACTGCAGCGGAACTCCCTGTGTTAACCACTGAATGTTTGCCCAAGTCTGAATCTCTCGTTTCACTTGATCTGACAAGAGAACGTCTATGTCGAGCGATTGAATTTTCACACTCCAATTCTGAGTCAAGAAAATTTGGAGAGGACGCGTGCGTAACCGCCCCATCGGAATGAGATCCGCAGCGGCTCCGCACAGACCTATCAGTCTCATGAACTCCCTCGCTGTGACTTTGTCTGCATGCAGACAATAGCGAGCGTAACAACTGACTAATTTTGCTCTGGTTAACGGCAGACGAATGAGATTGTTGTGCGTCTCGAAGCTCATTCCCAGATGTGTGAATGACTTGGATGGCACCAGATCCGACCTCTCTTCGTTTATTATAAAACCGACACGTCGGAACAAAAGAAGCAGATTCTGCACATCGTTCTGAAGTGTTAACTCGTTGCCGTACCTCTGAAGAATGTCGTCCAGGTAGGGAGACGTTACCGCAGACGAATGAGCTCGGAAATACATCATTACCGAGTTCATTACCCGAGTGAAAGCCCAGGGTGCTAGGTTCAATCCGAAGCACATCGCCCGGAATTGATACATCACTCCTAGGACTGCAAAGCGTAGATACTTTCTGAATGTCGGATGTACCATGATGTGAAAGTACGCATCTTTGAGATCTATGCTTGTTGCATAATCGTTCACCCGAATACTCGCTCTGACCGATCAAATCGTCTCCATATAAAACTTCGGAGAGACGATCAGCTTGTTTATCCAGCTCAAATCTATGACTGGACGGAACGAGCCGTCTGGTTTTGGAACCAGAAACAGATGGCTGTAGAATCCCGGTGTCTCCTGGTTTTCTACGACCTTTACCGCGTTCTTCCTTAAAAGAGACCGCACCTCTGATAACAGAGCGTCTCTTTTCTGCGGATTTGACGGAAGTTGAGTCCATTTTGGACTTCGAGTTAATGGAGGCTTTCGCTTGAAGTATATCTTTAGACCTTCCGAAATCACCCCTCTCACCCAAGGGTCGTCCGTAATCGACGCCCACTCTTGTGAAAAACTCGACAACCTTCCGCCAACCGGCACGCGATAGAGGTTGAAGCCATCACCTCCTGGACCTGAGAGGCCTGCGGGAGGAGAAACCACGTCCTCCGCGACCCGCACCTCATCCCGTCGACGACCTCGGGGCGTCCGACCGGTTGTCCCGGCCCGAAGGACGTCCCGCACGCGAGTCGCTGCCTTGACGGTCTCTTGAATAAGACCAAGAGGACGCAACGGAACCTCTATAGGAACCTCTCTTGGGCGCATTAGACCCAGAAGTGCCTGTCTTACTCTTATCTGCCGTGTCCGACTTCTTAGAAGCAGATTTAAACAGCAGAGAATCCGAAGCTTTCTTAGTAATTTTATCGTAAATTGCAGAAAGCTTGCCGTCGAAGAGAAGTTCTCCGGAGACCGAAGCAACTCTGAGAGAGTTCTTCACCTTACTATCCACGAGTGTGGATGTAGCTAGGGCTGCGTCACGTCTAACCAACTCCAGGTTTGCCACTGGAAGGGCGGAGTTACACGTGGAATAAGCTACTGCCCTTGAAAGAAGTCTTAAAGAGGATTGTATATCCTGGAATTCTTTCTCTTGAAGACGCAGTGATAACGCCTTAGTAAGGTGTTCTGTGTAAGATAAAGCATCTAAACTGGCTCTGTTAGACGAAATAGTCGTCTCCAACACCGCGGTTGGAATAGACGTAGACGACGGTAATGATAATTCTAAGTCTTCCGCCTCGTCGTCCATACACAGAGGAACTCTCGGGATACCCTGTCCTGCCGTATCGAATTTATTCCTTGCATTAATGAAAGGCAGGTTAAGAGCATTGGCGGACAAGAAACCCGCTTTTCCTGTTTTGGAAGCAAGTTTGAATATAGCGTCGTTCAATAATTCAAATGTTCTTGTGACATTATTGGACTGAGACGGAAACTCGGGAGCGATGTCCCTGAACCGCTCAAAGAAATCAGTGTCCAATGACGCTATAATTCTCTTGTCCGGTACCGCAGCAGTCTGGCCCGACGGAACAACCTGAGAAAGAAAGCACCGGATGAAGTCCACGGCAGCTTTATGTTGTTCCGAAAGGGATAGCTCCAAGTCATCCGTATCCCTTTCACCATCCGGTCGGACCTCATGATGCGCCCGGTCGTCCGCACCCGATGCTTCGGCGGAGCGAACCGACCCAGCGCCGTCAGATAATTCCCGATCCGACACCGTTTCTGTCGGTTGCTGGGATGCTGCGATAAGTTGTGCTATTTGATCAAGCACATCTGACATCGAGGCCTGCGGAGGCGCAGTCTTTCGCTGCTTCGCCGAGGGCAGCTCCGCATCTGGTGACTCCCGCATACTCTTCCTATGCGAACGTCCGGAGTCAACCAGCCTCGTGTCCCTGGCTACCGGATGGCGTTACCTGGTCGCCGAAGAATCCCTGATCGGCGAAGCTGGTAGAATATTGGCGGTCATGTAGCCAAGGTGCGGTCGTGTCCGCTGGTGAGAGGAAGAAGCCTGAGCAGTCTCAGCGGACTGCCTATAGAACGGAGCGTCCCGAGCAACGGACGTGTGCTCCGCTTGCGACACATTTTGTACCACAACATCTGGTCCCAGATGTTGTTGTACGAGAGCGGGGCCTCTCTCGCTCGCGGCCCGGCTGGACCTGAACGAGCTAGGAACCGGACTCGAAGGCTTCCTCCGAACTCTCCTACTATCCGCCGTCACTGGGTGTGCACGTTGAATGTTTATAGTGCTCGCATCACCCAACATTTCCTCCTGGACCGCATCGGACGAACCCGGCTGCCGGACCATTCGGTGAATGGACGCTACACCGGACGAGCTAGCGGACGACATTTGTCTTATGTCCATGAGCACTTTTGCCGCTAGCTCTGTATTCATTTGTGACGACGGAAGCGCACTTGCGGAAGATAACATGGAAACATCACCCTGTTCTTGTTCCTCTGAAATAGAAACTGATAGAGTAGAGTGACCCTGCGGAGAAAGAGCCGGCATAGCCCTTTCTCCACTAACAACATATCGTGACACACGTTTCCAATGTTTGTCATCCCAATATTGACATATTGAACAGGGATTAGTGCGAGTACACTGACTACAATTAATACAATGATCATGAAAGTCAGAGGAAGATTTCTTCCTATTACAATTTGAACAATATCCTTTCATTATGAAAAGTCAACAACAAGTCCTAGTACTCGCACGAACCCCTAAACACAAAGATACATAATAACATGATCCATTAATATTGAAAAAACAATTGAAAATCAAAATAATTTTTGAAAAATATTTTTTCAGCGAAGCCCAAGTTTCTGAAAAGTAACGTTGAGCCCCAATGGATCCCAAGACTAAGTGTGGTCAAAAATTTTAAAATTATATTAAATAATTAATGCAACACTTATGGATAATAATAATGTATCTTATAGTGAGATAAACTACTCCAAAGGCAAACAGCCCCCCCTCAAAAGAGACTGTTGCCAATGTAAACAAACAGTGTAAAAACACCAGAAAATATGACTCCAGGCACTGACAATACTGGCCCTAAATTAGTCATCAAAATTACACACTATCTGATGCAAAACAGAGACTCCCAGGGGAAAATCTGCAGAACATCAGATGGTAGATGCAGAACACAACGTTTATACACCCATGGGTGAAAACGTGAACATGGGGAAAATAACAGAATTCATTCTGTAACCAAGCTAATTCTCCCAAGAGAATTTAGAAATGATCTTTCTCAAAAATATGCCAAAAGCATGGGAGAATAGCAAGGGGGGACTTAGAAGACCAGGGGAGAGGAAACACTGAATAAGCAGTGCAACTTTATAGCAAGAATGACAACAAGAGGCCCATGCCTCGAAAATAGGCAACTTAACATAATTTCATAAAAAATTTTAAGTACAGCCCTGATTATTTTTTGTCACTACTTTTTCCTCTCCTCCTTCTATATCCTCCTTAGAATCACCATTTCTCCAATAATTACGTTTCTGGCATTCTTTAAACTGAGATTTACAAGCACAAAGATCAGTGAGATGTTGACTGATGAACGGCCAAACAGAGAATGATAATTGGCGCCAATTTCGGAACGTCCTTGACACTGCGCATGCGCAGTAAGGGCAAAGTATGGAGGTCCTTCAGGACATGATTTCTTTTGGTTTTAGATGTAAATTTTGGGGATTGGGGGGCAAAATTTGTGTTTGGCCCTAGATTTTTAAGAGTTAGCACCAGCTATGTCTGGGTCATTGGTACAGTATAAAAATATTATTTTGTGAACGTTAATAATATTCTTTTACTTTATTTATTTAGTTATGTATTAGTTTTAGTTTTTTATTGTCTTTATTTTTTTATTTGTGGGTTTTTTTTCAACTGAAATCCTAAAAGTGCTAAGTAACACTAAATTAAAATATCATACAAAATAAAAATAATTAATCATATTAACCCTTTACCCAACGCAGATGATATCAAAATTTATTATTTTAATTGTTTTTGCATATTTTTCAAACAATTTCAACGAAACCATATCATGTGACCCATCATTGGAACAAGCTCGTCAAGCTTGTTCCAATGAGGGGTCACATGATATGGTTTCGTTGAAATTCTTTGAAATATATTTTTTTTTAAGTACTTAATTTGTAAATTACGTGGGCAGATGCGGCCGATTCGTTAGGTAAAGGGTTAAAATACATACAGACAATATCATTTTTTTTCTATTTTAAGTATTTATTTTCAATTTTATCAAAAATTTTTAACAAAACCATATCATGTGACGTCTTCATTCGAATGGGCTCGACAAGCTCATGCCAATGACAAGTCACATGATATGGTTTTCTTGATGAATGTTTTAAAAAAATAATTATTTCTTCATCTGTGCATTTACAAAATTATGCGAGTGGGTGTGGCCAATTTATTAGGTAAAGGGTTTATCTACATACCTATTGTGGTCAGTGTATGATTCTGCTATATGATTCTCTACAGTGGAAGGTTGATGTGTGGGAAGAGTGGTGTTCTTCAAACCTTCATCTGATCGTCGATTCTTCCCTATCCTGTAACAAGATTCCAGAAAATGTTTACATTTTAACACTTTTCCTACCGATTAGACCAATGCTATCTGGCCTGAAAATAAAGGGCTTAGTGGCCATTAGAGGCATGTTTTTAAAGATTTTCAAGAATAGGGCAAATCCAAAATCAAGAGTTTTCAAAACTATGGAAAATATAAAATAAGTGACCCACCTGTCTAAAAAGAAATGTAAAAATATTGCAACTTAGTAGGTGTAAATCAGCCGTAGTTAGATCGTGATCTGATGCACCACAGTAATCAAGTGAGGATCCCACTGGGACATCAAAACTTTAATCATATCAAGTTGGGTACGACTTACAGCTTTTTAATAACATCCGAGTGTCTCAAGTTCTAACAACATCTTTCAAGTGGCAAAAATTTGATGAAGTCCCAGGCAAAAGAAATGTAAAGGTCTATCAAGTGGGAAAGAAAGGTGGTATCTCAGTGGTTATGGCATTGGAAATCAAACCAAAAGGTCCACCAGGGGTAATTGCATTGTGCCCATAGGCAGGGCAGTCAATCCCAACTGCCTACATGGGAGTGCAGCGGGGCTTTGTAGTAAGACGTACTGTACGTCGATGGTGCACTTGTCTTCAACCAATGTTTACCCATCTTGTGTGAAGTTAGTATGCTGGGGGGTCTGACAGTTGGTCTCCAGTCCTCGGTGGTTCTCTCCAGGTAGTCCAGCTTCCCCTATCCATAAAACTGTCCAACACAAGGTGATCCTGGCTGTTGAAAGTGTCATTAAATGCCAATAAATAAATAAACAAAAAGCCCCACCTGGCCTGAATCGCTCACCTTGAAAAGAACACAATATAAACAGAGTCCAAGAATGAGTCTACATAAAGCAATCCATCTCCAAAGGATACATTGTAAATCCTTGAGCTGCTCAGGAGTGACAAAAATAGTTCGAGCATCATGCCTTTTATTCAACTGATCATAATGTAAAACGTGGAGCTCCCCTTTGAAGACCCTTGATAAAACCTATGTAGATTAATCTTAGTTACACACCCCTAGCGGATACTGAATACAAAATTTCTAATTCTTCAGCTGCATGGCCAATTCCGGCTCCCATAGGAAACCCAACTATTTACCCAGACTATTAATTTGAACAAAGTTGAATTTGACCTCCCTAGAGGTCAAATATGAAAGCATTATGACTGTTGGATCTGAAGAAAAAAATTTTTAAATCAATTTCTTCATATTGCACTAAGTTAAGATTTGGGCTACCAAACAGAACCCAAATATTAACCTATGGACCTGATTTGAGCAAACTTGAATTTGACCCCCCTAGAGATGTTATATACCAGATATGAAAGCATTCTGATTAGTGGATCTGAAGAAGATTTTAAAAAAAAATTCCTTATATTGCACCAAGTTAAAATTTGAGCTACCACAGGGAGCCCAAATATTAACCCAGGGAACCAATTTGAACAAACTTGAATCTGACTCCCCTAGAGATGTTGTAAACCAAATATAAAAGCATTCTGACTGGTGGATCTGAAGAAGATTTTTTAAAAATTTCCTCATATTGCACTAGGTTAAAATTTGGGCGAGCCCATATAGACCCTTAGTGAACCGATTTGAAAATTTTTAATTCTTCAGCAAAATGGCCAATTCCGGCTCCCATAGCGAGCCCAAATATTAACCCAGGCTCTTGGTTTGAACACAGCTGAATCTGACTTCCCTAGAGATGTTGTGTACCAAATATGAAAGCATTCTGACTGTTAGATCTGAAGAAGAGAAATTGTAAAGAAATTTCTTCAAATTGCACCAAGTTCAAATTTGGGCTACCATAGCGAGCCCAAATATTAACCTATGGATCCGATTTGAACAAACTTGAATCTGACCTCCCTAGAGATGTTGTATACCAAATATGAAAGCATTCTGACTAGTGAATCAGAAGATTTTTGAAGAAATTCCCTCATATTGTACTAAGTAAAATTTCAGGTTCTCATATGGAGCCCAAATATTAATCCAGGGACTCAAATTGAACAAACTCGAATCTGACCCCCCTAGAGATATTGTATACCAAACATGAAAGCATTCCGACTAGTGGATCTGAAGAAGATTTTTCAAAACATTTCCTCATACTGCACTAAGTTAAAATTTGGGCTACCATAGCAAGCCCAAATATACCTAGTGATCGATTTGAACAAACTTGAATCTGACCCCCACCCCCTCCCCCCCCCCCCCCCCCACCCCTAGAGATTTTGTATACCAAATATGAAAGCATTCTGAGTGGAGGATCTGAAGAAGAACATTTTTAAAAATTGTCCCACATATTGAACTAAGTTCTAAGTTAAAAATTGGTCTTCCACAGGAAGCCCAAATATTAACCTAGGGACTTGGTTTGAACAATCTTGAATCTGACCCTCACAACAATGATGTATACCAAACATTAAAAGATTCTAACTGGTGGTTCTGAAGAAGATTTTTAAAGAATATTCCCCATATTGCCCTAAGTTAAAAAGTCGGGTTCCTGTATTGAGTCCAAATATGAACGAATGAGCTTGATTTTAACAAACTTGTATCTGACACCCCCCTCCCCCCCCCCCCCCCCCCCCACACCATGAATGCTGTATACCGAATATCAAAAGATTCTGACCATTAATTCTGGAGAAAAGATTTTTTGAAATTTTTGGAAATATGCTGACTCTGCATTTTTTTGATGCCTTTTAAAGAACACCCTAACATAGCCGATGGCAATTTTTTTTACCACTAAGTTATACTGGCCCTAAGGATACTTCATACAAAATAACAGCTCTCTGTTCCATGCAGTTTTGGAAATATGGGCGTTTGAAAATATTTCTATTTTTAGCTTCTAGGGTTCCAATGGGGATGCAGGAATTTTTTTTTTTGCTTGAGTCAAGTACTTATAATAATATACATTTATATAGCGTCAAAATTATAGTTCAGAAGATGTAGAACCATATTCTAAAGCACTGTACATGTTACTGAGCTCGTGCAAATATACAAACGGAATATATATAGTATCTTACAGTCCAGAACATCACTAGAAGACTTTTTGAAACAGGTATGTTCTGATAAATTATTCCACATGTGAGGGCCAGCAAATGAGAATGACCTATCTCCAAATGTCTTACACCTATGTTTTGGAACAGCATTTTACCATTAGACCTCAGGTTGTATTGACACACATTCTTGGTATTGAGGAGTTCTTCTAAGTAGGCTGGTGAAATGTTGTTTTGTGTCTTGACCCAATAATGCTACATACCAAATTTGGTTCAAATCAGACCATCGGTTTAGAAAATAGAAATTTTGGGTGGCGCCAAAAATCTTACCCCTCCTATTACAAAACCAAATATTGCTTCACATTGTTTGAACAAACTTGATTCTACACCTCAAAAGGAAGCTCCATAACAAATATCAAGTCATTGTACCCACTGGTTCATGAGAAGAAGATTTTAAAAATATATTGGAGAATTTTCCCCCACTCCCTCCCTATGGGGCTGGGCATACTGAGTTGAACAAAAATGCAATGCCCTTTTGGGACCATCACTCACACAAATTTCACTTGAATTGGCCAAGTGGTTTTGGAAGAGAAGGCCAAAACATGGTGTTGACGGATGACAGACGGAGAGCGATGAGATTAGCCCAGCTTGACTCTGTCAAAGTGAGCTAAAAAGTGGTCAAGAACTTATGACCCATAATGAAATAGAGGATATTCACGAAAATTTGATGAATACCGAAAATATCTCGTGAGTGGCTACAAAGAAATATGAGGATCTTCACGAGCGATGCAGTCGCGAGTGAAGATCCTCATATTTCTTGTAGCCACTCACGAGATATTTTCGGTATTCATCAAATTTTCGTGAATTTTCTTTTTATTTAATGCTCTACGACTACAAACTCTCCAATTTGTGGCCTTTATTTGCCATTAAGGCGCAAAATTTATGTGCCGAACCGGCGTCCATACAAAAATTACAACAACCAAACTCCAACCATTGGAATGTGTAAATATCCGCACAAAAAGTAGTCCCGTCTTATTTCTCCCCTAACTTTACGATTTACCAAGGCTGGCGAATTGAAATAATCGCAATGTGTTTCGAAGAAATAGAACAATAACAAAAAACACCACTTTCTTATTTTCAATAACAAGACACGTCATTTTATTTTTTTTGAACTCAATGCACTGAAGACGTGTGAAGTTGAACTGAAGAAATTTGAAAGTGATTTCGGCTTTTCGCTGGAAGGTGAATGAGAAAGTCAAACTTTGAAACTGCTGATTTAATGAATTGATTTAGTCACTGTCACTATCAATTATTCGAATTCGTTTGTATTTGGGACTCTGGAATTCATTACTGATGTGCTGACTCGTTTAAAGTACATGTGATTCGTCATCCGAACCTACGATGAAATATCGATTTCTAAATATCATTTTGATATTTCGTTTTGCCGACCGACAGGGGAATATGACTTAATTTTTCAGCGTGAATTGATGCCTGAGCATTAAATAGTTTATATTGAATGAACAACACCTGAATATTGTTTGCATGTGTATTGAAGTTTAGGTCACTTACAACATCTGAGGCTAAATGAAGGTTAACCCCTCGCCATACTGATGTCAAAATTTCAAGAAGCAAAATTTTTCCATAATACAACTAGGATTTTAACCAATTCAATCTTGTTGGACAGAGCTCATTGAGCTCTGTCAAACAAGTTTAAATTGGCTAAATTTCTTGTTGCATTACAGGAACTATTATCTCCTTGAAATCTGGTACACTGACATTAGTGTACAAGGGGTTAACCAATCATTTTTTTTTGAAAAAAAATCTTTTTTATCCATTTACCTAATGCACACAATATTTTGTTACTTTAATATTTTAATAAATATTTTTTTCAAATTTTTAACAAAATTCCAACAAAACCATATCATGTGACCCTTCAACGGAATGAGCTCGATGAGCTCATTCCAATGATGGATCACATGATATGGTATTGTTGAAATGTTTTGAAAAATATTGGTAACTTTTTCCAACGGTTGAATTTGCAAATTACACGGGTGGATACTGATTCATTGGGTGAAGGATTAAGTGTTGATTCTAGGACAACATTAAAAAAAACTGTGTTTAGTACTTAAACTTTTAGTATGTGAGCTATTATAATTTTATCCAACACAAAAAATTATAATTGCAAGAAATCTTTTTGGAGCTAAATATGCAATATTCACATTAGATAATTTTGCTACATACCTAAACAACCCTTTGAATATATTCCCAGATTTTCTAGGTGCTTTCTTCTTCATCCTTCTCTGATTATTTACATCTGTGTTCTCACTACTGAATGAGGACCTGGCGGAGTTTGACCGTCCTTGACTCAAAGAACCACTTTCGCTACTTTCCTCCTCCACTATATAACAAATGACAATAAGAATGAATTAACTAAACAGAAATCTGAATGCATCAGAACTTGTTGACGACAGTAATAATGTACTGAACGCAATGTTTGGGTCATGACAAGAAAAATACAGCATTGTACATTAACTGTTTATCCAATGCACAGGATGATAATGAAAATTATTGTTTTAATTATTGTTTTTCAATTTTTTCAAAACATTTCAACAAAACCATATCATGGAACCCCTCATTGGAATGAGTTTTAACAAGCTCATTCAAATGAAGGGGCACATAATAAGGTTTTGCTGAAATTTTTTGAAAACAATAGTTTCTTTCAATCACTTAATTTGTAAATTACAAGGGTGCATGTGGTCAATTCATTGGGTAAAGTGTCATATATCATAATTTAAGCAGCTTACCACTTTAATCTTTTGTTGTAAGGCCTAAAAAAATTAAAAATCTGTTTCTCAGGCCACCCCCCCCCCTCCCCGCATGGTCCTTTTGACTGCCGCACGCTCTCTTTTTATAACCAATTTAAACATAAACAAAAATAAAAATTAAATTTTCACCCAAGATATTTTACCCAAGTTAAAAAAATTGATGAATTTGTCCCTTGAGTGCTAGAAGGCTTTGCAATGCTTTAGCATTGCAAAGCCTTCTTGCACTCAAGGGATGAAATACACCACCACCCATGCTATTCTGCAGATTATGAGGTCTAAAACTTGAACCAAGAACATGAACTTTTGATGGCAAAGAAATAATTACTGAAATAAACAATAAAATAAAAAAACGCTCGCCTGCATACAATTTTACAAATAATGGCCTGAGAAACAGAAAATTAAATTTGTGTGGCCTAATAGTGCATTTTAATACAACTGACAAAGAGTAATAAAATAGCCTTTTCTGGGGAAATAATGCTAAAAAACTTTAATAATTTATGAAGTAAACATACAGAACATGGAGAGTGTATTATCACTAAATCACCCACAGAGTGGAGACTCCACCCAAGCAATAATTGCAAATTATGGTCATGGTCACGAGTTTAACCCAGAGGGTCCACTGGCTGGAACTTTGCTTGTGCTTGTTATGTTGCTAAGTAAGTGCAATCAATTTGTCTGCATTGAAAACTTTCAAATTCTGTATATATGGACAAAAAACACAAGCAACGTTTCAGTTACAATCCACTCTCCACGTACTGCAGGAAACTTGCTTAAGATTTCAGCAGAAAGATGTTAAACTTGGTGGTGGCACACTGGCCATCCTTGCAAATGCAGTTCAGAGAATGAACAGAAATCAAACCAGGCAAGTACAAATCCGACAACTGAAGTATTTGCCTCAGATCATGAACAAGATAGAGAGAGGATATCTTGTGTTTTTGAGTGGCTACTGAAAATTATCTCATGAGTGACTGAGACTAATGTTAATAACCATTTGTCATGGTCACAAGTGAGATAATTTTTGGTATCCACTCAAAAACACTAGATTTTCTTTTTATTTTTTTATTTTTATAAGTATCTAATCATTCCTATTGATAATTCCACTCCTTCCAACCTTGAAATGATGCATGAAAGTAAACAGCTGATGTGCATTGATATGCGAAAGTGATTAGATCAAGACTCAGAACAGGTTGTGTCTTGCGATCCAATTCAGCTGGCAGATTTCATGCATCAATTCAAGGTGAATAAGTGGTGAATTATTGCTGGAAATGACCAGTATCTACTCAAAAACATTAGATTTTCTTTTCATTATATGTTTTTAGAACAAATTGATAATTTCCAGTGATAATCTGACTCGTATTCACCTTGAAGTGACGCTTTGAAAGTCGCCATTTTGATTGATACCGTGAAAATTAAAATTTGTATATCTTCACTGTGCAGGATATGATTTCTATCTTATTTTTTCGATAATCTATTATTTAGCATATAATACAGTGGAGCCCACTTAATTGGATATCTCTTAATTGTATATCCCTGTTAATTGAATATCATTTTCAAACACAAAACCATTTACCATACCTTCAGTACGAATTTGATCTGTTAATTGCATATGGGTTATAGAGTAAACTCCTGTTAATTATATATAAATTTTTGTAACTGTCGAAAAAATTACTGTGACAAGCACCAAATTCCCCTTATTTATCAACCTTTTTGGCCTCACCACGAATCAAAGTTGATTCTCATTACTGTCCTTGAGAGAATCATTTGTGAGGATTAATTCTGATTTATTTATTGGTGTTTACGGTCACATATTTCTGCACAATATCTAATTGCGACCACAACATGGAGTTAAAGTTAAGTTTAGTAAATCGTTTATACCTATCTTGCCCATTTTAGAGGACTTCTACCCCAAGCATTGGCCACTATTACCACAGTAAACAAGCACGGCTTCACTTCCCGTGGTTCTCCCGGGGAACTGATTCTGATAGTTGCACAACTTTTAACCCTTTACCCAACGTAATGGCCAAAACCGGCCAGTGTTATTCGCAAAATTCACCATTAAATTTTTATTACTTTTTCATTGTTTGTCACAAAAACATAGCTTATGACCCCTCATTGGAACGAGCTCAATGAGCTCGTTCCAATGAGGGGTCATAAGCTATGTTTTTGACGCAAAAAATAAAAAAAATTAGTGCTTCAAGAATTTTATTTGCAAGTATTGTCTGCTTTTCATGTTAGGTAAAGGGTTAAGCCTTGGTCATGTTTGAGAAGTTTCATAAATGTAAGAAGTTGTGCCCATGAGAAGAATTTGGATGAATGCACTTGGTCACAACAATATATCACCACCTTCTTTGAAGTGGGGCAACAAGAAGTTTTCATGTTAATAAAATTGTAAAAAATGCCGATAGGATCACCGATCCAATGTCGTGTTGTGACAGCACAAAAGTAGGTTTAATCATTATCAAGTTATTGTCTGGAAACCAATTGTTTACAATTTACTATGAGAAGAGTCACTGTGACCTTGCCCTTTGACCTAGTGATTCTGAAATAAATAGGGCTCTTTCTTGCACCAATGACAACCTACCTATGAAGTTTCATGAACGTAGGTGGAACCATTGTCAAATTATCGGGTATGTTTCAGTGAACTATTCTGGTTTACTTAGTTTACTATTCCATGTAAACCTAAACTAGGTTTAGAAATCACAACAGAACGATATGTTTAATGCGAATACTATTCCACATAAACCCCTGTTTGATGTTGCTAGGAAACACGACGCGTGAAAGTATTGTTAGGAAGGGGACACCCAAAGCGAGGGAAACATATCCCTGCTTTCATTTTTAAACAATCTCAGAAACCCATCGTTAAAAAGGCCCTCATCAGAAACTTTCCAGTGATGGAGTCAAAAATTGTGTGACTGCTATTATGGAAATAAAATGGCCAAAAAGGATCTTCTGAAAGTTGTAACAATTGTTTCTGAGAGAAAAACAACCTTTCAGTTGAGAATCGAATATTTTTGAAATGTTGCTTTTATGGGCTAAATAAATGTTAACTTTTTTATAGTTTCTCTCTCTTGAGTGATAGCATTTTTCATGAACCTTGCACTGTTTATTTCTTTTTTGACACTCGAAATTGAATGTTTTTTTTATTGTCGTTGTGCGAGTCGTAGAACTTTTATCTGCGTTCCAATGCGCATGTCAAGAATAGAATGATAAACCAGATAACCCTGCTCTCAAGGAGGTTTAGTTGGTTTAATCCAGAATGATAAACCAGAATATAAACTGCTCAATAAAACGACCTGGTTTTTATTCCGTGTGTCTACGCATGCTCACAATAAACCAAGTAAACCGGAATAGTTCACTGAAACATTCCCATCATCTGGAAACCAATTGTTTACGTTTTACTATGTTCAATGTAACTGTGACCTTGGCCTTTGACCTCGTGAGTCCGAAATAAATATGGGTCTTCCACTCACCAAGGCCAACCTACCTATGAAGTTTCATGAATGTGGGTCAAACCATTATCAAGTTATCGTCCGGACAACCAATTGTTTATGATTTACTATGTTGAAGGTCACTGTGACCTTGACCTTTTACCTAGCAAGTCCATAATAAATAGGGTTCTTCCTCTCATTGATGCCAACCTACCTATGAAGTTTCATGAACATGGGTCGAAACATTATCAAGTTATCATCCAGAAACCAATTGTTTACAATTTACTATGTTGAAGGTCACTGTGACCTTGACCTTTCACCTAGCAAGTCCAAAATAAATAATTATATAATTCCAGCTTGACTTCGTCACAACTCGACTAAAAATGTCTGGACTTTTAAAAATCCTTTATCTAATGAAACAAGGTAAGACCCCCCACAAAGTTCATCTTCTGTTTCTCAGGCCATTTTTCTATAAAATTGTATGTGGGCAGGTGGTTTTTTTTATTTTATTTTTGTAATTATTTCTTTGCCATAAAAAGTTCATCTTCTTGGTTTGTTTTATGTTTTAGGCCTCATGACCTACAGAATAGCATGCATGGGGGTGTATTTCATCCCTTGAGTGCTAGAAGGCTTTGCAATGCTAAAGCATTGTAAAGCCTTGTTGCACTCAAGGGACAAATTCATCAATTTTATTAACTTGGGTAAAATATCAGACAATTTAATTTTTATTTTTTTAAGTTTGGATTTGGTTATAAAAAGAGAGCATGCAGCAGCCAAAAGGACCATGCAGGAAGGCCTGAGAAACAGATTTTTAACTTTTTTAGAAAAGTTAGTTAAATGTTCCCTCCAGAACAAAGTTTATGACTCACTGAGCTCATTCGGTGTCATAAGCTTCAATTTTTAGGCAGAAAATGAAAATACGTTATTATTCATGGAATGTTTTTGAAGGTGTTATTTGTTTGTCATGTTTGGTAAAGGGTTAAAGATTACGAGGTCTGAACAATTCTATCAAATGGCATGTCTCAGTGATTTCCAATCAATCCTTAACTGCCTAAAAACTTTCACTCCAGCTCTCTAAGTATGACTTTATGTCAAGGCACGTATTCTGAGATCACAAATATTGTCAACATTGGAATCGAGCTTAAAAGGTTAACAAAGGGCTTTATTATTACATATATGGAAAACAGAACCCAAATAAAAGGATTAGTACATTTATCACAAATATCAACACACTTCAAAGTAACAAATTTCAACCTTGCACATGCAATTAACAGTGAACAAATTAATAAAATGACATAAAAGACAATGGATGAATGTCAAAATTGTCAGAACACTGTGAATCACCAAACATTTTAATTGAGATTTTCTGCCTCACTAGCACAGTTCTAGGAGCAATTTATCAACAAGCTTAACCCTTAGGGGCCTGGAAATTTTATACATTTTCGCTATATGTTGAAAGTCTACCTCCTGTGGCTTTGCTGTTGTTTCTAGTCAAGTCTTGGCTGCCTACAGAGGCAGCCAAGACTTGCCTAGAAACAACTGACAAGGTACTTTGAAAACAAGTTTTCAGTTAACCCAATCAATGCATGTTGGGGCACCTGTTCCTTTTGCATTAAAAAGTCATCAAAGTTGGAATTAGACCCTGAAGAGTTAATGAACAGGCAGGGTTCCTGCACCTGACCTGACATAAAATTCCAGGCTTTTCCAGGCCATATACACCCCAAATTCAAGGAGTTTCAAGGTTAATAGAAAGTTAAATTCAAGGTTTTTCCAGGCTTATCGTAGTTGAACCACTCGAACCGCCTCAGACGTATTTCATTCATCTCAACTCGGCGTGCAATGCTTCATTTTTCAAGGCTTTTCCAGGCCCAGGGAGCCAAATCAAGGCTTTTCAAGGCCTTGAATTTCATTTTTGAAATTCCAGGCTTTTCCAGGCTTTTCAAGGCCCGCGGGAACCCCGACTGCAAGCCAAAATCGAGGCTAGAATGTACCTTTCATTTACTTCATCAATGATAAAAGTTTTTTTTTGTTGAAAATTTGTACTCTCAAGCAACCATTTTTTTAAGGGGGGTGGGGGGAGGTGGGGGATATGTAACAATCAGGATAACTACAATTGAATAACTGGCCAATTCATGAAGTTTTCAGTATCTTCAGTATTTTCAAGGTTTTCAAAGAGTTTGGAATGAGAAAATCATGGATATTCTTGTTATTTATTTATTGGTGTTTAAGATCACATATTTCTGCACAATGGCTAATCATGACCACAATATAGTGATAAAGTCAAATCACTCATTGTTTATACACGTATTTCCCATTTTAGAGGACTTCCAACCACAGCTTTGTTGACCAGGTCCTATTTTACCAGTAAAACAGAGCTTGTTTACCACAGTAAACAAACACTGCTTCACTTCCTGGGGTTCTCGCAGGGGATTTTCAAATATGTTCTGGGACAAAAATTAAGGGGGCTCCCTAGAAGAGCTACATATAATTATATGAACATGTAGACAGCAAAGGGGATTTGTACACAATAATTCCCACTTTAATCCTAGAAAACCTGGAAATTTATACATTTCTGCTACAGTCCACATAATACATACTATGGTTTTGTATTTGTTTCTTGGAATGCCTTGGCTGCCTATGCAAGCAGCCAAGCTGTGCCTAGAAACTACTGTCCAGAATGCAACTTCAAAGTTTAACCACAGACTCCATGTTAAGGCAACTGTTTTGCTGAAGCAAAAAGTGATAAAAGTCAGAATTAGGCCTGCAACCCTTTACCTAATGGATTGGCTGCATTCTCAATTTACAATTGCAAAGTTGAAAAAAAATTATTTAATTTTTTTTTTTTAACAAAACCATATCATGTGACCCCTCATTGAAATGAGGGGGTCACATGATATGGTTTTGTTAAACTTTTTTGAAATTTTTTTTTTTCAACTGCTCAATTTATAAATTGAGCATGTGGCCAATTTATTAGGTAAAGGGTTACAGGCCTGCAGACACTCTCCCATAAATTGTAACAAGGCAAATTTGAACAAATTTTGCTGAACAAAAATAATTTAGCACTCTACCAGCCAAATAACTAAAAATTATCAATTTTTGTCTGAAAAAAACTAGCTTATGACCCTTGGTGGAACAAGCTGAATGAGTCTGTTCCAATGACACAGAATGAAGCTTAAATTTTGGAGGCAAAATTTGAAAAAAATAACGAAATCTGAACAGTGCTGTGTGGATATAGCCATTTCAGCCATTACATTACGAAGTGGGATAAACTGGGAGCCTCCAAGCTAAATCAATTTGCACAACAATCATAATGATCTTGAATTTTACAGTAAAAAACCCAAAAAAACAGAACCTATAAACCGCAACCTGATATGCATTAATGTTTTTTAACTATATAATTACATGGATCCATCGTCTCCTGCAGTGGGTCATAAGACCTATCCACAGCAGCCCTAAAGCTTTCATTGCACATGCGCCCTCTACTAACACGTCCAGTCTGACCATACTGGTGCTCACCATCTTCAGCACTGATTTCAGGTGATGTTACACTTTCTAATGAAAATGACCTCCTTTGACCAGGTACCATCAGATGTTGATTGTTAAGGAAAGGAAAAACTGCAAAGAACGATAAACTCACACTATAATAATACAAACTCATTATTATCACACACCTATTAGGCCTAAAAAAATAAAAAATCTGTTTCTCAGGCCCTCCCACATGGTCCTTTTGGCTGCCGCATGCTTTCTTTTTATGACCAATGTACACTTAAAAAAAATAAAATTTAAATGGTTTATGTCTGATATTTTGCCCAAGTTAAAAAGTTGATAAATTTGTACCTTGAGTGCAAGAAGGCTTTGCAATGCTTCAGCATTGCAAAGTCTTCTTGCTCTCAAGGGACAAAATACACCATCACCCATGCTGTTCCGTAGAATATGAGGCCTAGAACATAAACCAAGAACATGAACTTTGATGGCCAAGAAATAATTACAGAAAAAAAATAAAATAAAAAATCGCTCGCCCGCATGCAATTTTACAAATAATGGCCTGAGAAAAAGAAGATCTACTTTGTGTGGCCTTAATGTAAAACACAAGCTTTCTACTGTTCAGCCTGTACGATAAAAATAAAGGTGTATTGCACATGTGGTGATACAAAACAGGCTCGTTTCCAACGTAAACAGAGAAGGAACCCGCCTAAACAAATCACATCAGTCAATGGTCGCATGCACCAGAGTTGACATTGCTTGGAAATTCCAAGTTCCTCCTTTAGATTTGTTTATCTGAGATATTTAAACAATCAGATTAAAGTCAAACATTTACAAAATAAAAATAACATTCTAACTCAAGCCAGAAAATAAACAGACTGTCATCTGCAAAATGAAGTCCCCAGAGGGTGAATTTAGTAAAGCTACCCTGCACAGCAGGGTAGCATCACTGAATTTACCCTCTGTGAACCTCAATCTGAATCAGGGTCTCAAAACTGAACAGAAAGAGGTACCCAGAGGATAAATTGGCTCACTGTATGGGTTTGCATCATCAAATTCATCCTCTGGGGGCCTCATTCTGCAAATGTCAGACTGCTTATTTTCAGGCCTGTTCTGACTGCTTGTTCCTTGACAAATTCTTTCCACAACTGGTCATATAATGATGGAGTGTACTGAACTTGTTATTTATTTAATAATGTTTTGTCATGTTATTTCCCGCAGTTTTGTTAATATATGAAGTTCGATCATCGAGCCCGTAACACTGATCATGTCATTTGGTTTCGACCAATTAAATGCTGTAAAACTTGAAATGCAAATTAGGGTTGGTACCCTGTCAAGTAACAGTGATGTCTTCCAGGCAACGAAGGAAGCTCGGCAATTATCCAGTTGAAAAGTACTTTTAGTTCAATTTTCGGGTAGGGTGGTTGTTACATGCAAGGTGTGTGATAAATACAGAACTGCACATATGTTTGAATGGATTAAGATTTATCGCACTCGATTGCTTTAGCCCAGGATATCACTCGAGCCTTTGGCTCTCGTGATATCCTGGGCCAAAGCAATCTAGTGCAATAATTCTTAACCCATTCAAACGTATATGCGGTTCTGTATATGTACCAGTGTCACATGCTTATTTCTCATCATTGTGAGTACAAAGACAGTGGATTACTACCAATACATGATATATAACCTATAATATACAGTCAGAAATTTTCTCATTCAAAATTAAATGACACAGACAGCAGCTCAATTGTAAACAGGGAAGGCTTCCTGTTTGCGACAAGATTCTTGAATTATTCTGGTACATTATGTCAGCTTAAAAGCTGTTTGATTATCAATGTACATTTAAAATATGCAATAAGACATTTAACAGTTGACTCTGGCATATTGCACAGATTATTTCCACCTAAAATGAGTTACAACCGGTAAAGTTAGAAGCGGAAAATCGCTGGTATTTTAATGCCATGTTATGTGTAATGATAGGTGCTGCTGCTTCTATACTATAATCTTGTGGTGATGAGAGTTGACTAGTCGATTAGTCATCGACTAATGGCTGGTGACAAATCGACTCCAAAAATTCCCTAATCATTTCAACACTAAGAACACTGTCAGTCTGTGCCACTGTACTACCAGTTGAGAAGTTGGGATTAAGTGTCTTGTTGAACGACACCATGCTATCGACGTAGGTAAGGATTACATTAACAACCTTTCTGACAGATGTTCAAGGTGATGATCAATGAACCTCTGCTCTCCAGTTTAGTTACCAACATGACGAAGAATCTCACCCATGGTTGAAAAGACATTTTGATAATTTTTTGTTTGCAAATTAATAACAAATTGTAGTATACTTCAGGACTCAGGAAATCACTTGTCCAGTAGTTGTGAGGAGTGAAAATCATATTTTGTGAGTGACAGGGTTCTATCCATCCTTGTTGGGGAAAGAAACCAGTGTCCTTCCCACTGGAAAAACTTGCATCGTAAAGGACAGAATTAGGAATTTCTTCAACATACTGAAACCTGAAGTCGAGTCCACACATCTTTGATGTTATATGGGTTAGTGTTCTGATACTTATGTTTTGAATAGTGGTGAGTAATAAAAGTTGTATAACCTGAGCAGTTGTTTCTAGTCAAGTGTTGTCTGCTTGGCAGATAACACTTGACAAGAAACAATTGCTTTGCCTTAGGTCACACAAAGTAGATGTTGTTTCTCAGGCCAAGTTTTGTAAAATTGCATGCGGGAGGGCGGATTTTTATTTTATATTTTATTTTTGTAATTATTTCTTTGCCATCAGAAGTTCATATTCTTGGTTTACTTTATGTTTTAGGCCTCATAATCAACAGAATAGCAAGGGCGGTGGTGTATTTCGTCCCTTGGGTGCAACAAGGCTTTGCAATGCAAAAGCAAAGGGACAAATCTATCAATTTTGTTAACTTGTGCAAAATATCAGACATAAACCATTTAATTTTTATTTTTTCAAGTTTGCATTGGTTATAAAAAGAGAGCATGCGGCAGCTAAAAGGACCATGCGGGAGGGCCTGAGAAACCGATTTTTAATTTTATTAAGCCTGAAGTCTTCATAATATTGATGTCTAAGTTAACTAGTTTAAACAAGAGGCTCTAAAGAGCCTGTAATTGCTCACCTGGAAGAACTACACATCCTTCAGAATCAAAGAATGCAGCTGGCTGCAATGCTACTTCATTTGAGAGAAACAGAATGATCATTATTTACAGGACTTGGTTAACTGGATTCGCATAGTGATTTTCGAATCAATTTTCAACTATAGCTAATCAATTTCACTTGACAAAAACATATAAATAATAGGAAATGCTAATCAAAATTTATCCAAGTTAGTAAACTTCTATTCAATTTTAAAAAATTAAATCGACAACTGATTATTTGTGCCAAGTTTGGTTCATACTGGCCAAGTAGTTTCAGATAAGAAGATGGAAATGTGATTTCCCATAGGGTTTCCATAGTAACTATGAGCTGCAATTGTGGCCATGTTTGCAACCCGCTTAACACTGAATGATGATAGTTCATAGAGGGTGTCAAAACATTTGGCCTTGTAGTTGCAGAGGAGATTTTCGAAACTCAACAAATCAGAATCAAAGAATGCCTCTGGAGGCCATGTTTTTCAACTGATGGGAACAAAATGAGGATTGTTCATAAAGGACCTCTCATAGACCATTCCTGCAAAGTTTGGTTCACAATGGCTCAGTAGTTCCAGAGAAGAAGATGAAAATGTGATTTCCCATAGGGTTTCCATGGTAACTATGAGCCGCAATTGCAGCCATGTTTGCAACCCTATCAACATTAAATGAGGATCATTGGTTGAGGGTGTCCCAGTTATCAAGCATGTGTAGTCTCAAAACATCGTAGCTTCAGAAATGGTTCAAATTCACTTTGAGAATGGAGCCAATATAAAATTAAGCCTCTGTTGAGACTCAGATTGCAGATCCCAGTGTGGTTTCACTTCAACCCTCCATCTGGCAGACAGGTAAATTTTGGATACAATAAAGTTGATTATTTATTTATTTATTGGTGTTTAAAGTCACTTTCAACAACTCTGGCTATATCATGATAGCAACATAGGTATGAAGACAAGTTTAGCCATTTGTTTATACCTATTCTTCCCATATTAGAGGACTTGGTTCCAGGTCCTTTGTTAACCCTTTACCTAACACGAAAAGCAGCCGACACTTGCAAAAAAAATTCTTGAATAACTAATTTTTTCATTTTTTGTCTCAAAACCATAGGTTATGACCCCTCATTGGAACGAGCCCGATGAGCTCGTTCCAAGAGGGGTCACAACGTAGGGTTTTGAGACAAAAAAAATGAAAAAATAATGAAAATTAATCGGCAAATTTTTAGAATAGTGCTGGCTGGTTTTTGCTGTTATGTTGGGTAAAGGGTTAACAACAAAGCAGAACAGTAAACAAGCAGTGTTTCATTTCCTGGAGTTCTCACAGGGTGAAATATTTTTATCTTTTATTTTGTCCTTCATAAAAAATAAATTCATCTATACCTAAAAAATCATACCAAACACATGCTAAAATAGACAAGAGGCCCCAAGGGGCCTGAGGGCGCTCACCTAACATGGTAGCCTAAATATCAACCCAGAGAATTGATTTCAACAAGTTGCATCTGCTCCTCCTAAGAAAAGCTTATACCAAATATCCAAAGATTCTGACCAGTGGATCTAAAAAAAAAGAAGATTTTTAAAAAATATTCCTCATATTGACCTAAGTTATAATTCGGGCTCCCACAGGGACTTAGCTTTAACAAACTTAAATCTCACCCCCCTAAGGATGCTGCACACCAAATATCAAAACATTCCGACTGCTGGATCTGAAGAAGATGATTTTTAAAGAAAATTCTTCATTTTGAACTAAGTTACAATTCAAGCTCCCACAGTGAGTCCAAATATGGACCTAGGGACATGGCTTGAACAAACTTGAATCTCAACCCTGTAAGCATGGTGCATACCCAATATCAAAAGATGCTGCCTGCTGGATCTTGATAAGATTTTCAAAGAAATTTGCCTGAAATGCACTAAGTTCGAATTCGAGCTTCTATAGTGAGTCCAAATATGAATCTAGGGAGCCGATTTGAACAAACTTGAATCAGATCCACCCCACAATGTTGCATACCAAATATCAAAAGATTCTGCCTGCTGAATCTGGAGAAGAAGATTTTTTAAGAAATTTGCCTGAAATGCACTAAGTTCAAACTCGAGCTTCTATAGTGAGCCCAAATATGAATCCAGGGGGCCGATTTGAAAAAACTTGAATCAGATCCACCCCTCAATGTTGCACACCAAATATCAAAAGATTCTGCCTGCTGGATCTGGAGAAGAAGATTTTTTAAGAAATTTGCCTGAAATGCACTAAGTTTGAATTCGAGCTTCTATGCTGAGGCCAAATATAAATCCAGGGGGCCGATTTGAACAAACTTGAATCAGATCCACCCCACAATGTTGCATACCAAATATCAAAAGATTCTGCCTGCTGGATCTGGAGAAGATTTTTTAAGAAATTTGCCTGAAATGCACTAAGTTCGAATTCGGGCTTCTATAGTGAGCCCAAATATGAATCCAGGGGGCCGATTTGAACAAACTTGAATCAGATCCACCCCACAATGTTGCATACCAAATATCAAAAGATTCTGCCTGCTGGATCTGGAGAAGAAGATTTTTTAAGAAATTTGCCTGAAATGCACTAAGTTCGAATTCGAGTTTCTATACTTAGCCCAAATATAAACCCAGGGGGCCGATTTGAACAAACTTGAATCAGATCCACCCCACAATGTTGCATACCAAATATCAAAAGATTCTGCCTGCTGGATATGGAGAAGAAGATTTTTAAAAAAATTTGCCTGAAATGCACTAAGTTCGAATTCGAGCTTCTATAGTGAGCCCAAATATGAATCCAGGGGGCCGAATTGGGCAAACTTGAATCAGATCCACCCCACAATGTTGCATACCAAATATCAAAAGATTCTGCCTGCTGGATCTGGAGAAGAAGATTTTTTAAGAAATTTGCCTGAAATGCAGTAAGTTCGAATTCGAGCTTCTATACTGAGCCCAAATATAAACCCTGGGGGCCGATTTGAACAAACTTGAATCAGATCCACCCCACAATGTTGCATGCCAAATATCAAAAGATTCTGCCTGCTGGATCTGGAGAAGAAGATTTTTTAAAAAATTTGCCTGAAATGCACTAAGTTCGAATTCGGGCTTCTATAGTGAGCCCAAATATGAATCCAGGGAACCGATTTGAACAAACTTGAATCAGATCCACCCCACAATGTTGCATACCAAATATCAAAAGATTCTGTCTGCTGGATCTGGAGAAGAAGATTTTTTAAGAAATTTGCCTGAAATGCACTAAGTTCGAAATCGAGCTCCTATACTGAGCCCAAATATGAACCCAAGGGGCCAATTTGAACAAACTTGAATCAGATCCACCCTACAATGTTGCATACCAAATATCAAAAGATTCTGCCTGCTGGATCTGGAGAAGAAGATTTTTTAATCTCTTTCCCATTGCCTACAGTGTTAAAAAGTGCAGACTCAGCACTTTTTCAAAGTCCTGAAAAAAGTACCTTGTGATCAAACCAATAGGGATTTTTTTTTAACCATTCTATTCTATTGGATAAAAGTAAGCTTTATACAAAATAAGAATTCTCTGTGCCGTGTAGTTTTGGAGATATGGGAATTTTAAGGTTTTTCCTATTTTTAGCTCCCGAGGTTCCCACGGGGCAATGAGAAATTTTTTTTTGTATCAATCAACTACTTATGACCCATTATCATCTCATATCAAATTTGGTTCAAATCGACCTGTCGGTTCTGAAAACAGAAATTTTAGGCGTGGCCAAAATTTTTGCCCCTCCCATAACGAAGGCAAATAATGCCCGACAAACTTCTCTTGAACAAACTTGAGTCTACACCTCTAAAGGAAGCTGCATACTAAATATCAAGTCTCTGCTATTGCTGGTTCTTGAGAAGAAGATTTTTTAAGACTTGGAGCATTTTTGCCCCATCCCTCTGCTCAATATGAGCCGAAACCTAATTTGATAAAAAATCAAAAAGCCCTTATATAACCCCTACTCACATGAAATTTCATTAATATGCAGCCAGTGGTTTAGGAGAAAAAGGCCCAAACACCACCTTCAGGCCGGACGCCGGACAAAAAGTGATCAGAAAAGCTCACCCTGACTTTCAGTCAGGTGAGCTAATGATTCGCTGCTAGACAACAAGAAAATTTTAATAAAGCCAAAATTTGGCAAGAATCAGAATGGTGAATTTGATGTTGATTCTTTCAAGTGGCATTTCCTTTATGTGATAACACAATTTATTATACCGTAAAAGAAATTAGGGAAGGATGGAATTCGTATCCCCTACTGTGAAGATAGAGAAATTTTCACTTTCACAGTATCAATCAGAATGGCGGCTTTCAAAGCACCACTTCAAGGTGAATATGAGCCAAATTTTCACTGTAAATGATCAATTTGTTCTAGAAACATATAATGAAAAAGAAATCTAGTGTTTTTGAGTGGATACCAATCATTTCCAACAATAATTCAACACATATTCACCTTGAATTGATGCATCAAACCTGCTAGTCCAAACATAGCCTGAAAGTCTGTAATATTAGTTTGTGGTTTGGTATGTCCTTTAACACAAAATTAATGTGTAATTTAACACAAAATTATCTCAGTCACTCGTGAGATAATTTTGTGTTAAATTACACATTATGTGATAAAAAGAATTTCAAATCCGTTACAATTTGACATAAAATTTCTGAACCTTATTCATTAAAATCGATCTGAGCCGCAGTAATCCTTGGCTTGGATAGATTTTAGAGAACTTGTTACAGAAATTTCATATCAAATCATGACTCATTAGCGATCCTCTATTTCAAGGGATTACAAGGAAGGTTCCAATAATTAGGAATTTTCCAGGTTCTCAGCAAGGGATTTCTGAATACCAGGACATTCAGGGAATTCAAGGGGCTGCCAAAAACCTGTAAAAACATTATTGTGTAAAATAATTCTATTATGGAACAAAGAATATGGCTAAAGAACCTCACTGGAACAAGATCTCTCCAAAGAATGGGGAATACCACAAGCTATGTTTCCAAGGCAAAAAATGATAATATTTAGTTATCAAGGAATTTTTAATTTTTTTTTAGCAACTGTCATCTGCTATTTGTATTATGTAAAAAGTTAATGAAATATAAGAGAAAATTAATTCAATTCTACTTTCGAAACCAACTTACAATGTTATAATGCAACGTTAACCTCTAGAATCCACCTCAGTGCTCTCTGACTTACATTATTACCCCATATCACATTCTCAGCTCAACTCAACGGAGCACACTGCCGGTGCATCACAGATGAGCACACAAGGCAAGCACCTCAACAGGTCCCTATTTTACACCAAAGTACAGTGAGGATTGCGTAGTACTGGTGAACATTCCCAACATCCACAGCTGGCATGTTGCAGCGTCACAGAATCACACGCTCAAACTTCGCTGATTGCACACCAGCCACTACTGCAGGAAGTACCTGAATCAATCGCTGAATGGTCACCCATCCAAGGATTAACCGGGCTCGTCATTGCTTGTTATCTAATGAGCACTGGTTTTGTTTTGCCAGTGCTCTCCATGTTATGACGTTGACATTTATTTTTGACATCATTCCTGTAACAGATGTGTTATGAATGTTATTTTCCATAATGAGCTATCTGATGATGATTATGTGATAAAGAGAGTTAACCCTTTGAACACTGGTGGTATCTTCCATGCCTGTTAAATGGCAGAAATTGGAAGAGTCCATATCCATTATTTGGGGGTAGAGTAATTAATATTTTCAACGTGCAGCCTTCAGGAAGCACACTGAAAATATTAATTGTTCTACCACACTCGTTCACTTAGTAGCCATCCTACTTAATGAAATTATGACGTATCGTGTTGCTGGACCAGAAAAGCTGTCTCTAATGTTGAAAGAGTTAAAAGAAGTAAGTATTTAATTTCCCTTTTGTTTTCCAATACCTCATTTCATCTTGTACTGCACAATTTATTACAACAACTAGTACTACAAAATAATTTCTGAAAACTAAAGAAAAGTGATTATAAGAAAGATACATACTATCATTGTTATCAAACATGCTGTCAGTATTAGTTCGAGTTGAGAGTGATTCTGCAGAGTTTGATCGTACAAGCAATCGTACTGGTTGTTGCCGAGATCCAGATGATGATGATGCATCCTTTCCTGTGCCTGTCAAGAATGGGGAGATTAATAATGAGTGAACATGCTCATGCAAGAACAATGCATTTATAACAAGGACATACAAACTTAAAATTCTGTTCCTCAGTCATTTTGTGATACAAGTATAAGCCAGGGGTATCAATAGCTTTCTGTCTGTGATGTCTGTTGTGTGAGGGGGATGGGTTCGCAAGCCCAGAATATTTTGACAAGACAAATTAAATTTTTGACAGGTTTGAGATTTTTTAGAAATTTCTACTGCTTTGGATGCCAAAAGAGGTTAATTAACAAAAATTCAGTCTAAAAACATACTTTTCAACCAAACTATCAATAGTTTTCCTTTCATTTTGCATAATTTTACCAAAAGAAGCCTCAGAATTTACCTGAGAACATAAGAAGTTTCTGACAAACTCTCCCATCAACACCCCCCGCCTCTCCCCCCCCCCCCCCCCCCCCACCTTATCTACACCACTGGTGTAAGCATCTCTATAACATTTACCTTACCAGGTTGGCGAACAACATTAGACTCCCAAAATCATGAAATGACTAAAAATTTACATTTGTTGCCTAAAAATATAGCCTTATGACTCCTTATTGGAATCAGCTGAACAAGCTCAAATCAATGAGGGCTAAAAAGCTATGTTTGGAAGGTAAAAATTGAAAAAAACCTAATAAAATTTGATTTTTGCCAAAGCCACCTACCGGATATGAACACTTTCTTAGGTAAAGAGGTAAAAGAGGTTTGATGCGTACTTTGGTATTTCCACTTGCCTACAATCTGTACAAGACCACTTGCTTAGCAGTGAATCTAGTAAAGTTCTGGCTGTCTGTTAACGCAGCCAAGACTTGACTAGAAATCAGTGCCCAGGTGACTTATCTATTTTCAGCATGTCCTCCTAATGATGACATGTTAATGGTACATGCCTTGAGATTGTAAAATTAAATTACAATTATTCTAGTTATCGCGATAACAAAGTCATTATCACACAAACACTGAATTTCAAACAAAAATGGACATAACTCTGACAAAAGGAAATTTCGGGAATATCGAACTTGACAAAGATCTTCTCACAATGTTTGCTTATAGCAAGTTTCCTAAAAATCCAAGCACAATTGTTAAAGTTATCACGTTCATTAAGTTATTATCAGACAAACACCAAATTTTAAACAAAAAGGAGCATAACTCCTACAAAAGCCACGAAAATTTGGGGAATATCAAATCTGACAAAGATCTTCTCACAATGTACACATGTAGTAAGTTTCATGAAAACCTGATTAAGTTATAGTGTTCACAAAGTCTTTATCAGACAAACACCCAATTTCCAATATAAAGGAGCATAACTCCTACAAAACCAATGGAAATTTGGTGAATATCAGACTTGATCAAGATGCCCATAGCAAGTTTCCTGAAAATCCCATTACAATTGCTCAAGTTATCATGTTCATGGATGAATAGAAGGCTCCCATTTCTAGATCCCTGCAAAACTTTGTCTTAGCGGGATATAACAAGAACACTGCCTGGTGGGGCATCATAGGCCTGTTATATATCACTTGGTGGGTTAGAGGGGGGCAGAGGATGTGATGACTTGATTTTGTATGCAACACTTTGTCTAGTGGTGGTCCCTATGTTGTGAAAGTTTCATTGTGATATCGCCTTCCACTAAAAATTATTGCCTAGACACAAAAAAGTTGATTCACATTCTGATTCCTCATGCTAACCTCTATCTCTGACCTTGACCCTGGTGGATCAGACAAGAATTTTGTATGTGACACACTGCCTAGGTGGGTCACATGATATGGTATTGTTTATTTTTTTTCTACAGCATAATTTGTATATTAAGTGACGGATGCAGTCAATTCATTATGTAAGGTTAATCACTTGCTTGGTGGAACCAAGCTACGCTGTTGTCTACTCGCAAAAAGTAAAAATTGTAGTACGATGACACCCAAGAGCCTCAAAATCGTTAAACTGGAAGTATAATGGTGTCTTTCTATTTTTTCTTTCTCCGTTTATGAATATGTAATTCTAACATGGTATGTGTGCATATGTATATGTGGGTAGTGTACTTATGATTGTAATCAAATGTGCTCTTGAGAAATCATCAGATTGACAGACAAACAGATAATGTTAGAGGTAGAGGTACAAATGTTTTGCATCCACAAACCAAGCATGATATTATTCAGGGTTCAAACATTTCAGTATGTATAATAATATCTGTTATCCTAAAGAATTAGTATTCACGACTTCAAATCATATTATAACAGTTAACTCATGCAAAATGTAGGTACATGCTGGATGCTTGATACAATCAAAGAAGCCAAGCAAAGATAATAACATGGTTCTCAGTCAAGTAATGCACAATACGTAGAAAAAGCTGTGCATTTCAAAATAAACCCTTTATATTACCTTCAAACTACAGTGTGTCATAACCTAATTTATTTTATTGCAATGATCCAAACATCAAAAGAAAAAGGTATACCAGGCCTTAACAAACTGAGCAAACCACTTTTTCACACGGCAAGTGTTTGCCTCAACAAAAACTTTAGTGACCGATTTTTATTGGACTAGATTCCAAGACCTCATCAGAGCTGGGAGGTTTTGATTTTTCTGATTTGGTTTCAGTTTCCGTTCAGTTTCAGGAAAAGAAGTTGGTTTGAGATAATTTTTTTCTATGTGTTACGAACATATAATAAACTAGAGGTACTGTGAGCAAACTCACAAAGTGATACCCCATGCCTGAAATGCATAAGTTAGATTATCTCCCCTTGGAAATGTCAGAACGGAATTAAATTGCTTCATGCACATCTTCATATGGAGTTTTTCCATTGTGTAAAGTTTCATGAAAATTCTTCAAACGGTTTAGGAGGAGTTGCGCTTACAAGTATGGACAGACGGTATAAGTTAGATTATCTCCCCTTGGAAATGTCAGAAAGGAATAATATTGCTTCATGCACATCTTCATATGGAGTTCTTCCATTGAGTAAAGCTTCATGAAAATTCTTCAAACGGTTTAGGAGGAGTTGCGCTAATAAGGATGGACAGATGGACAGACGGACGCTCCAACATTTCGGGTTTATGGGCTACCAAAAAAACATTTTGTATGTCCAAAACCTTATTTTACCCAGAACCCCACCCCCTCCACCCTAGAACTTATATTTAACCCTAACCACACCCCTCTGCCCAAAAACCACACCCTAACCCTACCCTACCCCACCCTGACCCTAAAAGCCCACCCAAAACCCTAACCCCCACCCACCCCCAGGACCTAACCCCCAAACCTTAAGCCCTACTCTGGGGCTACCCCTAACCCTAACTCCCACCCTACCCCTGACCCAACCTCACCCTAGCCAAACCAATAGGATTAGGAGCTATTTTTTTGTTTAGGGGCTACTAAAACTACCCCCCCCCTGACCCCAACCCTACTCCCCCCAGACCTAACCCTCCCCAACTTTAAGCCCTACTCTGGGGCTATCCCTAACCCCACCCCACTCCTAACCCTAACACTACCTTAATTTGGAGGTAGCCCCTAATAATAATATCCCCTAAACCCCCAATGTTGGCCCGGACAGACGGACGGACAGGGTGATTCCTATATACCCCCCCCCCCCCCAAACTTTGTTTGCGGGGGGTATAAAAACACTTCAGGTTCCTTATCTGGTAGAGTGCTTCATTCTGAAGTACAGGTACCACAACTTGAAGGCTCATATTCAGTGGATGTGCTTGGTATTACCTTTGAAATGATATTATTTAATCTGTAAGGGTTTGTCTTGTTACAATTTATGGGAGGGTGCCCATAGGCACTCTCCCATAAATTGTAACAAGGCAAAGTATTTATTAATTTATTTATTTATTGGTGATTAAGGTCACATATTTATGCACAATGGCTTATCATGACCGTGACAGTTTTAAGGGTGAAGGAAGCCAGAGTACCCGGAGAGAACCACCGAGCAACGGTGAGCAATTGTCAGCTCCCCAACATACCAATTCCACACAAGCAGGGTTAGCATTGGTTGAAGACAAGTGCAACATCGAGGTGCAGTACACCTTAGTGCACCACGCCACCGTGCCCTCACGTGGGCAATGGAGATGAAGTGTCTTGCCCAAGGACACAACGTAGTTGTCGCAGGTGGGATTAGAACTGAGGAACTCTCGGCTTGCAGCCTGCACCTCTACCTACTGAGCCATCGCGCCCCTCAAAGCAATATAAAAGCAAATTGTGGATATAAGGTGCTTTAAACTTTTACCTAACAAATCGGCCACATTCGCCCGAATAATATGCAATTTTAGCAGTTGAAAAAATATTATTTTTCAACAAATTTTAACAAAACCATATCATGTCACCCCTCATTGGAACGAGCTCCTCGAGCTCATTCCAATGAGGGGTCACATGATATGGTTTTGCTGAATTTTTTTTTTTTAAATTTTAAAAAATATTAAAAATAATAAATTTTGATATTGTCTGCATTGGGTTAAGGAGTTGAGGGCTAAAATGACTAAAGTTTAATTTTTGACTTCAACTCCTTATTTTTATCTTTTACACGTGGACTCTGAAGTGGAATATTTATCATTTAACATTGAAATCTTTTAATTATGAGAAATCACGCTGGATTTCTCAAGAAGAATACACTTGGGCCAACTTTTTCAAAGCAATACAAAAGTGACTATTTGTGGATGTATAGCGACTTAAGGGTTGAGGGCTAAAAATGACTAAAGTTTAATTTCTGATTTCAACTCCTTATTTTTGTCTTTTAACTCTCTGCACTCTGATGTCAAAATGGCAAAGTTTTCAGCAGCAAATATTTCCCATAATGCAGTTTGATATTTAACCAAATATACCTTGTTTGACAGAGCTCAGCGAGCTCTGTCAAACAAGGTATAATTGGTTAAATTCATAGTTAAACAAGAGGAAAACAGAGTGACTGGAGAAAATTCTGTTGCAAAGCCAGAGTATTTATTTATTTATTTATTGTTGTTTTAAGGTCACATACTTATGCACAATGGCTAATCATGACCGTGACAGTTTTACGGGTGGAGGAAGCCGGAGTACCCGGAGAGAACCACTGAGCAACGACGAGCAGCTGCCAGCTCCCCAACATCGTAACTCCGCACTGCAGCAGAGGCAGGGTTAGATTGGTTGAAGACATGCGTACCATCGACGTGCAGTACGCCTTAGTACACGGCATCATCGTGCCCCCACGCGGGCAATGGAGATGAATGCAAAGCCAGAGAGCAAGGGGTTAAATATGAACTTTGAACGGGAATATTTATTTTTTAACATTGAAATCTGTCAATTACGAAAAGTTAAAAAATTTATAGTAATTTATATATTTTTTATACTTACCAATGACCCAGACTTAGCTGGTGCTAACTCCACAAAAACCAGGGCCAAACACAAATTTTGCCCCCCAATCCCCAAAATTTGCATCCAAAACAAAAAGAAATCATGTCCTAAAGGACCTCCATAGTACGACTCTACTGCGCATGCGCAGTGACGCAGTCGTCCCGAAATTGGCGCCAAATATCATTCTTACTGGCAGTGCCTGGTCAGCGCTATGTACTCAGCGGGGAGGCAAGAGTTCCCAACTCAGGGAGGGCCATCCCCGTCTGGGTCATTGGTAAGTATAAAAAATATATAAATTACTATAAATTTTTTAACATTTTTATACTGTACCAATGACCCAGACTTAGCTGAATAGTAAACAGGCTGGAGGGCCTAGGACATAGAGGAAAATCCAATAAGCTCAATTATAAAATAAAGAGGTAACCCCTTAAGGAGAAAAGGAGTATTAGGCTTTACATGTATCTTTCTTATTTAATATTTAAATTAGAAAGATACACTACCCTTAATAATTGAGCACAATAACATTCATGTTCTCTATTAACATCCAGTATAACCTTTATACTAATTATTTTTAAAACAAGCCAATAAATAAAGTAGTCCAGAGAATTGAGACTCTTTATAATCATTTAAAAGTGTCCGAGTATTGTATATTAAAGCCCGTTTGACACTTGACATATACAAATGCTTCACACCGAGCTACACTTTAAAAATAAGACATGAATGAAATTAAACATTAATATTACACTTTAAAACCATCCCGGAAGCGACTCAGAAATACTGTCTTGGAGGAGGCATTCCCTTGCTTTTCACTATAAAGCAGGTGACCTAAGGGAACACCCGCCCCCCCCCCCCCTTCCCCTTGCCCTGGGTCAAATAGCCCAGAGCGAAGAGGGCAGCCGGACGGAGTCACTGCCGGAACAGAAAGCCTGCATAACTATAGTTGCAACTGTTTAGTGGACGACATTCTGAGCAACAGATAACGGACCTAAACAATGCAGGTCTCCAGAAATGGACTCAATATTTCTGAGATAAAAATTAGTAAATGTGGATGGCTGAGACCAATAAGCAGCCTTCATTAAATCTGTAATAGCAACACTATTAGCATAAGCCCAGGAAGTAGAAAGAGCTCTTACTTCATGAGCAGAAATCTTAAGCACAGACTGCTGAGAAGAAGATAAATCTTCATACGCAGTACGGATAGTTAACTGAATCCATCTAGCAATAGAATGGACTGAAATGTCCTTTCTATTAGGCATCAAAGACAGAAAGAAACGTTTCCGTCCCTTTCTGATGAACTGAGATCTCTGTTTATAGATACGTAGTGCTCTAACAGGACAGAGTAAAGGCCTACGCCCGTCTGAAGACGGAAGAGCCTTAATAACAATAGGTTCCGGATATTTATTAGGAGCCTGATTCTTAGCTAAAAAACCGACGTTAGTAGTGAAGGTGATAGTGTTCCCAACACTACGATAATGAGAATCATCCACCGATAGTGCATGAAGCTCACTGACTCTTCTGGCAGAAGAGAAAGCTAAGAGAAAAGCTGTCTTATAAGATAAGAATTTGAAATCTACTGTCCCAAGAGGTTCAAATGGCTTTTCCTTCAATTTAAGGAGAACCCAAGCTAAATTCCACTTAGGAATTAATCTAAGAGTTCTGGGTCTATTTATCGAAAAGTTTCTAACCAATTTCGATAAAGAGACATTAGATCCAATTTGTAAACTATCATGATGTGCATAGGTATCAGATAACATAGATCTATAACCCTTTATAGTAACCGGTTGCAGTTTGATTTCGTCAAACAAGTATACTAGAAAGTTAGCAATGTCTGGTATAGAGGGATCAAATATATCAACAGAATGATCCCTACACCAACGACGGAAAACCTTCCACTTAGCCGCATAGTTTAGCGAAGAGGAGGTCCTCCTACAGTTAGAAATCGCGTCCACTGCTCGTCCTGTAAAGTGCTTGCCATGCAAGAAGGACCGCACAACGGAAAAATGTGAAGGTTGAGACCTTGCGGGTTGTGATGCAGTTGGCGCGATTTCCCCTGCCAAAGAAGATCCTCTCGTGGAGGGAGCTTCCGCGGTAGGTCCCACAACAGACACCTGAGTAGATTTATCCACGGTCTCTGTGGCGACAGAGATGCTACCAACAGAATCTTGCATTGAGATTGTTTTATCTTTTGCAATACTTGTTGAATTAACGGCGCTGGAGGATACGCATATCCTATCATTCCGTCCCAAGGGATCGATAGAGCGTCTACAGCAAATGCTCTTGGATCCGGACACGGGGACACATACGTCTGCAACTGATTGTCGAGATGTGTCGCAAATAAGTCTATCATTGGCCGTTCCCATTGGTAGCAAATCTGATTGAATACTTGTTTGTTGAGAGTCCACTCCGACGGCAACAAGCGACCCTTTCGAGAAAGGGAGTCTGCTAGCACATTCAGACGACCCGGTATGTGACGGACCGAAAGAAGAACGTGATGTTCCAACGCAAACAGAAGGATTCTTTCCGTTAGATTGAACAACGGAACTGAATGAGTGCCTCCCTGATTCCGTATATACGCCACTACTGTCGTATTGTCGGATAGGATTTGGACATGAGCATCGTGAATAATGTCCATCCAGTGACGTAACGCAAGCCAAATTGACATCATTTCCTTGATGTTTATGTGCTTGCACAGGAATTGCGGATCCCAAAGACCCTGGCATCTCGAATCCGTTGGGATTAATGATGCACCCCAACCTGTTTGACTGGCATCCGTCATAATGGTAAAACTCGGATCCGGCAACTGCAGCGGAACTCCTTGAGTTAACCACTGAATGTTTGCCCAAGTCTGAATCTCTTGTTTCACTTGATCTGACAAGAGAACGTCTACATCGAGCGAATGAATTTTCACACTCCAATTCTGAGTCAAGAAAATTTGAAGAGGCCGTGTGCGTAGCCGTCCCATCGGAATGAGATCCGCAGCGGCTCCGCACAGACCTATCAGTCTCATAAATTCTCTCGCTGTGACTTTGTCTGTATTTAGACAATAGCGAGCGTAACAACTGACTAATTTCGCTCTGGTTAACGGCAGACGAACGAGATTGTTGTGCGTCTCGAAGCTCATTCCCAGATGAGTGAATGACTTGGACGGCACCAGATCCGACTTCTCCTCGTTTACTATGAAACCGAGACGTCGGAGCAATAGAAGAAGATTCTGAACATCGTTCTGAAGCGTTAACTCGTTGCCGTACCTCTGAAGAATGTCGTCCAGGTAGGCCGACGTTACCGCAGACGAATGAGCTCGGAAGTAGATCATTACCGAGTTCATTACCCGAGTGAAAGCCCAGGGTGCTAGATTCAATCCGAAGCACATGGCCCGGAACTGATACACCACTCCTAGGACTGCGAAGCGTAGATACTTTCGGAATGTCGGATGTACCATGACGTGAAAGTACGCATCTTTGAGATCTATGCTCGTTGCATAATCGTTCACCCGAATACTCGCTCTGACCGATCGAATCGTCTCCATATAAAACTTCGGAGCGATGATCAGCTTGTTTATCCAGCTCAAATCTATGACTGGACGGAACGAGCCGTCTGGTTTCGGAACCAGAAACAGATGGCTGTAGAATCCCAGCGATTCCTGGTTTTCTACGACCTCTACCGCGTTCTTCATTAAAAGAGACTGCACTTCTGATAGCAGAGCGTCTCTTTTCTGAGGGTTTGACGGAAGATGAGTCCACTTTGGACTTCGAGTTAATGGAGGCTTTCGTTTGAAGGATATCTTTAGACCTTCCGAAGTCACTCCTCTCACCCACGGGTCGTCCGTAATCGACGCCCACTCTTGAGAAAAACTCGACAACCTTCCGCCAACCGGAACGCGATAGAGGTTTGAGCCATCACCTCCTGGATCTGCGAGGCCTGCGGTAGGAGAAACCACGTCTTCCACGACCCGCACCTCGCCTCGTCGACCTCGGGGCGTCCGACCGATTGTCCCGGCCTGAAGGACGTCCCGAACGAGAGTCGCTATCCTGACGGTCTCTCGAATAAGAGCTAGAGGACGCACCGGAACCTCTATAGGAACCTCTCTTGGGCGGATAAGACCCAGAAGTGCCCGCCTTATTCGTGTCTGCTGAATCCGACCTTTTAGGAGCGGATCTAAACAACAGAGAATCACTAGCTTTCTTTTTAATATTATCATAAATAGCGGAAAGCTTGCCGTCAAAGAGAAGATCTCCTGAGACCGAAGCGACTCTAAGAGAGTTCTTCACCTTAGAATCCACTAGTGTGGATGTAGACAGGGCTGCGTCACGTCTAACCAACTCCAGATTTGCCACTGAAAGGGCGGAGTTACACGTGGAATAAGCTACTGCCCTTGAAAGAAGTCTTAAGGAGGATTGTATATCCTGAAACTCTTCCCCTTGAAGACGCAGTGATAACGCCTTCGTAAGGTGATCTGCGTAAGATAAGGCATCTAAATTGGCTCTGTTAGACGCAATAGCTGTTTCCAACACTGCGGTTGGAATAGAAGCTGACGACGGTAATGATAGCTCTAAGTCTTCCGCCTCGTCGTCCATACGCAGAGGAACTCTCGGTATACCCTGACCTGCCGTGTCGAATTTATTCCTTGCATTAATGAAAGGCAGGTTGAGAGTATTTGCGGACAAGAAGCCTGCTTTCCCTGTCCTGGAAGCAAGTTTAAAAATAGCGTCGTTCAATAATTCAAATGTTCTTGCAACATTATTGGACTGCGACGGAAACTCGGGAGCGATGTCCCTGAACCGCTCGAAAAAATCAGAGTCCAATGACGCTATAATTCTCCTGTCTGGAAGCGCAGCAGTCTGGCCCGACGGAACAACTTGAGGAAGAAAGTGCCGGATGAAGTCTACGGCAGCTTTGTGTTGTTCCGAAAGGGATAGCTCCAATTCATCCGTATCCCTTTCACCATCCGGTCGGACCTCCCGATGTTCCCGGTCGTCCGCCCCCGATGCTTCGGCGGAGCGTACCGACCCAGCGCCGTCGGATAATTCTCGATCCGACACCGTCTCTGTCGGCTGCTGGGATGCTGCGATAAGCTGTGCTATCTGCACTAGAATGTCCGACGTCGAGACCTGCGGAGGAGCGGTCTTTCGCTGCTTTGCCGAGGGCAGCTCCGCATCAGATGGCTCCCGCATACTTTTCCTATGCGAACGTCCGGAGTCCATCGGTCTCGAATCCCTGGCTGCCGGATGGTGTGACCTGGTCGCCGAATAATCCTTCATCGGCGAAGCTGGCAAGATATCGGAGGTCACGCAGCCAAGGTGCGGTCGTGTGCGCCGGCGAGAAGAGGAAGCCTTAACAGTCTCTGCGGACTGCTTATACAACGGAGCGTCCCAAGCGACGGACGTATGCTCCGCTAAAGACACATTTTGTACCACAACATCTGGTCCCAGATGTTGTTGTACGAGAGAGGGGCCTCTCTCGCTCGCGGCCCGGCTGGACCTGGACGAGCTAGGAACCGGACTAAAAGGCTTCCTCCGTTCTCGTTCACTATCCGCCGTCACTGGGTGTGCATCTATTATTTTTATAGTGCTCGCATCACCCAAAATTTCCTCTTGGACTGCATCGGACGAACCCGGCTGCCGAACCATTCGGTGAATGGACGCTACACCGGGCGAGCTAGCGGACGACATTTGTCTAATCTCCATGAGCACTTTTGCCGCTAGCTCTGTATTTAATTGTGACGACGGACGCACACTTGAAGAAGATAACATGGAAACATCACCCTGTTCTGGTTCCTCTGAAATAGAAACTGAGAGAGTAGAGTAACCTTGTGGAGAAAGAGCCGGCATCGCTCTTTCTCCAGAAACAACATATCGTGACACACGTTTCCAATGTTTCTCATCCCAATGTTCACATACAGGACAGGGATTAATGCGAGAACACTGACTACAATTTATGCAATAATCATGAAAGTCAGAGGAAGATTTCTTCCTATTACAATTTGAACAAGTTCCCTTCATTGTGAAAGAACAACAATAAGTCCTAGTTACTCGCAAAAACCCCTGACACAAAGATACATAATAACATGATCCATTAATAAATGAAAAAACAATTGCAAAACAAAATAATTTTGAAAAAATATTTTTTCAGAGAAGCCCAAGTTGCTGAAAAGTAACGTTGAGCCCCGATGGATCCGATGGCAAAGTGTGGTCAAAAATTTTAAAATTATATAAAATAATTAATGAGACACTTTCGGATAATATAAATGTATCTTATAATGAGATAAACTACCTCAAAGGCAAACAGCCCCCCTCAAAAAAGGCTGTTGCCAATGAAAACAAACAGTGTAAACACAGAAGAAAACATGACTCCAGGCACTGAAAAAACTGGCCCGGAATCAGTCCTCAATTACACTCTATCTGATGCAAAACAGAGACTCCCAGGGGAGAATCTGCAGAACATCAGATGGAAGATGCAGAACACAAACGTTATACACCCATGGGTGAAAACGTAACTATGGGGAAAATAACAGAAAACATTCTGTAACCAAGCAACTCTCCCAGGGAATTTTTAGAAATGAAACTTCTCAAAAATATGCCAAAAGCATGGGAGAATTGCAAGGGGGGACTTTAGAAGGTTAGGGGAGAGGAAACACTGAATAAGCAGTGCAACAATTAGCAAGAATGACAACAAGAGGCGTTTGCCTCGAAAATAGGCAACTTAACATAATTTTAACAAAAAATTTTAAGTACAGCCCTGATTATTTTTTGCCACTTCTTTTTTCCTCTCCTCCTTCTATCCTCCTTAGAATCACATTTTCTCCAAGAATTACGTGTCTGGCATCCTTTAAACTGAGATTTACAAGCACAAAGATCAGTGAGATGTTGACTGATGAAGGGCCAAACAGAGAATGATATTTGGCGCCAATTTCGGGACGACTGCGTCACTGCGCATGCGCAGTAGAGTCGTACTATGGAGGTCCTTTAGGACATGATTTCTTTTTGTTTTGGATGCAAATTTTGGGGATTGGGGGGCAAAATTTGTGTTTGGCCCTGGTTTTTGTGGAGTTAGCACCAGCTAAGTCTGGGTCATTGGTACAGTATAAAAATATCACGATCAATTAGGTTGTAAAGGTCTCAATTTTAAAAAAACACAAAATGAGTAATACGGAATGAACAGAACTGAGAACCAGATACTCTTATCTTTGTGCCCTCAAGAGTATTCAACTTACCTTTAATTTCTCTGTAGTTTTTCACTTTTTGGTAAAATTCTGTTGCTCTTGGATCGACATGACCCTTCCGTTTTTCTGACATACTACGCCTTCCAAATCCCTCACGGTTAAATGGATCCTCTAGTAATGCTTCTGGACTTCTGGAAATTTAGCAGATTCAAAAAGTTTTAATATTGCCAAGGAAAAATGTCAACTGTCATCCAAAGATAATATGTCAATGAGCATATATATTCACTTATATTTTATGCCTTTTTGGGACATTTCCGACCAGATTTCTGGGAAAAAAATTATGTCCCATAACTTATTATTGTTACATACAAACTGACTTTGTCTCTAGACACCGAAAAACAATATAGTTGGGATCACTTAATTGGATATCGCTAACCTGAAAACCCGTACTAATAGAATAGAATTTCTAAACACCAAACCATTTACAATTCCTAAAGTGCAAATTTGACCTGTTAATTATTGTGTACAGATTATAGAGTAAAGTCCTGTTAATTGAATAAACTTAGATGTGAGTCTTCCATGGAAGACGTGTGTCGCCTGCACTATATTTTAATATTTCAGACAGAATTCTAAGTGGAAAAGGGGCATAACTCTGGAAAAAATACAGCGGATCAAAAAATAAAATAGGAGGTGCATAATGCCATTAAGTGATAAAGAATCACTGAAAGTTTCATCAAAATCCATTCATAGGTTAAAGAGGAGTGGCGGATAAGAGAAAGTGTGACGCGGACGATGCAAGACAACAAAAGTAATCCCTATATGTCGCTCCCCACTTCGTGGGGCGGCGACACAAAAAAATCCTGTAATATTTCAAAGAATTACTCTGACAGTCACTGAATTACCTATCTTTAAATATCTATTTGGCCTCAGTACATCCAATATTGAAATTCAATCTGTTATATCTTGTTTGACAGAGCACCGTGAGCTCTGTCAAACAAGATATAATAGATCAAACCCTCATTTTAACACTTGAAAATGATAAACTGATCATAATCATGTTAATTGTATACTCCTGTAAATTGAATTGAATATTTTTCACAGGCAAAAGAGCTATTCAATTAACCCCCAGGGTTCCATTGTGTAACAAAGGACATCAAAATCCACACTCGATGCCAGACTTATAATACGAAATGTTTGTATGGATGGATGGATGGACAGACTGATGGATGGACATACGGACATACAGACAGATGGCTAGACATACAGGAAGACACCTCAACTATATACCTATATTGGGGGGGGGATAACAAATTGGGTGGGGGGGGGGGGGGGGGGTGGGGCGCATCCCTTAAGTGTGGTGTGAAATTAATATTGTCACTTGTAGGACTAACATTATGCATGCATACAAGTACATCTTCAGAATATAATGTGGCATGGGATATTACATATGGCCCACAACCCACCCTAAGGTTAAATATAATACACTGCAACTAGGTATGACCACAACCCCATAAAAGGAAAGTTTTCTAAATACACATATATGAGGAGTAAAATACATAATTCTTTTCTTCCTCTGGCAAATCGTTTTTGAAGAATGAACAAGACTAACAGTGACCACCCAGCCACGGACACCTGGCCTATAATACTGGAATGAAAAGTTTTGTGTTGAATTTGGTGCTCACTATAGTCCATAAGGTTTTGAATTTAATTAAATACATTTAAAGTTGTAGTGTCAGTAGTTCTGGATAAAAAAAAAAAAAAGTCTGATCCTGTGAGAGAATTTGGTTTTCACATTTCTGTGACCTTAACCTTTGTCACTCGAGCATGATGTTGCTGTGCAATAGACATTCTATTGATCTTTACCTTTGTGTGAAGTTTCATGGAAATCCGCCAACAGGCAGTCTGCAGTAGATTGTAATAAAACATTTCTTTATGAATAACATCTAGCTATAATAAGACTCAGATTACTGGTAGAATGGTATCTTTACAAAAGCACTCATTTTGAAAATCACCTTCAAAAAAATAATTTAGGACTGTAACCAGTTAATAAATGGAACTGATCACACTATAAATGGGACTGATCACATTCACCAGGCTCTTCAGTGGAAACAAAAAGTCAAGAGAAATGAAATTCTAACTGATAATGCTTAATGTCACACTCATTACATTGATACAAATAAGATGAGGCCATGACTTACAGATCACTTTCATTATTGGATAATCTCTGTTCCTGCTGTAGATCATTCAACCAGAAAGGAGTTCCAGCATCATCTGAACTCGAACTATACACTGAATTCCTGAATACCCCTAATGTTGAGTGAGGTCGCAGCTTCTGTGGCTTCTATAATAAGAAAAAATAAAGAAAAACTTCTAATAAATTGAAATACTGTTTTTACAAAATTAACATTTTGAAGATGTATTGTTTTTTATACTGAAAGGATGAGAAAAGATCGATACACACAAAATATTTAGTTTTCCTATCAACATTTTTTATCAGGGTCCATATTGTTCATAATATGTTGAAAAGTTCATCACTTGTAAGTCTGAACCACTGACCTCCCTATACAAGAGGACAAGCCAGAAAATAAGCAGACTGTCATCTGCAAAATGAGGTCTCTGAACATCAGTCTGAATCAGGGTCTCAAAACTAAACAGAAGTAGGTACCCAGAGGATAAATTGGCGCACGGTATGGGATAGCATCATCAAATTTACCCTCTGGGGATCTCATTCTGCAAATGTCAGACTACTTATTTTCAGGCCTGCAAGAGGATTGTTGGAACATAATCGAAATACATCGCCACTAACAGCACCCCCCCCCCCCCCCAACTAAGGTGCTGTCCAGTTAATCAATATGATATCTCCTCCCTAACCATGACTTTTGATGTTGTAAAAGCTGTTATGCTGTAGCTTAAACCTTTACCCAATGCAGATGATATCAAAATTTATTATTTTAAATACCATTTTTAAAAACTTTTCAAAAAATGTCAACAAAAACATATCATGTGACCCCTCATTGGAATGAGCTCGACAAGCTTGTTCCAAAGAGGGGTCACATGATATGCTTTTGTTGACATTTTTTGAGAAATAATATGTTTTCAGCTGCTGAATTTGCATATTACGCAGGCGGATGTGACCGATTCGTTGGGTAAAGGGTTACTGTTTTCACTTCATCAAACATCATGGCATATACCTTGTACAAAAACTCCTCCCAAACCATGACTTGATGATGTAAAAGCTTTCACTTCATCAAATGCCGTGTCGTTTAACTGGATGATAACTAATGTATTTATTTATTTATTGGTGTTTAAGGTCATATACTTATGCACAATGGCTAATCATGACCATGGCAGTTTTACAGGTGGAGGAAGCCAGAATACCCGGAGAGAACCACCGAGCAACAACAAGCAGCTGCCAGCTCACCAACACCGCAACTCTGCACTGCAGCACAGGCAGGGTTAGATTGGTTGAAGACATGTGTACCATCGACGTGCAGTACACCTTAGTACACAGAGTCATCGTGCCCCCATGTGGGCAATCAGGGTTAAGTGCCTTGTCCAAGGACACAACGTGGGAGTCCGAATTGATCGCTCAGACAGTCACCCATCCAATGATTAATTGGGCTCGATGTTGCTTAACTTCAGTGAACTGACGAGAACCTGTTACCGCAATGCCACCGCACCCCCTGATGATAACTAACAACACTGTACCAACTTTTCAATCTCAGCACTTGGTTTTCTGTCAATAATATTTAAAATATGAAAGAAAACCTTCAAAAATAGCTTATTTTCATAGGAGGAATTAGACAAGGATAAGGCACTTAAGGTTACTTTGGTTATTTATTTATTGGGGTTTAACGACACTTTGACAGCCAGGGTCAGCTCGTGTTGTACAGTTTTACAGGTGGAGGAAGCCGGAGTATCTGTAGAGAACCATCAAGCAATGGCAAGCAACTGTCAGACTCCCCAAAATACTAACAGCACACATGCAGGATTAGCACTGGTTGAAGACAAGTGCACCACTGATGTGCAGTACGCCTTAGTACACAGTCCCAGCATGCCCCCAAGTGGGCAATCAGGATTAAGTGCCTTGCCCAAGGACATAACACAGTTACCTCTGGTGAGGTTCAAACCAATGACCTTTCAGTTTGAAGTTCAATGACGTAACCATCGTAATCGTGCTCCTGTGTTACTGTTACTTTGTTAAGTTGCAAAGAAGTATGTTGTAAATTTTCCATTTGCATTGTCACAAAAAATGTGCACATGATCCAGATTCAACAAGATATTTATATTTCACGGAGTTCAATATATACTCTTTAAAAAATGAATGAAGCTGCGAGAAGTCTGGAAATTGAAAAACTTGAAACAATTTTCTTTTCTGTTGATCATAGTTCATTTATAGCAGCCCCCCCCACCCCCCTCCCCAGGATGGCGATGGTAGAGACTCTTTTGTATATGTAACCAATGAATGTTCCAGCAATCCAGTTCTACAGATGAGTGGTTGGAACCATGAATATGATAGGTGGTGATTGTTAGCCCCCACAAAAAAATTTCGATGACGAGGGAGGTGCGTGTGAAACAAGATTTTAACAGACTTACTTCTTGTGAGTATTATACAATACACATGAAGTAATATGACATTTATCAGAAGATGGTATGATGTCTACCATTACATCAACTTGTTAAACCAATAGAAACTTGTGGATCCAAGAAGCAAACTTGTACAATGGAACTCTGTTAATTGAATAGACACTTTGCCAATAAAAATTATTCAATTAACAGGCGTGTTCAATTAACAGGGATTGTGTCACTTTCCGGTATTCTAGAGATAAACTTAGCATTTATTCTACTATATCTTGTTTGACAGAGCTCTGTGAGCTCTGTCAAACAAGATATAATAGATTAAATGCCTGTATTGAATGTACTGAGGCCAAATAGGTCTATAAACAAAGGAAAACTGGGGAAAGTAAGGGTAATTTCTCAACAAGAAACAAAATTTTTTATTCAATTAACAGGGGTTTACTCAATAACCTATATTCAACTAACATGTAAAATTTCTACTGGAGGAATGTTAAATGGTTTTGTTTGGGGAAATTATATTCAACTAACAGGTTTATTCAGTTAAGAGATATTCACTGTACTTCATGAACTACTAGAGAAGATGGTCCATGGTAAAATTTGCCTTTCATTCTCCCCATCCCCCTCCCCCAATGGTCATCCTCACGGCACCCCTGGCGGTCTAATTAAGAAAGTGATGGCTTTTGAAATTCTAGACTTTAACCCTTTACCCAATGAACACGATATCAAAATTTATTATTTTAAGTATTGTTTTTTCAAATTTTTCGAAAAATTTCAACAAAACCATATCATATGACCATTCATTGGAGCGATCCCAATGAACTCTCTCCAATAAGGGATCACATGATGTGGGTTTTTTTAAATTTTTTGAAAAATTATCTTTTTTCAACTGCTCACAGGCCTGAAAATAAGCTGTCTGACATCTGCAGAATGAGGACCCCAGAGGGTGAATTTGATGATTCCATTCCATACAGGGGCCAGTTTATCCTCTGGGTACCTCTTTCTGTTTAGTTTTGAGACCCTGATTCAGACTGAGGTTCACAGAGGGTAAATTTAGTGTTGCTACCCTGCTATGCAGGGTAGCATCACTAAATTCACCCCCTGGGGACCTCATTTTGCAGATGACAGTCTGCTTATTTTCTGGCTTGACTGCTCAATTTGAAAATTACATGGGCAGATTTGGCTGATTCATTAGATAAAGGGTTAACAATAACTTACTTTGACTTGAGCATACATATCCTCTTCAATCATCACAGTTTCTGCATTGCCTGAATTAATAGTGGGAGCATTAGAAACACTTGGTTTATTTGCTGAAGACACCAAAGTTAATTTAGTCCTATCTGCTCCACTGGAAGACAAGTTCAAGCTTTCATTGGTTGCCATGTGATAAGACTCATTTCGTAAACCATTACCCACATGGTTCACTGGAGTCTTGGAACGTTCATTTTGTTCTTCTAGGGAATTGTTTATCACATCATTCACAGTCTTTTGTAACTCTTCCAACTCCATTTCTACAGATTCCACCATGCTTAAGTTTGGTTCATCAGAAGTGTCCGAAAGAGGAGTTATTGGAACAGACCCTACAGGTCGAGCTACTGTGATACAAATATACCCTGCTTTGGGACCTTCGGAGTGCATTGCTTTTCGGAGAAGTGCCATTGCATGAGTATTGGGAATTCCTGTTAACTTTCTGCTGTTGACCTCCAAAAGCTGATCATTCAGTTGTAGCCTTGCATCCTGAAAAGACATGAACCAATTAATATATGCAGAGAAGAGCCCACTTAATCCTTTAAAAAAAGGTCTTGTTTTTCACAGGTTTTTTTCAGGCAATTTTTCTTCAATTTTATGATGCAGGAGGGCGACTTTTTTTTCTTGTTTATTCGCAAAACAATTCTTAAAATAGTTAAAATCAGAAATTTAACTACTTACACTATTATGTGGCAAACAAATGTTTTCAGCAGTGAAAATTTCCCATAGCATAGTTGAAAATTTAACCAAATATATCTTGTTTCACAGAGCTCAGTGAGCTCTGTCAAACAAGGTATAGTTGGTTAAAGATTTGTCCTACAAGTGCAAAAAAAGCTCGTTCCAAAGAGGGGTCATAACCTATGTTTTTAAGACAAAAAAATGAAAAAAATAATGAAAATTAGTTGGCATTTTTTTGTGAAAAGCTCTGGCCGGTTTTGGCCGTTACGTTGGGTAAAGGGTTAATACACATGAAAGTTTGAAAAGAAATGGCTTTTGTCAGTGTAGATTCTAACTATTTGAAAATAAAACGGATGAAAAAAATTTTTTTGCAGAATTTTTATCATAGGAGAGGTGCCCAAAAAATTAGATTTTATTTTATTTTTACCAATGCAGATGATATCAAAATTTTATCATTTTAGTTATTGAGTTATCACATTTTTCAATACGTTTCAACAAAACCATATCATGTGACCCCCTCAGTGGAACAAGCTTGATAAGCTCATTCCAAAGAAGGGGTCACATGATATGGATTTGCTGAAATGTTTTTAATTTTTTAACTGCAGAATTAGTATATTACACGGATGGATGCATTCGATTTGTTAGATAAAGGATTAATAGCATTGTTAAGGTTATTGTATACTTGGTCCAAAAAATAGTGAATTGGTTACAAAGAGTTACATAAAATGTGAATTCTTCAGCATGAAGGCCAATCTGTACTTTGTGAAAATTATATATACCTTCTCGAGTTTAGTTGCAGGACTTTTTTTTTTTAATAAATTACACATATACCGAGTCAAAAAAGAAAGTATAATAGAAACAAATGTGAAAAGATAGCATAAAGGATGAAATATAATAGTTCTAAAATTGCACGTTTGTGGACAAGAAGTTGTGCAAAGAGTCTAATGACATGTTGTTGGCTTGTTGCTGTCCACCCAACCGTATACAATTTTGCTACAGATTTCAAAATAGCATGTGCTACCTGAGAATGTCAAATTGAATGGGTGACCAACAATTTTCTTTGGGTTATGTTGTGCTAGAGAGCCCAGGTTATTGAGAAAACATGCTAGTTTTTGTCTTCTGACATTTTAAGAAATGCCAAGGTTAATCGAAAATCAGAGGTTGCATGCTATTGGTAAGCATGAGGCTAGGATACCTCCAGATAAGCTCGCTGCTGAGTTCGGAGTCACTGTGGCCACTATTTACTGTCTCATTGGAAGGTACAGAACTACTGGATCTTCTGCCAACCAACCGCGTTCATGCCAACCAAGAGTGACAACCCCTGCACAAGACCGACACATTAGGATGTCTCACTTGCGGGATCACTTCCTTCTGGCGACGAGGACAGCAGCAATTACTCCTGGTCGAACTAACTAGAAAAACTGTGAGCACTGCTCACTAAATGATACTACCCACTCCCACCAAGAAACATTTTCCACCAGTATTATTTATTTATTTATTTATTGGTGTTTAAGGCCACATATTTCTGCACTATGGCTAACCATGACGTGAGTTTTATGGATGGAGGATGCCGGAGTACCTGGAGAGAACCACCGAGCAACGGCAAGCAACTGTCAGCTCCCCAACATACCAACTCCACACAAGCAGGGTTAGCATTGGTTGAAGACAGGTGTACCATCGACGTGCAGTATGCCTTAGTACACAGCGTCACCATGCCCCCACGTGGGCAATGGTGGTGAAGTGTCTTGCCCAAGGACACAACGCGGTTGCCGCAGGTGGGATTCGAACCGAGGACCTCTCAGCTTGCAGCCTGCACCTCTACCAACTGAGCCACCGCACCCCCTTTTACAACAGTAAAAAGTAAAAGTGTGTTTAATGTAGAGAGCGCAAACACTGACACCAATGTTTGAAGGTTTCACTGAAATCCATTCACCAGTTTAAAAGAGGTCGTGGATAGCAAATGTCAACCCCCCCACCCCCACCCCCGCCCACCCCATGCAAGCTTGAATTGACAAAGCCCATTTTTAAATATGAGAAACCCTAAAAATGAAAATATCTGAAAACAAAACAGGAGGTGCACATCTTCAATATATGTAAAAGAATGTCTGAAAGTTTCAATGAAATCTCTTCAATGGTTTAAGAGGAGGAGATGCGGATAGCAGATCTGAACAGAATGTCAATTGAATTTGACAAAGTTCATTTTTCAATATGGGAAACTGTAAAAATGAAAATATCTGAAAACAAAATAGAAGGTGCACACCTTCAATGTATGTGAAAGAATGTCTGAGAGTTTCAATGAAATCTGTTCACTGGTTTAGGAGTTGCGGATAACAGATGTGTACCCCACTAAAGCGTAATGGACAGATGGGCGGAAGAACGGACGTATGGATGGACCAAGTGATCACTATATACCTCCCACTTTTCAAGTGGGTGGTATAATAATGGAAATAGTGCACAAACTGTCTGCAACAGACTCGCTGAATATGTTATCTGAAGTAGGCGTCCATACCATGGACCAACCCTTCCCCAATGTCATCGTACCGTCAGAACGGAATGGGTACATCAGCGTGTTCGCTTGACTCAGCAGCATTGAAGCACAGTTCTTTTTAGTGATGAATCACAAATTTGTCTATGGCACGCTGATGGTAGGGCCATAGTGCATCATTGACAAGGAGAATGGGTTTCTGATACTTGCATGTGGGAATGTGACCGTTTTGGCAGGGGTAGTGTAATGGTTTGGGCAGGAATTTCCTTGCACCATCAAACCCAGTTGATCTTCATCAATGGTAATCTGAATGGACAGCGATATATGGATGAAATTCTTAATGCTGTTGTCCCATTGTTCAACGCTAATGTCGGATTGCAGTTATTCCAGCAAGACAATGCCCTATGTCACATGGCGCGTATCTATCGTGACTTTCTTGAGGAGCAGAGCATCAAACTTCTTCCCTGCTCCCCACTTTTGCCAGATTTGTCGCCAATCGAGCATCTTTGGGATCAATTGGACCATTGGGTGCGACTTCATGATCTTCAGACGTTAGGCGATTTACGTAATGTTCTAAGGCAGGAGTGGAATGCAATACCACAGGGTGACATCCAGAGACTTATCAGATCCATGCGCCATCGATGTCATGCCACCCAAGAGGAAAATGGTGGACATACACGCTATTGACTGCATGCATCAATTTTTCATTTCACCCCTTGTCTGAATTGCGACGTCCTGACATGACGCTGGCAACAGTAAGAACATGAAATTATGCAAATTCATACAGCTAGACTCAAAATATGAACTTACAATAATTTGTTTGGGATTACAGTCGATAATACTAAAAAAATTGCTCCTCAAAGTTTATTATACTTTCTTTTTGACTCAGTATATAAACATGTATTTTTCTCAATTTCACTGAATTATTTACAGGTGGGAAAAATATATAATGGAACAATCACACAAAACTCCATTCATGCTTCCCCTTCTGTGTCACTTCTCCCTGTTTTCATTTCACTTCTAATTAAAAGCCTACAGAGGGAGAAGTGATTTTTCCCTCAATTTAATCACAGCCTTCTCATTCGTATTGTGTACACAAACTTTTAATATTTTTTCAGTGTCATTACTCTCTTGAATGAAAAGCATACTGGTATTACTTTTTGATGCCTTGTGGAGTTGTATTGCTGGACTGAATAATCCACAAAACTGAGAGAGGCAAACAAATCTTAACAAATCTGTCGGAGCTATTTGTCATTCAAAAACAAGTGATTCAATTTTGGAGAGATTCAACATCAAAACTGCAACCAAGGAGTTTTTTTGCTTTCCGGTTCAGTCCATTTTTTGTGGCAAACTGGTGAACTGCAAGACCCAGCAAAAAATGCCCAAATGTGTTACTCTGTTTAAGAGCAAACTATCCTACTGGGATGGAACTGGACTTGCGAACATTATGGACTTTCATCATTTAGTCTATCCAACAAAGGGGCAAATATGTTGGGATCTCATTGTCACGTTTTCTACCTCATTGACTTGTCCACCGGATGAGTCAATAAGGGAGAAAATGTGACAATGAAAACACAACATAGACAGGCTTGGCAATTTCAGGAGAGCGATTTTTTAGCTCTCCTTACTGCCCTCCTAAAAGAATTAAGGAGAGCGAAAAATTGCCCTCCTAAATATTTTGGTCTGGAATGATTGAGATTACATGTATTAAGCTCACATTAAATTTTTGTTTTAAAGCAAAAATGTAAATTAGCTTCGAAGTCACATAACATCACGTAATTTCATTTTGAAAGTGGTTTAGTGGTAAAAGGTAATGGCTGCGACCATACCCAAACACAGTTGCAATCATTTGAAGCAAAATGGGTCACAGCAATATTTTTTTTTCTGTCAGTTTCAAGTTCAACAACTGACATCACAGTTTGAGGGGTAATTATTCAAGGAATATTGACACTATAATATACTACCATTACTACTATCCTGTCACTTGAAGCACTTGCACCAGGATGTGACTGTAGATTCAAGCAGACCTGTTGACCAAGAAAGTCATACGCCTACCACTACCACCTTCAACCCCTTGGGGGGTTGAAGGTGGTAGTGGTAGGCGTATGACTTTCTTGGACAACAGGTCTGGGTACACACACAGGTCTTGTCAAGTGTGTGTTCGGTTGTTGAGTGAGACATCTAGATGTCTAAGAGATTTCGCTTTACCTTAGTAAAGTTAATAAAATCACTGATGTAGTCTGTTGGTTTCAGTTTCAATGAGTTCGTTCAATTGGATACTTAAAATGCTGTGTAAAGCTAATTGCTCTCCTAAGCTGATTGAGGAGAGGGATTTTTTGCCCTCCTGCATTTTTCAGAATGCCAGGCCTGCATAGATTTGATGAACTTTATTCATTTGTAACCGTAATTTATGTTTTTTATCTCACCGTGCAGGCTAAGTAACTGATCTCCTAGAATCCCTAAGAATGATCAAAGGGAAGTTACAGTACGTGGAGAGTGTATTATAACTAAATCACCCACAGAGTGGAGATTTCACCCAAGCAATAATTGCAAATTCGTTGCAGATCATAACAAGCACAAGCAAAGTTTCAGCGAATGGACCTCCGGGTTAAACCCGGAGATCCATTGGCTGAAACATTGCTTGTGTTTTTAGTCGATATATACAAAATTTGAAAGTTATAGTTCGGGTGATAACTCCACTCCATGGGTGATTTACTTACAATCCACTCTCCACGTACTGTAATCTTTTTGTGGCGAGTGGGGTCGTGCAAACTGTTGCAGATTTTTTCAAAGTTAAAGAGCCCAAAGTGTTATTTACTATGTGTTCTTAACACCTCAAATGAAAGTGTCAATGACACTGTGGCTCAACTTGTATAAGACGTGTACGTGTATAGTATGTGACACAGCAATGACAAACATGTAGGTAATGACCTGATAACAAAGGTGCATGTAAAGTATTGTAAAGGTCTGTACATAAATACTGACCGTAGCCTGTAACAAATGTACAGATAAAGTATTGTAAAGGTGGGTGACAGATTCCTCGAGCCAGAGCCGTATTAAAATGTGCACTTACTGTGTATAAGAAGCACTGAATAATTCAAAGTTTGGCATCTTGAATTTTCAGACCACACCCAAAAACACTCGTACTCATCCCAAGGTGATAACAAAGGTACCCAAGAAGTTTCATGAAGATCGGTTCATAAGTACAGCCTCTAGCCTGAGTCGTATTGACATGTGTACTAACTGTGTATTAGTAGCACTGAATAAATCAAAGTTCATCCAATTTGCATAATTTATGCACAAGAAAAAACCTGCATTATATGTGATGTATTCAATGTTACTAAAAATTCATACGAAAATTTATTCAAATCAGAACCTTCATATAGAAGCTCTGTACAAAAAACTGATTGCACCTAATTTCAGTATAAAATGGCCACCGGCAGCCATCTTGAATTTTGGGCCGCACCCAAAAACACTCGTTCTCGTCCCAAGGTAATAACAAAGCTACCCAAGAAGTTTCATGAATATCGGTTCATAAATAAAGCCTCTAGATCAAGCCGTATTGACATGTGTACTTACTGTGTATAAGTAGCACTGAATAAATCAAAGTTCATCCAATTTGCATACTTTCTGTACGAGAAAAAAACCTGTACTATATGTGATATATTCCATGTTACTAAACATTCATGAAAACATTTATTCAAATCAGAATTTTCATACAAAAATTATGTACAAAAAAATGATTGCACTAATTTCAGTACAAAATGGCTGCCTGTTGCCTTCTTGAATTTCAGACTGCACCCAAAAATACTTGTTCTCGTCCCATGCTGATAACAAAGGTACCAGAGAAGTTACATAAAGATCAGTTCATAAATACGGCCTCTAGCCCGAGCCATCCTAGCCATATTGAATTGTTGATGGACGGACGGACAGACGGACAGACGTCCATGACATAACCTCAAATTTGACTATGTCAAAGTTGAGCTAAAAACCAAACTGATCATGAAACAAAGATTTTTTCCTGAAACCAAATTTCATAAATTTGAATCAAATTTTGAATATTTATACAGCCACAGATGGAAATGTACCCTTACTTTTGTCAGCTTGTCCAGTGGAAACATATGTATCTGGAGTTAATGGAACACTGGGTAAACTACCAAGTGGTCCATAAACTACTAATTTTCTTGTTGTTTCTTCACGGATCTCAAGGATCAGAAAATAAGGATATGGATGACAGTGTTTCTGCCAGGTGCCATACCCATATCATCAGACGTGTAGTGGTTTGTCAAACAATTTCACCATACATGTAGTGGTTTGTCAAACAATGTCACCATATGTGTGGTGGTTTGTCAAACAATTTCACCATACATGTAGTTTGTCAAACAATTTTTCACCATATGTGTAGTACTTTGTCAAACAATTTCACCATTCATGGTTCAACAAACAATTTCACCATACGCGTAGTGGTTTGTCAAACAATTTCACAATATATGTAGTGGTTTGTCAAATGATTTCACCATACATGTAGTGGTTTGTCAAATGATTTCAGCATCCATGTTATTGTTTGTCAAACAATTTCACCATATGTGTAGTGGTCTGTCGAACAATATCAACATACATGTAGTGGTTTGTCATACAATTTCACTATACATGTAGCGGTTTGACAAATAATTTCAAACAAAGAAATTAAATAAAACTATATTTACCTTTGATGCAGCACCTCCACTAATAACAGCTTTAATAAATATCCCAAGATCCTTTGGGCCATCTTTTGTTGCCAGAGTTTTACCCTTGACGCTCACTCCCAAGCCAGCAGAACCAGAATCGTTCAGAGGAATATCGAAAAGCATGATCTCTTTGTTACTCAGATCAGCAAGAGTCCCATCATCCTCCGCTTTTTCAAAAGGCTGGAAATTATCGACATCATCAACGTCAGGTTTAGTATTATTCTGTGAACAAACGAGCAATATAAATCTACTAAACTACTAAGAGAGCAAGCAAAACAATATAACGACACCCTTACCAGTGACAATATTACAAATATATTGATAATCGAACCATTTTAAAGCAAAAGTTACTTGTTTGTTTATTTATTTACTAGTGTTTAAGGTCACATATTTCTGCACAATGGCTAATCATGACCAAGACGGTTTTATGGGAGGAGGAAACCGGAGTACCCAGAGAGAACCACCAAGCAATGGCAAGCAACTGTCAGTTCCCCAACATACTAACTCCACACAAGCAGGGTTAGCATTGGTTGAAGACAGGTGCACCATCGAAGTGCAGTACACCTTAGAACACAACATCACCATGCCCCCACGTGGGCAATGGGGATGAAGTGTCTTGCTCAAGGACACAATGCAGTTGCCACAGGTGGGATTCGAACTGAGGATCAATCGGCTTGCAGCCTGCACCTCTACCTACTGAGCCACCACGCCCCCCACAAAAGTTACTTAAATGAAGTAAAATGTTTTAGTATCCTTACAAGAGTCACATTTGTTGCACAACTGGGAGCAGCATGCCATTAACTGGTAGATTGCTGGAAGCCACTATCATGGCTTTACTGGAAAGTGCTGAGAGCATCCCTGCAAGTTGTTGCTATGTTTTTGAAAATAATAAAAAATGTATTGAAATGAAATATTTTGTTTTCCATTATCGGAGAGTGCCAATAGGCACTCTCCAATAAATGAAAACAAAATATTTTAAAACTAAAAATTTAGAGCAAAAACAGTCGTAATTATTTGAGTGAATTTTTTCAGAGAAATAACCTCATGTTTCAAAATATCATTTGAAATAAATTTAGCTCTCTTCCAGTTAACTTCTAACCTGCTGAGTATTTGTCCTAACTTTTTTCCTGAAATCTAGTCACGGTTGCCTTGTTGCAGCCATAGTCAGATTTCATGAAAAAGTTCACAAAAACATTCACCGGTCAGAAAGTTTATTTACTTTCACAAAAGAAAAATTTTGGTCCAAATGTCCAAATTATACTTTTGTATACCTTAACCCTGTGCACTCTGATGTCAAAATGACAAAGTTTTCAGCAGTAACTATTTCCCAGAATGCAGTCTGATATTTAACCAAATATACCTTGTTTGACAGAGCTCTCTGAGCTCTGTCAAACAAGATATAATTGGTTAAATTTATAGTTAAACAGGAGAAAAAAGGAGTGATTGGAGAAAATTCTGTTGTACAACCAGAGTGCTAGGGGTTAATTCTCTGGGCCATGAAGTTCTCACACCAAGTGAAGTTTGTGCAGATATCAGGATGACAGTTGAAAGACAAGCTTTTTGTTTCATCTCTTGATACCAGTATTCAGCTTTTCCTTCTGAGTCAATACACCTCAAAATATATTGTGTCTGTGGACATGGTTCCATCATCAATACAAGTACAGTATACAAAGAAAGAAGTCTATACTTGGTCACTCACGTTATAAAATTTAATTTAATATTATTGCATCTGTGGAAATATTGACTACTCGTGGAATGTGACAAGTTATTGGCAGACCTGAAAACAAGCAGTCTGACATTTGAAGAATGAGGTCCCCAGAGGGTGAATTTGATGATGCTATCCCATACAGTTGACCAATTTATCCTCTGGGTACCTCTTTCTGTTTAGTTTTGAGACTCTGATTCAGGTTGAGGTTCACAGTGGGCAAATTTAGTGATGCTACCCTGCTATGCTGGGTAGCATCACTAAATTCACCATCTGGGGACCTCATTTTGCAGAGGACAGTCTGCTTATTTTCTGGCTTGGTCATTGGCAGCCAAACTGTATGAATGTGAAGAATTAAATGGTTGTCTTGTTGTCAAATTGCTTGCTAGCTCACAATTTTTATTCAATTAACATGAGTGTCCTCTTTCTAGAGTATGAGCATGAATGTGCATCTCTTTATATCTTCGTCTGTACTTATATTCTCCAGCCTTTTCAGAGATAACAAGTTGAAATGTGATACCAGTGTGGATTTTTTATCAGGAGTAACATGGGCAGGAGGAATATTACGTTGATATTACATTAACACTTCAATCCAAGCAATGCAAGGGATAGCAGCAAACCAGAAAGCCAGATGCCATTAACAGGTCAAATTTGTTCTGTGGGTAAGGTAAATGATGCAGTATTTGAAAGTTACATTTCAATCAATAGGGTTATTCAATTAAGAGATATCCAATTAAGTGGTTGTCACTGTATACAATGGGTGTATTTCCACACTCTGAGTTATGAAGTATAAAATCTTCCTTCATATACATGTAAATCAACAGAACAAGCAAAGTTTGTGATTGAAAACATATTAACTCTCCACCAAAATAAAGTCCAAAGATTTTCCATGTTCTTTTTGAAGCTTTTGTTTAACACGCCTAGAAACTGACTTTTGTCATAATTTTTTCATAAATCGCAAAATATTTCCATTTTTTTGGCTTCCAGGCTGTAGGTCACGATCACTCAGCCGAACAAGCTGAATGAGCTTGTTGCATCGGGGGCGGGGTGGGGGAGTGGCAGGTGGGAGAGCGGTCAGAATCAATATATTTCAGCCAAAAAGTGCAAAAGAATATTTAAATTGCATTTTCTGTGTATGGATCTGAGGAATTTTACCAATGTGTAAGGTAAAGGGTTAATGCTATTTCAGATTTTTAATAAATACAGAAATATTTTTTCAACATTTAACTCTTTACACACTGATCTCGAAGTATCAAAATTTCAAACTCTAAAACTTTCCCATAATGTAACTAGGAATTTAAGCAATTCAAACCTGTTTGACAGAGCTCATTGAGCTCTGTCAAACAGGATTGGATTGGTTAAATTAAATTCCCAGTTGCACTGCTGTACAGCCGCCGTGGACTGCTCACTTTCCACAAATGGGCAATATTCCATGGATGCAATAATATCGTTTTCAAACACAAATTATATGAATTGTCATCAAACATTTAATTAATGAAGCATCGGGTATAACCCAGTGCTTCATTAATTAAAATTTTGCAGATAACGATTTTTATTTACCTGGTAATTTGTATGCGTGGACATCACTGTCCAAACATAGATTACAACCATTCCACGGTACCTATACTGTAATTCTTTACCCAATGTGATCACGATACCAAAATTTATTATTTTAAATATTAATTCTTCAAAGTTTTCAAAAAATGTCAACAAAACCATACCACGTGACTGCTTATTGGGATGAGCTTGATGAACTAGTTTCAATGAGAGGGTCACATGGTTTTGTTGAAATTTAAAAAAAATAATTTTTTGCAATTTGTATATTATGCTGGAGGATGCAACCAATTTTGTTTGGTAAAGGGGTTAAGGTAAAATAATGTTTTTTGGAAATTTCCGTTTTTTTACATCAGTGTACAAAAAGTTAATCATTGCCTAACACAATTCATTGATGACATTTGAAAAAGTTTTTTGTAAATTTGATTACAAAATATTATTCAAATGAGGAAGCCATTTTTGGGAAGAAAAAACAGGGAAAAAAAATTTGGACCGATCTTTAGGTAAATGATTAAATGACAAATAACAGATGTATTTGGTGTAGAGTTAATAGACTTGAATACAAGTGAATATATGTACCTAAATTTAAAGATTTTAATTTTTTGTAAATACAATTACTCACCAATGTAACTATTATTGTTCATAAAATCAGGAATTAGGAATTAGAGTGAACATTCAAACGGAAGATAAATATTTTCCAGCTGAAGAGAAATGTAGGCCAGATGAATGGACTGATGAGCAAACAGTCAGAATGAAGAATGAACAAACATGCAAATGAGTAGATATAGCTAAATATCTTATCCTCCCCAACCATGCACTTCATAAGGGGTAAAAATAATCTGGGCCTATCTCAAATTTCTGAAGAATATGCAAATTTGAGTGAATAAGTTCACAAACAGAGACGAATCATTGATAATTCTGTGTATTTTTACCACAATAACTGGAGAGAACATCAAAACAGCAACAAGTAACTGAGAAATTTTCAACTTTACAACCAGGTAACTTGACATAAAGAGGTCTTGAGTCAAGATTGTATTGGCTGGAAGCAGAGAGTGAACTTCCACTGCCAGTACAGCAATTAAGGTGGGTGGTGGGGGTCTAGGGGGAGTTGGGAGGGCCTGAAGTGTTTTACAACAGCCAAGGTTATATTGTGTCAGATGTTTTCTGGGGGAAGAAATCAAAGTTCTTCCAAGAGAAACACCAAGTAACAATAATTAACTGTCAAACCCTGCTACTAACCTGAAGAAGCCAGTTTAACCCTTTACCTAACATAACGGCCAAAACCGGCCAGCGCTCTTCTCAAAAATCACCAATTAATTTTCATTATTTTTTTCATCTTTTGTCTCAAAAACATAGGTTATGACCCCTCATTGGGACGAGCCCGTCGAGCACGTTCCAATGGCGGGTCATAACCTATATTTTTGATACAAAAAATGAAAAAAATTTAGTTATTCAAGAATTGTTTTTGCAAGTGTTGTCTGCTTTTCATAAAGGGTTAAGAGTCTTGCCAAAGGATACAATGTAGATAATGTGGATTAGGATTGAACCCCCAATCTTTCGATCTGAAATCAATACAATAATCAGAAAGCCACCACTCCCATATGAATCAGATACAAACACTAATCAAAAAACCACCACTTCCATACGAATCAGATACAAACACTAATCAAAAAGCCACCACTCGCCATATGAATCAGATACAAACACTAATCAAAAAGCCACCACTCGCCATATGAATCAGATACAAACACTAATCAAAAAGCCACCACTCGCCATATGAATCAGATACAAACACTAATCAAAAACAACCACTCCCATATGAATCAGATACAAACACTAATCAAAATGCCACCACTCCCATATGAATCAGATACAAACACTAATCAAAAAGCCACCACTCCCATATGAATCAGATACAAACACTAATCAAAATGCCACCACTTCCATATGAATCAGATACAAACAGTAATCAAAAAGCCACCACTCCCATATGAATCAGATACAAACACTAATCAAAATGCCACCACTCCCATATGAATCAGATATAAACACTGATCAAACTAATCAAAAAGCCATGGCTCCCCATATGAATCAGATACAAACACTAATCAAAAAGCCACCACTCCCATATGAATCAGATACAAACACTAATCAAAAAGCCACCACTCCCATATGAATCAGATACAAACACTAATCAAAAACAACCACTCCCCAAATGCATCAGATACAAACACTAATCAAAAAAACAAGCACTCCCCAAATGAATCAGATACAAACACTAATCAAAAAGCCACCACTTCCATATGAATCAGATACAAGCACTAATAAAACAAGAGGCCCCACGTGGCCTTAATCGCTCACCTGACAAAGTGACTCTAAGAAGTATTTTAGGTCACCTTCACCATGTCATGCCTCATCAACATTAACTGGTTGAGTGAAAGATTTTGTTTGAAGTTCAACATTTGTTACCTAAAATTAGTTTTATTTAAAATCGTTGGTGTGTGGCCAATCTCCAATGATTTTTAATAAAGCAAATTTATCTCTGCAGACAAACTGGTTTAGCATGAAGCACAAACAAGGAATGTGAAGAGATAGCCTTGGACATCTCTCCCCAACTGTGGATATCTTCCATGTGCTACATGTATATATTTGCATGCAAGAAAACAAAAATTTTCACAAATTTTCCAAAATATTAGTTTTTTTTATCATCATTGGAACAAGCTCAAACAGCTTATTCCAATAGGGGTATGGGAAGATCAGGTATATTTTTGAGACAGAAATGTGAATATATAAATAATGGTGTTTTTTTGTGAATGATGCTGGAGAATTTTGCGTAAAGATATGGTAAATGGTTTGTTCTAGATACAGAATGAAGCAAAAGTATTTAAATTTGATTAGGCAAGTTGTTCGTATAATGCATTTAAAAATTGAAGTAACTGTTTTTTTGCTGACAAACTTTTAGATGTGTGTGTCTGTGTTTGTGTGTGTGTGTGTGTGTGTGTGTTTGTGTGTGTGTGTGGGGGGGGGGGGGGGGGTAAGAGTGTTCTTGCAAACAAAATTTCTGAATAAATGGAAAATTTTATTTTTTGTGTGAAAGACATAGTGCGTGAATGTTGATTGGAACAAGCTTAGAGAGCTCATTTTAATGTGAAGTCATAAAGCTGTGTTTTACGTACGAAATTCTGGAATAACTAAAAAAATTGCTTTTTTGACTCAAAAAGCATGGTGTGCGACCTCTCATTGGAATGAGCTCAAAAAGCTCATTCCAATGGGGTATTTACAAGCGATAAGTACATGTATGTTTAAGAGACAAAAATTAAAATTTGAATAGCGATTTTTGCGAAGAATGCTGACAAGTTTTGGCAGTTATGCTGGTAAAAAGGTAAGATATGCAAAGTGGTTGTTTTTTAGAGGCGACATTTAATTAAGGGGAATTAACCCTTGATTACTGAGGTAACTTCTGAAAGTACTGAAATTTCATGAAGCAATGTGAATAACAGACAACAGTTGCCTAAAAATTTCATGAATAACTAAAATTTTTATTCCTTTGTCTCGAAAACATGGCATATGACCTTTGTTGCAATGAGCTGAATGCATGTGTTCCAATGAGGGGGTCATAAAATTTGAACGGAGATTTGTGTGAATAATGCATTAGTACTGCTAGATTTGGGTAAACGGTTCACCCTGGATACCACCCCTTCTATAGTAGATCTTTTCTGCAAATTTTGTCTAAGATTCTATCAACTTTACAAATAAATACGTTCATGAATCACAATCAGATCCTAAGGAAGCTGCACACCAAATAAAAATTCTCAGTGCTGTGCAGTTTTGGAGATATGGGCGTTTTAAATTTTTTCTATTTTTAGCTCCTGCGGTTCCCACGGGGCTGCGGGAAAAATTTTTTTTTGCATAAATCAAGTACTCATGACCCAATAAGCCCTCACATAAAATTTGGTTCAAATCAGCCTCTCGGTTTGGAAAATAGAAATTTTGGGCGGGGCAAAAAATTTTGCCCCTCTCATAACAACGCCAAGTATAGCCCCACAAACTTCTCTTGAACAAATCTGAGTCTACACCTCAAAAGGAAGCTGCACACCAAATATCAAGTCTCTGCTACTGCTGGTTCATGAGAAGAAGATTTACAAAGATTTTGGTGCCCCTTGGGGGCGTGGCACCACCCAGGAGGAGGGGCAACTTCATTTGAACAAATCTGAATTGGCATTAGGTAATAAACATTTAGCCAACATTTGAATAAAATTGGGCTAGTGGTTTAGGAGGAGTAGTCGATAATGTAAAGTTAACGCCGGACGGACGACGACGGACGACGGACGCCGGACGACGGACAGAAAGTGATTAGTAAAGCTCCCCTTGAGCTTCGCTCAGGTGAGCTAAAAACAACCACTCCCTATATGAATCAGATACAAACACTAATAAAAAAGCCACCACTCCCCATATGAATCAGATACAAACACTAATCAAAAAGCCACCACTTCCATATGAATCAGATACAAGCACTAATAAAAAAACAACCACTCCCTATATGAATCAGATACAAACACTAATAAAAAAGCCACCACTCCCCATAAGAATCAGATACAAACTCTAATCAAAAAGCCACCACTCCCCATATGAATCAGATACAAACACTAATCAAAAAGCCACCACTTCCATATGAATCAGATACAAGCACTAATAAAAAAACAACCACTCCCTATATGAATCAGAGACAAACACTAATAAAAAAGCCATCACTTCCATATGAATCAGATACAAACACTAATCAAAAAGCCACTACTCCCCATATGAATCAGATACAAACACTAATCAAAAAGCCACTACCATATGAATCAGATACAAACACTAATCAAAAACCACTACTCCCCATATGAATCAGATACAAACACTAATCAAAAACCACTACTCCCCATATGAATCAGATACAAACACTAATCAAAAAACCACCACTCCCATATGAATCAGATACAAACACTAATCAAAAAGCCACCACTCCCCATATGAATCAGATACAAACACTAATCAAAATGCCACCACTCCCATATGAATCAGATATAAACACTGATCAAACTAATCAAAAAGCCATGGCTCCCCATATGAATCAGATACAAACACTAATCAAAAAGCCACCACGCCCCATATGAATCAGATACAAACACTAATCAAAAAGCCACCACTCCCATATGAATCAGATACAAACACTAATCAAAAACAACCACTCCCCAAATGCATCAGATACAAACACTAATCAAAAAAACAAGCACTCCCCAAATGAATCAGATACAAACACTAATCAAAAAGCCACCACTTCCATATGAATCAGATACAAACTCTAATCAAAAAGCCACGACTCCCCATATGAATCAGATACAAACACTAATCAAAACGCCACCACTCCCATATGAATCAGATATAAACACTGATCAAACTAATCAAAAAGCCATGGCTCCCCATATGAATCAGATACAAACACTAATCAAAAAGCCACCACTCCCATATGAATCAGATACAAACACTAATCAAAACACCACCACTCCCATATGAATCAGATATAAACACTGATCAAACTAATCAAAAAGCCATGGCTCCCCATATGAATCAGATACAAACACTAATCAAAAAGCCACCACTCCCATATGAATCAGATACAAACACTAATCAAAACGCCACCACTCCCATATGAATCAGATATAAACACTGATCAAACTAATCAAAAAGCCATGGCTCCCCATATGAATCAGATACAAACACTAATCAAAAAGCCACCACTCCCCAAATGAATCAGATACAAACACTAATCAAAAAGCCTCTACTCCCATATGAATCAGATACAAACACTAATAAAAAAAGCCACCACTCACCATATGAATCAGATACAAACACTAATCAAAAAGCCTCTACTCCCATATGAATCAGATACAAACACTAATAAAAAAAGCCACCACTCACCATATGAATCAGATACAAACACTAATAAAAAAGCCACCACTCCCCATATGAATCAGATACAAACACTAATCAAAAAGCCTCTACTCCCCATATGAATCAGATACAAACACTAATCAAAAAGCCACCACTTCCATATGAATCAGATACAAACACTAATCAAAAAGCCACTACTCCTATATGAATCGGATACAAACTCTAATCAAAAATCCACCACTTCCATATGAATCAGATACAAACACTAATCAAAAAGCCACTACTCCTATATGAATCAGATACAAACACTAATCAAAAATCCACCACTTCCATATGAATCAGATACAAACACTAATCAAAAAGCCATCACTTCCATATGAATCAGATACAAACACTAATAAAAAACAACCACTCCCCATAATCAGATACAAACACTAATCAAAAAGCCACCACTTCCATATGAATCAGATACAAACACTAATCAAAAAGACACCACTCCCATATGAATCAAGATACAAACTCTCATGTGCTAACCCAAGAGCCAATATGAACCCTGACTGGCCAGGGCTATGACCTGCCATGACATACTACGCTGGCATATTTATAATTCATTGGACCACTAGTTCATATACATCATTTTATCATTAGCTTAGTAATAACGTGATACAAACAAAAACATTGTCAAATGTGAACAAAAACAATGATTAGATACGGCGGAGATTAGTTTTTTTTTAATTCAGAAGCAGTTTTAGTCATAGTTTTAAAGTGCATGAATACTGCAGTGATACTGAACAAAAGTGAAAGTGTTAAGTATCGAAATTCAAAATCAAATGAGGTGCTCACATTTTGAGAAGATTCAAAACTTATATAGTGATATTAACCCTTTACCTAACAAATCGTCCAATCGTGCGTACATTTTCAAATCAACTGGTAGAGTGCTGGATGCCCATTTTTGGGCTTTATTCTGAAGTGCAGGTGCTTCAGCTTAAATGCATCATTTTAGTTGGATGAGCTTCATATTTATTTATTTATTGGGGTTTAATGACACCTTTAACAGCTAGTGTCACCTCGTGTTGGACAGTTTTACAGGTGGAGGAAGCCAGAGTACCCAGAGGGAACCACCGAGCAATGGCAATCAACTTCCAGACTCCCCAACATACTGACCCTGCACAAGCAGGGTTAGCATTGGTTGAAGACAGGTGCACCTTCAATGTGCAGTACGCCTCAGTACACAATGCCACCATGCCTCCACATGGGCAATTGGGATTAAGTGCCTTGCCAGAGCTTAATATTACTTTTGAAGTTAAATAGTTTTGTCTGTCAGGATTTGCCTTGTTACAATTAATTTGAGAGTCCCTATAGGCACTCCCTAATCAACTGTAACAAGGCAACAACACATGAACAATCTTTGATGACCAAAAATAATTCAGAACTCTACCAGTTTAGCAGTTAAAAAAATATATTCTTCAAAAAAATGTCAACAAAACCATAACATGTGAGCCCTCATTGAAATGAGCTCATCAAGCTTGTTCCAATGCGGGATCTCTTGATATGGTTTTGTTGAAATTTTTTTAAATATATTTTTTTTTAACTACTTAATTTGTAAATTACGTGGGCAGATGCGGCCGATTCGTCATTTTAAAAACCAATTATTAAAATAATAAATAGAGGATATCTCATGTTTTTGAGTGGATACCAAAAATTATCTCATGAGTGACCTTGACAAATGTTTATTAACGCGAGTGAAAATAACCATTTGTCTCAGTCATGAGTGAGATAATTTTCGGTATCCACTCAAAAACACTAGATTTTCTTATTATTATATGCTTTTTCTAAGAATCTGATCATTCCTATCGATAATTCAACTCATTTCAATCCTGAATTGATGCATGAAAGTAAACAGCTGATGAGCAGTGATATGCGGAAGTGATTTGATCGATACTCAGAACAGGTAGCGTCTTGCAATCCGATTCAGCTGGCGAGTTTCATGCATCAATTCAAGGTGAATACGTGTTGAATTATTGCTGGAAATGATTGGTATCCACTCAAAAACACTAGATTTTCTTTTCATTACAGTGTAGCCCACTTTATTGGTTATCTCTTAACTGAATAACCCTGTTAATTGAATAAAAAATCTTGTAACCTGTCGAGAAATTACAATGACTCTCCCCAGTTTTCCTTTTTTTATAGACCAATTTGGCCTCAGTACATCCAATACAGGCATTTAATCTATTATATCTTGTTTGAAAGAGCACATGAAGCTCTGTCAAACAAGATATAATAGAATAAATACTAAGTTTACCTCTAGAATACAGGAAAGTGACACAATTCCTGTTAATTGAATACTCCTGTTAATTGAATAATTTTCATTGGCAAAGTGGCTATTCAATTAACAGGGTTCCACTGTATATGTTTTGAGAACAAACTGATAATTTTCAGTGATAATTTGACTTGTATTCACCTTGAAGCTTGCTTTGAAAGCTGTGAAAGTGAAAATTTCTTTATCTTCCCAGCAGGGCATATGATTTCTATCTTTCCGCAATTTTTTCGATAATCTATCGTTTAGCATATAATAAATTTGGATATCTTATGCACTGGGTAAAGGGTTAAACTTGTTTATAAACAGTTGATACACTCACCACCCTTAAGATGCTACCCACCTCCACCTCCAAAAATTTATATATATTTAATTACCCACTTATTATTTATGTTCTTTTTTTGATAAGTAAATGTTAAAATACTGGTACATTTTGTTCTGCCCTTTTAAAAAGAAATACATAAAGATTTAAGGCCCCAAAAGTAGATCTTCTGTTTCTCAGGTCATTATTTCTAAAATTGCATGCGGGCGAGCGTTTTTTTATTTTATTTTTTATTTCTGTAATTATTTCTTTGCCATCAAAAGTTCATGTTCTTGGCCTCAAAATTACAAAATTGCATGGATGGTGGCGTATTTCATCCCTTGAGTGCAAGAAGGCTTTGCAATGCTAAAGCATTGCAAAGCCTTCTTGCACTCAAGGGACAAATTTATAAAAATTTTAACTTGGTCAAAATATCAGACATAAACCATTTAGTTTTTATTTTTTTTCAGTTTACATTGGTTATAAAAAAGAGAGCATGCGGCAGACAAAAGACCATACCGGAGGGCTTAAGAAACAGATTTTAAATTTTTTTAGGCCTAACCTTAAAACCGGCATTGAATAGCAACGGCCATCTTTTTAGATGATGATGAAATCTTGACTTAACATGCTTACAACAATCTATGTGTTACCAACTTGTCAAAATGTTCAAAGGTATTATGTTAAATCAAGTCACAGGCCTATCTGTTTTGTTTTGATAGTGGCATATTTCCAAGCACCAGGGCAATGCTCATCCAATCTCTGTAAATAAATTAATTTTGGGTGTGGTAAGCCAAGCTTACCTTCCACTGCATTCTTGGTCCACTCGAGGAAGAGGATTCTAAAATGGGTATTTGTATTTGGTAAAGCCCAAAATTATTCCCTTGACTCTGTGAGTGACAATGAGGAGATTGTTAATAAGTTATTACATGGAATACGCAACCATTTGGGTACATTTGAGTGAACTTCAATTTCCAAGATGGCAGAAGCTTGAACTGGAATGTAGAATGATGGACAAACTGACACACCAAAATACAAACAGAAAAACATGCAACACTGACACAAAGAAACATGAGCAAGCAGATAGACAGATGGACTGTTGATGAATACAAAGTATCCACTTCTCATCTGATAATATTTTGAAAGAAAAACAAACCTACTGGACTTCATGTCACATTAGGCTATAATGCTTCACAAAAAGTGAACTTCACCTCATTACAGTCTCAATCACAAAAACTTTATAACGAATCTCTGGTACTGAATCTAGACAGAGTAAGTTCAGAAGGAACAAGTTGGCACAGCCAGCAGATGCTCCCCCACATGCAAATTGATGGAAACAACATATACTGATTTTTTTCAAATGCAGAACTGTGAAATGGAAGGACAAGGATAACAGTACACAGTAAACCTGTATTAACCCTTTACCCAAAGTAACGGCCAAACCGGCCAGTGCTATTCTCAAAGATCAGCAATTAATTTTCATTATTTTTTTCATTTTTTGTCTCATAAACATAGGTTAGGACCCCTTGTTGGAACGACCTCGTTGAGAATGTGTCGTCTGCTTTTCATGTTAGGTAAAGGGTTTTATTAAAAGCTCCTTGGGAAGGATATACTGGCCTTTGGAGACAGGTCACTGCTTAATCAGGGTGAAAATATAAGCAGGTTGATTATACATGCCCTAGGCATTTAATAAGATATCATAAGAAATGTTTTATCACTTTACCAATTTGCCACATTTCAAGGGGCATAACTCTGGAACAGTAAAGGACCTAAGGGTGAAAATTGACCTTGACCTGCATTTCATGGTAGGTAGTAATGTTGCAAAATTATAAGGCCCTACATCAAAGTTAACTAGAATTATCATGTGGAAATTATTGATTTTACCATTTTGACTTAAAAAGGGGCATAACTCTGGAACAGGAAATGCCATAAGTGAAAATCGAACTTCACCTGCATTTCATTTTTTTAACTCTCTTCTCTGAATCAATAAAAGGGGCTCTGAATTATTACTGTTTTTTCTGACTATTTTGGGAAAGGCCACAGAGGACCTTCAATGTGAAAATTTACCCTCCATGGGAAGAAATTTAGAATTTTGAAAATGTATAAAAAGTTATTGTTTCAGTCACGTTCCTTAACTCTTTGCATGCTGCTGGCAGATATTCCTGCCCAGCACAGGGATTCTCTTATCACTGATATAAGTATAATTTGGGCACATGTAATCATATTTTCACCCTACAAATTGAATGGAATTTTTCAACAATGAGTTCTTCTGTTACATTTAGATTAATTTTTCAACAAATCTAGTCATGGCTGCTTTACAGCAGCCATGACCAGATTTGATGAAAAATATCATGAAAATACTCAGCGGATTAAGAGTTAGATGTAATGACAGCTTATCCCTAGTAAATGCTGACAGTTCAGAACAGGTTCTTCAACATGGAATGGCTTCCGGACGATAATAAAAATATTATAGCAGTTTGTTTGTTTATTTAATGGGATTTAATGACACTTTCAACAGCTAGGATTACATTGTGTCAGACAGTTTTATTGGTGAAGGAAGAAAGAGTACCTGGAGAAAACCACCAAGCAGTGGCAAGCATCTCTCAGGCTCTCCAACCTACTAACTTGGCACAAATAGAGTTAACAGCAGTTGAAGGCTAATGCACCATCAAAGTATGCCTGAGTATGCAGTGCCACTGTACCCCAACACATGGCCAATCAGGACTGAGTGTCTTACCCAAGGAGACGATTAGAGCTGAAATGGTTAACCATTTAATCGATTAATCAATGATCAAAATCTTGATCAATCCAAAAAGTAATTGATCGATTAACTGTTACTTTTGAACTACTGTATGAGATGGATTAGCAAAGGAACATACTTGCTCTAAAACAGACAAACATTGTCACACTGACTCACATCAATTATATGAGACAGAGTAAAGCATGCAAGTTACTTGCTGACATATACTTTTTTACTTGCATGATCAAATGGTCATTCTTAACCCTTTACCTATTGCAGGTAGAAGACGATACTTGCAAAATAAATTCATGAATTACTAAAAATTTTCAATTTTTGTCTCCAAAACAGAGCTTATGAACCCCCATTGGAACGAGCTCAATGAGCCCGTTCCAATGAGGGGTCATAAGCTATGTTTTTGAGATAAAAATTGAAAACATAATAAATTTGAATGGAGATTTTTGTATATAGGCCTAGTCGGTTTTGTTTGTTACGTTTTGTAAAGGATTCATGCTGTAAATCATCAACGGTATGGCAATTATTTAGATATTTATTTGGACAGGTGATCAACTGGTTATCCAAGGTTAATCATTGTGTTTAATCGACCATGAAAACCCGTAACCATTCCCGCTCTAGAGACAATACAGTTTCCACTCACTAGGATCGAATCATTGACCTTTTGGATTTAAGTCCAATGCTCTGACCACTGAACTACTATGCTCCCACCCTAGCAATGGTTTCTAGTCACGTCTTGGCTGAAAATCACTGCCCACCAACTAGGCCTACATTTTATGGTGTAGAAGAATTTATGGAAAACTGTTCAAGATTTAATGCTCATTGTATGTTAGGGAATTGGGAATTAGAAGCTGTTAGCTGGAAAATATATTGGTATTAGGTAGAGCTGTAGGTTTTAAATTTCTTGTTCGGTTTCGGTTTTGGTTTTTCAGGTGGAGTAAAACCTCGGTTCGGTTCGGTTTTCGGTTTGTTCATGAGGCCAAGTAAAATTCAACAAAACTCGATTCTTATGTCCGGAGTCATAACTGAATGGTAGTGAAAATGAGTGAAACTCAATGAATGCCCGAAATAAGCTATAATACATGAAGAATCAGGAAGGCCAATATAATAATTACCTAAATATACAGAACTTTTATTGTGCTTGGCCATTTTTCGAGGTCTGACACCTACACGCAACTTGAGGAAAGCTGCAAACCCAACTAAACTAAAATGTCGGAAATTCACCGAATGTAGCCTTCCCATAGTAGTGAGAGTACCCAGACACTGCCATTGGCAGTGTCTGGGTACTCTCACTACTCTGGGATGGCTACATTCTGTGAATTTCTGCAGCAAGAGAGTATTTAATAAAAAACGAAAAACCTTAGATTACAGGATGTCGACGGTTTCGGTTTCGGTTTTTTAAAAAAACTAAAAACCTCGGTTCGGTTTCGGTTAACCTACAGCTCTAGTATTAGGGTCACTTTTTGCAACTTTGCCTACAACATGACTGCAACATAGGTAAGAAGTCAAGTTTAGCCAATTGTTTATACCTATGCAACCCACTTAAATGACCTCCACATCAAGCATTGATTACTTGGTCCTATTTTACCAGTAAAGCTGAATTTTTAACTGAAAGAGTGTTGTGAGCCCATATTTGGAGTTTACTCTGAAGTACATGCACAGTGGAACCCTGTTAATTGAATAGCCACTTTGCCAATGAAAATTATTATTGGGAGCGCGGTGGCTCAGTGGTAGACTGTTGGATTTCTATGCTAGAAGTCCTCAGTTCGATCCCCGTCTGGGATGACTCACGTTGTGTCCTTGGGAGAGGCACTTTATCCTGGTTGCCTACACATGGACATGATGACGCCGTGTACTACGGTGTACTGCACATCGATGATACACATGTTTTCAACCACTGTAACCCTGCTTGAGCGGAGCTTGAACAGAGTTAGAATGTTGAGGAGCTGACAGTTGCTCATTGATGCTCGGTGGTTCTCCCCGGGTACTCCGGCTTCCTCCACCCATAAAACTGTCATGGTCACAATTAGCCATTGTGCAAGTATGCGACCTTAAACACCAATAAATAAATGAATAATAATGAAAATTATTCAAATTAACAGGGATTGTGTCACTTTCCTGTATTCTTGAGATAAACATAGCATTTATTCAATTATATCTTGTTTGACAGAGCTCCATGAGCTCTGTCAAACAAGATGTAAGAGATTAAATGCCTGTATTGGATGTCCTGAGGCCAAATAAACAAAGGAAAACTGGGGAGAGTCAGGGTAATTTCTTGACAGGTTACAAGATTTTTTATCCAATTAACAGGAATTTACTCTATAACCTATATTCAATTAACAGGTCAAATTTGTACATGAGGTATGGTAAATGGTTTGTGTTAGAAAATTATATTCAATTAACAGGGTTATTCAGTTAAGGGATATCCAATTAAGTGGGCTCCACTGTACGACAACTTATATTGCTTATATTCAGTGGCTATACTTTACCTGATCTTTGAAGTGATATTATTTAGTCTGTTAGTATTTGCCTTGTTACAATTTATGGGAGAGTGCCTATTGGCACTTTCCAATGAATTGTAACAAAGTAGACATGCGAACAAATTCTGAAGACCAAAAACAATTTAGCCCTCTACCAATTAACACAGTAATGAGTACTTCTCCCCTTCCTGGGGGTTCCCACAGGGGAAGCTTGGTAAAATGTATACAAAAATTCATTGGAAATGGGTCTCGAAATCACATCCTGTAGACCTTTAGGAAAATGTATTTATTTATTTATTGGTGTTTAAGGTCACATATTTTTGCACAATGGCTAATCATGACCACAACATGAGTATAAATTCAAGACCAGGGCTGAGCGTTAATGAGCCATGTTGCCCATTTTAAAGAGGGGTTGCACCTCCCAAGCATTGGTGACTGGGTCCTATTTTACCAGTAAAACATAGCCTGTTTACCCCATTAAACAGGCACTGCTTCACTTCCCGGGGTTCCCGCGGGGAAGGAAAATGTATGTATCACATACAAAGAAGCAACGCTGAAACAAAAGTATGGACAGGCACTGTGCAATTCTCTGGCTTTATGACAGGTCAGCCTTGTTGTGCACACCAAATTCCTTTATAATGAAGACAAAAATATACAATACCAGTTCTCTGGGAACAATAAATCTCTCATCCACTAGCTCTTGTCTTGAGATCTTGATATTGACAAGAGTACCCTTTGTAATATTCCGTAACACTGCTACGGCATCAAAATGGGATTTTTCTGTCATGTCAACTCCATTTACCTATTGAAAGACAAATAACATTAACTATTACTTGTTTTTGACAGTCACTGTGGTCTATTCTAGGTGGGCATGGTCGTCTACTTGGCCTTGGTTTTACGCATGAAAGGGACCAAAAACTTGGGCAGGCATACTTATTTTCAGGATTGATTAAGTTTCCTTTTTTTTCTTTTTATTGGGTATTTAACTTTTAACCTGCTGGGCATTTTAAATGTATTTTCTATCAAATCTTGTCTGTGAGGTAGCTATGACAAGATTTGATGAAAAATTCAATATGAGTTATCTCTGCAGACATGTATGGTATATGGAGATTTAATACCTGGATGTCGGTTTTTAAACACCGAGCCACAGGCGAAGTGTTTAAATGAGACATCCAGATATTAAATCTCCATATACCATACATGTCGGCGGAGATAACGTTTTTGTCCCGTTTGAAACACAATAAAAACATAGTGAAAATAAATTTGGAGATGCATTTCTCACGCTCCGCTAATTGTTCTGTTTTTACAAATGCAGAAGACAACAGATAGAGTTACACCCCTTGGGTCAATAAGGAAACAAGTAAACAGTATTTTGTTGACATATCGTCCCCTGAGTTCCAATGTGACATTGGAACTGAGGGGACGATATTTGCTCTTATTTTATTTTTCTCAAGTTGTTTCATTTAATTATTCGCCTATTTAATTTATAACAGCAAAATATGATCAAATTTTTGGAAATCTGATGATATTTGTGACTATTTTCTGGTTTTTTGGTTTGATTTTTATACCGAGGCGAGAGAATGCAAAAAGCTTTCATTTAAACCATATACCCCTGATGTTTCGCATGCACTTATATCCTGGATGTTGCATGCTCTCATAGACCTCGGATGTTGGGTGCACCCTTTGCCAAGGCATTCTGACCAATCAAAAGATAGAATTTATCGGGAGAAAGGGACAATACAATTAAATTCAAGAAATTACCAAACAAAATGTTAAATGTTAATAGAATTTATTGGGGAAAATTTGATTATTCTTATTTTGGTAGCAAGAGATTTTCTGTCCTGGACAGGAATATCCGCCAGCTGCATGCAAGGAGTTAAGGTCACTCTTAGCATATGTGGATATATCATGACCGTCCAACAAGTATAAAATGAAGTTTAGCCAATCATGTCTATACATGCTGCCTCAATTTAGAGGACCAGACACAATTTTTGCAAATAGATGTGATATCAGCAGCTTCACCACAACTGCTGCTCAGATAAAGCAGAAAGGTCAAAAAGTTAAAAAATTTATAGTAATTTATATATTTTTTATACTTACCAATGACCCAGACATAGCTGGTGCTAACTCTTAAAATATAGGGCCAAACACAAATTTTGCCCCCCAATCCCCAAAATTTGCATCTAAAACTAAAGAAAACATGTCCTGAAAGGCCCTCCACACCTCGCCCCCACTGCGCATGCGCAGTGTCCAGGACGTTCCGAAATTGGCGCCATTTATCATTCTAATAACCAGTGCCTGGTAAGCGCTATGTACTCAGCGGGGAGGCAAGAGTTCCCAACTCCTGGGAGGGCCATCCCCGTCTGGGTCATTGGTAAGTATAAAAAATATATAAATTACTATAAATTTTTTAACATTTTTATACTGTACCAATGACCCAGACATAGCTGAATAGTAAAAAGGCTGGAGGGCCAAGGACATAGAGCAAAATGGAATACGCTCAATAAAATAAAATAGAGTCATCCCCTGTAGGGAAAAGAAGTAATAGGCCTTACATGTATCTTTCTTATTTATGATAAATTAGAAAGATACAACACCTTCCAAAAATTGAGCTTCATACATCCATGTACTCTATTAATATCCAATAATCCTTATACTAATAATTTTTAAAGTAAGCCAATAATAAAGTAAGTCTAGAGAATAGAGACTCTTATACTCCTAAAAGTGTGTGAGAATTGCATAATCATGTCCGTTGACATATGCAATATTCAAAAGCTATACTTTAAAAACTAAGACTTGAATGAATTTTATAAACTTAAACTTCTCACTAAACAACCATCCCAATAACAGCTCAGAATTACTAACTCCGGAGGAGGTATCCCCTTGTTTTCATAGTAAAAACAGGTGACCCAAGGGAACACCCTCCCCCCCCCCCTTTTTCTTGCCCTGGGTCAAATAGCCCAGAGCGAAGAGGGCAGCCGAACGGAGACACTGCCGAAACAGACAGCCTACCTAGCTATAGTAGCAACTGTTAAGTGAATGACATTCTGAGCAGTAGATAATAGACCTAACAATAGAGGCCTCCAGAAATGGACTCGATATTTCTGAGATAAAATTCATGAATGGATGGCTGAGCGCAATGAGCAGCCTTCAAAAATCTATAATAGCAACACTATTAATGTAAGCCCAAGAAGTAGAAGAACTCTTACTTCAAGAGCCGAAATCTTAAGCACAACTGCTAAGCCAATGATATACCATAAGCAGTACGCTAGTTAATAGAATCGATTAACAATAAAATGGAGCGTAACGTCCTTCTACTAGACATCAAAGACAGAAGAAGCTTACGCCCTTGTAATAAACAGATATCTGTTTATAAATACATAAACTGTACCCGGAAAGAGTAAAGGCCTATGCCCATACGAAGACGGAAGGACCTTAAAATAATAGGTTCCGGATAATAGGAGCCTAACTCTTATGCAACAATCCAACCTAAATAGTAACGGAAGTATTGATTCCGAAACTATGAAAGTGAAAATCATCCATCGATAGTGCATGAAACTCACTGACTCTACAGTAAAAGAGAAACCAACAGAATTACTGTCTAAAAGGTCAGAATTTGAAAACTACTGTTTCCAGAGGCTCAAATGATTACTTAGCTAAATAAGAACCGAAGTTAAAATCCGTATAGGAATTTAATCTAAAGATTCTAAGTCTATTTATCAAAAAGTTACTAACTGACTTAGATAAAGAGACAAAAGACTCAATTGTAAACTATAGTAGAGTGCATAGGTATGAGGTAACATAAACCTATAACCTAAATAACAACAGGCTGCAGTAGATCTTGTGAAACAAGTATACTAAAAACTAGCAATGCGTAGTATGGAGGGATCAACCATATGAACATAATGATCCCTACACCACGACGGAAGAGCCTCCACTTTAGTCGCATAGAATAGCGAAGAAGAGGATCTCCTATAGTAAGAAATCGCGTCCAAAGCTCGTCCAGTACAGTGCTTACAATGCAATACGGACCACACAACGGAATACATGAAGGTTGCGACCTTGCTGGTTGTGATAAAGATGACACGATTTACCCAGTGAAAAAAGATCCTCACATAGAGGAAGATTTCACGTTAAGATCCACAGTAGACAAGAGAGTAAATTACTCATGATCTCTGTGAAGATAGAGATGCTATCAACAGAAATGTATTGTGGTTGTTTATCTTAGCAATACCTGCTAAAACAACAGCGCCGGAGGATACGCGTATCCTATCATTGCGTCCTATAGATCAATAGAGCGTTAACAGTATTAGCTCAGAGATCTGGACAAGCCAACACATACGTCTGCAATTGATTAGCAAGCTGTGTCATAATAAAACATCATTGGGCGCTCCCATAGATAGCAAATCTGATTAAATACTTGTTTGTTGAGAGTCCATTCTGACAGCAACAAGCGACCCGTAAGAGAACGGGAGTGCGATAAAACAATCAGACGACCCCGAATATGACGGACCAAAACTGAACTTGGTGTACTATAACCAACAGACGGATTCTTTCCATTAAATTGAATAACGGAAACGAAAGAGTGCCTCCCTGGTTCCGGAGATACGCCACTACTGTCGAATTAAAGGACAGGAATTTGGGCATGCATTTCTGAATAATGTTCATGCAATGACATAAAGCAAGCCTAAAAAACATTATTCCGCGGAAGTTAAACTGATAGCTAAAAGACTGCGGAACCCAAAGACCCTGGCACTTCGAATCCGTAGGGATCAGTATATATCCCAATCTGTTTGACTGGCAACCGTCATAACAGCCACACTAGGGTCCGGCAACTGCGGCGGCACTCTCTGAGTCAACCACCGAATGTTTGCCCCAGTCTGAATCTCTTGTAACAGTAGATAGACAAGAGAATGTATAAACCAAGCAATTCATGGATTGCCGGAAAGTTGCCGTCGAAGAGAAGCTCCTCCGAGAACGAAGCGACTCTGAGAGAGTTCTTAACCTACTATCCACGCGTGGATGTAGCTAGGGCTGCATCACGTCTAAACACTCCAATCAGCCACTGAAGGGCGGAGTTATACGTGGACAAAATACTGCCCTCAAAAGAAATTACATTGAGAATAATATCCCGTAAATCTTTTCTTGAAGACGTAATGATAACGCCTCAGTAAGGCGGATTACGTATAATAAAGCGTCTAAGTTAAGTCTACTATACATAATGTCGTTCCCAATATTGAAATTGGAAAAGACATAAACGGCGAAAAAGAATATATGCAGTCTTTAATCACACCGTCTAGACGCATATGAACTCTCGGTTTGCCCTGCTCTGCCAAAATAAACTATATGTAAAAAAGATAAAATGGCAGAAATGAGCCACGCGGACAAGAAACTAAACTATCATGCTTAGTAGCAGGCTTGTATATATATATATAATATATAGCGTCGAAAAATAAAACACATGTTGTAATGACAATATTGGACTGCGTCGGTAAGTCAGGGACAAAGTCCCTGTACCGATCGAAAAATCCGAGTCCAATGACGCTATAAGTCTCTTATCCAAGATCGCAGCAATGAAGTCCGAAAAATAATCACTGGAAGAAATGCCAGAAGATATGAAAGGCATCTTCCGATACTACTAAAGGGAAAACTCGAAATCTTTCGAATCCCTTTCGCCATCCTGTCGGACCCTATAAAGCGTTCGGTCGTCCGTAGCTTGATGCAACCGCGGACCGCACCGACCCAGCGCCGTCGGATAATTCCTGATTCGACCGAGAAACCGTCAATTGCTGGGATGCTGCGAAACAACTGTGCTAACTCGGATAGCACGTCCGTCACCGAGGCCTGAGGAGCAGCGGTCTTACGATGCATTGCCGCAGGAAGCTCCGAGATCGTTACCCCGTGCATACTTCCAATATGCGAGCGAACGGAGTGTATAGGCCTCGTGTCCCTTGGCTACCGGATGGCGCGACCTATTCGCTGTGGAATCACTGAATGCCGAAACTGATCGGATACTCGAGGTCACGTAGCCAATGTGCGGTCGTGTGCCCTGCTGTGAGGATGAGGAAGCATTAAAGACAGTCTCTCGGACTGTCAATATAACGGAGCGTCCCGAGCAACGGACATATGCTCCGAATGTAAAATATCTGAACCACAACATGCGGTCCCCTATGTTGTTGGCTTCCTCCGATCTGTCCTCAATCTGCCGTCACTGGGTGAGTACTAAAGTAATTAAAGTGCTCGCATCACCCAAATCTCCTTCCTAGACCGCAACGGACGAACCCGGCAGCCGAACCATTCGATGAATGTATGCTACACCGGGTGAGCTAGCGAATGTCATTCCGTAAGCGATAGACATATTCCATGAGCACTTATTGCCGCTAACTCTTCATTAACTATGACGACAGAGGCACACTTTTGAAAGACATCTCCATAACTCTTCGAACAAGAAACCAGAAATGCTTGGATAGCAAGCATAAAATAATAATATATATAGCGTCGTTCAATAATTCGAAAGTTTGTGTGACATTATTGGATTATGTCGGAACTGAGGGACGATCTCCCTGAACCGAACCAAAAATTTCTAAGTCCACCGACGCTATCAGTTTCTTATCCGGCATCGCAGCATATGTTGTTCCGAAAGGGAAAGCTTGAAATCCACCGAATCCCTTTCGGTATCCCGTCGGACCGGATGAAACTTTCGGACGTCCGTACCCGCTTCCGCGGAGCGTCCCGACCCAGCATCGTCGGATAAAATATATGCGACAGATTCAGTTGATGCCGGGATGCTGCGATAAACTGTGCTATTAAGGAAAGCACGTCCGTTCCCGAGGCCTGTGCCGTAGTGGACTTACGATGCATTGCCGCTGGAAGCTCCGTGTACGTTGACTCCCGCACACTTCCTATGCGAACGTCCGGAGTCTGCAGGCCTCGAGTCCCCGGCTACCGACCCAGCGCTGTCGGATAATTCTCGATCCGACACCGTTTCTGTCGGCTGCTGGGATGCTGCGATAAGCTGTGCTATGTGCACAAGAATGTCCGGCGTCGAGACCTGCGGAGGCGCAGTCTATCGGTGCTTCGCCGAGGGCAGCTCCGCATCAGATGGCTCCCGCATACTTCCTATGCGAACGTCCGGAGTCCATCGGTCTCGAATCCCTGGCTGCCGGATGGTGTGACCTGGTCGCCGAAGAATCCTTGATCGGCGAAGCTGGTAATATATCGGCGGTCACGCAGCCAAGGTGCGGTCGTGTGCGCTGATGAGAAGAGGAAGCCTTAGCAGTCTCAGCGGACTGCCTATACAACGGAGCGTCCCGAGCGACGGACGTATGCTCCGCTAACAACACATTTGTACCACAACATCTGGGGCCAGATGTTGTTGAACGAGAGAGGGGCCTCTCTCGCTTGCCGTCCGGATGGACCGGAACGAGCTATGAACCGGACTAAAAGGCTTCCTCCGTTCTCCCTCCGATCCGCCGTCACTGGGTGTGCATTAAGTTAATTTTATAGTGCTCGCATCACCCCAAAATTCCTTCTAGACCGCAACGGACGAACCCGGCTGCCGAACCATTCGGTGAATGGACGCTACACCGGGCGAGCTAGCGGACGTCAAAGGCCGTCGAACCTACTAGGGTCCTCTTAGGCAATTGGCGTATTACATGAGCACTTTTCCGCTAGCCCTTCATTAATTGTGACGACGGAGGCACACTGTTGGAAGACATCACAGATACATCACCCTAATCTTGATCGTCTGAAATAGAAATTGATAAAGTAGAGTGACCCTGCGGGGAAAGGACCGGAGTGTCCAAATCCCCAACAACATACCGTGACATACGCTTCCCATATTGTCATCGAAATCATACGATACAGAACAGGAGTTAATGCGAGTACACTGACCACATATAGAATGATAATAAGGTCAGAGGAAGACTTCCTCCTAAAACAATTGATCAATATCCTTTCAATGAGAAAAGAAAACAAGTCCTGGTACTCGCACTAACCCCTGGCAATCAAATACATAATAATAATATGATCCATTAATATAGAAAAAATAATTGAAATCAAAATATTTTGAAAAAATATTTTTTCAGAACAGCCCAAGTTTCTGAAAAGTAACGTTGAGCCCCAATGGATCCCAAGCCTAAGTGTGGACAAAAATTTTAAAAATATTTTAAACAATTTATTCAACACTTACGAACAATAATAATGTATCTAGTTATGATTAAAATAACATAAAGATATTATTATTTAGAAATCCCCCCCTCACACAGAGGGCTGTTGTAAATGTAAACAATGAGTGTAAAAACACTAAAATAAGACTCCAGGCACCCAGGCCCGAAATCAGTTACCAAAAATACACCATCTGATGCAAAACAGAGACTTCCAGGGAAGAAACTGCAGAACATCAGATGGTAGATGCAGAACACAACGCCTAACCACCCGTAGGTGAAGACGTAAACATGGGGAAAGAACAGAATTCATTCTGTTATTAAGCTAAAACTCCCAAGAAATTTTAGTAATAATAATTACAGAAACTATGCCAAAAGCATGGGAGAATAGCAAGGGGGAACTTAAAGGACAGGGAGAGAGGAAAAACACTTGAAAAAACAGTGTAACTAAATAATCAGAATGACAACAAAATGGCTGCTGCCTTGAAAATAGGTAACTTAACATAATTTCATTAAAAAATTTTAAGTTACAGCCCTGATAATATTCTGTCACACATTCTTTTCCTCTCCTCCTTTTCTATCCTCCTTAGAATCACCATTTCACTAATATTTATGTGTCTGGCATCATTTAAACTGAGATTTAAAAGCACAAAGATCAGTCAGATGTTAACTGATGAAGGGCCAAACTTAGAATGATAAATGGCGCCAATTTCGGAACGTCCTGGACACTGCGCATGCGCAGTGGGGGCGAGGTGTGGAGGGCCTTTCAGGACATGTTTTCTTTAGTTTTAGATGCAAATTTTGGGGATTGGGGGGCAAAATTTGTGTTTGGCCCTATATTTTAAGAGTTAGCACCAGCTATGTCTGGGTCATTGGTACAGTATAAAAATATAATAATTGGCCAGAATCAGTCAGAAGATGTTGTAAAAAGAATAAAATGGGCTAATTTTTCTTTGGAACAATATCGTCTTTTTATGCGCATGACAGATTCGGCCTCACAAAGTAGATCTTCCGTTTCTCAGGCCATTTTTTGTACAATTACATGTGGACAGGCGTTTTTTTTATTTTATTTTTTTATTTTTGTAATTATTTCTTTGCCATTAAAAAGTTCATGTTCTTGGTCTGTTTTGTGTTTTAGGCCTCATAATCTACAGAATAGCATGGGTGGAGGTGTATTATGACCCTTGAGTGCAACAAGGCTTTGCAATGCTACAGCATTGCAAAGCCTTATTGCACTCAAGGGACAATTTTATTGACTTGGGTAAAATATCAGATATAAACCATTTAATTTTTATTTTTTTAAGCTTGCACTGGTTATAAAAAGAGTGCATGCGGCAGCCAAAAGGACAATGCTGGGGGGCCTGAGAAACAGATTTTTAATGTTTTTAGGCCTTAGCAATATGTTTTTTCAATATTCAAAGCATATTCATATGAACCCAGATTATTTTCAATGAATGTTAGCAATTCAAGGATAATTGCAAATACTGCTTGACAAACAATAACTTTTTTAAATAGCCTAATAATATAGTGTTTTTTACACTTAATAAAAGTTTGGTCTGTTAACCCTTTACCCAACGTAACGGCCAAAACCAGCCAGCGCTATTCTCAAAATTGGCCAATCAATTTTCATTATTTTTTAAATTTTCTGTCTCAAAAACATAGGGTATGACCCCTCATTGGAACGAGCTCAAAGAGCAGCAGCTCAAAGAGCTCGTTCCAATGAGGGGTCATACCCTATGTTTTTGAGACAAAAACTGAAAACAATTTGTAATTCAAGAATTTTTTTGCAAGTGTCATCTGCTTTTCATGTTAGGTAAAGGGTTAACTGAATGTTTAACAATGACACTGGAGAATTAATAGTTCATTTCAGTATATGCTTGAATCAGTACTCTATGAAATGCCTGAAAGATAACAACAAGAAATAAAATATAAACAGTTAAATTTACCTCAAGTAACCTGTCACCTGGCATCAATCTCCCATCAGCTATAGCTGCTCCTGAGGGCAAAATATTTTTAACATATATTGGATTGAGATCCCCTGCTGGGTTATCTCTAGTAGTTATACTGAAACCTAGACCAAGCTGACCTGAAATTATAACAGAAAAGTAAGAACATTAGGCCCCACAAAGTAGATCTTCTGTTTCTCGGGCTTTTTTTGTAAAATTGCATGCAGGCAGGCAGCTTTTTCATTTTATGCTTTTTATTTTAGACCTAAAAAAATAAAAAATCTGTTTCTCAGGCCCTCTCGCATGGTCCTTTTGGCGGCTGCATGCTCTCTTTTTATAACCAATTTAAACTTTAAAAAAATAAAAATTAAATGGTTTATGTCTGATATTTTACCCAAGTTAAAAAATTGATGAATTTGTCCCTTGAGTGCAAGAAGGCTTTGCAATGCTTTAGCATTGCAAAGCCTTCTTGCACTCAAGGGATGAAATACACCACCACCCATGCTATTCTGTAGATTATGAGGCCTAAAACTTGAACCAAGAACATGAACTTTTGATGGCAAAGAAGTAATTACTGAAATAAAAAATAAAATAAAAAACCGCTCGCACGCATGCAATTTCACAAATAATGGACTGAGAAACAGAAGATCTACTTTGTGTGGCCTTAATTATTTCTTTACCATCAAAAGTTTATATTCTTGGTTTGTTTTATGTTTTAGGTCTCATAATCTACAGAATAGCATGGGTGGTGGTGTATTTCATCCCTTGAATGCAAGAAGGCTTTGCAATACTTCAGCATTGCAAAGCCTTCTTGCACTCATTGGACAAATTTATCAATTTTATTAACTTTGATAAAATATCAGACATAAATCATTTAATTTTTATTTTTTTAAGCTTGCATTGGTTATAAAAAGAGAGAATGCGGCAACCAAAATGATCATGCAGGAGAGCCTGAGAAACAGATTCTTAACTTCGTAGGCCTTACTACTAATCATGTATCATATTTTTTCCAAAATTCTTTTCTCTTGACATATTCAGCAGAAACGGAAACAAAGAACTGAAAGCTGAAGCTCAAGATCTTGCAGGTTTAATACTCAAAATGCTGCATACCTTAAAAAAGTTCAAAACTGCAAACTAAGCTGCTTAAGTTTGTCAGTAACATATCAGAAGATTTCAAGTCTATGCTAACCATGAAGACCATTGCACTCAGCTCTTAACCCTTTACCCAACGAATCGCCCGCATCCGCCCGCGTAATATGCAAATTCAGCAGTTGAAAAAATATTATTTTTCAAAAAATTTCAACAAAACCATATTATGTGACCCCTCGTTGGAACGAGCTCGTTGAGCTCGTTCCAATGAGGGGTCACATGATATGGTTTTGTTGAAATTTTTTGAAAAATTTGAAAAAATGATATTTAAAATAATAAATTTTGATATCGTCTGTGTTGGGTAAAGGGTTAACTGGTAGAGTGTTGGAAGCCCATATTTGGGCTTTACTCTGAAGTACAGGTACCACATATTCATATTCAGTGGATGTGCTTCGCTTTATTTTTGGTTTATATAGTAGTGGGTGATATTGTAGTCGTTGGGTTTGTCGCGGTTGATGTGCTAGTTGTTGTTGTCTCATGTAGTAGTTGTAGCTATTGTTGTAGCAATGATTGGTCTTAGAGTAAATGTTGGTGTAGCAGTAGCTTTAAACATTGTGGTAGTTGGTTAGCCCATATTTGGGCTTTATTCTGATGTGGCGGTACCACAATTTAGAGGCTTCATATTCTGCAGATGTGCTTCATATTATCTTTGAAGTGATATTATTTTATCTGTTATGATTTGCCTTGGTACAATTTATGGGAGAGTACTGGCACTCTCCCATAATTTGTAACAAGGCAAAGATGAACAAAGACATTTTGAAGACCAAAAATAATTTAGCACTCTACAAGTTAAGGGCCTGGACAAGTGTCTTGAATTCCCACCATTCCACAGTCTCTATATGTCTAATAACTTTGCAGTAACTTCTAGTTAAGTCTTGGTTCCCTGTTAAGGCAACCAAGACTTGACTAGAAGCCACTGCCTAGGTAATTTGTCTATTGTCAGCTGGACCTCCTCAATGATGGCATGTTAAGGGCACCTGTTCTGAGGCCAAAAAATTTGGAAATAGGCCTTTAACCCTTTACCCAACGCAGAAGATATCAAAATTTATCATATTAAATATCATGTTTTAAAATTTTTCAAAAAATTTCAACAAAACTATGTCATGTGATCCCTCATTGGAACGAGCTTGATGAGTTCGTTTCAAAGAGGGGTCACATGATATGGGTTTGTTGAAATCTTTTTAAAAATAATCTCTTTTCAGCTGCTGATTTTGCATATTACGTGGGCGGATGTGACCGATACGATGGGTAAAGGGTTAAGGGTTGAAGCATTAACCCTTTGATACTTTTGTACGTCTTATGACGTATGAAATCACAGCGCATTGATACTTTGTTGTCATTTGTCTTGTTATTATATTTCGATTTTTTAAAATTTTAACTTCAATCCTATTTTCTCTCGAATAATGCTCAGTGTCATCCGCTGAGCCAAATGTCATCGCAGCTTAAAATACTAATATAATCCTGCTGTCAAGACTTGTTAACTGGTTGAGTGCAAGAAGCCACTATCAGGGCTTTCAAAAAAAATGAGGATCCCAGAGCGAAAGCCAATACTTTCCTTCCTTATATTTCATATTCGGTCAAACACAAATAATATTTTGTTTATATAAATTTATTTTATTACAAATTATTGGAGAGTGCCTATAGGCACTCTCCAATAATTTGTAATAAAACAATTTTTGAATACCAAATTCATATCAGCAAAAATAATCTAGCCCTCAACCGGTTGATCACTAATGTGAAAAATATCTTCTTGTTTGTACTTTCTGACGTTTGATGTCGCATTTTGAAAAACGTTGAAGAAACTGAATTCTCAGTGACGTTTGGATAATTAAAGTCTCAAAGAGTTAATTCACTACTAAAGCTATACATACCTTTATTCAGCTGAATCTGAATAACTTTTCCAATTCTTTTTGTATTAGTTGGTGCTTTGAGAAATTTATCCTTTTTAGATGTTAAAGTTGTTGACGGATGTCTGGTAGGCACAGCTGGTGGAACTTTTTTCCGTGAAGGCGAATGTTCACTAGGCGAAGATGGTGATGATGTATCATTTGGAAAATCAGGTGATGGTTCAGATGGTGTAGATGTCTTATCAGGAGTGGATGGAGGAGATGTGGAGTTACTTATCAGTTTTGGAGGTGGTAAAGTTAAAGGCGAAGGTTTAATTGGTGCATGGTTTCGTGGCTTTGGCAGTGGTGGTTGTTTATATAAGGCAGCTGTCTCTTTTTTCACAACATGTATGCATATATCTTTATCCTGCATGGCTGATCTGAAAATGTCCTGTGCTCTGTGAAAAAAACAAATCAACACCTATGAAGAGAATTTAAAACATTGTATCTTACAGCATGTAAACTTTCTAAAAAATTATGACAAGTCTTCAACCCTTTACCCAATGCAGACAATATCAAAATTTATTTTTTTAAATATCATTTTTTCAAATTTTTACAAAAATTTCAACAAAACCATATCATGTGACTCCTCGTTGGAACGAGCTCGTCGAGCTCGTTCCAACAAGGGGTCACGTGATATGGTTTTGTTGACATTTTTTTTTCAACTACAGAATTTGCATATTACGCGGGCAGATGAGGGCGATTCGTTGGGTAAAGGGTTAACAGTTTTAGATATAACATTTCAACAGAAAAAATGGAAAACAGACACATGCATAAGTGAGTATAAAACATAATTACATAAAGTTATCTGAAAAGCCTATAACTTTATAAAAAAAAATTGCATAAAGCCCCACAAAGTAGATCCTTTGTTTCTCAGGCCATTTTTTTGTAAACTTGCATGCAGGCGGGTATTTTTTTATTTCATTTTTTATTTTTGTCACAATTTCTTTGCCATCAAAAGTTTATGTTCTTGGTTTGTTTTATGTTTTAGGTCTCATAATCTACAGCATAGCATGGGTGATGGTGTATTTTGTCCCTTGAGTGCAACATATCAATTTTAATAACTTGGGTAAAATATCAGACATAAGGCTAAAAAAAAATAATGTTTTGATTCTCAGGCCCTCCCTCATTGGATTTGAACCTCCTCATTAGACATTTTTATTATGTCATGTTTTTCTAAGAATTTGTGAAAACTTGGAAAGGGCATTTTTTCACATTTCTCGACATATAATTATTTAGCTGTGTTTGCAGTAAATTGGTTTTTTCTTGTTGCAGTTTATGGGAGAGTGCCCAGAGGCACTCTCCCATAAACTGTAACAAGGCAAATTCTGATATACTGGATCATGATTTAATTATTTATTTATTTATTTATTTGCCGGTGTTTAAGGTCATATATTTCTGCACAATGGCTAATAATGGCCGCAACACCGATATAAACTCAAGTTTAACCAATCATTTAGAGCCATGTTTCCCATTTTAAAGGACTCCTACCCCAAGCATTGGTTACTTGGGCCTATCTAATGGATCATGTTTGACAGATCTATACCATTAAAAAGAATAATAAAAACCTTTTAGCTGTTGTTACGGCAGTTAGTTATAAAAGGCATACAATAATTACACTAAAATAAAACCTTTTCTCTTTTTCAAGGGGAAAGACAGCAATAAGATTTACTGAGTATACTCAACCCTTTACACGAAAAAAAAAAATTGAAAAAATAAAAAATAAAAATAAAATCCTCCCTCCCTCACCGATTTGAAAAAAAAATTGCCTGAGAATCAATTAATTTTTTTTACTTGGCCTAAATCATTTATTTTTTAAAGTTTGTATTGGTTATAAAAAGAGAGCATTTGGCAGCCTAAGGACCAAGTAGGAGAGCTGGGAAACAGATTTTTAACTTTTTAGGCATAATTAATATTTGCTCCAATAAAATGAAAAGTTAAAAAATTTATAGTAATTTATATATTTTTTATACTTACCAATGACCCAGACATAGCTGGTGCTAACTCTTAAAATATAGGGCCAAACACAAATTTTGCCCCCCAATCCCCAAAATTTGCATCTAAAACTAAAGAAAACATGTCCTGAAAGGCCCTCCACACCTCGCCCCCACTGCGCATGCACAGTGTCAAGGACGTTCCGAAATTGGCGCCATTTATCATTCTAATAACCAGTGCCTGGTAAGCGCTATGTACTCAGCGGGGAGGCAAGAGTTCCCAACTCCTGGGAGGGCCATCCCCGTCTGGGTCATTGGTAAGTATAAAAAATATATAAATTACTATAAATTTTTTAACATTTTTATACTGTACCAATGACCCAGACATAGCTGAATAGTAAAAAGGCTGGAGGGCCAAGGACATAGAGCAAAATGGAATACGCTCAATAAAATAAAATAGAGTCATCCCCTGTAGGGAAAAGAAGAAATAGGCCTTACATGTATCTTTCTTATTTATGATAAATTAGAAAGATACAACACCTTCCAAAAATTGAGCTTCATACATCCATGTACTCTATTAATATCCAATAATCCTTATACTAATAATTTTTAAAGTAAGCCAATAATAAAGTAAGTCTAGAGAATAGAGACTCTTATACTCCTAAAAGTGTGTGAGAATTGCATAATCATGTCCGTTGACATATGCAATATTCAAAAGCTATACTTTAAAAACTAAGACTTGAATGAATTTTATAAACTTAAACTTCTCACTAAACAACCATCCCAATAACAGCTCAGAATTACTAACTCCGGAGGAGGTATCCCCTTGTTTTCATAGTAAAAACAGGTGACCCAAGGGAACACCCTCCCCCCCCCCCCCCCCTTTTTCTTGCCCTGGGTCAAATAGCCCAGAGCGAAGAGGGCAGCCGAACGGAGACACTGCCGAAACAGACAGCCTACCTAGCTATAGTAGCAACTGTTAAGTGAATGACATTCTGAGCAGTAGATAATAGACCTAACAATAGAGGCCTCCAGAAATGGACTCGATATTTCTGAGATAAAATTCATGAATGGATGGCTGAGCGCAATGAGCAGCCTTCAAAAATCTATAATAGCAACACTATTAATGTAAGCCCAAGAAGTAGAAGAACTCTTACTTCATGAGCCGAAATCTTAAGCACAACTGCTAAGCCAATGATATACCATAAGCAGTACGCTAGTTAATAGAATCCATTAACAATAAAATGGAGCGTAACGTCCTTCTACTAGACATCAAAGACAGAAGAAGCTTACGCCCTTGTAATAAACAGATATCTGTTTATAAATACATAAACTGTACCCGGAAAGAGTAAAGGCCTATGCCCATACGAAGACGGAAGGACCTTAAAATAATAGGTTCCGGATAATAGGAGCCTAACTCTTATGCAACAATCCAACCTAAATAGTAACGGAAGTATTGATTTCGAAACTATGAAAGTGAAAATCATCCATCGATAGTGCATGAAACTCACTGACTCTACAGTAAAAGAGAAACCAACAGAATTACTGTCTAAAAGGTTAGAATTTGAAAACTACTGTTTCCAGAGGCTCAAATGATTACTTAGCTAAATAAGAACCGAAGTTAAAATCCATATAGGAATTTAATCTAAGGATTCTAAGTCTATTTATCAAAAAGTTACTAACTGACTTAGATAAAGAGACAAAAGACTCAATTGTAAACTATCGTAGAGTGCATAGGTATGAGGTAACATAAACCTATAACCTAAATAACAACAGGCTGCAGTAGATCTTGTGAAACAAGTATACTAAAAACTAGCAATGCGTAGTATGGAGGGATCAACCATATGAACATAATGATCCCTACACCACGACGGAAGAGCCTCCACTTTAGTCGCATAGAATAGCGAAGAAGAGGATCTCCTATAGTAAGAAATCGCGTCCAAAGCTCGTCCAGTACAGTGCTTACAATGCAATACGGACCACACAACGGAATACATGAAGGTTGCGACCTTGCTGGTTGTGATAAAGATGACACGATTTACCCAGTGAAAAAAGATCCTCACATAGAGGAAGATTTCACGTTAAGATCCACAGTAGACAAGAGAGTAAATTACTCATGATCTCTGTGAAGATAGAGATGCTATCAACAGAAATGTATTGTGGTTGTTTATCTTAGCAATACCTGCTAAAACAACAGCGCCGGAGGATACGCGTATCCTATCATACCGTCCTATAGATCAATAGAGCGTTAACAGTATCAGCTCAGAGATCTGGACAAGCCAACACATACGTCTGCAATTGATTAGCAAGCTGTGTCATAAATAAAACATCATTGGGCGCTCCCATAGATAGCAAATCTGATTGAATACTTGTTTGTTGAGAGTCCATTCTGACAGCAACAAGCGACCCGTAAGAGAACGGGAGTGCGATAAAACAATCAGACGACCCAGAATATGATGGACCAAAACTGAACTTGGTGTACTATAACCAACAGACGGATTCTTTCCATTAAATTGAATAACGGAAACGAAAGAGTGCCTCCCTGGTTCCGGAGATACGCCACTACTGTCGAATTAAAGGACAGGAATTTGGGCATGCGTTTCTGAATAATGTTCATGCAATGACATAAAGCAAGCCTAAAAAAACATTATTCCGCGGAAGTTAAACTGATAGCTAAAAGACTGCGGAACCCAAAGACCCAGGCACTTCAAATCCGTAGGGATCAGTATATATCCCAATCTGTTTGACTGGCAACCGTCATAACAGCCACACTAGGGTCCGGCAACTGCGGCGGCACTCTCTGAGTCAACCACCGAATGTTTGCCCCAGTCTGAATCTCTTGTAACACTAGATAGACAAGAGAATGTATAAATCAAGCAATTCATGGATTGCCGGAAAGTTGCCGTCGAAGAGAAGCTCCTCCGAGAACGAAGCGACTCTGAGAGAGTTCTTAACCTACTATCCACGCGTGGATGTAGCTAGGGCTGCATCACGTCTAACCAACTCCAATCAGCCACTGAAGGGCGGAGTTATACGTGAACAAACTACTGCCCTCAAAAGAAATTACATTGAGAATAATATCCCGTAAATCTTTTCTTGAAGACGTAATGATAACGCCTCAGTAAGGCGGATTACGTATAATAAAGCGTCTAAGTTAAGTCTACTATACATAATGTCGTTCCCAACATTGAAATTGGAAAAGACATAAACGGCGAAAAAGAATATATGCAGTCTTTAATCACACCGTCTAGACGCATATGAACTCTCGGTATGCCCTGCTCTGCCAAAATAAACTATATGTAAAAAAAGATAAAATGGCAGAAATGAGCCACGCGGACAAGAAACTAAACTATCATGCTTAGTAGCAGGCTTGTATATATATATATAATATATAGCGTCGAAAAATAAAACACATGTTGTAATGACAATATTGGACTGCGTCGGTAAGTCAGGGACAAAGTCCCTGTACCGATCGAAAAATCCGAGTCCAATGACGCTATAAGTCTCTTATCCAAGATCGCAGCAATGAAGTCCGAAAAATAATCACTGGAAGAAATGCCAGAAGATATGAAAGGCATCTTCCGATACTACTAAAGGGAAAACTCGAAATCTTTCGAATCCCTTTCGCCATCCTGTCGGACCCTATAAAGCGTTCGGTCGTCCGTAGCTTGATGCAACCGCGGACCGCACCGACCCAGCGCCGTCGGATAATTCCTGATTCGACCGAGAAACCGTCAATTGCTGGGATGCTGCGAAACAACTGTGCTAACTCGGATAGCACGTCCGTCACTGAGGCCTGAGGAGCTGCGGTCTTACGATGCATTGCCGCAGGAAGCTCCGAGATCGTTACCCCGTGCATACTTCCAATATGCGAGCGAACGGAGTGTATAGGCCTCGTGTCCCTTGGCTACCGGATGGCGCGACCTATTCGCTGTGGAATCACTGAATGCCGAAACTGATCGGATACTCGAGGTCACGTAGCCAATGTGCGGTCGTGTGCCCTGCTGTGAGGATGAGGAAGCATTAAAGACAGTCTCTCGGACTGTCAATATAACGGAGCGTCCCGAGCAACGGACATATGCTCCGAATGTAAAATATCTGAACCACAACATGCGGTCCCCTATGTTGTTGGCTTCCTCCGATCTGTCCTCAATCTGCCGTCACTGGGTGAGTACTAAAGTAATTAAAGTGCTCGCATCACCCAAATCTCCTTCCTAGACCGCAACGGACGAACCCAGCAGCCGAACCATTCGATGAATGTACGCTACACCGGGTGAGCTAGCGAATGTCACTCCGTAAGCGATAGACATATTCCATGAGCACTTATTGCCGCTAACTCTTCATTAACTATGACGACAAAGGCACACTTTTGAAATACATCTCCATAACTCTTCGAACAAGAAACCAGAAATGCTTGGATAGCAAGCATAAAATAATAATATATATAGCGTCGTTCAATAATTCGAAAGTTTGTGTGACATTATTGGACTATGTCGGAACTGAGGGACGATGTCCCTGAACCGAACCAAAAATTTCTAAGTCCACCGACGCTATCAGTTTCTTATCCGGCATCGCAGCATATGTTGTTCCGAAAGGGAAAGCTTGAAATCCACCGAATCCCTTTCGGTATCCCGTCGGACCGGATGAAACTTTCGGACGTCCGTACCCGCTTCCGCGGAGCGTCCCGACCCAGCATCGTCGGATAAAATATATGCGACAGATTCAGTTGATGCTGGGATGCTGCGATAAACTGTGCTATTAAGGAAAGCACGTCCGTTCCCGAGGCCTGTGCAGTAGCGGACTTACGATGCATTGCCGCTGGAAGCTCCGTGTACGTTGACTCCCGCACACTTCCTATGCGAACGTCCGGAGTCTGCAGGCCTCGAGTCCCCGGCTACCGACCCAGCGCTGTCGGATAATTCTCGATCCGACACCGTTTCTGTCGGCTGCTGGGATGCTGCGATAAGCTGTGCTATGTGCACAAGAATGTCCGGCGTCGAGACCTGCGGAGGCGCAGTCTATCGGTGCTTCGCCGAGGGCAGCTCCGCATCAGATGGCTCCCGCATACTTCCTATGCGAACGTCCGGAGTCCATCGGTCTCGAATCCCTGGCTGCCGGATGGGGTGACCTGGTCGCCGAAGAATCCTTGATCGGCGAAGCTGGTAATATATCGGCGGTCACGCAGCCAAGGTGCGGTTGTGTGCGCTGACGAGAAGAGGAAGCCTTAGCAGTCTCAGCGGACTGCCTATACAACGGAGCGTCCCGAGCGACGGACGTATGCTCCGCTAACAACACATTTGTACCACAACATCTGGGGCCAGATGTTGTTGAACGAGAGAGGGGCCTCTCTCGCTTGCCGTCCGGATGGACCGGAACGAGCTATGAACCGGACTAAAAGGCTTCCTCCGTTCTCCCTCCGATCCGCCGTCACTGGGTGTGCATTAAGTTAATTTTATAGTGCTCGCATCACCCCAAAATTCCTTCTAGACCGCAACGGACGAACCCGGCTGCCGAACCATTCGGTGAATGGACGCTACACCGGGCGAGCTAGCGGACGTCAAAGGCCGTCGAACCTACTAGGGTCCTCTTAGGCAATTGGCGTATTACATGAGCACTTTTCCGCTAGCCCTTCATTAATTGTGACGACGGAGGCACACTGTTGGAAGACATCACAGATACATCACCCTAATCTTGATCGTCTGAAATAGAAATTGATAAAGTAGAGTGACCCTGCGGGGAAAGGACCGGAGTGTCCAAATCCCCAACAACATACCGTGACATACGCTTCCCATATTGTCATCGAAATCATACGATACAGAACAGGAGTTAATGCGAGTACACTGACCACATATAGAATGATAATAAGGTCAGAGGAAGACTTCCTCTTAAAACAATTGATCAATATCCTTTCAATGTGAAAAGAAAACAAGTCCTGGTACTCGCACTAACCCCTGGCAATCAAAATACATAATAATAATATGATCCATTAATATAGAAAAAATAATTGAAATCAAAATATTTTGAAAAAATATTTTTTCAGAACAGCCCAAGTTTCTGAAAAGTAACGTTGAGCCCCAATGGATCCCAAGCCTAAGTGTGGACAAAAATTTTAAAAATATTTTAAACAATTTATTCAACACTTACGAACAATAATAATGTATCTAGTTATGATTAAAATAACATAAAGATATTATTATTTAGAAATCCCCCCCTCACACAGAGGGCTGTTGTAAATGTAAACAATGAGTGTAAAAACACTAAAATAAGACTCCAGGCACCCAGGCCCGAAATCAGTTACCAAAAATACACCATCTGATGCAAAACAGAGACTTCCAGGGAAGAAACTGCAGAACATCAGATGGTAGATGCAGAACACAACGCCTAACCACCCGTAGGTGAAGACGTAAACATGGGGAAAGAACAGAATTCATTCTGTTATTAAGCTAAAACTCCCAAGAAATTTTAGTAATAATAATTACAGAAACTATGCCAAAAGCATGGGAGAATAGCAAGGGGGAACTTAAAGGACAGGGAGAGAGGAAAAACACTTGAAAAAACAGTGTAACTAAATAATCAGAATGACAACAAAATGGCTGCTGCCTTGAAAATAGGTAACTTAACATAATTTCATTAAAAAATTTTAAGTTACAGCCCTGATAATATTCTGTCACACATTCTTTTCCTCTCCTCCTTTTCTATCCTCCTTAGAATCACCATTTCACTAATATTTATGTGTCTGGCATCATTTAAACTGAGATTTAAAAGCACAAAGATCAGTCAGATGTTAACTGATGAAGGGCCAAACTTAGAATGATAAATGGCGCCAATTTCGGAACGTCCTTGACACTGCGCATGCGCAGTGGGGGCGAGGTGTGGAGGGCCTTTCAGGACATGTTTTCTTTAGTTTTAGATGCAAATTTTGGGGATTGGGGGGCAAAATTTGTGTTTGGCCCTATATTTTAAGAGTTAGCACCAGCTATGTCTGGGTCATTGGTACAGTATAAAAATATTATACTGTATAATTGAACAATGAAGATACTTTACTTCTATAAATTCTCGTGAAAATTATTTGAAAGAAATTTCTTAAAATGAACTGTGTTTGCTAGAGTGTCAAGCCATTGCACTGAACTCGTACTAGGGAGATGGCTTGAGTCTTCTCTTTTGTCAACTGTTTGGCCACCTTAAACCAGACTTTGTATACATTTTAACTACACTTTGACAGCTTACAGTCTGGACTGCTGTTGTTTCTTGAAAAGTCTTGGCTGCCTATTTTGACAAGAAACAACTGCCAATCAAGCCTGAATATAAGCAACCGGTCATTTGCAAAATGGGGGAAATTTGCTGATGCTATCCCATACAGTGGGCCAATTTATCCTCTAGGTACATCTTTCTGTTTTGGTTTGAGACCTTGATTCAGACTGAGGTTCACAGAGGGTAAATTTTGTGATGCTACCCGGCCTCATTTTGTGGATGACAGTCTGTTTATTTTCAGGCTTGCTGCCAAGGTAATTAGACTGTAACTTGTAAGTTTACCTAACGACTGCATGTTGGGGTATCCATTTTGTTGTAGTAAAATTAATCAAAGTTGGAATTAGGCCTCTAAGGGTGAAAGGTTTGTTTTTTAATTTATCAGATACACTATTTTATTTGCATAAATTAAGGCCTCCACAAAGTACCGTTAGATCTTCTGTTTCTCAGGCCATTTTTTTTTATAAAATTACATGAGGGTGGCCAGTTTTTTATTTTATATTTTATTTTTGTAATTATTTCTTTGCCATCAAAAGTTCATGTTCTTGGTTTGCGTTATGTTTTAGGCCTCATAATCTACAGAATAGCATGGGTGGTGGTGTATTTCGTCCCTTGAGTGAAAGAAGGCTTTGCAATGCTAAAGCACTGCAAAGCCTTGTTGCACGCAAGGGAAAAAATTATCAATTTTATTAACTTGGGTAAAATATCAGACATAAACCATTTAATTTTTATTTTTTAAAGTTTGCATTGGTTATAAAAAAGAGAGCATGTGGCAGCGAAAAGGACCATGCAGGTGGGCCTGAGAAACATACTTTTTACTTTTTTAGGCCTAATGGTCTATAAATAATGAACTTCATCAATTGTTAATAAACAATAAAGTCCTTGCATCCTGTAGGCTTGTTTCCATTACTTAGCTAAATGTGGCCAGTGAGGTAAGATTCAATGGACATGAAGGTTTGGGGTATTCAGATGCCACAATATCAAAACACAAAATAATTTGAAAAAGGAATTATCTCCCTTTACTCTAAAGGTATTTCCTGACACATCAGCAGCATTAAAAGTATGCGTTAGTGTACACAACCAATTATTATCCAGAAGACTAAAGTCAAGTTTATTAAATTCCAATGCTGAACATATGGGCAAATAGGCTGAAGAAGATTCTGTCCTCAACACTCTTGGTGGCAGAAGACATTAATGCCTTTTTGATTGTTTTGTGGGAAGGTTCTGAAGGGACAAAGGGGTACAAAAGTCACCTTTCATTTGTATTTGAGACAAAAATATATGCAACTGAATCAAAGCCTGAATAATAAATAAATTCTGGCAGTCATAATGTGCTGTAAATCACATAGTTCGGTTAGATATCTGCCAGAATTGCGTGCCCAGTTAATCTTTCGAAGGTGCCATCTCAAAAGTTGAATCTCCACACACAACTTTGCCTTTTTGTATTTCTGACACCCCCCAGTTGCACAACAGGTGCACTGACATCAACAATTCAAACAAGTGGTGTGAGCAAATACTGTGATAATCAAAGAAATGTGCAACTATGGGTTAGCCATTTGATTAAACTTCTGAATAGGATTGTACAAGTCACAAGCAATTGGAAACAGCTGAATTTAGATGTCAACTAGAGGTACTGTGAGCAAGCTCACAAAGTGATACCCCCCACGCCTGTCAGAACGGAATTATATTGCTTCATGCACATCTCCATATGGAGTTCTTCCATTGTGTAAAGTTTCATGAAAATTCTTCAAACGGTTTAGGAGGAGTTGCGCTTATAAGGATGGACAGACGGACGGACAGACGGATGGACAGACAGGGTGATTCCTATATACAGTTAAAACTAGAAGTCCTGTCATGAAATGCACACAAATAGCACGTTGATATGCACGTTAATGTGCGCGTTATGGCCCAAGTAAAGTTATCAAATTCTGTACATATGGCCTGTGCACAAGCAATGTTCCAGCCAATGGACCTCCGGGTAACCCGGAGGTCCATTGGCAGAAACATTGCATGTGTTTGCTATGAGTAACCAAGAGAACCTGCCATACTTTGGATGCCATTCCACATGGCAATTGCATGCAATTCAAACGCGCAATTAAGCCTAGATAAGCGCACTATTCGTGACAGGACTTCTAGTTTTAACTGTAACCCCCCCCCCCCCCCAATTTTTTTTGCGGGGGGGGGGGGGGGGGGGTATAATAATTGTGATCAGGAAAAGTTCTATGACCTGGGCAGTTATTAAGAGTCAAATGCTATCTGTCTGAATTGGTAAATGGCACTTGGTAAGAAACAACTGAGAATTAAATAATTTTAAACAGACAATGAACTCTCCCTTATTTTCTATCATTATATGAATTATCATCATGAATTAAACACTGAATTCTGTTTTGGGGTGAGGAATATTGCTAAAAAAAAATGTATAAATTAGATGTCAGTAGGCATAGAGTTAAGTAAAATGATATTCACCTATTAAAACTAACATGAATAAGACTAATTCCATTGATTTCGACAATCCTATCTTCTATTCCCAGTCTACCATCTCGGCTTATTTTTCCTCCTTTCTCAATACTTTGTATGAGCAAACCCAACTCCCTGAAATTAAATCAGTCAATACACTTAAAGCAAAAGGCAATGTCCGAAAAAAAAATGAAGTACATACATATACATTATCATGACCATGTGCATGTCCTGTAATTTGTATCAGATTCGAGGTCGTGTTTACAATCAGATCGCAACGAGCCCGTCAGGGCGAGTTGTGATCTGATTGTAAACACGACCGAGAATCTGATACAAATTACAGGACATGCATTTGGTCAAGACAATACATTTATCTAACAATCCCGTTACATGAAGCCTGTTTCCCCAGTTTTTCAGTTTAAATTGGGTTGGAATTGATCAAAATTTTGAATTTCATATTTTAGTGCGTAATAACAATGCATATATTGATATTATTTGTCATAGCGTGGTGTTTACCGGAAGTTGTATCTATATGATACGGAATCAGAAAAAGTTGTCTATATGATACGGAATCGGAACACATTACGTGATACGTACTGTTTCTCATGGGTTTCAGGCCAAAATCTATATGACTGCTAGATAAAATCCAAGATAAAATTTTCATTTGTATTTGATGACTGGCTCTTGATATTTCACAATATTTCATTTAGAAATCTCAACCAAGTGGTGTGTTGGGACCAGATTGGAATCTAAAGGATGTTGAATTCAAATATGAAGGATTTCCAATTTATATTTAACTTGATATATTTGAGTGATATTCCAATGATGTTGTTTGTTATTTAATAACAATTCCAACAGCCAGACTCAAACAATGTTGGACAGTTTTATGGGTAAAGAAAGCTGGAGTTCCTGGAAAAAACAACAGAGCAGCAGTGATTAAATGACATAACTTTCTAAACCAATGCAAGCAAGGTTAGTATTAACCCTTTATCCAACGAACCGGCCACATCCACCCGCGTAATATGCAAATTCAGCAGCTGAAAAATACTATTTTTTAAAAAATTTCAACAAAACCATATCATGTGACCGCTCTTTGGAACAAGCCCGTCGAGCTCGTTCCAATGAGGGGTCACATGATATGGTTTCGTTGAAATCTTTTGAAAAAATTTTAAAAATTATTTTTAAAATAATAGATTTTGATATCGTCTGTGTTGGGTAAAGGGTTAACTGAAAGCAAGTGTTTTATTAACCTATTACCCAATAAAAGTTTCGACAAAACTAGAGCATCTGACCCATTGAAACAAGGCCAACGAGCCCTTTCCAATGAGGGGTCAATGATGTGGTTTTACTGGAATATTTTGAAAAAAATATTTTTTCAACTGTTCTCAATTTGTGTATTATGTGGGCAGATGCAGCCAATCCATTAAGTAAAAGGTTAATGCCCTCTACACCTCAGCACACTACTCCCCCATGCTCCCACATAGCCAAGTCAGATTAATTGTCTTGCTCAAAGACAAAATGCAAACAGATTTAGCAGATCAAGATCTAACTCACAACCTCTAAATCTGAAGCAACTAACCAGTGAGCCATTGCACTTTCTGTGATGACAGACGTGATGTAATCTACTGTACTGTATTAGTGGATACAGACAATGAGATAACTGCACAATGTAACTTGTGCCACAATCAGGCCCAAGAATTTTATGTAAGATTTGCTTAACCCTTTACCTAACACAGTGGCCAAAAACGGCCAGAAAATTAACCAGAATAAGCGTACCACGTCTTAAATATCTCTGAAGTTTCTCAATAAAACCATACAAATATGGATATCATTACAACCACCTCATCGAGCTGGTTCTAATGATATTCATTTTTGTATGGTTTTACTGAGAAGTTGTGAAATTTGTTTTCGAAAAATGTGAAATTTAATTTATTTTTCAAAAATACTGTGTTAGGTAAATAGTTAAAACACAAATCCCCATACAGCTACAAAGTGTACCTTTTACATTGCTTGGGGGGCACGGTGGCATAGCGGTAACCAGTTCTCATCAGATCACCGAAGTTAAGCAACATCAAGCCTGGTTAGTCCACGGATGGGTGACCGTCTGAGCGATCGATTCGGACTCCCGCGTTGTGTCCTTGGGCAAGTCACTTAACCCCGATTGTCCACATGGGGGCATGATGATGCCATGTACTAAGGCATACTGCATGTCAATGGTTCGCATGTCTTCAACCAATCTAACCCTGCCTGTGCTGCAGTGCAGAGTTACGATGTTGGGGAGCTAGCAGCTGCTCATCATTGCTCGGTGGTTCTCTCTGGGTACTCCGGCTTCCTCCACCCGTAAAACTGTCACAGTCATGATTCGCCATTGTTCATAAGTATGTGACCTTAAACACGAATAAATAAATAAATAATATTTATATTGCTTTGGAAAAGTTGTCTCAAGTGTATTCTTCCTTGAGAACTTGACTTGTAGGATGCATTTATCTTGACAGTGTTTTCACTTCATTGTTGGCTGCCTGTACAGGCAGCCCCGAATAATGTAGAACACTGTTAAGCCATCTGCAGGTATATACATGTATATACAGCAGCTATTAATGTAAAATTAATCTCAGAACTAAGGGTTAAACAGTGGGCAAAATTTCAAAAATGATTCTAACCGACTGACCGTTCATGTGAGTTGGAGCTGGCTAAACGAATGCTCAGTATGTAAAAATTCTCCAGAAACTGCTTTTTTTATCATTAACAAGTAATATATTGCATGGAATTGAAATATATATAGCCTATCATGGCATAAGTCTAAAAATCTATCAAGACACAAGAAAGGCTGCTTAACCCATATTGGGGTTTTATTCAGAACAATGCAAATCTCCATCGATTTGCATTGTTACAATTTATGGGAGAGTGCCTAAAGGCACTCTCCCATGAATTGTAATAAAATAAAAATGTGGCCAAGAAAAATTTAATACTCTACCAGTTAAGTGACTCAGACTTTACCATTCCAGATGCAACTTTTGGCTAACAGGTCAACCATTCACGTAGATTTAAATTTGCGTAACCACCACGCAAACGAAATAAGCGTTCTCGTCAAATTTTGCACACTGGTTAAGTCACATTCAGATAGACACAAGTATTTTATCCAACACTGGCAGATCTTACATTCTCTATTTTTCTCATCTGATTCCACCAATACCAAATATTTCCATCTTGGTTCAGACTGCAATAACATGGTTCTAACATCCTAGCACATGCATATTCTCTGTTCCCAAGTAATGGGCAGTTAATCATTAATGGAATGGTTGAAACTAACTGATTTCATCATTTCCCAATGATTCAGCACTCTGCTCAACTTGTTGAGAACTCACATGACAATGGATTACATTTAAATGATGCAGTGCTGAATTATTTTTGGTTGTAAAATTTGTTCTCACATCTTTGCATTGTTACAATTTATGGGAGAGTGCCTCTGAGCACTCTCCCATAAATTGTAACAATGCAAATCCATACACACTAAATAATTTCACTTCAAAGAAAAAATGAAGCACATTGACAAAATATTTAGCTTTTAACTCTTTACCCAACACAGCCGATATCAAATTTTATTTTTTTAAATATCATTTTTTCAAATTTTTCAAAAAATTTCAACAAAACCATATCATGTGATCCCTCGTTGGAACGAGCACAATGAGCTCGTTCCAACGAGGGGGTCACGTGATATGGTTTTGTTGAAATTTTTAGAAAAATAATATTTTTTCAACTGCTGAATTTGCATATTACGCGGGCGGATGCAGGCGATTTGTTGGGTAAAGGGTTAAGTTGTCATACCCACACTTCTGAACAATGCCAAATATGGGGCTTCCAGCACTCTATCAGTTAAACTGATGTCAAAGGAAATAGTCTTACCTTCCTTCTTCATCATAATCTGGAACAACATGGATGCCAAGAGGTTTCCCATCATTCTTTAGATATAGCACTATTGATGAATCACTAGAAATAAAACAATGAAATAAATCAACAAATGCTATCAAAAGATCTTCTCAAAGTAGATGTACAGTAGAACCTGTCTTGAGAGACCGCCCTTTGGGCCACACAAAAGTGGTCTCTCAAGACAGGTGGTCTCTCATAACAGGTTTCAGGTTTTCTCAAGTCAGTGAATAGTGAATAACCAACCACAAAATTCAGAAAAGGAGAAGAATGGATTTTTGTAATTACTTTGTTGTAGTTCTTTTTTATGAAGTTTTTGTAACAAATTGAAATGGACTATTATAAAAATTATAAAAATAAATTAGTGTTGAAAATCTTCATTGAAGATTTTCAACACTAATTTATTTTTATAATTTTTATAACAGTCCATTTCAATTTGTTACAAAAAGATTTTCAACACAAATTTATTTTTTATTCCTATCTGTCACACTTCAGGTATGTATGAAATTGTTTATTCAGCAATAATCCTAATCTTTTCACAGGGGTCTTATAAAAACATCTCAGTCTGTAATGAGTTAGCAATTGAAACCTAATTAAGAGCTTTTAATACTTTTAATTATGTTAGTATAACCACAATGGATTTTCCAACTCCAGAACAGGTAAAAAGTTTTTGTCATGGTTTCAAAGGGGCGGTCTCTCAAGACAGGCCCATTATGGCATAAAAAGACAAGTTGGTACCAGGTCACAGGCAGAAAAAACAGCTTAACTGTGGCCTTCTACCAGAAAGGGCTGCCTCCACCGACTCAACCAAAAATTACATCAGGATTAAATACTGTTATAAAAACTAAATAATAAATAGGGAACGAGAAGGTGAATAAACAGGCAGAAAAACAGCTTAACTGTGGCCTTCTACCAGAAAGGGCTGCCTTCACCGACTCAGCTTAAGATTAAACCTTAAGATTGAACAAGATGTGCTACTTTTATCTTTACAATTTACATACGTTAGTGAAAACTAATTCTACCTTCTTCTTTTAAGCAGGTACACAGAAGATGCTTTTTGACCTGCACCCCAATAACCGCTACAGACAGTCTAACCGTTATGGAAACAGTCACCCCCATGGTTCCTGTACATCCTCCACTCCATCCCTAAAAGTGGTCGACCACTTTAAGGGAGGCGAGTGTTTGTCCTGCGTCCCGCCTCGGCCTCTTTTTGTAAACGCATTGCGCATCTTTTTGTCCCAACCCATTAGGATTACAATGCAGGCCTGCCCCCGAACCAGGGAAGTACGGGTCTTCTTCTTGGTGGTCCCCGAAAGGGGTTGTTGTTGTTTCCCTCAAAGACATCCTATCAAACAGATACAGCCTGAGGCAGATTATACTTGGCAGTGATGGCCAACACTTGAAATCATCCCCGAAGTGGCAGACTATACATGCCCGAAAATCTAGATAGACTGCACCCTCGGGGAGAGGTAGTACCTTTGTGAGAGGACCCAACCTCCCACACTGGTCCTCACCCGAGGGTTCAACCGACATCAGTCAAAGAGACCTTCACGCCACAACCGGTGAACCTGCCGAGTACCTGAACCTGTCCCTCCTTCAACACGAGTAGACATGTGGAAATTAATCATTTACAGCCAATGAGGGTCGAAAGGGGCTTGCTCCCCATACTGTCCCTGCGCGTCTTCGGCGCATTAAACCATTCCATTCGAAGTCACAGTGGTCTCTCAAGACAGGTGGTCTCTCAAGACAGGTGGTCTCTCATAGCAGGTCCATTATAGAGTAAAACCAATTGGTGCCTGGTAGATGTGGTCTCTCAAGACAGGTGGTCTCTCAAGACAGTGGTCTCTCAAGACAGGTTTTACTGTATCACTCATTTTGTTGTTTTCCTTTCTCTTTTAGCCACAATTTTAACTTCAGTATGGAAAAAATGATTACCAGTCAACTCACAGAATGGATACCAATTGGATATTTACAGTTTGTGACTAAAAGTACCAGAGGTATCCACAAAATCAGCTCATTAACTTTTTATCCAACACACACAATATCAAAATGTAATATTCTAATTATAGTTTTTTAAAAACTTTAAAAAAACTGTAATCACAACCATATCATGTGACTCCTCAGTTCAATCCAATGAGAGATCAAGTGATATGGTTTTGTTCACATTTTAAAAAAATAAGTGTTTTTTTTTTTTATTTACATACTTTGTAAGTTAAAAGGGTGGATGCAGCCGATTCGTTAGGTAAGGTGTTAACTCCCTTCACTCTGATGTCAAAAGACCCAAATTTCAAGAAGCCATTTTCCCCATAATGCAACCGGGAATTTAACCAATTCAACCTTGTTTGACAGAACTCAATGAGCTCTGTCAAACAAGATTGAATTGGTTAATTTTCTAGTCGCATTATGGGAAAAATTTGCATCTTGAACTTTATATATTTTGACATCAGTGTGCAGGGGGTTAATGATCAGGTTATACTAGGAGGCCTTTACGTTGGTTTAATTTGTGCACAATGGATAAGATGGACTTACGAAAATGATGAGAACCAAAAGCATCATTGTTTTGCAGTCCTGACATCTGTTTTCAATAATTTCTATGTTTTTGGAGGTTTTCACTTGGAAACATAGATTGTGGCATCTTTTGGTCTTTCATCATGAGGAAATGTTATGCAGGGAGTTGAACAGCAAAATGCCGAAAATATATTCAGAACAACTGAAGTTTAATTCACATGTTCATACAGCATTCGCCAGTGAAAAGCAATCTGTGTCAACAATATCTTAAACAACACTCTCGATGTAGATTGCATTTCTGTGGAAAACGCTACGATATTTCAAAATTACTAATCCATTTATTTATTTTATTTATTGGTTTTTAGGCTAAAAAAAAATAATGTTTTGATTCTCAGGCCCTCTCTCGTTGGATTTGAACCTCCTCATTACACATTTTTATTATGTCATGTTTTTTAAAGAATTAGTGAAAACTTGGAATAGTCATTTTTTCACATTTCTCGACATATAATTATTCAGCTGTGCTTGCAGTAAATTGGTTTTTCTTGTTGCAGTTTATGGGAGAGTGCCCAGAGGCACTCTCCATAAACTGTAACAAGGCAAATTCTGATATACCGTATCATGATTTAATTATTTATTTATTTGCTGGTGTTTAAGGTCATATATTTCTTCACAATGGCTAATAATGACCGCAACACCGATATAAACTCAAGTTTAACCAATCATTTAGAGCCATGTTTCCCATTTTAAAGGACTCCTACCCCAAGCATTGGTTACTGGGGCCTATTCTAATGGATCCTGATGCTTGAGAGATCTGTACCATTAAAAAGAACAATAAAATAAAATCCTTTTAGCTGTTGTTACGGCAGTTAGTTATAAAAGGTATACTATAATTACACTAAAATACAACCTTTTCTCTTTTTCAAGTGGAAAGACAGCAAAAAGATTTACTGAGTATACTCAACACTTTTACACGAAAAAAAGAAAAAAATTTAAAAAAATAAATAAAAATAAAATCCTCCCTCCCTCACTGATTTGAAAATAAAATTGCCTGAGAATCCATTTATTTATTTTATTTATTGGTTTTTGTGGTCACATATTTCTAGACAATGCTAATCATGACCACAACATGGATATAAAGTCAAGTCAAGCCAGTTGTTTATACCTATTATAGAGGACTTTCACCCCAGGCATTGGTTACCAGGTCATATTTTTTACCAGTAAAACAGAGCTTGAAACTTCCAGGGGGTCCCATGGGCATACAAAGACACTGCAACCTTTTCTTGCAACAGGTAGGCTTTGAAGACCTGAACAAATTACAATATTGCGTGCTTCGGGAATGCAACTGTGGTGAAACATTGTAAACCTTGTTAAAATGAGGAATTGTTAAAATGATTTGAACACAGTAAAGTTTGTGCAAAATTACCACTATTTGAGCACAGCACTGACCATGGCAAATTCTGATGAATTTAAATGCCTGCACAAAAGGAGGTCCATTCATTGAAAGTCTACTGTTGCACCCAATGATTTTTCCAGAAGTAATTGGTTGGTGAAATCCTGTGTGGTGAAATAGTATTGACCTTATCTCTCTGTGTGGTAAGCATGGATATGATTGGACATGGCAAAATCAAATTAGACCTTTCAGCAGTGAACACACAGCCTATTTCCAATTCTTTATCTTAACCCTTTACCTAACATGAAAAGCAGACGACACATGCAAAAAAAATTCTCGAATAACTAATTTTTTTCATTTTTTGTCTCAAAAACATAGGTTATGACCCCTCATTGGAACGAGCTCAACGAGCTCGTTCCAATGAGGGGTCACAACCTATGTTTTTGAGACAAAAATGAAAAAAATAATGAAAATTAATTGGCGATTTTTGAGAATAGCGCTGGCCGGTTTTGGCCGTTACGTTGGGTAAAGGGTTAAGCTGGTCATTTTCATCACATCTATTTGTGTAGTAAAGTCAGCAGTGCCTCTATTATTGGATATTCAAAAAAAAAGTAAGCATGCATGCATGCATCCATCCATCCATGCCAGGAGAAAAACATCACAACTTAATCTGAGCCCTCAATTTTTGCACAAGTCAATCCATGTTTGTAACTCCTCCCATTGGTGACATTTCATGACAATGATGATGAAAGCCAATCCATGGTTCCTGCAGCTAATTAGTAAGTGGATTCCAGGCTTTTCAAGGCCATTTCCATGCCATATTTATTTAAAGTTTTTCAAAGCTTCATAGAAGTAAAATTCAAGGTTTTTCAAGGTTATCGACTAAAAATCGAGAGTACAGTACCAGCAGAAATAAGTCGTAGGATAATCATGGGAAAATTTTGAAGGTTTTTTACGTTTTGAAAGATTGTTTTCAAGGATTTTCCAGGCCACTTTTGGAGGAAATTCAATAACTTTCCAGACCTTGAAAATTGATTTTCAAATTCAAGGCATTTGAAGATTTTTCAAGGCCTGCAGGAACCCTGGAAGCATGAAAACTACTAACACTGTATCATTTTTTTGATCTCGGCACTTATTTTTTGTCAACAATAACTAAAGTATGCTGTGGATATTCAATGTGCAATGTCGTGAAAATTATTCTACTAAAATCAACTGTCAATTGCAAGGCACCAGAAAACTGAACACCACTGAGAAAAGTTTTGTTCAGCACTGTCTATTCAAGGTAACAAATGCCTCACTCAAAATTTCGGAAGCTGGGACACTTTTCTCTTTGTGACCAATGAGTATTCCAGCAATCCATCTGTAAAGAGATCCCTGACACAGATGAACAAATTGATGATGAGTATCTTTTCCAAAAACTACTGTAAAATAATCCTTTAAGTCCCCCAATTAGGCAACACAAAATGTATCTTTGGTTTCTCAGGAAATTTTTCTATAAAAACGCTTGTGGGTGGGCAGTGTTGTATTTTACATTTTATTTTTAAAATTATTATTTCTTCGTCATCAGAGTTCCATATACTTGGTTTGTTTTATATTTCAGATCTCATAAACTACAGAATAACATGGGCAGTGGTGTATTGCATCCCTTGAGAGCAACAAGGCACCATCCGCAATGCTAAAGTTTTATCCTTGTTGCACTCAAGGGACTATTGTATCCATTTTATCAACTTGGGTAATATTTCTGACATAAACCAATTAAGGTCTAAACAAATTAAAAATCTGTTTCTCAGGCCCTCCTGCATGGTCATTTTGGCTGCCGCATGCTCTCTTTTTATTACCAATGTAAACTTTAAAAAAATTAAAATTAAATGGTTTATGCCTGATATTTTACCCAAGTTAAAAAATTTATGAATTTGTCCCTTGAGTGCAAGAAGGCTTTGCAATGCTTTAGCTCTTGCTCTCAAGGGATGAAATACACCACCACCCATGCTATTCCGTAGATTATGAGGCCTAAAACATAAAACCAAGAACATGAACTTTTGATGGCAAAGAAATAATTACAGAAATAAAAAATAAAATAAAAAACCGCTCGCCTGCATGAAATTTTACAAATAATGGTATGAGAAACAGATCTACTTTCTATGGCCTAATTTTTATTTTCAAGTTTGCATTGATAATAAAAAGATAGCAGCTAAAACGACCATATGGTAGGGCTTGAGAAACAGATTTTTAACCTTTTTTGGCCAAATCAAATAGAAGATGGTTATCCTCTAAGTGAAAAAGAAACTGCTGTGGTACTTCAGTTTATGAGTAGCTAACCTGATGAAAGACATTAACAATGCATACTCACCTTCTTGACTCATTAGGCCCACTTGTGGCATCATCCAAGTGGTATTCTATTGGTCCACCAAGAGGTTCCTTTCTCTCATAGTCATTCTGATTGGACTAAAATAAATTTGTTAGAATAGTTTCCGATTAACTGATAGAGAGAATTAATTTTAAATGGTAATTCAAAATATTAATATTTTCATGACAGCAGTCACAAATGCTACATGCACTTATTTTGGATTAATATGGTCAATGGATTTGTCACAAACTACAGGGAGAATACATAGAGCATTTATCATATCATTTTCCACGACGCAAGATAAGAAATAATGCAAGACTGAACTATCAGCTCAGAACTGACTACACAGAGGGTATTCTATGTCTACACAGGTCCCCAAAACCGGACCCATTTTCATTAAGATCTTGGAACATTTTTTCCCCCAATTTCAAACATTTCAATTCCCAGCTAAAATTCAGACCTTGATCAAAGCCCACGATACGAAACACAATATTTGGTACTATTATAAATGGTAAGTGATATTATTATCATTTTATAGGGCACTCCCTGGCGAATATTTTCATTTTCGGGGGCTGCAAAAAACTCATATGCTCCCATTCACATCCGGGTTCCCGGGCAATAATGAAAAATTCGTTTCAATATGGCCTGGCGGCCCGCACATCCCCGGATGTACGGGAGGTAACACTGCTTTGAGTTGGAATATTTGGAGAAGAGAGATGTGATGGCGGAATTTTGTGATCTTTGGCGTGAAAGAATTAAGATATACATTCGCATTTAAGGCATGAGTTAGTTGCTGACAATGATTGTGTGGGAATTTCACACATCTACTACATTGAAAAATGATAATAATATATAAATGATGAAAAAAATAGCAGTCTTGATTTTTCTTGGTTTAACATGTACCTCTTTGAAATGTGATAATAACACAAAAAACATTATTTTATACGGGCGTTATGGTTCATTAAAGGCCCTACGAAAATGATTAACAGCCCTTGGGCCTATTAGTGGCTCTCGACTTCGTCTCGGTCCACTAATAGACCCTTGGGCTGTTAATCATTTTCGTAGGGCCGTTAATGAACCATAACGCCCTCAAAAATAATGTTATTGTATAAATATAAAATTCTTGTGAACTCATTTGCCAATCTCATATTATTATTGGAAATTGATATACAGTAGGGCTACACGATATTCAAAACTGAATACCGGTATCGGTATTCAAAAACATACCGCTGTATACCGGTATATCGAAAACTGTTCAGAAAAATGAACATAAGAACCACAACTGAGGCTTGAGGCATCAAAGTCCGAACGAATTAGCATGCCTTGATGATGCGGTTCAAAAAACCTCTACCCAAGGCAGACGATATCAAAATATTTAAAAAAATGTTTATCACATTTTCAAAAAAAAATTCTTCAAAACCATATCATGTGACACCTCATTGGAACGAGCTCAACGAGCTCGTTCCAATGAGGGGTCACATGATATAGTTTTGTTGAAATTTTTAAAAATTAAATTTTCAACTGCTGAAATTGTGTATTACGTGAGCACATGCAGACGATTTCTTTGGTAAAGGGATAATATTATTCATTCGGGGCTAAAGTTAAAAATCTCAAGACATCTTGAAAGTTAAAAAATTTATAGTAATTTATATATTTTTTATACTTACCAATGACCCAGACTTAGCTGGTGCTAACTCCAACAAAACCAGGGCCAAACACAAATTTTGCCCCCCAATCCCCAAAATTTGCATCCAAAACAAAAAGAAATCATGTCCTAAAGGACCTCCATAGTATGCCTCTACTGCGCATGCGCAGTGACGCAGTCGTCCCGAAATTGGCGCCAATTATCATTCTTACTGGCAGTGCCTGGTCAGCGCTATGTACTCAGCGGGGAGGCAAGAGTTCCCAACTCCAGGGAGGGCCATCCCCGTCTGGGTCATTGGTAAGTATAAAAAATATATAAATTACTATAAATTTTTTAACATTTTTATACTGTACCAATGACCCAGACTTAGCTGAATAGTAAACAGGCTGGAGGGCCTAGGACATAGAGGAAAATCCAATAAGCTCAACTATATAGTAAAGAGGTAACCCCTTAAGGAGAAAAGGAGTATTAGGCTTTACATGTATCTTTCTTATTTAATATTAAATTAGAAAGATACACTACCCTTAATAATTGAGCACAATAACATTCATGTTCTCTATTAACATCCAGTATAACCCTTATACTAATTATTTTTAAAGCAAGCCAATAAATAAAGTAGTCCAGAGAATTGAGACTCTTTATAATCATTTAAAAGTGTCCGAGTATTGTATATTAAAGCCCGTTTGACACTTGACATATACAAATGCTTCACACCGAGCTACACTTTAAAAATAAGACATGAATGAATTTAAACATTAATATTACACTTTAAAACCATCCCGGGAGCGACTCAGAAATACTGACTTGGAGGAGGCATTCCCTTGCTTTTCACTATAAAGCAGGTGACCTAAGGGAACACCCGCCCCCCCCCCCCCCCTTCCCCTTGCCCTGGGTCAAATAGCCCAGAGCGAAGAGGGCAGCCGGACGGAGTCACTGCCGGAACAGAAAGCCTGCATAACTATAGTTGCAACTGTTAGTGGACGACATTCTGAGCAACAGATAACGGACCTAAACAATGCAGGTCTCCAGAAATGGACTCAATATTTCTGAGATAAAAATTCGTAAATGTGGATGGCTGAGACCAATAAGCAGCCTTCATTAAATCTGTAATAGCAACACTATTAGCATAAGCCCAGGAAGTAGAAAGAACTCTTACTTCATGAGCAGAAATCTTAAGCACAGACTGCTGAGAAGAAGATAAATCTTCATAAGCAGTACGGATAGTTAACTGAATCCATCTAGCAATAGAATGGACTGAAATGTCCTTTCTATTAGGCATCAAAGACAGAAAGAAATGTTTTCGTCCCTTTCTGATAAACTGAGATCTCTGTTTATAGATACGTAGTGCTCTAACAGGACAGAGTAAAGGCCTACGCCCGTCTGAAGACGGAAGAGCCTTAATAACAATAGGTTCCGGATATTTATTAGGAGCCTGATTCTTAGCTAAAAAACCCACATTAGTAGTGAAGGTGATAGTGTTCCCAACACTACGATAATGAGAATCATCCACCGATAGTGCATGAAGCTCACTGACTCTTCTGGCAGAAGAGAAAGCTAAGAGAAAAGCTGTCTTATAAGATAAGAATTTGAAATCTACTGTCCCAAGAGGTTCAAATGGCTTTTCCTTCAATTTAAGGAGAACCCAAGCTAAATTCCACTTAGGAATTAATCTAAGAGTTCTGGGTCTATTTATCGAAAAGTTTCTAACCAACTTCGATAAAGAGACATTAGATCCAATTTGTAAACTATCATGATGTGCATAGGTATCAGATAACATAGATCTATAACCCTTTATAGTAACAGGCTGCAGTTTGATTTCGTCAAACAAGTATACTAGAAAGTTTGCAATGTCTGGTATAGAGGGATCAAATATATCTACAGAATGATCCCTACACCAACGACGAAAAACCTTCCACTTAGCCGCATAGTTTAGCGAAGAGGAGGTCCTCCTACAGTTAGAAATCGCGTCCACTGCTCGTCCTGTAAAGTGCTTGCCATGCAAGAAGGACCGCACAACGGAAAAACGTGAAGGTTGAGACCTTGCGGGTTGTGATGGAGTTGGCGCGATTTCCCCTGCGAAAGAAGATCCTCTCGTGGAGGAAGCTTCCGCGGTAGGTCCCACAACAGACACCTGAGTAGATTTATCCACGGTCTCTGTGGCGACAGAGATGCTACCAACAGAATCTTGCATTGAGATTGTTTTATCTTTAGCAATACTTGTTGAATTAACGGCGCTGGAGGATACGCATATCCTATCATTCCGTCCCAAGGGATCGACAGAGCGTCTACTGCAAATGCCTTGGATCCGGACACGGAGACACATACGTCTGCAACTGATTGTTGAGATGTGTCGCAAATAAGTCTATCATTGGCCGTTCCCATTGGTAGCAAATCTGATTGAATACTTGTTTGTTGAGAGTCCACTCCGACGGCAACAAGCGACCCTTTCGTGAAAGGGAGTCTGCTAGCACATTCAGACGACCCGGTATGTGACGGACCGAAAGAAGAACGTGATGTTCTAACGCAAACAGAAGGATTCTTTCCGTTAGATTGAACAACGGAACTGAATGAGTGCCTCCCTGATTCCGTATATACGCCACTACTGTCGTATTGTCGGATAGGATTTGGACATGAGCATCGTGAATAATGTCCATCCAGTGACGTAACGCAAGCCAAATTGACATCATTTCCTTGATGTTTATGTGCTTGCACAGGAATTGCGGATCCCAAAGACCCTGGCATCTCGAATCCGTTGGGATTAATGATGCACCCCAGCCTGTTTGACTGGCATCCGTCATAACGGTAAAACTCGGATCCGGCAACTGCAGCGGAACTCCTTGAGTTAACCACTGAATGTTTGCCCAAGTCTGAATCTCTTGTTTCACTGGATCTGACAAGAGAACGTCTACATCGAGCGAATGAATTTTCACACTCCAATTCTGAGTCAGGAAAATTTGAAGAGGACGTGTGCGTAGCCGCCCCATCGGAATGAGATCCGCGGCGGCTCCGCACAGACCTATCAGTCTCATAAATTCTGTCGCCGTGACTTTGTCTGCGTGCAGACAATAGCGAGCGTAACAACTGACTAATTTCGCTCTGGTTAACGGCAGACGAACGAGATTGTTGTGCGTCTCGAAGCTCATTCCCAGATGAGTGAATGACTTGGACGGCACCAGATCCGACTTCTCCTCGTTTACTATGAAACCGAGACGTCGGAGCAATAGAAGAAGATTCTGAACATCGTTCTGAAGCGTTAACTCGTTGCCGTACCTCTGAAGAATGTCGTCCAGGTAGGCCGACGTTACCGCAGACGAATGAGCTCGGAAGTAGATCATTACCGAGTTCATTACCCGAGTGAAAGCCCAGGGTGCTAGATTCAATCCGAAGCACATGGCCCGGAACTGATACACCACTCCTAGGACTGCGAAGCGTAGATACTTTCGGAATGTCGGATGTACCATGACGTGAAAGTACGCATCTTTGAGATCTATGCTCGTTGCATAATCGTTCACCCGAATACTCGCTCTGACCGATCGAATCGTCTCCATATAAAACTTCGGAGCGACGATCAGCTTGTTTATCCAGCTCAAATCTATGACTGGACGGAACGAGCCGTCTGGTTTCGGAACCAGAAACAGATGGCTGTAGAATCCCAGAGATTCCTGGTTTTCTACGACCTCTACCGCGTTCTTCATTAAAAGAGACTGCACCTCTGATAACAGAGCGTCTCTTTTCTGTGGATTTGACGGAAGATGAGTCCACTTTGGACTTCGAGTTAATGGAGGCTTTCGTTTGAAGGATATCTTTAGACCTTCCGAAGTCACTCCTCTCACCCAAGGGTCGTCCGTAATCGACGCCCACTCTTGTGAAAAACTCGACAACCTTCCGCCAACCGGAACGCGATAGAGGTTTAAGCCATCACCTCCTGGACCTGCGGTAGGAGAAACCACGTCTTCCACGACCCGCACCTCGCCTCGTCGACCTCGGGGCATACGACCGATTGTCCCGGCCTCAAGGACGTCCCGAACGAGAGTCGCTATCCTGACGGTCTCTCGAATAAGACCAAGAGGACGCACCGGAACCTCTATAGGAACCTCTCTTGGGCGCATTAGACCCAGAAGTGCCTGTCTTATTCGTGTCTGCTGTATCCGACTTTTTAGGAGCCGATCTGAACAACAGAGAATCATTAGCTTTCTTTTTAATTTTATCATAAATAGCGGAAAGCTTGCCGTCAAAGAGAAGTTCTCCTGAGACCGAAGCGACTCTAAGAGAGTTCTTCACCTTAGAATCCACTAGTGTGGATGTAGCTAGGGCTGCGTCACGTCTAACCAACTCCAGATTTGCCACTGAAAGGGCGGAGTTACACGTGGAATAAGCTACTGCCCTTGAAAGAAGTCTTAAAGAGGATTGTATATCCTGAAACTCTTCCCCTTGAAGGCGCAGTGATAACGCCTTAGTAAGGTGATCTGCGTAAGATAAGGCATCTAAATTGGCTCTGTTAGACGCAATAGCTGTTTCCAACACCGCGGTTGGAATAGAAGCTGACGACGGTAATGATAGCTCTAAGTCTTCCGCCTCGTCGTCCATACGCAGAGGAACTCTCGGTATACCCTGTCCTGCCGTATCGAATTTATTCCTTGCATTAATGAAAGGCAGGTTAAGAGTATTAGCGGACAAGAAACCTGCTTTCCCCGTCCTGGAAGCAAGTTTAAATATAGCGCCGTTCAATAATTCAAATGTTCTTGCAACATTATTGGACTGCGACGGAAACTCGGGAGCGATGTCCCTGAACCGCTCAAAAAATTCAGAGTCCAATGACGCTATAATTCTCTTGTCCGGAAGCGCAGCAGTCTGGCCTGATGGAACAACTTGAGGGAGAAAGTGCCGGATGAAGTCCACGGCAGCTTTATGTTGTTCCGAAAGGGATAGCTCCAATTCATCCGTATCCCTTTCACCATCCGGTCGGACCTCCCGATGTTCCCGGTCGTCCGCCCCCGATGCTTCGCCGGAGCGTACCGACCCAGCGCCGTCGGATAATTCTCGATCCGACACCGTTTCTGTCGGCTGCTGGGATGCTGCGATAAGCTGTGCTATCTGCACAAGAATGTCCGACGTCGAGACCTGCGGAGGCGCAGTCTTTCGCTGCTTCGCCGAGGGCAGCTCCGCATCAGATGGCTCCCGCATACTTTTCCTATGCGAACGTCCGGAGTCCATCGGTCTCGAATCCCTGGCTGCCGGATGGTGAGACCTGGTCGCCGAAGAATCCTTCATCGGCGAAGCTGGTAAAATATCGGCGGTCACGCAGCCAAGGTGCGGTCGTGTGCGCTGACGAGAAGAGGAAGCCTTAACAGTCTCTGCGGACTGCTTATACAATGGAGCGTCCCGAGCGACGGACGTATGCTCCGCTAAAGACACATTTTGTACCACAACATCTGGTCCCAGATGTTGTTGTACGAGAGAGGGACCTCTCTCGCTCGCGGCCCGGCTGGACCTGGACGAGCTAGGAACCGGACTAAAAGGCTTCCTCCGTTCTCGCTTACTATCCGCCGTCACTGGGTGTGCATCTATTATGTTTATAGTGCTCACATCACCCAAAATTTCCTCTTGGACCGCATCGGACGAACCCGGCTGCCGAACCATTCGGTGAATGGACGCTACACCGGGCGAGCTAGCGGACGACATTTGTCTAATCTCCATGAGCACTTTTGCCGCTAGCTCTGAATTCATTTGTGACGACGGACGCACACTTGAAGAAGATAACATGGAAACATCACCCTGTTCTGGTTCCTCTGAAATAGAAACTGAGAGAGTAGAGTGACCTTGTGGAGAAAGAGCCGGCATCGCCCTTTCTCCAGAAACAACATATCGTGACACACGTTTCCAATGTTTCTCATCCCAATGTTCACATATAGGACAGGGATTAATGCGAGAACACTGACTACAATTAATACAATGATCATGAAAGTCAGAGGAAGATTTCTTCCTATTACAATTTGAACAATGTCCCTTCATTGTGAAAGAACAACAATAAGTCCTAGTTACTCGCAAAAACCCCTGACACAAAGATACATAATAACATGATCCATTAATAAATGAAAAAACAATTGCAAAACAAAATAATTTTGAAAAAATATTTTTTCAGAGAAGCCCAAGTTGCTGAAAAGTAACGTTGAGCCCCGATGGATCCGATGGCAAAGTGTGGTCAAAAATTTTAAATTTATATAAAATAATTAATGAGACACTTTCGGATAATATAAATGTATCTTATAATGAGATAAACTACCACAAAGGCAAACAGCCCCCCTCAAAAAAGGCTGTTGCCAATGAAAACAAACAGTGTAAACACACTAGAAAACATGACTCCAGGCACTGAAAAAACTGGCCCGGAATCAGTCATCAATTACACTCTATCTGATGCAAAACAGAGACTCCCAGGGGAGAATCTGTAGAACATCAGATGGAAGATGCAGAACACAAACGTTATACACCCATGGGTGAAAACGTAACTATGGGGAAAATAACAGAAAACATTCTGTAACCAAGCAACTCTCCCAGGAAATTTTAGAAATGAAATTTCTCAAAAATATGCCAAAAGCATGGGAGAATTGCCAGGGGGGACTTTAGAAGGCTAGGGGAGAGGAAACACTGAATAAGCAGTGTAACAATTAGCAAGAATGACAACAAGAGGCCCATGCCTCGAAAATAGGCAACTTAACATAATTTCATCAAAAAATTTTAAGTACAGCCCTGATTATTTTTTGCCACTTCTTTTTCCTCTCCTCCTTCTATCCTCCTTAGAATCACATTTTCTCCAAAAGTTAAAAAATTTATAGTAATTTATATATTTTTTATACTTACCAATGACCCAGACATAGCTGGTGCTAACTCTTAAAATATAGGGCCAAACACAAATTTTGCCCCCCAATCCCCAAAATTTGCATCTAAAACTAAAGAAAACATGTCCTGAAAGGCCCTCCACACTTCGCCCCTACTGCGCATGCGCAGTGTCAAGGACGTTCCGAAATTGGCGCCACTAATCATTCTAATAACCAGTGCCTGGTAAGCGCTATGTACTCAGCGGGGAGGCAAGAGTTCCCAACTCCTGGGAGGGCCATCCCCGTCTGGGTCATTGGTAAGTATAAAAAATATATAAATTACTATAAATTTTTTAACATTTTTATACTGTACCAATGACCCAGACATAGCTGAATAGTAAAAAGGCTGGAGGGCCAAGGACATAGAGCAAAATGGAATACGCTCAATAAAATAAAATAGATTCATCCCCTGTAGGGAAAAAGAAGTAATAGGCCTTACATGTATCTTTCTTATTATGATAAATTAGAAAGATACAACACCTTCCAAAATTGAGCTACATACATCCATGTACTCTATTAATATTCAATATAATCCTTATACTAATAATTTTTAAAGTAAGCCAATAAATAAAGTAATTCTAGAGAATAGAGACTCTTATACTCCTAAAAGTGTCTGAGGATTGCATAATCATGTCCGTTGACATATGCAATATTCAAAAGCTATACTTTAAAAACTAAGACTTGAATGAATTTTAAAAACCTAAACTTCTCACTAAACAACCATCCCAATAACAGCTCAGAATTACTAACTCCGGAGGAGGTATCCCCTTGTTTTCATAGTAAAACAGGTGACCCAAGGGAACACCCTCCCCCCCCCCCACCCCCTTTTTCTTGCCCTGGGTCAAATAGCCCAGAGCGAAGAGGGCAGCCGAACGGAGACACTGCCGAAACAGACAGCCTACCTAGCTATAGTAGCAACTGTTAAGTGAATGACATTCTGAGCAGTAGATAATAGACCTAACAATAGAGGCCTCCAGAAATGGACTCGATATTTCTGAGATAAAATTCATGAATGTGGATGGCTGAGCGCAATGAGCGGCCTTCAAAAATCTATAATAGCGACACTATTAATGTAAGCCCAAGAAGTAGAAGAACTCTTACTTCATGAGCCGAAATCTTAAGCACAACTGCTAAGTCAATGATATACTATAAGCAGTACCGATAGTTAATAGAATCCATTAACAATAAAATGGAGCGTAACGTCCTTCTACTAGACATCAAAGACAGAAGAAGCTTACGCCCATAGTAATAAACAGAAATCTGTTTATAAATACATAAACTGTACCCGGAAAGAGTAAAGGCCTATGCCCATACGAAGACGGAAGGACCTTAAAATAATAGGTTCCGGATAATAGGAGCCTAACTCTTATGCAACAATCCAACCTAAATAGTAACGGAAGTATTGATTCCGAAACTATGAAAGTGAAAATCATCCATCGATAGTGCATGAAACTCACTGACTCTACAGTAAAAGAGAAACCAACAGAATTACTGTCTAAAAGGTCAGAATTTGAAAACTACTGTTTCCAGAGGCTCAAATGATTACATAGCTAAATAAGAACCGAAGTTAAAATCCGTATAGGAATTTAATCTAAAGATTCTAAGTCTATTTATCAAAAAGTTACTAACTGACTTAGATAAAGAGACAAAAGACTCAATTGTAAACTATCGTAGAGTGCATAGGTATGAGGTAACATAAACCTATAACCTAAATAATAACAGGCTGCAGTAGATCTTGTGAAACAAGTATACTAAAAAATAGCAATGAGTAGTATGGAGGGATCAACAATATGAACATAATGATCCCTACACCACGACGGAAGAGCCTCCACTTTAGCCGCATAGAATAGCGAAGAAGAGGATCTCCTATAGTAAGAAATCGCGTCCAAAGCTCGTCCAGTATAGTGCTTACAATGCAATACGGACCACACAACGGAATACATGAAGGTTGCGACCTTGCAGGTTGTGATAAAGATGACACGATTTACCCAGTGAAAAAGATCCTCACATAGAGGAAGATTTCACGTTAAGACCCACAGTAGACAAGAGAGGAAATTACTCATGATCTCTGTGAAGATAGAGATGCTATCAACAGAAATGTATAGTGGTTGTTTATCTTAGCAATACCTGCTAAAACAACAGCGCCGGAGGATACGCGTATCCTATCATTCCGTCCTATAGATCAATAGAGTGTTAAGAATATTAGCTCAGAGATCTGGACAAGCCAACACATACGTCTGCAATTGATTAGCAAGCTGTGTCATAAATAAATCATCATTGGGCGCTCCCATAGATAGCAAATCTGATTGAATACTTGTTTGTTGAGAGTCCATTCTGACAGCAACAAGCGACCCGTAAGAGAACGGGAGTCCGATAAAACAATCAGACGACCCGGAATATGACGGACCAAAACTGAACTTGGTGTACTATAACCAACAGACGGATTCTTCCATTAAATTGAATAACGGAAACGAAAGAGTGCCTCCCTGGTTCCGGAGATACGCCACTACTGTCGAATTAAAGGACAGGAATTTGGGCATGCGTTTCTGAATAATGTTCATGCAATGACATAAAGCAAGCCTAAAAAACATTATTCCGCGGAAGAAAACTGATTGCTAAAAGACTGCGGAACCCAAAGACCCTGGCACTTCGAATCCGTAGGGATCAGTATATATCCCAATCTATTTGACTGGCAACCGTCATAACAGCCACACTCGGGTCCGGCAACTGCGGCGGCACTCTCTGAGTCAACCACCGAATGTTTGCCCCAGTCTGAATCTCTTGTAACACTAGATAGACAAGAGAACGTGTAAATCGAGCAATTCATGGATTGCCGAAAAGTTGCCGTCGAAGAGAAGCTCCTCCGAGAACGAAGCGACTCTGAGAGAGTTCTTAACCTTACTATCCACGCTAGTGGATGTAGCTAGGGCTGCGTCACGTCTAACTAACTCCAATCAGCCACTGAAGGGCGGAGTTATACGTGAACAAACTACTGCCCTCAAAAGAAATTACATTGAGAATAATATCCCGTAAATCTTTTCTTGAAGACGTAATGATAACGCCTCAGTAAGGCAGATTACGTATAATAAAGCGTCTAAGTTAAGTCTACTATACATTATGTCGTTCCCAACATTGAAATTGGAAAAGACATAAACGGCGAAAAAGAATATATGCAGTTTTTAATCACACCGTTTAGACGCATATGAACTCTCGGTATGCCCTGCTCTGCCAAAATAAACTATTTGTATAAATGATAAAATGGCAGAAATGAGCAACGCGGACAAGAAACTAAACTATCATGCTTAGTAGCAGGCTTGTATATATATATATAGCGTCGAAAAATAAAACACATGTTGTAATGACAATATTGGACTGCGTCGGTAAGTCAGGGACAATGTCCCCGAACCGATCGAAAAATCCGAGTCCAATGACGCTATAAGTCTCTTATCCAAGATCGCAGCAATGAAGTCCGAAATAATAATCACTGGAAGATAATGCCAGAAGATATGAAAGGCATCTTCCGATACTACTAAAGGGAAAAACTCGAAAACTTTCGAATCCCTTTCGCCATCCTGTCGGACCCTATAAAGCGTTCGGTCGTCCGTACCTGATGCAACCGCGGACCGCACCGACCCAGCGCCGTCGGATAATTCCTGATTCGACCGAGAAACTGTCAATTGCTGGGATGCTGCGAAACAACTGTGCTAACTCGGATAGCACGTCCGTCACTGAGGCCTGAGGAGAAGCGGTCTTACGATGCATTGCCGCTGGAAGCTCCGTGATCGTTACCCCGTGCATACTACCAATATGCGAGCGAACGGAGTGTATAGGCCTCGTGTCCCTTGGCTACCGGATGGCGCGACCTATTCGCCGTGGAATCACTGAATGCTGAAACTGATCGGATACTCGAGGTCACGTAGCCAATGTGCGGTCGTGTGCCCTGCTGTGAGGATGAGGAAGCATTAAAGACAGTCTCTCGGACTGTCAATATAACGGAGCGTCCCGACCAACAGACATATGCTCCGAATGTAAAATATCTGAACCACAACATGCGGTCCCCTATGTTGTTGGGCGAGAGAGGGACCTCTCTCGCTCACAGCCCGGACGGACCTGGACCAGCCAGGAACCGGACTAACAGGCTTCCTCCGATCTGTCCTCAATCTGCCGTCACTGGGTGAGTACTAAAGTAATTAAAGTGCTCGCATCACCCAAATCTCCTTCCTAGACCGCAACGGACGAACCCGGCAGCCGAACCATTCGATGAATGTACGCTACACCGGGTGAGCTAGCGAATGTCACTCCGTAGGCGATAGACATATTCCATGAGCACTTATTGCCGCTAACTCTTCATTAACTATGACGACAGAGGCACACTTTTGAAAGACATCTCCATAACTCTTCGAACAAGAAACCAGAAATGCTTGGTTAGCAAGCATAAAATAATAATATATATAGCGTCGTTCAATAATTCAAAAGTTGTGTGACATTATTGGACTATGTCGGAACTGAGGGACAATGTCCCTGAACCGAACCAAAAATTTCTAAGTCCACCGACGCTATCAGTTTCTTATCCGGCATCGCAGCATTCTGGTCCGACGAAAGAAGCTGTAGAAGACCAAGTCAGATGACATACACAACAGCATATGTTGTTCCGAAAGGGAAAGCTCGAAATCCTCCGAATCCCTTTCGGTATCCCGTCGGACCGGATGAAACTTTCGGACGTCCGTACCCGCTTCCGCGGAGCGTCCCGACCCAGCATCGTCGGATAAAATATATATGCGACAGATTCAGTTGATGCTGGGATGCTGCGATAAACTGTGCTATTGAGGAAAGCACGTCCGTTCCCGAGGCCTGTGCAGTAGCGGTCTTACGATGCATTGCCGCCGGAAGCTCCGTGTACGTTGACTCCCGCACACTTCCTATGCGAACGTCCGGAGTCTGCAGGCCTCGTGTCCCTGGCTACCGGATGGTGTGACCTGGTCGCCGAAGAATCCTTGATCGGCGAAGCTGGTAATATATCGGCGGTCACGCAGCCAAGGTGCGGCCGTGTGCGCTGACGAGAAGAGGAAGCCTTAGCAGTCTCAGCGGATTGCCTATACAACGGAGCGTCCCGAGCGACGGACGTATGCTCCGCTTACGACACATTTTGTACCACAACATCTGGGGCCAGATGTTGTTGAACGAGAGAGGGGCCTCTCTCGCTTGCCGTCCGGATGGACCGGAACGAGCTATGAACCGGACTAAAAGGCTTCCTGCGTTCTCCCTCCGATCCGCCGTCACTGGGTGTGCATTAGGTTAGTTTATAGTGCTCGCATCACCCCAAAATTCCTTCTAGACCGCAACGGACGAACCCGGCTGCCGAACCATTCGGTGAATGGACGCTACACCGGGCGAGCTAGCGGACGTCAAAGGCCGTCGAACCTACTAGGGTCCTCTTAGGCAATTGGCGTATTTACATGAGCACTTTTCCGCTAGCCCTTCATTAATTGTGACGACGGAGGCACACTGTTGGAAGACATCACAGATACATCACCCTAATCTTGATCGTCTGAAATAGAAATTGATAAAGTAGAGTGACCCTGCGGGGAAAGGACCGGAGTGTCCAAATCCCCAACAACATACCGTGACATACGCTTCCCATATTGTCATCGAAATCATACGATACAGAACCGGAGTTAATGCGAGTACACTGACCACATATAGAATGATAATAAAGTCAGAGGAAGACTTCCTCTTAAAACAATTGATCAATATCCTTTCAATGTGAAAAGAAAACAAGTCCTGGTACTCGCACTAACCCCTGGCAATCAAAATACATAATAATAATATGATCCATTGATATAGAAAAAATAATTGAAATCAAAATATTTTGAAAAAATATTTTTTCAGAACAGCCCAAGTTTCTGAAAAGTAACGTTGAGCCCCAATGGATCCCAAGCCTAAGTGTGGACAAAAATTTTAAAAATATTTTAAACAATTTATTCAACACTTACGAACAATAATAATGTATCTAGTTATGATTAAAATAACATCAAGATATTATTTTTTAGAAATCCCCCCCTCACACAGAGGGCTGTTGTAATGTAAACAATGAGTGTAAAAACACTAAAATAAGACTCAAGGCACCCAGGCCCGAAATCAGTTACCAAAAATACACTATCTGATGCAAAACAGAGACTTCCAGGGAAGAAACTGCAGAACATCAGATGGTAGATGCAGAACACAACGCCTAACCACCCCTAGGTGAAGACGTAAACATGGGGAAAGAACAGAATTCATTCTGTTATTCAGCTAAAACTCCCAAGAAAATTTAGTAATAATAATTACAAAAACTATGCCAAAAGCATGGGAGAATAGCAAGGGAGAACTTAAAGGACAGGGAGAGAGGAAAACACTTAAAAAAACAGTGTAACTAAATAATCAGAATGACAACAAAATGGCTGCTGCCTTGAAAATAGGTAACTTAACATAATTTCATTAAAAAATTTTAAGTTACAGCCCTGATAATATTTTGTCACACATTCTTTTCCTCTCCTCCTTCTCTATCCTCCTTAGAATCACCAATTCACTAATAATTATGTGTCTGGCATCATTTAAACTGAGATTTATAAGCACAAAGATCAGTCAGATGTTAACTGATGAAGGGCCAAACTTAGAATGATTAATGGCGCCAATTTCGGAACGTCCTTGACACTGCGCATGCGCAGTAGGGGCGAAGTGTGGAGGGCCTTTCAGGACATGTTTTCTTTAGTTTTAGATGCAAATTTTGGGGATTGGGGGGCAAAATTTGTGTTTGGCCCTATATTTTAAGAGTTAGCACCAGCTATGTCTGGGTCATTGGTACAGTATAAAAATATTACGTGTCTGGCATCCTTTAAACTGAGATTTACAAGCACAAAGATCAGTGAGATGTTGACTGATGAAGGGCCAAACAGAGAATGATAATTGGCGCCAATTTCGGGACGACTGCGTCACTGCGCATGCGCAGTAGAGGCGTACTATGGAGGTCCTTTAGGACATGATTTCTTTTTGTTTTGGATGCAAATTTTGGGGATTGGGGGGCAAAATTTGTGTTTGGCCCTGGTTTTGTTGGAGTTAGCACCAGCTAAGTCTGGGTCATTGGTACAGTATAAAAATATTAAATTGTGGGGAAATAAATAATGACGATAAACTGATATTTTTGTAATTGCACCGGTATTCAATCGATATTGGTTTGAATACCAGTATATATCGGTTTATCGATATACCGTGCAGCCCTGATGTACAGTGGAATCTTGTTAATTGGACAGCCATTTTGCCAATGAAAATTATTCAATTAACAGGAGTATTCAATTAACAGAGATTTACTCTCATTGCTGTAGTCCAGCTAAACTGAGCATTTACCCTATTATATCTTCTTTGACAGAGGTCATGGAACTCTGTCAAACAAGATAATAGACTAAATGCCTACAATGGATGCACTGAGACCAAATAGGTCTATAAACAAGTGAAAGTTGGCAACTCATGGTAATTTCTTGAAATAGCACAATATTTTTTATTCAATTAACAGAAATTTACTCTATAACCTATATGCAATTAACAGGTCAAACTTGTACTGTAGGTATAGTAAATAGTTTTGTGTTTGAAATTTATATTCAATCAACAGGGCTATTCCTTAAGAGATGTACAATTAAGTGGACTCAACTGAACCTGGATCTGTTAGCACACTTGGATTCACCTCGCTTCATAAAATACAATGTATAACAATGCTAGCAATCAATAATCGGTAATTCACATTTATTCCTCAAGAGAGAGAACTCTAAACTTTGTTCATAGAACATGTGTACCAAGAGTTGCATCACAACAAACTACTGTTACTAATACAGAACAACAGTTAATTGGTAGAGGGCTAAGTTATTTTTGGTCATCAAAATTTGTTCACGTGTCTTTGCCTTGTTACAATTTATGGGAAAGTGCCTCTTCCCATAAATAGTAACAAGACAAACACAAAGAGACCAAGAAATTTCACTTCTTCTTCATGATAATATGAAGCGCATCCACAGAATAGGAGACTTTTAGGCTGGGGTACTTGCTCTTCACATTAAAGCCCTGATAGGTGGCCAGGCCTGGCATTTTCAGGAGAGCGATTTATTTGCTCACCTACAGCTCGCCTTAAAAAAATTAAGCAGGGCAAAAACTAGCCCGCCTGGCCATAGAAAATAATAACCCACATCTTTTCAGATCTCTGCTATGTTAGTGCTTTCTGTAAGACAGCCACACTGCCCCTCCCACACCTCTGGGCCTTACTGAGGCCCAGAGGTGTGGGAGGGGCAGTGTAGCCGTCTCACAGAGATTAACTTGTTAGCAACACTAAACAAAATGTACAAAGCTCACAAGGTAGAATTCATTTTAGCTTTTGTAAGCTGAAGGAGAGCTAATCCCTCCCCTAGGCCATGCAAGGGGAGCGATTTTTAGCCCTCCTGCACTTTTTAAGAATGCCAGGCCAGGGTGGCTTCTAGCTCTCTACCAGTTAATCAAATGGGTTGAAAGGGCAACCGTTGATGTTAGATTTGTGTGTCTGTAATCTCAATATTTTGTCACAGTACCAGTAATAAATGTACTGGAATTCAAATTTCATTGATATAAGTAGATCCAAGTGGGATTTAAGGAAAATTTATTTATTTCCTTACTGTTGTTTAAGGTCACTTTTAGCATCTATATCATGATTGCATTTAAGGGATGCAATAAAACCACTCTTTCATACAAACACTGATGATTTGCATCTGCAAAAGCCATGAAATCATATCTCTGGGAAATGCAAATAACACTTTTTCTTAAACAGGGTGAATCAAGATCTACCATTTGATTCTGTGTCAAAAATTTCCAAATTACACAGGATCCCTTGCCATATTCCCAATACGCCAAGAAAAATTCCAAACTGGTATACTCTGACATTTTTTTCCAATGAAATCAAGTCAGGTTGACTACACAACACTTACAATATTTGTTTCCTGCAAAACTCCAAAATATTACTGTTTGTGTCCCCAGAAGCTTATGATCTCTCCTGACCTCATGCTGATGAGGGGCTATGCATTTTTATGGACGCAAACACTGCAAAATAACAAACTGTAAAATGCAGTAGGTGTATAAGAAGTACTTGGTGTATTTGGCCAATATGTCAGGTAAAGGAATAACCCACAAAGGCCTGAAGACTTTCATGCATTTTTGCTGCACTCTAGAAGTTTACATTCTGGGACTTTTCAGTTGTTTCCAGCCATGTCTTGGCTGATTCTATAGGCAGCCAAGACTTGCCAAGAAACAAATGCTGAGGTACTGGGAAGGTAACTTTCAAGTTTACCAAGACTACATTGCATGTTGGGTCACTTGTTTTATTGAAGTAAATGTTGACCAGATTAAGAATTTGGCCCTCAAAGGTTAAAAATACAGTCATAAGGCCAAATAAAAAAAATGAATTGACTCTCAGGCAATTTTTTTTCAAATCAGTGAGGGAGGGAGGGAGGATTTTATTTTTATTTTTTTTTTTCGTGTAAAGGATTGAGTATACTCAGTAAATCTTTTTGCTGTCTTTCCACTTGAAAAAGAGAAAAGGTTGGATTTTAGTGTAATTATAGTATACCTTTTATAATAAGTGCCGTAACAATAGCTAAAAGGATTTGTATTTTATTGTTCTTTTTAATGGTATAGATCTGTCAAAAAATGATCCATTAGAATAGGCCCCAGTAACCAATGCTTGGGGTAGGAGTCCTTTAAAATGGGAAACATGGCTCTAAATAATTGGTTAAACTTGAGTGAGTTTATATCTGTGTTGCGGCCATTATTAGCCATTGTGCAGAAATATATGACCTTAAACACCAGCAAAGAAATAAATAATTAAATCATGATCCAGTATATCAGAATTTGCCTTGTTACAGTTTATGGGAGAGTGCCTCTGGGCACTCTCCCATAAACTGCAACAAGAAAAAACAATTTACTGCAAATGCAGCTAAATAATTATATTTCGAGAAATGTGAAAAAAATGACCATTCCAAGTTTTCACAAATTCTTAAAAAAACATGACATAATAAAAATGTCTAACTAGGAGGTTCAAATCCAATGAAGGAGGGCCTGAGAATCAAAATATTATTTTTTTTAGCCTAATTAAAAAACTGTCAACAACAAAAAAATAGAAAAATCTCTCTTCTTAGTTCACACCTGTTTATATTTGTCTTCTTGCTTTTCTTGAGCCTCAAGCCATTTAAACATTTCAGGTCTATTACCAAGAGACTGCCTTGAGGAATCCCTATGGAACCTGTTAAATGGACTCGGGTCACGACCAGAGCCCTGGTGGCCACCACGTCTTCGTGGCAAAGTATCAGTGTCTGTTTCCTCAGTGTTGGATTCATCACTTTCCTGTAAGAAAATAATATTAAGAGTGTAAAGATTCATATGCAGACTCATCACCAAAAACAGATAAATAATAGTGGTGAAATGAATGTTTGAACATCTTTTTGTGGATAGCAATATTCTAAGTTGGAAAAGGGCCATAACTCTGCCCCAAAATATCGGATCAAGCCCACTTTCAATCCCAACCTGCATTATGTGGTTTATAAACCAAGGTATTCAATTTGGTTTCATTTTATTCAGTCAAACTAAAGTTATCATCCATAAACCATATTCAGGATGTGTCACGTATGGGGCATACACACGAATGGACAAGGGTAACACTTAATGCACCTCGCCAAATTAGTGGGGACATAAAAATATGGTCAAATGTTTTTGTGAGAGATATAGAGCAACAAACAGGTAGGGCTGCACGATATTCAAAACTGAATACCGGTATTGGTATTCGAAAAAATACCATGGTATACCGGTATATCGAAAAGTGTTCAGAAAAATGAACATAAGTACCACAATCGAGGCTTGAGGCATCACAGTCGGAACGAATTAGTATGCCTTGATGACGCGGTTCGAAAAACCTTTACCCAAGGCCAACGATATCAAAATTTATTACTTTAAATGAAAGTGTCAATGACACTGTAGCTCAACTTGTCAAGACAAAGACATGTACATGTATAGTATGTGACACAGCAATGACAAACATCTAGGTAATGACCTGATAACAAAGGTACATATAAAGTATTGTAACGGTCTGTACATATATACTGACAGTTGCCTGTAACAAATGTATAGGTAAAGTATTGTAAAGGTGGGTGACAGTCAGATGCTAAACTAGAAAAAAATCTTTGAGTCCCAGAGTAGGTCTGACTGAACCCCAAAATATTTGTTCTCATAGCAGTGATAACAAAGGCACCCCAAAACACACTCGTTCCTGTCCCAAGGTGAAGACAAAAGTACCCAAGAAGTTTTGTGAAGATCAGTTCAAAAATACGAGCTGTATAGAACTTGAGACAAAAAACTGATTGGACCTAATTTCGGTACAAAATGGCCACTGGCAGCCATCTTGAATTTTGGACCGTACCCAGAAACACTCATTCTCATCCCAAGGTGATAACAAAGGTACCCAAGAAGTTTTGTGAAGATCGGTTCATAAATACAGCCACTACCCTGACCATATTGACATGTGTGCTTACATTGTGTAAGTAGCACTGAATAAATCAAAGTTCATCTAATTTGCATAATTTCTGCACGAAAAAAAAACCCTTAGAATATGTGATGTATTCCATGTTACTAAACATTCATACAAAAATTTATTCAAATCAGAACTTTCATACAGAAGTTCTGTACAAAAGACTGATTGCACTAATTTTGGTACAAAATGGCTGCTGGTGGCCATCTTGAATTTTGGACCACACCCAAAAACACTCGCTCTCATCCCACGGTGATAACAAAGGTACCCAAGAAGTTTCGTAAAGATTGGTTCATAAATATGGCCTCTAGTCTGAGCTGTATAGAAGTTGTGTACAAAAAACTGATTAGACCTAATTTCGGTACAAAATGGCCACTGGCAGCCATCTTGAATTTTAGACCGCACCCAGAAACCCCGCACTCTGGTCCCAAGGTGATAACAAAGGTACCCAAGACATTTCGTGAAGATCAGTTCATAAATACAGACTCTAGTCTGAGCCGTATTGACATGTGTACTTACTGTGTGTAAGTCGCAATGAAAAAATCAAAGTTCATCTAATTTGCATAATTTCTGCACGAGAAAAAAACCCGTATTATATGTGATGTATCCCATGGTACTAAACATTCACACAAAAAATTATTCAAATCAGCACTTTCATATGGAAGTTCTGGGCAAAAATCTGATTGCACCTAATTTTGTACAAAATGGCTGCCATCGGCCATCTTGAATTTCGGACCGCACCCAAAAACACTCGTTCTCATCCCACGGTCATACCAAAGGTACCCAAGAAGTTTCGTAAAGATCGGTTCATAAATACGGCCTCTAGCCCGAGCCGTATTGGCATTTGCACTTACTGTGCTGAAAGTAACCCCAAAAAACATCAAAATTAGTCTAATTTGCACAATTTACGCACGAGAAAAAAACCCGTATTATATGTGATGTATCCCATGGTACTAAACATTCATACAAAAAATTATTCAAATCAGAGCTTTCATATGGAAGTTCTGTTCAAAAAACAGATTTCTGCATCGTCGGTACAAAATGGCGGCTGGCGGCCATCTTGAATTTTGGACAGCACCCAAAAACATTCGTTCTCGTCCCACGGTCATAACAAAGGTACCCAAGAAGTTTCGTAAAGATCGGTTCATAAATACGGCCTCTAGCCCGAGCCGTATCCAATTGTTGACGTACGGACAGACAGACAGACGGACGACGGGCCATGAAAAAAGCTCGCTTCGCCAAAGTTGAGCTAAAAAAAGTAAATCAGATTTTCCAAAAATTTTTTTACAAAACAATATCATGTGACCCCCTCATTGGAACAAGCTGAACGAGCTCTTTCCAATGAGGGGTCACATGATATAGTTTTGTTGAAATTTTTTAAAATAATTTTTTCTACTGCTGAAATTGTATTTTACGTGAGCACCTGCAGACCTTTCCTTGGGTAAAGGGGATAATATTATTCATTCGGGGCTGCAGTTAAAAAACTCAAGACATCTTGAAAATTAAATTGTGGGTAAATAAATAACGACGATAAACCGATATTTTTGTAATTACACCAGTATTCAATCGATATTGGCTTGAATACCAGTATATATCGGTTTATCGATATACTGTGCAGCCCTACCAACAGGGATAATCTATTCTCCATTTCTACAAGAATAATGTATACAATACCTCAATTACTGGCTTCTTCTGTTTGATATTATTCTGTTTGACTGGGTGATCTGTAAATGTATTCTGACCTATAAGGTTCAACGCAGGTTCACTGCCTCTCCTAACTGTCAAACCAGAACCTACAAAGAAAGTAAACAAACTCTTTATAGAATCATAAATTTTAAAAACATTTTAACTGACAACACAAGCAGGTAAATCATTACAAAGCCTTGTTGCAGTCAAGGGACAAATTTATAGGGCTTCACGGTATTCGAAACTGAATACCGGTATTGGTATACCAAAAAATACCATGATATACCGGTATATCGAAAACTGTTCAGATATATGAACACAAGTACCACAATCGAGACTCGAGGTATCACAGTCGGAACGAATTAGCATGCCTTGATGATGCAGTTCGAAAAACCTTTACCCAACGCAGACGATATCACAATTTATTATTTTCAAAATTAGTTTATCAAACTGTCCCCAAAGATTTTAACAAAACTATATCATGTGACCCCTCATTGGAATGAGCTCAACGAGCTCATTCCAATGAGGGGTCACATGATATAGTTTTGTTGAAATTTCTAAAAATTATTTTTTCAACTGCTGAATTTGTATATTACGAGGGCACAAGCAGTAGATTCCTTGGATAAAGGGATAATATTATTCATCTGAAGCTACAGTTGAAAAACTTGAGACATCTTGAAAATTAAATTAAATAATGACGATAAACCTATATTTTTGTAATTATACCGGTATTCAATCGATATTGGTTTGAATACCGGTATATATTGGTTTATCAATATACCGTGCAGCCCTACAAATTTAACAATAATATTAACTTTGGTAAAATAGGAGACATAAACCATTTAATTTTTAATTTTTCAAGTTTGCATTGTTTATAAAAAAGAGAGTATGCAGTAGCCAAAAGGACTGTGCATGAGGGCCTGAGAAACAGATTTTTAATTTTTCAGGCCATAAACTCTCTTCAAATAAAAAAGAGATTGGTTTGTTTTAATGTGAATAATATTCAAAGGGTCATTACTATTCAGAAACTCAGAGCCAGAAAACCTAACCCCTTGCTCGCTTTTGGTGGATGTTCCTCGCCACCACAAGAAATCTCTTGCCATTGAATTAAGTATAATTTGGGATCCTTTAACCAAATTTCCACCTATAAATTGATTGGACCTTTTCACCAATGCTCTCTTGAGTTAAATTTACATGAAGTTTTCATCAAATCTAGTCATGGCTGCTTCAAAGCAACCATGACATGATTTGATCAAAAATAAATTTGAAAATACTGGTGTTAAGACACTGCCAAAAAATCTAGTCTTTGCTGCTGAGAAGCAGTTATGTCTCAAATTTATTTAAAAAAATGAATAGAAAAATCGCGAAAATGTTCGACAAAAAAAAAATTCACAGGAAAAGTTGATTCAATTCACAGATTAAAATTTGGTAAAATATTCCCAAATTATACTTGGCCTAGTGGCAAGAGAACTGCTGACTAGGAGTAGAAACAAGCTGCAGTAATCTTGGTTGGTAACTCTTAATCCACTGAGTATTTCCAAGATATTTTTCACTGAATCTAGTCATGGCTGATTCATAGCAGCCATGACTAGATTTGATAAAAAATTCTTCTAAATTTACCTTAAGAATTCATTGGGGGAAAAAAATCCATTCAGTTTACAAGAGTAAAAGCAGATTAAATGTACCAAAATTATACGTATTTCATTTGCAAGAGATATTCTGTCCTGGGCAGGAATATCCGTCAGCAGCAAGCAAAGAGTTAAACGTCTATGAACTGAGAGTCTTAAACTTTGAACTTTCAATATGACTTTGCCTTTCTTTCCTTTAAAAAAATTTGAAGGTGATCAAAAGAAAGGCTTCTTGAAAAAAAGGTGGAGTGATCTTTTCTCAGATGACTTAATTTCTAACCTGTACAGGTCTCAACAATGGCTTACCTGGAGAAAGGTCTGTGTTTGTTATGATAACATCATTTTTGCTGTCATATGGCAGAGATGTTTGTTTGACATGTATGATTGGCAGTGTATTGGATTCTCCACCATAAAAAATATCAGGACTAGCTGTTCCAGCAGAGCTGGCACTCGCTCCATCTCCTCCATTGTGTGGATAATGATGAAGATGTGCTTGTTCTTCAAAATCAGCAACTAACTGAAAAAAACAAAGCAAAAAGACAAAATTAGCCCCAAAATACGTTCAAATCAATCCAGGTATAAAATAAAAATATACAACATTAGGTTATTTTTAACCCTAAGGGCCTGGGGATTTTTATACGTTTTTGCTATACTTTGAAAGTTTACCTCTCAGCAAGTCTGAGTGTTCCAAGGTTATATAGGTGATCTAACTTCCACTGTGGGTGTCTTCTCGCAGTGGGACCCGACAATCAATCTGTGTGAGGACAATACAGTGGATGTTAGGTTAGTACGGACGTGGAGTGAGCATGAAAAGATTAACTGTCTCAACAATGTTCTGTGAACGTTCCTTAGCGGCATTAAACTAAATTTAGAATTGAATAAATTGGGGGGGGGGGGGGGGGGGGGGGGGGGGGGTCAGCATCACTGGAATTTCTGTTGTATACTGTTCTTTTTTTTCTTTTTTTTTCTTTTATTTCAATCTGCTTTTACCCGTTTCTCTCTCTCTCTCTCTCTCTCTCTCTCTCTATCTATCTATCTCTATCTCTCTGTCTCTCTATTCTCTCTTTCTTTATATCTCTTTCTCTTTTGAGTTAACTTATTTTGTGTATAATGTTTACATATTGTTATATTTTGTTCTGCCTTTTGTAATGTATTAGTCTTTGTACAGGAGCGGAGGGTTTTCTAAGTGGTCAGCACTTGTCCTCCAATCCTGATTTGCATTGTTGAATGGCAAATAAAAATATGTTTAATCTAAGTTTACCTTCAGTGGCTTTGTAGTTGTTTCTAGCCAAGTCTTGGCGGCATACAGAGGCAGCCAAGACTTGCCTAGAAACAACTGACAAGGTACTTAGAAAACAAGTTTTGAGTTTACCCTAACAATGCATGCCAGGGCACCTGTTCCTTTGCATTAAAAGGTTATCAAAGTCGGAATTAGCCCCTTAAGGATTAATATAGTAAACTCCACATAACTGGATATCTGTTAATTGAATAAACCTATTAATTCAATATAAATTTCAAATGCAAAACCATTTACCATACCTTTATTACAAATTTGACCTATTAATTGCACATAGGGTACAGCACCAACTCCTGTTAATGGAATAAAAATCTTGTAATATATTGAAAAATTACCTTCACAATCGCCAAATTCCTCTTGTTTATACACCAATTTGACTTGGTACATCCAATGCAGGCATTTAATCTATTACATCTTGTTTGACAGACCTCATAGAGCTCTGTCAAATAAGATATAATTGAATAAATGCTGAGTTAATCTCCAGAAGACAGGAAGGCGACAAATTCCTGTTAATTGAATACTCCTGTTAATTGAATAATTTTCACTAGCAAATTGGGTACATGTATTCAGTTAACAGGGTTCACCTGTGCTTATTTTCACAATGCAGAACAATAGGCCCCAGGGGGCCTGACGGCACTAATCTAACATGGTAGCCTAAATATCAACCCAGGGAATTGATTTGAACAAGTTGAATCTGCCTCTCCTAAGAAAAGCTTATACCAAATATCAAAAGATTCTGACCAGTGGATCTGAAAAAAAACGATATCCTCATACTGAACTAAGTAATAATTTGGGATCGCACAGGGAGCACAAATATGAACCCAGGGACTTGGATTGAACAAACTTGACACCCCCCCTAAGGATGTTGCATACCAAACATCAAAAGATTCTGATTGGTGGATCAGAAGAAGATATTTAAAGAATAATCCTCATATTGCACTAATCTGAACATTTGGGCTTCCATAGAGAGTCCATATATGGACTAAGGGATTTGATGTCATCAAACATGTGAATGAATCTTCCAAAGATGCTATATGTGAAATATGAAAGCCTTTCGAGCTGTGGTATGGGAGAAGATTCTTTAATGTTTTTCCCATTACTCACAAGTGCTAAAAAATGATGACTCAGCATTTTTTCAAAGTCCTGGAAAAGTACCGTATGATAAAACCGATGGCAATTTTTTTTTACCATTCCTTTCTGCTGGTCCTAAGGAAGCTTTACACCACATAAAAATTCTCAGTGCTGCGTAGTTTTGGAGATATGTGCATTTTAAATTTTTTCTATTTTAGTGCCTGCAGTTCCCATGGGGTGACTGGAAAAAGTTTTGGGGCATAAATTAAGTACTTTGACCCAACAAGCCCTCAGATCAAATTTGGTTCAAATCAGCCTCTCAGTTTGGAAAATAGGAATTTTTATAAAGAAAACTGGGGAGAGTCAGGCTAATTTCTCGAAAGATTACAACATTTTTTATTTAATTAACAAGAGTTTATTCTATATAACTTATTCAAATTTGTACTGGAGGTATGGTAAATGGCTGTGTTGGGAAATTATATTCAATTAATAGGGTTATTCAGTTGAGAGATATCCAATTAAGTGGGCTCCACTGTACTGTCAAAATTATCTATTCACCTTCATACAAACAGTAATGTACAAATGATACTGCCAGTTTGCTACCTGCAGTTGAAACTAGAAGTTCTGTGACTGTATTGTGAACTATTTTGAAGTAACAGCAAACTGAGTAAGTATAATTTTGTCCCTGTCTAACTGCACCATTAGCAAACCGGTAAGTCAATTCCTGTAGAATAACAGCTTGCCTAACCCTGTACAATTGTATACTAGTAAATAGAGATCATTAACATCACTCTTAAACTCTAATGCGATACATGTATATGTAATGACGTAAATAGATATTAAAATGTTACTGCATATACAGAATGAAGAGAGTGGATACTATTTAATTACAGAGCCATATATTCTCCACTCGAAGAGTATTTCTAATTGTTCATAACAGCACAAGAAACACTTGCAAACTTTCATCTCATGGACCACCTGGACCACCGGGTACAACCCGGTGGTCCATGTGATGAAAGTTTGCAAGTGCTTTTTGTGTTTTGTCCTTAGTCCGTAGTTGTAAATAATTACTAAGTGAAAAATCTATCTCACAGCGATTTATTAGTAACCCACAAATCCATATACTGTAGTTTCAATATATTTTTTCAGTTTGCTCGGCTCAGTTCATGATTTCGTGATTTCACAATCGACCTCGCTAATAGTGCATTATATTTGCCTTGCACAGCACAATTTATTTATTAGGGTTTAATGACAATTAAACAGCCAAGGTCATAATGTGTCGGTGACAGTTTTATGGGTGGAGGAAGCCAGAGTACCCGGAGAGAACCACTGAGCAACGATGAGCATAGCTCCCCATCATAACTTCGCACTACAGCACAGGCAGAGTTAGACTGGTTGAAGACATTCACACCATTGACGTGCAGAATGCCTCAGTACATGGCGTCATCGGGCCCCCACGTGGACAATTGGGGTGAAGTGCCTTGCCCAAGGACACAATGTAAGAGACCGAATCGATTGATCAGATGGTCACCCATCCAAGGATTAACTGGGCTCGACATTGCTTATCTTCAGTGATCCGACGAGAACCGGTTACTGCAACGCCACCGTGCCCCCTAATCCACAGCGCAAATGCTCTTGTCTATTTCACACTTCGTACTTCTGCAGTAAGGAACACATTAACTAATAAGTATTTTCTGCGCAAATTGCGACAGGATTTCTAGTTTCAACTGTAGCCCATTTTATACTACTCAGTCAGTTGCTAAACTCAACCAACCAGTGTCTAACTATGTTATTATAAACAGATGCCCCATTTTATTAGGGACTGACAATCACCTTGTTAATGGATGAAAATGTGGATAACACAATTTGCCATGTTACAAGACTCTAGTTATAATGAACTGTACATTATGTATATCTCGAAGGTTTATTAGACAGACAACCTCCCCTATAAAATGTTTCCATGCATGATGTCGTTCATTGCCTGCCACGGCCAAACTGAGTGATGAGAAGACATGCTCTAGTGCCATCCGAAGCTGCATTGTCATATTTGTGTACAATTTGTATACAAGTATTTCAAACCAATACTTTCGGAACAACCTCTGTATTATCTCAGAACATAACTAATGTCAGACTGATGATCTCCCTCACCCATTATGATAAATGTACATACAATGTCATACATGTGGGTTACTTATTTATTGGTGTTTAATGACACTTTCAACAGCCAGGGTCACCTCATGTCAGACAGTTTTATGGGTGGAGGATGCCGCAGTACCCACAGAAAACCACCGAGCAACTGTCCAACTCCCCAATGTATTAACTCCGCACAAGCAGGGTTAGCATCAGTTGGAGACAAGTGCACCATGAACGTGCAGTACACCTTTGTACACAGCGCCATCATGCCCCTGTATGGGTAATCGGGATGAAGAGCCTTACCCAAGGATACAAGGCAGTCACCTCTGGTGGGGATCGAACTGTGGACCTTTCAGTTTGAAGTTCAATGCCATAACCACTGAGTCACCACGCTCCCATTCTGGAGATAAACATAGCATTTATTCTATTGTATTGTGTTTGACAGAGCTCTGTCAAACAAGATATAATACATCAAATATATGTATTGTATGGCGAAATAGTTTTACTGTCAGGGTAATTTTATGACATATCACAACATTATTTATTTATTAGTGTTTAAGGTCACTTACTTATGCACAATGGCTAATCATGACCGTGACAGTTTTACAGGTGGAGGAAGCCGGAGTATCCGGAGAGAACCACCGAGCAACGACAAGCAGCTGCCAGCTCCCCCACATCATAACTCTGCCCTGCAGCACAGGCAGGGTTAGATTGGTTGAAGACATGCACACCATCGATGTGCAGTATGCCTTTGTACACAGCATTATCGTGCCCCCATGTGGACAATCGGGGTTAAGTGCCTTGCTCAAAGACACAACACGGGAGTCCGAATCGATCGCTCAGACGGTCACCCATCCGAGGACTAACCGGGCCCAACGTTGCTTAACTTCGGTGATCTGATGAGAACTGGTTACCACAATGGCATCGTGCCCCCCCCCCCCCATTCTGGAGATAAACATAGCATTTATTCTATTGTATCATGTTTGACAGAGCTCTGTCAAACAAGATATAATACATCAAATACCTGTATTGTATGGCGAAATAGGTTTACTGTCAGGGGAATTTTATGACATATCTCAAGATAATTTATTCAATTAACCCTTTACCTAATGAATCGGCCGCATCCGCACACGTAATTTGCAAACTGAGCAGCTGAAAAAAATAAATTTTAAAAAAATTTTCAACAAAACCATATCATGTGACCCCCTCATTGGAATGAGCTCAATGAGCTTGTTCCAATGAGGGGTGACATATGGTTTTGTTAAAATTTTTTGAAAAAATTTAAAAAATAGTAATTAAAATAAATTTTGATACTCTCTGCGTTGGGTAAAGGGTTAACAACTTAACAGGAGTTCACTCTATAACTTATATGCAAATGAACAGATCAAATTTGTACCGTACTGAATATGTAGTAAATGGTGCTGTGTCTTGAAGTTATATTTAATTAACATGGTTATTCAATTAAGTGATATCTAAGTGGGCTCATTTATACTTTTTTTTATTGAGGTTTAATGACACTTTTGATAGCCAGGGCCACATCATGTTGACCAGCCAGTTTTGTGGGTGGAGGAAGCTGGAGCACCTGGAGAGAATCACCAAGTAGCAGAAAACAACTAACAGATTCCCCAACATATTAACTCCACACGAGCAGGTTTAGCATTAGTTGAAGACAAGTGCAACAACAACATACAGTAAACCTTAGTACACAGTGCCACGGTGCCCCCACATGGACATTCGGGATTCAGTGCCTGGCTTAAGGACACAACACAGCTGCCTCTGGGGTGCTCCACTGTACATGTATAGGTTCTTGTTATTTGTCAGACATCAGTAATAGAGGGGAATGAAAATTTGTTTGCCTTATTTTCTTTAAGGTGAACGAAAGGTGAACGAAAGGTGAACGAAATGATCATCCTGACAATTTGTACAAGCCTGCTGTCATTCTCACATGGATCCACATGGAATGACAATCCAGGACAAGCATGACACTTCTAACCAGGAAGTTGCTTTACCAGACCAGTATAATGGTACATCATAATAATCTTATTAGGTATCTTTGTTAGTTTATTTATTTATTGGTGTTTGGGGTGACACATTTCAGCACAATGGCTGAACGTGACTTTAACATGGATATAAAGTCATGTCCAGCCAATTGTTTATACCCATGTTGCCCATTTTAGAAGACTTCTACAACACTGGTTACCGGGTCCTATTTTACCAGAAAAACAGATCTTGTTTACCACAGTAAACAAACACTGCTTCAATTCCTGGGGTTCCCATGAGAACATGTATTTGTTTAATAACACTTTCAACAGCAAGGATCACATCGTGTTGACTAGTTTTATGGGTGGAGGAAGCTGGAGTACCTGAAGAGAACCACTGATGAATGGTGAGCAACTTAGTAACATGGCAAGAGAAGAGTCAGTAGCAGTTGAAGACAAGTGCACCATCGACATGCAAGCCAGAGAAAAAGCACACTGTCAGCTGCAAAATAAGTTCCCCAGAGGGTGAATTTGTTGATGCTACCCTGCATAGCAGGGTAGCATCACTAAATTTACCCTCCGTGACCTCAATCTGAAACAAGATCTCAAACCTGAACAGAAAGATATACCCAGAGGATAAATTGGCCCTCTATATGGGATAGCATCAGCAAATTCACCCTCTGGGGACCTCATTTTCCAAATGACAGATTGCTTATTTTCAGGCTTGTCGGGTAACCCGGAGGTCCATTGGCAGAAACATTGCCTGTGTTTGCTATGGGTAGCCAGGAGAACCTGGCGTGCTTTGGATGCAATTCGATATGGCAATTGCGCGCAATTCCTATGCGCAATTAAGCCTAGATAAGCGCACAGTTTGTGACAGGACTTCTAGTTTTAACTGTATATACAGTAAAATGTTTATACCTATTTATAATGTTACATGTACATGTATCGCAGTAGAGTGTAGGAATGATGTTAGTGATCTATGTTTACTACTATCGAATTGTACAGAGCTGGGCATGCTGTTATTCTACAGGAATTGAGTTACGCTAATGGTGCAGTTTGACCGGGACAAAAGTGCACTTACCTAGTGCACTATTACTTCAAAATAGTGCACAATTCAGTCCCAGGACTTCTAGTTTCTAGGACCGAACCAGATGGATGGTTATAACCATTCCATTAAGTGAAGGGTTAAAATCAGCCGTTACTGAGCTTGATGGAAACTTCAAGAAAACTCAAGCAGGAAACATAATAGGATTAATTTAATAATAGTTACATTTATTACTGTGAAGGGTTGAAATATATCCCTACAACAGGTTTGAGACTGTAGTTAAACAGTAATAAACAAGAAATAATGTATTAATTATCAATACCAGCTGTTGTCATCATTTCACTCAGGCTAATATTCTCCTTTGAAAATTTCCTTATTGATTGTACCATCAGTTGATATCAGTCAGAGAGCAAAGCAAAAGCTCACTCTTTTTTACTTCTCATAAACAATCTCCAACCACTTTTAAAAGAGCTGTAGACTGTAATCATGTTTTTTTTTCAATTACCACCACTGATTATATGAGTATGATTATATTGAGTATCAATTTTTGGTTCTTGTATATGTAGAATTTGAGAGGACTGTAATACAGTAGAATCCTCTTAATTGAATATCCATTTTGCCAGTGAAAATTATTCAATTAACAGGAGTATACAATTAACAGGAATTTGGTCAGTTTCCTGTGTTCTGGAGGTAAACTGAGCATTTATTCTATTATATCTTGTTTGACAGAGCTCATAGGGCTCTGTCAAACAAGATATAATAGAATAAATGTCTGTATTGGATGTAGTGAGGCCAAAAAGGTTGATAAATAAGGGGAATTTGGTGCGTGTCACAGTAATTTTTTCGACATATTACAAAAATTTATATACAATTAACAGGAGTTTACTCTACAACCCATATGCAATTAACAGATCAAATTTGTATTGAAGATATGGTAAATGGTTTTGTGTTTGAAAACTATATTCAATTGGCAGGGATATACAATTAAGAGATATCCAATTAAGTGGGCTCCACTGTACCCCTGTTTTTCCTGCTTGTGTCGAGTTACTATGTTGAAGAGTCTGACAGTCAGGGGTTATCTCTGGGTACTCTTGCCTTCCCCCACCCATCACACTGTCAGGCACAATGTGATCAAAAGTTTTATTAAACTCCAATTAATAAACAAACAAACATATGACCCAGAACTGTTACTGAACAATGATGAGAAGCTGTCAAACTCCACAAAATACAAACTTTATACAAGCATGGTTAGCATTGGGTGAAGGCAAGGGAACCAACGACGTGCAGTACGCCTTAGTACACAGCATCACCGTGCCCCGACATGGGCAAACAGAATTAAGTGTCTTGCCCAAGGACAAAACACAGTTACCCCTGGCAGAGATCAGTTTGAAGTTCAATACTCCAACCACTGAGCCACCACACTTACTTCAAAACCCTATAATACACCATTAAATAGAGAGTAATCGCTTGACTAGACTGGCTACGTGAAATAATTCATGAGATGTGAGGGACGCTGTACAAAAACGAGTGCACATGAGTGTTTTACAATATAGTCCCTTGACACGATTACTCTGTTTATTACTTATTAATGATAATTATATTATTTAACCCTTTACCTAACCTAAGGACAAGCGCTATTCTAAAAAATCGCCAATTAATATTCATTATTTTTTCATTTTTTGTCTCCAAAACATAGGTCATGACCCTTCAGTCCAGCTCGTTCCAATGAGGGGTCATAACCCTCCAATGAGGGGGCCATAACCTATGTTTTTGAGACAAAAAATGAAAATAATAGCTATTCAAGAATTTTTTCGGAAGTGTCGTCTGCTTTTCATATTAGGTAAAGGGTGAAAAAAAAACCCAAAAACAATTAAGTCCCCATTACATCCATGACAAGGTGTCTGTCTTCATTTGCGCAAGGATACATGACCCAACTGTTGATTGCATAATTCACTTGTGAAGTTATCGTTTATAATCAAACCCAGAAATCCCAGTAAATCACACTTTGGAAAGTAATAAAGTAAACTTTCTCATCACAGTAAAAAAGCACAATTTTGTTTCTCAGAGTTCACACCAGTGTTGGGTATTATATTTTAACCCTTTGATACTTTTGTATGTCTTATGACGTATGAAATCAAACACCACGTTGATACTTTGTGGTCATTTGTTTTGTTATTATTTTTTTATTTTTTAGAGTTTTAACCTCAATTCCTATTTCCTCCCGAATAGTGCTCAGTGACAACTGTTGAGCCAAATGTTATCGCAGCTTAAAATACTAAAATAATCCTGCTGTCAAGACTTCTTAACTGGTTGAGTGCTAGAAGCCACTATCAGGGCTTTCAAAAAATGAGGATACCAGAGCAACAGCCAACAACTTCCTTGCTTATATTTCATATTCAGTCAAACACAAATAATATTTTGTTTATATAAAGTTGTTTTATTACAAATTATTGGAGAGTGCCTGTGGGCCCTTGCCAATAATTTATAGCAAAACAAGTTTGAATAACAAATTCAGACCACCAAAAATAATCTAGCTCTCAACCAGTTAATCACTAATTTGAACAAGAGGCCCCACGGGACCTGAAGCACTCATCTTGAACAGAACACAATTTAAACAGTGTCCAAGAATGAGTCTACATTAAGCAAGCCATCTCCATAGGCTACACTGTCAATCCTTGAGTCCCTCAGGAGTGACAAAAATAATCTGGGCATCATGCCTTTTCTTCAGTTGATCATAAAGTAAAATGCAGAGCTCTCCTATGAAGCCCCTTGATACAACCTATGTGGATTAATCTTAGTTACACACCTCTAGACGGTACTGAATACAAAATTTTTAATTCTTCAGCAAAATGGCCAATTCCGACTCCCATAGAGAGCCCAAATATTAACCCAGGCTCTCGATTTGAACAAAGTTGAATCTGACTTCCCTAGAGATGTTGTGTACCGAATATGAAAGCATTCTGACTGATGGATCTGAAGAAGAGAAATTGTAAAGAAATTTCTTCGAATTGCACTAAGTTCAAATTTGGGCTACCATCGCGAGCCCAAATATTAACCTATGGATCCGATTTGAACAACCTGAATCTGACCCCCCTTAGAGATGTTGTATACCAAATGTAAAAGCATTCTGACAGGCGGATCTGAAGAAGAAGATTTTTGAAGAAATTCCCTCATATTGTACTAAATTAAATTTCATGTTCCCATATGGAGCCCAAATATTAACCTAGGCACTTGAATTGAACAACCTGGAATCTGCCCCCCCCCCCACTCCCTCCCTAGAGATGTTATAGATATACCAAATATGAAAGCATTCTGACTGCTGGATCTGAAGAAGAGAAATTGTAAAGAAATTTCTTCGAATTGCACTAAGTTCAAATTTGGGCTACCATAGTGAGCCCAAATATTAACCTATGGATCCAATTTGAACAACTTGAATCTGCCCCCCCCCCCCCCCCCCCCCCCCAGAGATGTTGTATACCAAATGTGAAAGCATTCTGACAAGTGGATCTGAAGAAGATTTTTGAAGAAATTCCCTCATATTGTACTAAATCAAATTTCATGTTCCCATATAAGCACAAATATTAACCTAGGCACTTGAATTGAACAACCTGGAATCTGCCCCCCCCCCCCCCCCCCCCCCCCCCAGAGATGTTATAGATATACCAAATATAAAAGCATTCTGATTGGTGGATCTGAAGAAGAAGATTTTTACAGAAATTTCCTCATATTGCACTAAGTAAAAATTTGGGCTACCATAGTGAGCCCAATTATATGGGGATCTGATTTGAACAAACTTGAATCTGACCCCTTTAGAGATGTTGCACACCAAATATCAAAGCATTCTGACTGGTGGATCTGAAGAAGAAGATTTTTTTAAATTACCCTCCATATTGAACAAAGATAAAATGTGGGCTTCCGTAGGAAGCCCAAATATTAACCTAGGGACTTGGTTTAAACAATCTTGAATCTGACCCTCATAACAATGACGTATACTGAACATTAAAAGATTCTGACTGGTGGTTCTGAAGAAGAAGATTTTTAAAGAATATTCCCCATATTACCCTATGTTAAAACTTTGGGCTCCTGTAGATAGCCCAAATATGAACCAATGAGCTTTATTTCATCAAACTTGTATCTGATTCCCCTATGAATGCTGTATACCAAATATCAAAAGATTCTGATGATTGGTTCTGGAGAAAAGATTTTTTAAAATTTTTGCAAATATGCTGACTCAGCATTTTTTCGATGCCCATTACAGAACAACCTAACATAACCAATGGCAATTCTTTTTTACCATTCAATTCTACTGGTCCTAAGGATACTTCATACCAAATAACAGCTCTCTGTTCCATGTGATTTGGGAAATATGGGGGTTTGAAAATATTTCTATTTTTAGCTCCCAGGGTTCCCATGGGGATGCGGGAATTTTTTTTTTTTGCATGGGTCAAGTACTTATGACCCAATAATACCACAACCCAAATTTGGTTCATACTGGACCATCGGTTCAGAAAATAGAAATTTTGGGCGGGGCCAAAAATCTTACCCTCCTATTACAAAGCCAAATATTACTTCACAAACTTCATTTGAACAAACTTGATTCTACACCTCACATGGAAGCTCCATAGCAAATGTCAAGTCATTGTACACACTGGTTCTTGAGAAGAAGATTTTTAAAATATTTTAGAGCATTTTCCCCCCCCACTCCCTCCCTATGGCGCTGGGCATGTTGAGTAGAACAAAAATGAAATGCCCCTTTGGGACCATCACTCACACAAACTTTCACTTCAATTGGCCCAGTGGCTTCGGAGGAGAAGACCAAAACATGGTGTTGATGGACAATGGACGGCGGACGGAGAGCGATGAGATTAGCTCAGCTTGACTTTGTCAAGATGAGCTAAAAATAACTTGTTATCTGTATTTTCCGACGGTTGACGTCGCATTTTGAAAAACGTTGAAGAAACTGAATTCCCAGTGACATTTAAATGTCATGATAATTAAAGTCTCAAAGGGTTAATTTATGTATTCATTTATCTCTTTATATATAATATTTCTTTGGTGGGGATTTATGAGACTTTCAACAGCCAGGGTCATATCGTGCAAGACATACAGGGGAGCCACTGTACAGTGGCAAGTAACTGTTCAATTTACCAAAGCTGCACAATATGGGTTACCAGAGGTTGAAGGCATGTGTACCATTGATGTGCAGCTGGACTTGAGTTCATTGTACCACTGTACTACCACTTGGACAATGGGGATTAAGTGTCAGGGCGAGGGATGTGGTCTGTAGGGTGTGCTAATAGAACTGTTGAAAATTTATATACCAATTCCAAGATGGCCACTGATGGCATGTTTTTCAGTGAAATTCAGAAAAATTTGGTACCTCCCAACTAGACATCACACCAAAATGGCATCTAAAATTTAAAAAAAATCAGGTGAGAGGTGTGGTCTGCAGGGTGTGTTAATGGAATTGTTGACAATTTATTTATATGCCAAATCCAAGATGGCCACTGCTTGCCATGTTTTCAATGAAATTCAGTAAAATTTGATAGCACCCATCCAGACATCACACCAAAACTGCATATGAAATTTGAAAAAGATCGGGTGAGAGATGTGTGTGGACTGTAGGGTTTGTTAATGGAATATGCCAAATCAAAGATGACCACTGGCGGCCATGTTTTTCAATGAAATACAGAAAGATTAGATAGTTTATGATAAAAATGGACATGAACAACTTTAACAGAAAGATTAGCTCACAATCAGACACCACACTCACTTCAACATCCTCCACCCCTCTCTCCAGAACTCTAGTAACTGCTTAATACATATTTGTTTGATATGTGTAGAACACCTATTCAGGCCTAAAAATAAGCAGTGTGACATTTGCAGAATGAGGCCTCCAGAGGGTGAATTTGATGATGCCATCCCATACAGTGGGCCAATTTATCCTCTGGGTACCTCTTTCTGTTTAGTTTTGAGACCCTGATTCAGACCGAGGTTCACAGGGGGTAAATTTAGTGATGCTACCCTGCTTTGCACGGTAGCATCACTAAATTCACCCTCTAGGGACCTCATTTTGCAGGTGACAGTCTGCATATTTTCTGGCTTGCACCTATTAAAATATTCACAAATACAAACCTGTTCTTTGTCGTCTACCACATCTGAGAGCTGATCATCAGGATCTAATATGCCACCCCCACTGACTGCCTTGATATTGTGTACTGTAACCCAATGATCTGGTGGCTGAAATAGATAGAGCAAAAATATACTCAATAGTACTATGTTATGTTTGAAGACAATATGTCAGAATAGTATGCCCATAACAATTTAACTAGAAGCACTGTCACAGTTAGCAAAGCTGCAAAGATTCGTGCAATGCCAATGATGTTTTAAAACTTGTTGGTGACAAAAAAAAACTCGTTGGAGACAAAAAAACTTGTTGGTGACAAGTCCATAAATTTGACAGAAATTATCCGAATGACATGCACTATTGGGAGGTTGTATACATCATGAAGATACACTTGCATACCAAGTATGGTGTCATTCCATCAAGTATTTTTGGAGTTATGGTGTTTTTTAAACTCGTTGCTAACAGACCGACCGACAGACAGACAGACCGACATTGTCACATATAGACCTGCTCGTCGCAGCTAAAAATTGTGAGATCACACTCAAGCTGTGATGGATGGTAAAAATGAAACAAATGCCAAGTCCATAAATGGTAATACTTTGACAAAACTATCCCGAAAAACACTTCCATCAATTTGGGGATAGACATCAATAAATTAAACTTGCATATAAAATAAAGTGTGATTCCTCCATGTTTTTAAAAGTTATTGAGTGTGATGACAAAAATGAAATGAATTCAAAGTCCACAAAGGTCAATAACTCCCACACAAACCTGGAAATAAGCAGACTGTCATCTGCAGCATGAGGTCCCCTGAGGGTGAATTTGGTGATGTTACCCTGCACAGCAGGGTAGTATCACTAAATTTACCCTCTGTGAATCTCATTGTGAATCAAGGTCTCAGGCCTAAACGGAAAGAGGTACCCAGAGGATAAATACATGCATGGGATAGCATCAGCAAATTCACCATCTGGGGACCTCATTCTGAAAATGACAAATTACTTATTTCCAGGCTTGCAGCCTTAAAAAAATCTTTATAACACTGCGCTGAACATGGGGCTAGACATAAATAAGATACACTTGCATACCAAACAGGATGTCATCCTACAATGTATTCTAAAAGTTATGGAGTTTAAAAACTTGTTAATCACAGGCCACTGTAGACATTGGAAGATATAGAGCTACTTGTCACAGCTAAACAATGAATTTATCAGTCTTTATACAGTTAAAACTAGAAGTCCTGTCACGAATAGTGCGCTTATGTAGGCTTAATTGCGCATTGGAATTGCGCGCAATTTGCATATGGAATGGCATCCAAAGCACGGCAGGTTCTCCTGGTTACTCATAGCAAACACATGCATTGTTTCTGCCAATGGACCTCCGGGTTACCCGGAGGTCCATTGGCTGAAACATTGCTTGTGCATAGGCCATATGTACAGAATTTCTTAGCTTTACTTGGGCCATAACGCGCACATTAACGCGCATATCAACGTGCTGTTTGTGCGCATTTTATGACAGGACTTCTAGTTTTAACTGTAGGTCACTTTTGATATGAAAACTTCATGATGGCTGCAACATAAGTATAAAGTAAAGTTCAGTGGCAATCACTGAGAGAAATTCCACTGCAAGACATTTGTCCCTGTGTCCTATATTTCACCTGTAAAACAGAATTTGTTTACCATTGTAAACAAAAGTTGCACCACATCCTGGGCTTTCTTATTCAATGTGAAAGTATGTCCATATTGGAGGTGATTATTCCCACCATGAGTAAATTACATGACGATCATTAGAAAAGTGGACTGAGGCTGAGCATTCTGATGAGATTGTGACTACCACACTGTATACTCACCAATTGAAAATAGAACATCATGAAAGTATTATTTATCCGTTTACCCAACAAATCTGACGTATCTGCCCATATAATATACAAATTCAGCAGTTGTTTTCAAAAGTTCAACAAAACCATATCATGTGACATCCGGCTCATTCCAATGAGCAATCTCATGATATAGTTTTAGTTAAATTTATTGAAAAATGAAAAAAAAATAATATTTAATAAAAAAAAATTAAAATTCAAAAATATTTAAAATAATAAATTTTTATATCGTCTACGTTGGTTAAAGGGTTATCAGATGCTATATTCATTTTTGTTTCTTGATTCTGAATTGATTTCACAATTATGTCATAGCCAACTCAAGATCTGTTTGAGAAAGAGACCACAGTTATTTTAATACACGTTTGAGATTTTGACGTGTGTGAATGGTCCTGTACTTCCAGGGTTTTTTTTATTAGTGTACACAATAGTTTCAAACTATTCTGTTTAACCCTCTTCCCTAATATTACGGCCCAAACCGGTCAGCGCTATTCAAAAAAGTTGCCCGTTCAATTTTTATTATTTTTTCATCTTTTGTCTCAAAAACATAGGTTATGACCCCTCTTTGGAACGAGCTCATCATGCTCATTCCAATGGGGGAGGGGGGCATGAGGGGGGGTATAACCTCTGTTTTTGAGACAGAAAATGAAAAAGAATAGTTATTCAAGAATTTTGTTTGCAAGTATAGTCGGCTTTTCATGTTAGGTAAAGGGTTAATGCATTCTACGATTTTATTGATGAAACGGTCACAAATCCATCTGGCTAAGAGGAATAATCTGTAATATAGTATGGCCGCCGTGGACTGGTCTCTTTCCACGGGTGGCAATATTTCCATGCACACAATAATATTAGATTACAAACACTAATTATATGAAATAATCAACAAAAACTTAATTAATGAAGAACTGGGTACAACCTGGTGAATCTCAGCAAAATTATACTCACATTGTAAAGGTCAATGCATGCTGTATCCCCCCCATGTTATTTATTGGTTTTTAAGGTCACATATTTCTGCACAATGGCTAATAGTGACAACATGGATATAAACTCAAGTCTAGTCAGTCATTTATTACTGGTTCGTATCTATTGTACCAGTAAAACAGAGCTTCTTCTCCACAGTGAACACACACTGCTTCACTTTCTGGGATTCCCCCATATGCCAGGCAGTATTTTGTCAAGGATGCGTGTTTGTGTACAGAAGCCCATTGTATATCATAAGTCATGCATTATGAAGTCAACTATATATGGACATGTGACAATACGCAATACACAAGTACACAAGTTTATAGCAAATCATTTATAATCATGCAGCCAACCTTAGAGGCCTCACACTTCAAGCTTTGGTTATCAGGCCCCATTATATGAGTGAGATAGATCTGGACTATCCAAGTAACCAAGATTTACCAAGCACTGGTTAACCTCCTGTGTTCCCACTAGATACATTTGAAATATTAATGTAACTAACAAGGATGCCATTAAATAATATCTCTGTGCTGCATTTTCAATTCAATACTGAATCTCAGAATTCCAAATTTCTGACTTTCCCAAAAATAAATAGTCTCAGAACAGATACAGCATAAAGCAATCATAGGATAGCCATCTCAACTATGGTCAGATTACATTTAATGTGATCTCTAGTCAAGTCTTGGCTACCTATAATTAGGCAACCACGACTAGACTAGAAGTTACAGTGAAGTGACAAGAGATGGGTGGCATCAGAATTTTGAGTTTGGTATGGGTTTCGGTATTTTTTAGGGGGTATACCTCAGTATCAGTTTGGCATTCAGTATCTGACTTGACTGAGATTTGCCGATAGTGCAAAAGGGGATTTCACATTAGGAAAATATCTAAATTTTATAGTAAATTTCCTTTCTTATTATACCTACCACAATTGTTTACTACAGGCTTGCACTACAGTGGAAGTCCCTAACTCGGATAAAATACTCTCTATTTTTGTCTTTCCCAAGCAAGTTGGGAAAGAAAAGTGGTGCAAAAGCACCAATAAAAATAAGCCAAAACTGGGTCGAGTGCAACCGGCGCAGACCCAGTACGGGACGCTCTCTCCCAAGTACAACTCCACGACTTCCGTTGCCAGTGCGCATACCGTCTCTAAAGACTCATTCTTTTTGAATCCGTAAACGTTAGAGTTATGTGATCAGCGGGGAGGAAAGATTCTTTACCCGTAAAGAAGACGGGAGGGCCTCCATGTAAACAATTGTGGTAGGTATAATAAGAAAGGAAATTTACTATAAAATTTAGATTTCTTATCAACCTACTCACAATTGTTTACTACAGGCTGAATAGACAAAAGGCTGGAGGGAATCACATAACCAACCCCCACATAACCCTAGTGCACTGGAACCGTGAAGCAGAAGGAAGAGGTCCCGAGGCTTATCAACCAGAATGTCGCAATCATTGGTAAAGGACAATGAAAAGAGACATATGAGCCTGTGTGACACACAGACAGAAAAAAGGGCAGTAACAGCACAAGGCTGAAACTGACCTTCAAGAAGCCTAATGGCTATGGCAGACAACAGCCTGAGCAGAAGAAAGAGGACCCAAGGCAAAAAGGTCCTCCGACTGCTCCTGCAACTGGCGTAAATAAAAGGTGGAGAAAGTAAAGCATTTCTCCAGTAGGCTGCCTGCATAACATCCGACAACGTGACGGAGTTAGAATAAGCCCAAGAGGTAGACAGTGCCCGCACCTCGTGGGCAGAAATACGATTGGTAATACAATCGCCAGCTGCTAAACGACTATAAGCCGTACGAATAGCAAGACAAATCCATCGAGAAATGGATTGAGGAGAGATCTTCTGTCGACCCAGAATGAGAGACAGAAAAAACCGTTTTCTGCCCTTCCGTATGAAGCGTGTCCGATCAAGATAAATGCGAATAGCACGGACCGGACAGAGCAAAGGGCGAGTACCCTCAACAGAGGGAAGAGCCCTGATACAGATAGGAGGAGGAGTAGTATCTGGTAACTGATTCTTAGCCAAAAAGGAGCAATCAGTGGTAAAAGTAACACTGTTGGGAGAACTCCTAAAAAAGGCCGGGTCAACCGAGAGGGCGTGAAGCTCACTAACCCGTCTGGCCGAAGCAAATGCCATCAGAAAAGCCGTCTTGTATGTGAGAAATTGCATATCCACCTGGGATAAAGGTTCGAACGGCGCCCCCCCCCCCCCCCCCCCCCCCCCCAAGCAAAGCAGCACCCACGAAAGATTCCATCGTGGAGTAAGCTGCAAAGTCCGAGGCCTTTTCAAAGAAAAGTGCCGAACAAGCTTGGAGAGGTAAGGATTAGTGCCGATACGACGCTTCCCCACATAAGAAAAAGTCTCTGAAAGCATAGACCTGTAACCCTTGATGGTAACAGGCTGGAGACCCCGAGAATCAAACAGATATACCAGAAACTCCGCAATCTGTGAAATCGAAGGATTGGCATAATCAACAGAGTGATCAGCACACCATCGACAGAAGACCTTCCATTTAGCTGCATAAGCTAAACCAGTGGAGTGCCTCCTTGAAGAAGAAATGCACTCCACTGCTCGTCTCGAAAAACCTCTACGGAGGAGACAGGACCTGACAAAAGATATGCGTGAAGGCACAATGAAGTCGGGTCGACGTGAAACCTCCTCGGGCGACCTTGACAAAGAAGGTCGCGACGTAGCGGGAGACGTGCCGGAACCGCCGCCATCAGCGAGCGGAGCTGATTGATCCACACCCGCTGAGGCGACAGGGGAGCGATCAGAATGATTCGACAACTGCAGGTTCGAATTTTGGCGAGAACCTGAGGAAGAATCGGAACCGGCGGGAAGGCGTAGCCGACTAGACCGTTCCAATCGAGTGACAGAGCGTCCACGGCAAAAGCCAGAGGATCTGGACACGGGGACACGAAAGTGTCCACCTGATGGTTCCAACGAGTCGCAAAGAGATCGATGTGGGGACGTCCCCAGAGATCGCAAAGCGACTGGAACACTGCCCTGTGAAGCATCCACTCGGTGGAAATAACCCTGCCCTGTCGGGACAGGGAGTCGGCTAGGACGTTCAGACGACCGGGAATGTGACGAACAACCACCCCGGCGTGAACCTCCTGAGCGAGCAGTAAAAGATCCCGAGCTAACTCGTACATCGGAAGCGAGTGCGTGCCGCCCTGGTTCCGAATGTAAGCAACCACTGTCGAATTGTCGGATAGTAGAAGGACCTGGCGATTCGACAAGTGAGGGATCCACTGCCTGAAACTCAGAAGAAGAGCAAGAAGCTCCTTCTGGTTGATGTGTAGAGCTGCTTGATCCTGGTCCCACATCCCGTGTAGGGAAAGACCGAGAGGATCCAACGTCGCACCCCATCCGAGATCGCTGGCATCTGCCGTCAGGACGCGATCGGACATGGGTAAGTCCAGCGGAACACCCTGCGTAATCCACTGAACATCTGTCCAGGGAAGAAGGTGAGGATACAGAGAGTCCGGAAACGGAAGCACCTGATCCAGAGAATCTACATTCGGTCTCCAACGACTGAGCAGAAAGTGTTGGAGAGGTCTGACACGCAGCCGACCTAGAGGAATGAGATCCGTCACCGAACCGCAGAGACCGATCAGCCGGAGAAAACTCCGAGCGGTCGCGGACCTGGACTGGGACAGAGTCAGAGCAAAAGCTGAGAGAATCACAGCCTTGGCCTGGGGAACAGCCACCAAATTGAATTTGGTTTGGAAAGACATCCCCAGATGACAAAACGACTGAGAAGGGACCAGGTCCGACTTCTCCTCGTTGACTCTGAATCCTAGCGACGTGAGCAAGCTCAACAGAGTGGCGACATCCGATTCCAGTAAGGCAGCATTGGAATGCCTCTGGAGGATATCGTCCAGATATGCCGAAGTAGTCACCCTGGACTGTGTGCGATGGAACGCTATCACATGCGACATCAGTCTGGTGAACGCCCAAGGAGCCAGGTTGAGGCCGAAAGGCATGGCCTTGAACTGGTAAACTCGCCCCAGAAAAGCGAACCTGAGATACTTCCGTGACGCCCGATGCATCGGAACGTGGAAGTAAGCGTCTCGCAGGTCGATGCTGGCGGCGAAATCTCCCTGGTGAATTGAATGGTGGACCGACCTGAAAGTCTCCATGCTGAACTTGGGAGCAATGATAGACTGGTTCAGGATGCTCAGATCGATAACCGGTCGGAGTCGGCCGTCCTTCTTCGGCACCAAGAACAGGCGGGAATAGAAACCCACTGACTGAACGTTCTTGACGACCTCGATCGCCCCCTTTGCCAGGAGATTGGCAATCTCCGTGGACAAAAGTTCCCGACGTAAAACGTCTGAAGGAACTGTGGTTGGAAGAGGCACCCTTGACAGAGTGGGGTGCCGTCGGAAGGATATGCGCAGCCCGGACAGAACAACATCTAACACCCATGGATCGGATGTGATGGTGGTCCAATGGTCTGCAAACTCTGCTATCCTTCCCCCAACCTGGGACGAGTCGAGGTGAGGACCTTCATTTCGAGCCCCGACGAGGCCCGCGAGAGGAGAAACCACCTCCTATGCTAAATGAAGAATCCTGAGACTTCCCTCGATTCTGCCGACCCCTACCTTTACCCCGTGAGTAAGAAGCAGAGGCGGCGGCAGAAGGACCAGCCTTTTGCTTCACAGAGGAAGCAGAAGGGTACTTGTTAGGCTTGGAACGGCCCTTGCCTCCCCGAGAAGGCTGATCAAGCTGACGAAACAGCAGCTGATCTTTGGAATGACGTAGGACGTCATCCCGGACCGTCGACACGGAACCATGGAAAAGTTGCGGACCTGCCAAAGAAGCAGATCGAAGAGTAGCACGCTGCTCCTCGGGAAGGGATCGTCCTGTGTCCAGCACAGCGTCCCTTCGAACTAATTCCAAATTGGCCGTGTTACAGGCATGCGTGTGAGTAAGGTGCATAAGCGCCTTGGACAGCACACGCAAAGGAGCCTGTACCTCGTCAAACTTATCTGGAGGCAGATAAGCAGCCAAAGCTGAGACGACGTGATCTGAGAGAGAAAGCATGCCAAGCATCTCTCTAGATAAGCCCAACGTGGACTCCAGAGTCGTCATAGGAATGACGGCAGACTTGGGCTTGGAAAGCCCGAGGGAAGTGGAGTCCTGATCCAGAACCGTCAAAGTCTGGCAGACTGACGGATTGGCGGAATCGTAGGAACGATAACGCACAGGAGGCAAAAAGGTGTCAACCCTGGTGAAGAACGAAGTCTTCAAAGCCTTGGAATTCAGCTTGGCATCCAATGCTGAAAAAGCTTCAACCACCTGTACCGACTGGCACGGTCGAAGGCGCCCAGAAGCAGGTTGCTCCATAGGCTGTTGGCGCGCGACCAAAGATCGCGGCCAGGCTGACACTGTCGGCTGGTTAGCAGGTTTGAGCTCAGGCAGAAACCCAAACACAAAGTCAAGAGCCGCCCCCAAGTCCGAAGACTGCTGGCCCTCGACCTCAAGCATGTCGGACTCCTCCCCAGAGTCGGAAGACACATAGCCCATCGTGGGCAAACCAGCCGACGCCTCCCATGGTGTCGGGACACCAGAGGAATCGGAAACCGGCCTGTTTCCAATCCCGGGAGGCGGCGCCATAGGAGGCGCCTGGAAACCACCCATAGCCTCGCTGGAAGCAACAGGAAGGCTCTTTGAGAGAACCTGAGTGAGTAAGGAGAGGGCCTCCCTAAGCTCACTGCCTGTACCGACCGGTTCGACAGGGGAGCGAACCGGCAAAGTGGCTTCACCTCTGACCCTCTTAACCAGCGAAGGGTCACGATCCTCCAAAACACCCGACGCGGGACGACGGGTGGCAGTCGAAACATCTGAAGGCAGACGTGTATAGGGGTACGATGCACCCCGAGGATCAATATTGCGAGAACTCATGAGAGTCACCGCGGACCTCTGCGGGGCAGAAGGTCCAGGCTGCACAAAAGGCGTTGGTCCCCCAAAACTGGTCGTGTGACCAGAGTGAGCGGACGGAAACGCCACGGAGTTCATAGTGTTTCCACTATGAACATCCGAATCCAAAGACACAACTGTGGTACTCGACGGCGACGAGACCACAGCGATGGGCTCGGCCGGCAGCCCCTTCCGACTTCGCCGAGTTGAAGTCAGGGAAGGCTGGGGCCGATATCCCACGTCTACAGTATCGGACAGTTCTGCAGTCCCCTGCAGCGAAAAGCCGAGGCCGGCTGAAACAGACAACGAAGCAGACGGACCAGCAGCAGTAGTAGATACGTCGAGAGTCGTTGAGGCTGGTGAAATAATGGAGAGAGCACACCGGCTCGGCTCCGAAGGAGGAGTCACAACCCTAGTGACAGCCTCAGATGTCGACTGGAGGGGGACCATAGTCCCGGAACCAGGCATCTCTACACCAGAACACTCAACGGCTCCCGCAGTATCCACCACAGGAAAAGACTGCACATCCCCCACGGAGGAGGAATAACTCTCACCAGACAGAGTCGGCTCGGGAGGCCCCGAACGACCATGTTCTCCTTTCCCGCGGGAGCGGGAGGCACGGCCACGAGAACGAACGACACGATTTACAGACGCCCAAAAGGTGGAAGACCATGTTCCACAGACACCACACGGCCGCTCGGCCGAACACCCATTACAGGAGGAACACGACGAATGTACATCGTCCACATGCTTAGGCAGCAGACACTGCCCACAAGGAATTGTCCTAGGCATGAAAGAGGTGAGAGGAGCAGAGAAGGTGAGATCAGAAAACAGAACACCCCCAAAGAGAGAAAGGTGACAGAAACAAAGACCCCAGACGGCCGACCGGGAACCACCCAACAGGAAGACTACTCTCAACAGAAAGAAGAAACACTGTAGGAGTGGTACCCCGCTGACACCTAACTCTAACACAATTAAAAAATTTTGCAAAAAAAGCATTAACAATAATTGTGAAATAATCTAAGTCCGAACCGCGTGGCCCGCGAAATTCGCGCGTGACTCGAGAGAGAGCAAATAAATATACATGATGGACATATAATAGAAAAAAGAGAATATAAAACACTGTTCCTGAGAATACAAAGGATACACTGTGGTATAATGAATCAGGAATCATCAAACATCGAGTTGGTGGAACACTGATAAGCGTGCAAAAACATCTCGACACGAAGCGGATTTTAAAAAGAATGAGTCTTTAGAGACGGTATGCGCACTGGCAACGGAAGTCGTGGAGTTGTACTTGGGAGAGAGCGTCCCGTACTGGGTCTGCGCCGGTTGCACTCGACCCAGTTTTGGCTTATTTTTATTGGTGCTTTTGCACCACTTTTCTTTCCCAACTTGCTTGGGAAAGACAAAAATAGAGAGTATTTTATCCGAGTTAGGGACTTCCACTGTAGTGCAAGCCTGTAGTAAACAATTGTGAGTAGGTTGATAAGAAACAGAATAAGTTGTTCTTGTACCATTCTACCACAGTGCCACAAATACCACTTCCAATGAGATCAAGTGGCATTCTCTTCTGAAAACATATATCTACAGTAATTTTGAGACTTGTTCTAAGCACGCCTTAACCTTTAAAGCCCTATTATGGGGGGTATGAAATCTATAGAGCATGTTCCCTGACCATGCCATCTTCAAGAGGTCCTGCTGATAATAGGCAAAGTACCTGGGCAGTGATTTCTAGACAAGTCTTGGCTGCCTGTTTGGGCAGCCAAGACTTGACTAGAAATCACTGCTACCAGCTGGACATGTATGAGTTGAAGTCTAGTGAGAATTCTGGACAATTGCCCAAGTCCCTTAGGGTTAACAAAACTGAAAAGAAAATTATCGTTCATCAAAATGAACCCTTCAACTGTTATCAAGTCTCAACAGGACCTTATAAAAAGTGAATGCAGCAGGCCTGACATTCTTTAGGAGTGCAGGAGTGCTGCACGCCTATTGCACGCCTAGAAAAAATTGAGGAGGGTAATTTTTTGCACCCCTTAACTTTCTGGAATGCCAGACCTGTCTGGGACTGCCTTTAAAATCTATTATCATTTCGTTCCCCGAGTTCCTATGCGTTCTCTGTGCCTACTGGCACAGAGAACACACTGGAACTCAGCGGACCATTTGTCAATGTTGCATTGATTCGCAATAATTCATGATCCATTCTGTGTTGCATTTCGATTGATTTTGAGTGTAGAAGACAGTCACATAAGAATTGAATGCAACATTTTGAATAATGAGAAGATGTGTGTGCCAATTTTTCCACTATGTAGTTGAATGTAGTACAATTTTTCAGTCACAATATTAATACCTTGAAGTGAATATAACCAAAATAGCGTACAAGTTTTTGCATTGAAAATTTCAGGTGCAATTGCACTCCGCAGCACTCTGAGGAGGGCAACTGTTTTGCACTCCTTGATTTTCTGGATTGCCAGGCCTGATGCAGAAATATTTGAAAATTCAGATAGTTTTGGTATTCAATGACTGGTTTGTTTCGGTTATCGGGTATGTTCATGATATCAGTATCGGTTTGGTTTTTCACTGTATTGCCCACCTCCAGAAGTAACCTGACTTTGATCTATCCAAGGTGTAATGGAAATTCTAAAATAAATTCCAATCCTTTAAGGGTTAAGGTGTTTTGAGTTAATGACTATCATGCAAGAGAATAATTATTTTTAAGTGAATATTCAAAATGCATAGCGCATTTTACCAACAATAACAGCAAAGGAATGAGTAAAAGCTATTAGTGACTGTCTAAGTATTCAAATGACATTTGTACAAGCCAAGTAATTTAGACGAAACCTAAATCTGTCAGGGATTGTATGTAAATTATCAACTGCACTTCCAATAAATCACAAAATTTTGTTAGTTTTTTTATGCAAGGGAAGGGAACAGTGATATCAAATGTCACCTATGTTAATGAGCACCATAAACATTTATAGAGACGCCTACATACATATTCAGCATAAATTGACTGTTTCTTTCTCTCTCTAAAATCTTAACCCATTATCATCTACTCCTTTGGCATAATCCTTTCAATAACTGAACTTACCAGTAGATGTCTGTCACAAAAAACAAAGGAAAATTTCTGCATCATTTGATTTCTTGATAAAAAATACCCCTTCCACTAATTCTTAGAATGCTCTTTGGGCAGAGAAAGATTTTTAATCCAGGGCCTATATAGTGCCAAATTATTGTCCCATTCCCAAAGTGAAATGGGAAGTAAAATCCCCAAATGAACTAACGGTGTCTCCCTGACCTACCATCTACATGAATCAATAGACCAAACCATGCAGACAGCACTGTATCCATACAGAGACCAGCCCAGGGGATAAATTGCAGGGCTGGCATTTTCAGGAGAGTAATTTATTTGATCGCCAACTGCTCGCCTCAAAAAAATTAAAGAGGGGGAAAAATAGCCCTCCTGGACTTAGAAAATAATGATTACCATAACAGCCTATTCCCCAAACCCACATCTTGTTAGTGGTCTCTGTAAGATGGCCACACTGCCCCTCCCACACCTCCGGGCCTTGCCAAGGCCCCACGGTGTTGTAGGGGCAGTGTAGCCATCTCAGAGAGACTACCTTGTTAACAGCACCAAATAACATGTACAAAGCCCACAAGGCAGAATTCATTAATACTAAAACTACATTTGCCACTTTTAGCCTTTGTAAGCATGAGGAGAGCTTATCGTTCTCCTAGGCTATGCGAGGGAAGCAATTTTTAGGCCTCCTGCATTTGTAAGAATGCCATTCCAGAATTTGAGCAAGAAGTCACTTCTACCTCAACAGACTTTAGAGAGAAGTCAACTAAAAACAGGGAGAAGAGTCGTTCGGAAGGAGTCGTATAAATAATGGACTTTGGCATGTTTGCTTCATTATATAGTTTTCTCACATGTAAATTATCTTCACACAAATGATGAGAGAAATAATGAGAGAAAAAAACATATTTATGTAATTTATTTAGAATAAAAGGTCACTCATCCACATGTCCCCCGAAAAAAAAAGAATATTTCAAAGTCAAAAAAGGGACATAACACTGGCAAAAAATGTCGGACCAAACCCTGATTTGAACTTGACCTGTATTTTATGTTGATACACCTACACAACATATTTTGTTTGAATCGGTTAATTACAGCTTATGTTATTGGTTGGAAAATAAAAAAAAATTGAGTTTTCAGTCAAAAAAGGGGCATAACTTTGGCAAAAATTGTTGGACCAGACACCGATTCCAACTGGACCTGTATTTAATGTTAATACACGTACAGACCACATTTCATTTGATTTGGTCAACTATAACTAAAGTTATCATCGGTAAACCAAAGTGGGATACATGCACGGGCGGACAGATGGACACCAGCTACATGTATTTTAATAGTCCCACAAAAAAAAACTTTTTTACGGTATAAAAAGAAAAAATTTAAGTCAGACTGTGGATTATCACTAAAAAAATAGCCAAGAGGAAAAACCTGTCTGTGAAAAAGCAAAAGAAATGCAAGGCTGAACCAAAGGCCTCATTGGCAAAAACTATGCTTACCCATTTAACCCTTTACCCAACGCAGACGATATCAAAATTTATTATTTTAAATATAATTTTTTTTAATTTTTCGAGCTCGTTCCAACGAGAGGTCACATGATATGGTTTTGTTGAATTTTTTTTAAATATAATATTTTTTCAGCTGCTGAATTTGCATATTACGCAGGTGGATGCGAGCGATTCGTTAGGTAAAGGGTTAAGCCAGTGCATTCATTATTGGGAGGAAATTCCACTTGACAAGTGTTTAGTGGTAAACCACTCTTCACATACTGTATTTGAAGTGAGTCTCTGGTAAAGCCATATCCACAAACTGTACAGCTGCCCATGCCCGAGTTTAATAACCCCTCCTCCCCATCTCCCACCCCCATCATGTTCTTTTGGTACTCCACTTTAGTGGTACATGTAGTATTCCATTTACCGACATAATTAAAATTGAAGACATTATTACCCATAATTCATAATGTCATCGATTCTTACCGAAATAGTAATGAGTGATTGGTGATTCATCAAATAGAGAAAAAAAATAAAAACAGTTATTTATCTTCTTGAAAAATTAGTCAAGTGACTCAAAAACTGTAGTTGAGAGGCAAGTACAAATTTTGATTTATTTCTGTAATCTCAAAGAATTGTCACACATTTCAGATGATTCCACTACATGTGTTGGCCACCTGGTATAATTTTACCAGTAAAATAGAAATTATCAAATACTGCTCCATTTCCTAAGACTACAACAGGAAAGGGTGAATGACTACATCATTACTTGTCCTATCCTTTTGAAAGTCACAGGAGAGTAACAATTTATGTACAGTGGAGCCCACTTAATTGGATATCTCTTAATTGTATATCCCTGTTAATTGAATATTATTTTCAAACACAAAACCATTTACCATACCTTCAGTACAAATTTGATCTGTCAATTGCATATGGGTTGTAGAGTAAACTCCTGTTACTTGTATATAAATTTTTGTAACATGTCGAAAAAATTACTGTGACACGCACCAAATTCCCCTTATTTATCAACCTTTTTGGCATCATTACATCCAATACAGGCATTTATTCTATTATATCTTGTTTGACAGAGCTCTGTGAGCTCTGTCAAACAAGATATAATAGAATAAATACTCAGTTTACTTCCAGAACACAGGAAACTGACCAAATCCCTGTTAATTGTATAATCCTGTTAATTGAATAATTTTCACTGGCAAAATGGATATTCAATTAAGAGGATTCTACTGTATTTATTTACTTATCTCACTTTCAGCATATTTGGGTATATCAAGATCGTAACATAGCTATAAATTCAAGTTTATCAAATCGTTTATACCTATGCTGCCCATTTTAGAGGTCTTCCACCCCAGCCATTGGTTTCAGGTCTCATTTTAGCAATAAAGGAGAACAGGTTTACTGCAGTAAACAAGCATTGCTCCGCTTCCTGGATTCCTAAAGGGACGGAGAATAACTAGCACTCTTCACAGTAGAATAGTCATTTCACAATGATGGGGAAACTCTGAACTATAAGCTTTTCTTCAATAAAATCCATTGTGAATTGTTAATCATCATAGTTCTTTAACCAACTTTGGCCAACTCTATGATCTCAGAATAGGTACATAAATATACATTTAAGAAGAGGTCCTGTGGACAATAGAGAAATGACCATAGCAGTGGTTTTAGTATAGTCTTGGCCAATCCAGAAAACATGCAGACTGTCATCTGCAAAATGAGGTCCCTAGAGGGTGAATTTAGTGATGCTACCCTGCACAGCAGGGTAGCATCACTAAATTTACCCTCTGTGAACCTCACTCTGAATCAGGGTCTCAAAACTAAACAGAAAAAGGTACCCAGAGGATAAATTGCCCACAGTATGCATGGGATAGCATCATCAAATTCACCATCTGGGGACCTCATTCTGCAAAGGTCAGACTGCTTATTTTCAGGCTTGGTCTTGGCTACCTCTAGAGGCAGCCAGGAAACGGCTAGAAATCACTCCAAAGATGCTAGGCTCACAAGGTGTGGGCCAGTAAAAATTGGGGAAAATATCCCAGACCCCAAAGGCTTAACCCTTTACCCAACGAATCACCTGCATCCACCCGCGTAATATGGAAATTCAGCAGCTGAAAATATATTATTTTTCGAAAAATTTCAACAAAACCATATCATGTGACCCCTATTTGGAATAAGCTCGTTCCAACGAGGGGTCGCATGATATGGTTTTGTTGAAATTTTTTAAACAAATTTTTAAAATATTTAAAATTTTGATATCATCCAGGGACCAGCCTGGGGGGAATTTTAGGGAGACTTCGAGTCTCCCTCCAGAAAAAATAGGAAGACTGCAGAGTCATGTAGGGAGACTTCATAGGCAAGTGGGGAAAATTAAGAATATTCATGTAACACCCTTGCTGCCCCTTCATATTTTCAATTTGTGATCCTCCATTAACGTCCAAACAATCCAGGTCCAGTTGTCTGATGATGCATCTGTGCCAGGTTAAAAATCACCAAGAAATTATTGACTGAAAATCCCCCATTGCTACCCTCTCCTTCATGACCCCTCCCCTCTTCTTCGTGCCAATCCCCCAGCACCCTCCTGTGGTTGCCTTTCACCAAAGTCTACTAAGCTAATAATTTCCTAAGTCTGAAAGTGTGAACAGGACCCGATGTAAGAAGGTTGCTTGGGAGGTACTTTGTTAGTTAATAAACAAAATACATTCTGGGGTTGAGTATTTTGTAAAAGAAATGTCATTCCGCATCATTTTTATGGCATTCCGCATCATTTTTATGGCATTCCGCATCATTTTTATGGCATTCTTGTGTCATTCTGCATCATTTCGCATCATTCCGGTGTTTAGGAGGACCCTTTTTCAAGATCGTCCACATGCACACTTGTGTCCTGTACAAAGCTTTTCTTGTCATCACTAAAGCTTTTTTTCATGTGTTTCAATTCCATTCGTGTTTTGCTGGGAATAGACAGCCCAACCGTTAACAGTCGTCAGCAAAACGAAATGAAAATACTGTGTTATAAAATACGTCCGTTGTGTATACATTTTCGGCATCCTAAGCGACGTAACCTACTTTCAAACTGGGTTATTTTGGTGAGTCGCGTAAGTCACCTATTTTCGTTTCGACACTTGAAGCTCCGACTGAAATGCAACAAAATAGAAATAAAAAAATCCGCCAAAAGCGACAATGGACAATTGATTGTCGTGTGATTTCAAATAAATGGATGTTTATTTGACGAATTAAAATGCCCATTTATCACACTCGAGCTCATTTGATTTTTGAAAATAATCGTTTTCATGTAAAACCTCGCGAGTCGCATCACTCAGTTCAGCCTTTCCTCATTTTGGCCAATTTTTAGAGGGCGACTTGTAATCGCCCCGACTATTTTTCTAGGCGACTTTGGGCTTAGAAGGGCGACATAATCTCCCTAGTCGCCCTCACGGCTGGTCCCTGATATCATCTGCGTTGGGTAATGGGTTAATCCATTACAGAATGTACAGGATATCAAAATTTATTATTTTAATTATTATTTTCTTTCAAAAAACTTCAACAAAACAAAAGCATATGACCTCTCATTGGAACGAGCTTGATGAGCAAGTTCTAATGAGGATCTCACATGATATAGTTTTGTTGAAATTAAAAAATGATGGTGCATGTGGCCGATTCATTAGGTAAATGATTAAAAATTATTTACTTATTTATTGGCATTTAAGGTCACATATTTTTGCACAATGGCACATCATTCATGATAAAGACAAGTTTAGTCAATTGTTTATACAGTAGAATCCTCTTAATTGAATATCCATTTTGCCAGTGAAAATTATTCAATTAACAGGAGTATACAATTAAGTTAACAGGGATTTGGTCAGTTTCTTGTGTTCTGGAGGTAAACTGAGTATTTATTCTATTATATCTTGTTTGACAGAGCTCAAAGAGCTCTGTCAAACAAGATATAATAGAATAAATGTCTGTATTGGATGTATGAGGCCAAAAAGGTTGATAAATAAGGGGAATTTGGTGCGTGTCACAGCAATTTTTTCGACATATTACAAAAATTTATATACAATTAACAGGAGTTTACTCTACAACCCATATGCAATTAACAGATCAAATTTGTACTGAAGGTATGGTAAATGGTTTTGTGTTTGAAAATTATATTTAATTAACAGGGATATACAATTAAGAGATATCCAATTAAGTGGGCTCCACTGTACCAATGTTGCCCATTCAGGCCTGGCATTCTTAAAAAATGCAGGAGGGCTAAAAATCACTCCTCTTACATGGCCTAGGGGAACGATTAGCTCTCCTTAAGCTTACAAAAGCTGTAAGTGGCAAAATGAAGTTTTACTATTAACGAATTCTGCCTTGTGGGCTTTGTACATTTTATTTAGTGTTGCTAACAACGTAGTCTCTGTGAGACAGCTACAACGCCCCTCCCACAACTCCAGGCCTCGGTAAGACTTGGAGGTGTGGGAGGGGCAGTGTGGCCATCTTACAGAAAGCACTAACATAGCAGAAATCTGAAAAGAATGTGGGTTATTATTTTCTAAGGCCAGGTGGGCTAGTTTTCGCCCTCCTTAATTTTTTTAAGGAGAGCAGTAGGCGAGCGAATAATTCACTCTCCTGAAAATGTCAGGCCTGCCCAATTTAACGGACTTCCACTGCAAAGCATTGGTAACTGGGTCCTATTTTATCAGTAAAACAGAGCTTATTTACCTCAGTAAACAAGCACTGTTTCACTTCCTAGTGCTCCCAATGTGGTTCATTTCATTTATTTGGCAAACAAATCCATTAGATATTCTTAATTATCAATTTTTTTGTAGGTGGAATTTTGTTGTTTTCGTTATTTTCAAATCAGGCAGGGCAATAGCGATAGTTTGCCTCTAGACAAAGGGCCCACATTAATGAATGTGTTCTGTACATGCAATAGTCCAATAACATGAGCAATGGGAGATGGTACTAAATTTGTTTTACTATCAAACCTGTCCAATATATCATGTATTCTGATTATTTTTATAGCATATATTAGTTTGGCCTCATACTATGATTGCAATATAACATCTTATTTGTGAAATCTTCTTTTAATTTACCAACTCCCCTGAGGCAAGTTTGTTTCTTGGAGCACTAAGAAATTATTTACACTGGTTAATATCTTTAAAATAAACCCAGAATATTTCCTCTCAGTTTACAGCTGCTTCCACATGCATTCTTAATCAAACATTTTATATACATGTGGGAATTAACTGACTAATCCAGGGATCAACTCTAGGCAGGTGCTTTGTATAAACAGGAAGTCAGGAGTATTAAACTTTTGTTCATTTTTTCCAAGATAATCTATTTTAGTCACAACAATGTTATGTTGATGTTACATAGTTCCAAAACATCCAATATCTGTCCACTTGTGCATACAAGTTTCGATTGCATTTAACTCATAACCTCCTGAGTATTTTTGGCATTTTTTCTACAAATGCAGAGATGGTTGCTGTGGTATTTTAAACTAAATCACTCTTAAAATGATTTATGACTTTATTGGAGTTTAAGGCCACTCTTAGCACCCATGGCTACATCATGGCACCAACACAACTTTCATATGAAATCCAAGGCACAAATCACTGAGTCAGCAAGTTCCCTGCATGAACATTGAGTTTCAGATGCTACAGTTGAAACTAGAAGTCCTGTGACTGTATTTCGCAATATTTTGAAGTACAGTACGTGGAGAGTGGATTGTAACCAAATCACCCGCCGAGTGGAGTTATCACCCAAACTGTAACTTTCAAATTTTATACACATGGACAAAAAACACAAGCAATGTTTCAACCAATGGACCTCCGGGTTTACCCCGGAGGTCCATTGGTTGAAACTTTGCCTGTGCTTGTTATGCTTTGCAACAAATTTGCAATTATTGCTTGGGTGGAATCTCCACTCTGCGGGTGATTTAGTGATAATACACCCTCCACGTACTGTAATAGTGTTCTGAGTCAAACTGCACCATTAGCGTAATTCAATTCCTGTTGAAAAACAGCATGCCCAACTCTGTACAAGTCTACACCAGTAAAAATAGAGATTATTAACATCATTCCTAAACTCTACTGCAATACATGTACATGTACAGTGGAGCCCATTTAATTGGATGCCTTTTAACCCCCTAAACACTGATGTCAAAGTATCTAAAGTCCAGGATGCAAATATGTCCCATAATGCAACTAGAAATTTAACCAATTCAATCTTGTTTGACAGAGCTCAATGAGCTCTGTCAAACAAGATTGAATTGGTTAAATTCCCAGTTGCATTATGGGAAAAATGGCTACTTCAAATCTGGATATTTTGAAATCAGTGTGCAGGGGGTTAACTGAATATCCCTGATAACTGAATATAATTTCCCAATACAAAACCATTTACTATACCTTCAGTACAAATTTGACCTGTTAATTGAATATAGGTTATAGACTAAACTCCTGTTAATTGAATAAAAAATCCTGTAACCTGTCAAGCAATTAACCTGACTCTCCCAGTTTCCCTTTTTTTATAGATCCATTTGGCCTCAGTACATGTACATCCAATACAGGCATTTAATCCATAATATCTTGTTTGACAGAGCTCATGGTGCTCTGTCGAACAAGATATAATAGAATAAATGCTACATTTATCTCTGGATACAGGAAAGTGACACAATCCCTGTTAATATACGTCGAAAACAGCACGTTGAACTAAGTTGAAATATTTTTTTTGTACCACCTTACATAAATATATGATTTGTTTTTTTCTCTTTTTTCCTGAACAACTAAATGTGTAATGTTAATGTTAATGTTAATCTTGATGTACATTTGACCGTAATGGTGTAGCAGTACAATAAAGAAGTTATTATTATTATAAGTTAATTGAATAATTGTCATTGGTAAAGTGGCTATTCAATTAACAGGGTACCACTTTAATGATGTGAAAAGTTATTAAAATTTGACTGCATGTACAGAATGAAGATACTGGACAACTACTTAATCACAGAGCCATATATTCATCTGATGAAAGTTTTGCAAGTGCTTCTTGTTTTTATCCTCAAGAAGTTATAAATAATTTCTAAGTAAAAAATCTACCCCACTGCAATTTATTAGTAATCCACCCCCCACATACTGTTTGATCAGTTCAGTTCGTGATTTCACTACCGACCTCGCTAATAGAGCATTATATTTTGCATTGCACAGTGCAAAAGCTCTTGTATATTTCAGATGACTTTATTCTTCGGCAGTAAGGAGCGCATTAACTAACGAGCATTTTCTGCGATAATTGAGACAGGACTTCTAGTTTCAACTGTATTTTGGCTTGTTATTTTTGATTAGCTCTGGATTTATCATGGAGTGAATTTTCCACCAGTACGAAACTTTACTTATGAAATCTTAAGCCACTAGCGCAAGTGTGTCAAAACCAGATCATGACCTGATCCAGAAAGAGACTGCCTTTGGAATTACAGAACTACACATGAATATTACCAAAGCTTCCTATTGATGTCGGCAAGTGTGGGTCAATGATCATCGGTTCTAACAGCCACAAAACAGTCTGAATTGTAGGCTATAAAGCTGATAATGATGTTGGTCTGAATAAATAAGGCAAAAGTAATGAAGTCAGTGGTGTGATAAAATGGAGTAACTTGAGATGTTATGTTAGATACGCAAGAAAAAAAGTTTATCAATACAAACTAAAATACCAGCCAAATTCTCATGACCTAAATCATGTTACTCCATATTCAATTTGATAAAACCCATTTTTATTACCCAAGTGTAAACTGGATTTCCTCTTGTATTTCCTCTTCTAATTAAGTAGATGTATAATTATGCTGGTATCAACTATTATAGTGGTACCCACTTACATGTAATTGAATATCTTTTAATGGAATAACCCTGTTAATTGCATATACAGTACAGGCCGGCATGGACTGGTCACTTTCCATGGGTGGACACTATTTCCACTGACGCAATATTATTAGATTCCAAACACTAATTATACAGTTAAAATTAAATGTCCTGTCCCGAACTGTGAGCTTATCTAGGCTTAACTGTGCATCGGAATTGCACGCAATTGCTATATCGAATGGCCTCCAAAGCACGGCAGGTTCTTCTGGTTATTCATAGCAAACACAGGCAACGTTTCTCCCAATGGGTTACCCGGAGGTCCATTGGCTGAAACACTGCTTGTGCACAGGCCATATGTACAGACTTTGATAGACTTACTATGGACATAACGCGTAGATTAACGTGCAGATCGATGTGCTATTTGTGCGCATTTCATGACAGGACTTCTAGTTTTAACTGTAGGAATAATCATCAAAAATTTAATTAATGAAGCACCGGGTACCACCCGGTGCTTCATTAATTTAAAATTTTGCTGGTCAATTCTTTACCTAGTAAACGCATGCGTAGACATCACTGCCCATGCATGGAAGATGACCAGTCCATGACGACTGTACTGTAACTTCCAAACACGAAACCATATACCATACCTTCGGTCTCCCCATAATAGATCAGAATTTCACCTGTCGGAAAAAGATGTGTGAGAACAATGAATGACCAGAATCTGAGATGATATTTTCATCTTGGTTCAGCCTTGATTTCACAGAATTTTATTTAGGAAATCTCGGCTGACAGGAGTTTAGTGTATCATGAGCAAATTCTGATCTGAGCATGAAAGAGGCAGCTTTCAGTATTACAATTCTGTAGATCAACCTAAAGACCTGTTTATACCGTTTGGCCGCCGTGGACTGGTCACTTTTCAGGGGTGGGCAATATTTCCACGGACGTGATAAATACATATTATCAATACAGTGAAGAGATCTGGGTCGTAGTATCGCAACGAGTTGAGGTCTGATCGCCGGATCAAACAAGCAACTGCAGGCAGCAGATTTGATCTGGCAATTTGACCTCCTCAACGAGACATGATGTGACGACCCAGATATCACTTCACTGTATAGCGATAAAAGGTTTATTATATGACTTATAGTTCAATATTGCATGCCAACTCTTGCATTAACAGTTCCCCCAACCTTTATCGGTAAATTGGATTGAAGTAAAAACGAACTAATTTTGTATACACTTATTTTTGTAACAGCTGCACACTTCCAGGAAATCTCCAGATGCGCGTGAATACGATAAAAAAAAAAATATATTGATTATGATAAAAAACACGGACAGCCATTCGAGCGCACACAATCCAACTTGGAGTACTATCTGTGACCGGAATAGCTATTTATGCAAATTCGAACGCACCTGTAAATAGCCCCATCATGCTATAGTGATACGGAATTGAATTCCACACTATGGATTTTCCATGGACCAGGAAAAGATTGTCAAACAGTAATGATATTTAGCGGTTCCAAACACAGGAATAATAATCAAAAATTTTACAAGAGCTGGACTGTCGTCCGGTGCATACCCCCACATGGTGTATTGCCTAGTGTGGCCATACCCATGACCAAATATTATAGAAAAAATGTGTATTTTCCAACAGGATTGCATTTTCCGACATTATTGCATTTTTCAACAGGATTTTTTAAGTCAAACAACATATTAATTGCACACCAAGTTTCATTTAATTCCATAATGATTTACTTCAGTTATGAATATTCTCGTATGGATGGACGGATGCACAGATGGACGAACGCAATCCAGTATAACCCCCCCCCCCCCCCCCCCCAAAAAAGTTTTCAACAATTTCTAAGTCAAAAGGTATGGTCAATTGTTTGGTGTTTGGAAGTTTTATGCAATGAGGCAGAAGCCTTTGTCATAGGCCAACTGCATGCCATATTTCATTGAAATCCGATAACCCATACCTGAGATACAGGGTGAACAGACAAATAATGTCTATTTCCTACAATTTCTAAGTCAGAAAAGGGGGATAACCCTAAAAAGGAGAATGTGAGAAATATCGTTGAATCCTTTTTTCAAAGCCTATACCATAAGCAGTGTTCACGGCAAATTTCATTGCAATAGAACATTCGATAGCCGAGATACAGGCTGAACAGACAAAATTTGGCTCGGACCGACACAATTTCTAAATGAACAAGTAATAAAAAAAAATAAAAAATTATAATCTGACAACACCGAAAATCATTCTAGTCTTGGGAAATGTTACAATTTAATTACATAGCAAGTTCCATAATAATTTACTTAAGTTATGAATATTCTCGGACGCATGGATGCACAGGCAGATGGAGCATGTAATCCAGTATACCCCCATTTTCTTCGAAAGTGGGGGTATAATTAATGAAGCATCAGGTACAACCCCGGCTGCTTCATTAATTAAAATTTTGCTGATGATGCTTTTTATTACCTGATAAATGCACACGTGGACATTACTTTCCACACATGGATTACGACAAGCCTCGGAGACTGTATTGTACATACATGTAGCAGATCTTTAACGAGTCGCGGTTTCACATGACATTTCTGTACGAAGTTTACTAAGATTGATTTGCGCTAAGGTTCACCGAGGTTCAGATCATTTTCAGCGAACAAGGTTCAGAAATTTCTTGTGAAGTCGTGATGAATTTGAGATTCTTTTTATCACATAATGTGTAATTTAACCTTTATATAACATAACAAGTAAAGCGTCATTAGCTATGTTTTTGAGAAAAAAGGGAAATATTTAGTTATTCAGGAGACATTTTCTGCAAACATCATCTGCTATCTATATAAGGTAGAAAATTGCTGAAAAATATGAGAAGATTAAATCAATTTTACTTCCGAAACCAACTCACACCATTACAAGGTTGACACTGACTTCGTATTGGACGTTATTCTCGTATTAGATGAGTTGTGAACGATATTTCCTGTCATGAGCTATTTGATGGTGATGATGTGATAAAACTGGTTAACCCTTTACCTTACAAATCGCCCGCATCCGCCCACGTAAGATGCAAATTCAGCAGTTGAAAAATTTTATTTTTCAAAAAATTTCAACAAAACCATAACAAGTGCCCCCTGTTTGGAACAAGCTCGTCGAGCTCGTTCCAATGAAGGGTCACATATGGTTTTGTTGAAACTGTTTGGAAAATTTTAAAAAATGATATTTAAAATAATTAATTTTGATATCATCTGTGTTGGGTAAAAGGTTAAAGGCCTGAACATACAAGTGTCCTGAATTCCCACCAGCCCACAGCCTCTATATGTCCAGTGGCTTAGCAGTGATTTCTAGACAAGTCTTGGCTGCCTTTAAGACTTGACTAGAAACCACTGCCTCTCTAAGTTGTCAACAGGACCTCCTCATGATGGCATGTTAAGGGGACCTGTTCTGAGGTCATAAATGTCAGAAAGAGGCCCTTAAGGGTTGTGTTAACTACCCAATTTAGAGGCCATACAGCCCTACTTTGACACTGAAAATGCTTTTTTCACAGAAATGATGCTGGTGCAGGCCTGGCATTTTCAGGAGAGCAATTTATTCGCATGCCTTCTGCTTGCCTTCTGCTCGCCTTAAAAAAATTGAGGGCGAAAACTAGCCCGCCTAGCTGGCCTTAGAAAATAATAACTAACATCCTTTCAGACCGCTGCTATGTTAGTGCTTTCTGTAAGACGGTAACACTGCCCCTCCCACATCTCCAGGCCTTACCTTACCTTCACCTTGAAGATGCAGTGAAAACTATTATACACGACACACCTTCTGACTGTCCTTAACATTTGTAATAAGTTTAACAATTGTACTATGATTCGTTTTTGAGACACGAATATTGACTGATTTTTAGTGTGACCTTGAAATTTGACCCTGACCTTGAAGGTATGAACCCGGCTTATGTGTGTGACACATCCTCCCATGGTCCTTTATAATTGTGTGAAGTTTGATGACTGTGGCCCTAACAGTTTTTGAGTTATCGGCTCGGACACACACACAGACACATGGACAGACACACACACGCACACTTCAATCACTATATGCCTCCCAACCTAAGTTGGGGAGGCATAAAAAGTGAGAAATTATTTTGTGCTTATCCTTCAAGATATTTCCAATAATTATATATCTACTAGTATTCATTCCTGACCAATTCATCATTATTCATCTGTCAGATATTGTAATTCTTGTACAATCACCACTCAATCATAACTCAATCTACATGCAATTACCCAGTACTCAGACAGTGAAGTAAAAATTACTGTTCTGCACGTTATCGCGAAAAAACACAAAATGTCATTCCCAATTGAAACAACAAATGGAATGTGCTCTCGTCTCTCTGACCCTTTACCTGATGAATCGACCGTATCTGCCAATGAAATTTACAAACTAAGCAGTTAAAAAGTACTTATTTAAACCCTTTACCTAACACGAACAGCAGACGACACTTGCAAACAAAATTCTTGAATAACTAATGTTTTTAAATTTTGTCTCAAAAACATGTTATGACCCCTCATTGGAATGAGCTCGTTCCAAACAGGACTCATAATGTATGTTTTTGAGATAAAAAATGAAAATTAATTGACGATTTTTGTGAATAGTGCTGGCCAGTTTTGGGCGTTACGTTGGGTGAAGGGTTAAAAGCTCATTCCAATGGGGGGGGGGGGGGGGGGGGGGTGGGGGGGGGCACATCATCACATGATAGGGCTTCGTTGAAAAGTTTGAGGACAATTTTTGAGAAAAAGTAATTAAAATAAATTTTGATATTGTGGACGTTTGGGTAGAGGGTTTACATATATGCGAACATTGTACACAATGCTAAATAAAATTGAACTGACCACTGTTTGAAATTGGTTATATTATTTTTTCAAACGAATCAGCCATATCTTTTCATGTGATTTACAAACTGACCAGCTAAAGCGATTATTTTTTTTTTAAATTTCAAGAAAACCTTATCATGTGACCCCCTCAATGGAAGAAGCTTGATGAGTTCATTCCAATGAGGAGTCATATGAAATAGTTTTGTTGAATTTTTCTGAAATTTTTTTTTTAAAAATATTTAAAATATAAAATTTTTACATCATGTGTGTTGGGTAAGGGGTTAAAATTAGAACTGAATACAGCATTGTTGATCTTGAATGCTATGTAGGGATCTTTAGACCACACAGATGATCAGTGTGTGTCTCATTCTGCACAGAGGACAGCCATTTTACCACTTGATGAGGTAGTACGATGTGAGAGCATAAACCCCACAACTTATTTATTTCTTACAGTTTGTGTTGGGGTGCAGTGGCTCAGTAGGTAGAGGTGCAGGCTGCAAGCTGAGAGGTCCACGGTTCGAATCCCACCTGGGACAACCGCATTGTTTCCATGAGCAAGACACTTCACCCCTCCCTATTGCCCACGTGGGGGCACGGTGATGCTGTGCTCTAAGGCATACTGCACGTCGATGGTGCACCTGTCTTCAACCAATGCTAACCCTGCTTGTGTGGACTTAGTATGTTAGGGAGCTGACAGTTGCTCGCCATTGCTCGGTGGATCTCTCTGGGGACTCAAGCTTCCTGCACCTGTAAAACTGTTGTGGTCATGTTTAGCCATTGTGAGGAAATGTGTGACCTTAAGACACCAATAAATAAATAAATAAATAAATACAGTTTATGTTTTGGTGTTCAAGGTCACTTTCTGCATCTATATCTGTGTTTACATGTACAGTACTGTGATCACAAAAGTGACACTCTTACTACACCAGTAGATCGAGATTTCAAAAAGAGAAAACAGTGAAATCACGACATCATCAAGAAAAACGAACGAAAATAGCATCTTAAATTCTATATGCACATTTCAAATCTCTGTAAAATTCTAAATGCATTGTACGTGGGGATGAATTACGTATATTACGTATATTATAATTATTGTATCTCAGTCTCAACTACAGTTCAAACTAGAAGTGCTGTCACAAACTGTGCGCTTATCTGGGCTTAATTATGCGTAGGAACTGCACGCAATTTTCATATCGAAAGGCCTTCAAAGCATGGCAGATTCTTGTGGTTACGCATAGCAAGCACAAGCAATGTTTCTGCCAATGGACCTCCGGGTTACCCGGAGGTCCATTGGCTGAAAAATTGCTTGTGCGCAGGCCATATGATAGCATTACTATGGTTATAACACGCAGATTAATGCGCAGATCGATGTGCTATTTGCGCGCATTTCATGACAGGACTTCTAGTTTTAACCATATATATCAGGCAATATTTAGTATAGGATATGCAGAGCATGGCCGCCATGGACTGGTCACTTTCAATGGGTGGCCAATATTTCCACGGACATGATAATATTAGCTTCCAAACACTAATTATATGAATAATCATCAAAAATATAATTAAAGAAGCGCCGGATAATAATAATAATAATAATAATAATATACACATTAATAAAGTAGTGCCGGATAATAATAATAATAATAATAATAATAATATACACATTAATAAAGTGCCAAAATTATAGTTCAGAAGATATAGAACCATATTCTAAGGCGCTGTACATGTTACTGAGCTCGTGCAAATATACAAACGGAATATATACAGTATCTTACAGTCCAGAACATCACTAATAGGCTTTTTGAAACAGGTATGTTTTGAGGTCTTTCTTGAAAAGGTTGACATTTGACAATCTTTTTAGGTGTTCTGGTAAATTATTCCACAAGTGAGGGCCAGCAAATGAGAATGGTGAGGGCCAGCAAATGAGAATGACCTATCTCCAAATGTCTTACACCTATATTTTGGAACATGTAGTAGCATTTTACCACCGGACCTCAGGTTGTATTGACACACATTCTTGGTATTAAGGAGTTCTTCTTAGTAGGCTGGTGACATGTTGTTTTGTGTCTTAAAACTAATAATAAATTTTTCTGTACTTGACTGGCAGCCAGTGCATATACCTCAGAACAGGATTGATGTGTTGAGATTGTGATACCCTGCATACCACTCGGGCTGATGCATTTAGTATCATCTGAAGGCGAGAGTAATGATATTGTGGAAGGTTGAACAGTAAGGCATTACAATAATCCAAATGTGAAGTTACAAAGGCATGAACTAGGGATTTTGTGGAGTCTTTCGTGAGGAACTGTCTTATATCTGTTTAACTTTGTATAGACCCCTGAAAGCTTTATTGCACACATTTGTAACATGTCTGTGCTTCATTAATTAAAATTTTGCTGGTGATGATTTTTATTATCTAGTAAATGCATGTGTGGACATCACTGTCCACCTGTGGATTATAACCAGTCCACAACATCTGTACTGTATACTACTAGACTACTGTGTAGTCACATGTCCAGTTCAAGCCAAATTTATTTATTTATTGGGGTTTAATGACACTTTCTTAAGCCAGGGTCACCTCATGTCAGACAGTTCTATGGGTGGAGGAAGCCAGAGTGCCTAGAGAGAACAATCGAGCAAGTCAGACTTCCCAACTACAGATGGCACGATTATGAAATTTCATAATCGACTTCTGAAGAAAAATAATCAATTAAAACACTTTTAGCATACTCTGTGACCTCTAGAAACAACAATGAGGAAAATGTTTTTCAACATCAGTGCCTCAAGTTGTAGCTTTATATTAATGCTTTCCTGCATCAATTACAATGTACTGGGGTATTATTTTGCTCGTTATGAGGCTCCTTGGCCTAGGGAGGGGTGTGAGAGACAAGCATCTCATTTACAAACCTACTCTAAATCAAGTAATTTGGAACAGTTCAGGTGCTTCCTTTCGCCTTTGTGATTTGTATATAATTAGGATAGATAAGCAAACTTAAAGTGTTGAACTTAGAGACAATACGCCGTTTAACTTAACCCTTTACCCAACAAATCGACCACATCCGCCCACGTACAGTAGAACCTGTCTTGAGAGACCACCCTTTTTGCCATGGAAAAGTGGTCTTTCAAAACAAGTGGTCTCTCATGACAGGTCCATTATAGAGTAAAACAACCAAATGGTACAAGGTCACAGCGGTCTCTCAAGACAGGTGGTCTCTCACGTCAGTGGTCTCTCAAAGCAAATTCTTCAGCAGAAAAAAACACTATTTTTCAAAACATTTCAACAAAACCATATCATGTGATCCCTCTTTGGAACGAGCTCATCGAGCTCATTTCACAGAGGGGTCACATGATATGGTTTTGTCGGAATTTTTTAAAAAATTTTAAAAAATGATATTTAAAATAATAAATTTTTATATCATATGCGTTGGGTAAAGGGTTAAGAGATCAGTGGTAGGGAAAACAGGTGGATATAGCAATTTTTGTTCAATTAAATAAAACAAGCCAAAATCTAACCACATCAGGTTGTTTAACTCTTAACCTGCTGAGTATTTTCAAGACATTTTTCAACAAATATAGTAATGGCAGCGCAGCCATGACAAGATTTAATGAATAAATCATAAAGTTTAAATCAAGAAATCATTGGTGAAAAAATCCATCCAATTTATATGGGAAAAATTTGATTAAATGTGCAAAAATTGTACTAAATTCAGTGGCAAGATAAATCCTGTCCTGGGCTAAAATATCCACCAGCAGCTTGCAAGGAGTTAACCCTTTATCCAATGTAATGGCCAAAACAGGCTAGAGCTATTCACAAAAATTGCCATTCAATTTTCATTATTTTTTTCATTTTTTGTCTCAAAAACATATCTTATGACCCCCTCATTGGAACAAACTCATTGAACTTGTTCCAATGAGGGGTCATAAGCTATGTTTTTGATGCAAAAAATGAAAAACATTAGTTAATTTTGTTTGCAAGTGTCATCTGCTTTTCAGGCTAGGTAAAGGGTTAATAAAACTGAGTGAAGATGTTAATTGTTATTGACCAATTACGGTAAGTAATGAAAACTTTTTTTTAAGGGGTCGCAACCGTAAAATACGGTTGGCTGGGTAACCGGAAACACATGACACAAGTGGTTTTATTTTTGCCTGTTCGGTTCAATAATTTTGCATGCGCCCCTGAAATTATTATGTATTCGCTGTCGACTGACAAAACAATATCACTTTCTAGTCATTGAGTAGTCATTGAGGATTTGTGACCTAAGATTTGATGCCACTTCATTCAGTGTGCAGAACTGACAAAGCAGTTGAACTTTCTTTATCTTTATTGGGGTTTAATGACACTTTTGACGGCCGGAGTCACCTCATGTCAGCAAGAAGTTGAACATCATGGTGGTTAGGTGCACAGAAAAATATGTGTGTAAGGTTAAACTATAGCCCTCTTAAGACTTAGGTATGGTGCTTTAAGCATGAACCTCAAATACGAGGAATACATCTGTAATAACTCATTTGAAAAAGTGATATGAACCCGTAAAACACATTCCCTATTGTTGTTTCAAGAGATCACAGAGAACGATTAAAGTCAACTTTTGAAAAATGAAGTTGATTGTATGTGCTGTTGATGATTAGTCAACTTCTCAATTAATCATGCCAGCCCTATCCCGAACATCCTAACTCTATACATGCAGAGTTAGCATTGGTTGAAGGCAAGTGCACCACTGAAAATAAGCTATTAACTGAAAATAGAATATATTTTCATTTTTGGAATTCACTAAAAACAAACCCAATGAGGGTTCTTAAGCTGAGTTTGAATTGCACTGGCGGGTTTTGACCACTACATTGGGTAAAGAGTTGATATAGATGACATTTACACTAAGGCTGTACAGTGCACAGGGTTAGTTATTCAGTTAGAAATGAAATTCTTTTATAACCAGAGAGTGTGACTAACCCTGTGCAGTGCACAGGGTTAGTTACACTTTCTGATTATAAAAAATTGCTAATTGCCATGTAACATGTTACATGAAAATATATAATGACTAAGGCTGTAAAAATGCTTTGGGTAAGTTAGTTACATGTCGTTACATTGGGTGCTGGATTGAAGGAACTGTTGAAAATACTTATAAAGGATTGTGGAAATTTTTTTTCAATTAATAGTGTGTTTGAAGTACATGTACGGTATGCCTTAGTACACAGCACCACAATGCCTCCATGTGGTCAATTAGGATTAAGTGCTTTACCCATGGACTATACATTGTTAACACTGGTCAGGATTGAACCATTCATCTTTTGGTTTCAAGCCAAATAGTCCTCATAATATGGACATATGATGGTACAGTACAGCGGCCATGGACTGGTCACTTTCCAGTTTCTGCGGGAGGGCAATATTTCCACAGACGCAATAATATTAAGGTTCCAAACAATAATTAAAGAAATAATCATCAAAAATTTTATTAATGAAGCACCGGGAACAACCCGGTGCTTGATTAATTAATGTTTTGATAATGAGGATTTTTATTACCTAGTAAATGCAAGCATGGACATCACTGCCCATGTGTGGATTCTGACCAGCCTACAACTGTATTGTACACAGCAGCCAAAACACACATCCTGTATTAAATACCACCTGGTATATAGGGAAAATAGTGTCTGATGACCAATACTACCGGCACAACTTGAACCACAGTGGTGTCCCAGGATTCTGGATGTGAGGGGGATGCCACATTGCAGTCATGGGTCATGATGCAAAGCATAACTCAATGCTCGTAGCGACAAGTTTGTGGCAAGCACAAGATGGGGTATCCAACTCTTGTCTGCTGGGGTCTGGGACCAGGCCTGAAAATAAGCAGTCTGACAATTGCAGAATGAGGTCCCCAGAGGGAGAATTTGATGATGCTTTCCCATACAGTCGGCCAATTTATCCTCTGGGTACCTCTTTCTGTTTAGTTTTGAGACCCTGATTCAGGCTGAGGTTCTCAGAGGGTAAATTTAATGATGCTACCCTGCTGTGCAGGGTAGCATCACTAAATTCACCCTTTGGGGACCTCATTTTGCAGATGACAGTCTGCTTATTTTCTGGCTTGTCTGGGACTCTCATAGGAAATTTTTGGAACATGGAAGGTCAGTGTCATCCTCTGCTAGATTCATTGCACATGAGCACTGTTTTCCAACCAAAATATTCCAGCAGTTGAATTTTGAAAAAATGAAACCAATTTACAATGGCTCACATGAGACCAACGTAGTAGCTAGGCTTACAGCTGGATGCAGGGGGTACAATATTATCGGTGGTAAAACATGGACATCCACTACCAAAGGTAGTGGATGCCCATGCTTTACTGCCGATAATATTGTGTCCCTTGGTATAAGTGCTTGGAAAAAACCCTGAAATACCAAGAATAGGAGGCCAGGGGTGCATATCTAGGGTGTGTCCCCCTCCCGTTAAATCCACCCATGCAACCACTGGAAATGTAATTCAATTCGAGGTTGGTTCTGACATGAAATTTCGTGTCTGATTCTTTTTTTTGTGATTCGTGTGGTCCTGCTATCCACACACGTGCACACCTACTTATCATTGCATCATCAGTTCTCATTTTTTTTCTTCTGGTGGACTATATTGGTGGAAACCACCGGAATAAGCACAATGACATGTTTGAATAAAACTTCCCTTTGTGAATTAAAATAACAAGAACAACCAGCTTGAAAAAAAACCCTGAAATTTTATTTGGATATGTTAACGTGAGACAGTTTAATGTGATTCTAAAATAGCTGAACACAAGAAACTGTTTATATCTGAAACAAGTACATGCACGAGGATGGAGGATGACAATATGCATGATAAATTACTGGTATTCTGAGATGTTGTTGCTTAAACAGGAGTGACAGAAACAGACACATGCACATGTAGATTAGAAGACAGTGGGTTAAAAAACAAGATCAACAAAAATAAACTTGGTAGAGCACATCTGTACAAATTTGAAGAATCTACCTCAGTGTTTTAGTGGTAATCCACTTATTTACTTATTGGTGTTCAAGGTCACTGTCTGCATCTTTGGCTATCTTACGACTGCAACATGGAGATGATGAAGTTAAGTAAGTTTAGCCAAACATTTTTATACTAATGCTGCCCACTGTGAAGGTCTTCTACCACAGGCATTGGTTGCCAGGTCCTATTTCACCAGTAAGGCAGAACTTGTTTACCGCAATCTCACAGGGAAAACTAAAACACTCAACATCAATAAGAGACTTTCAGTAGTTACCCCCTCCTCCGACTTCCCATGTAAGGAAGTGGGAGGAGGTAATGACCAGAGAGTCCTTTTTAGGACTATGCCTTTATGAACTCTGATATATAAAAAAAATATATATACTGTCATGATCATGCCAGAAAATAAGCAGACTGCCATCTGCAAAATGAGGTCCCCAGAGGGCGAATTTAGTGATGCTACCCTGCTCAGCAGGGTAGCATCACTAAATTTACCCTCTGTGAACCTCAGTCTGAATCAGGGTCTCAAAACTAAACAGAAAGAGGTACCCAAAGGATAAATTGGCCTACTTTATGGGATAGCATCATCAAATTCACTCTCTGGGGACCTCATTCTGTAAATGTCAGACTGCTTATTTTCAGGCCTGGTTATGATTAGTATTGATTATGTACTCTGTCAGCTTTTTATTTGATGAATATTCAAGGATTTCCAGGGCCTTCCAACAAATTTTCCAAGATTTAAAGGCCTTGAATGACCCTTACTCGAATTCAAGGCCATTCCTTGAATCCAAGTCCCACAGGAACACTTATGAACTTGGTACTGTCTAATCATTCACGAGAAAGGTATGTCCTGGCAGTCTTATACAAAAAAGTTAACCACCAAGGGCAAGTGGCACCTGACCCTGGGAGATACCCTTGCACTCACCACGCACACACACCTAGATAATGTGCCTTGCAATCCTGATTAGAAGAAAAGTTTGTTACTTATTGCTTTATCACTATCACATCTCCGACAGCAGCTGTACAATAAAAACTGACAATCCATTATTGCTGTGTTTATAATTAGGACACTGGACAAGATCTGCCAACACTTGCCAAAATACAATGCACTGAACTTAGTGAAGAGTGATGTTATTCACTTGCACAGAATAAGTTATCCATACTGATAGACAAGTTGACAGACATGCACTTAATAATGTGGAATAAAATGCAATGGGTATGAGTCACATCACAATTGACTATTTGGTACCCAGTTACACATGGGGAGGGGAAATCTATCCATGTGTTAAAATAAACTGTATTAAATTTGCAAAAAAGTCTTCAAGGATATTACTCTTACTGCTGGTCAAGCCAGAAAATAAGCAGACTGTCATCTGTAAAATGAGGTCCCCAGAGTGTGAATTTAGTGATGCTACCCTGCACAGCAGGGTAGTACAGGGACCAGCTGTGAGGGCGACTAGGGTGATTATTTTGCCCTTCTAAGCCCAATGTCGCCTAGAAAAATAGTGCGGGCGATTACAAGTCACCCTCTAAAAATTGGCCAAAATGAGGAAAGGCTGAACTGAGTGATCTGAAGTTTACATAAAAATGATTATTTTCAAGAATCGAATGTGCTTGAGTGTGATAAATGGGCATTTTCATTCGGCAAATAAGCGACCATTCAATTGAAATCCATTGTCACTTTTTGCAGATTTTTTATTTCTATTTTGTTCCATTTCAGTCGGAGCTTCAAGTGTCGAAACAAAAATAAGTGACTTACGCTACTCAACAAAATAACCCAGTTTGAAAGTAGGTTACATTGCTTAGGATGCTGAAAATTCTCTGCTGAAAATGTATACACAACAGACGTATTTTCTAACACTGTTTTTTTATTTTGTTTTGCTGACGACTGTTAACAGTTGGGCCATCTATTCCCAGAAAAACATGAATGGAGTTGAAACAGGTGAAAACAAGCTTTAGTGATGGCAAGAAAAGCTTTGTACAGAGCACAAGTGTGCATATGAAGGATCTTGAAAAAGTACCTTCCAAGCAACCTTCTTACATCTGGTCCTGTTCACACTTTCAGACTTAGGAAATTATTAGCTTAGTAGACTTTGGTGAAAGGCAACCACAGGATGGTGCTGGAAGGATTGGCACGAAGAAGAGGGGAGGGATCATGAAGGAGAGGGTAGCAGTGGGGGATTTTCAATCAATAATTACTTTGTGATTTTTTAACCTGGCATAGATGCATCATAGACAACTGGACCTGGATCAATCAGGCATTATTGGAGGACCACGAGCTAAAAATATGAAGGGGCAGCAGGGGGTGGTACATAAATATTCTTAATTTTCCCCACTTGCCTATGAAGTCTCTCTACTTAACTCTGCATTCTCCTTATGTTTTCTGGAGGGAGACATGAAGTCTCTCTAAAATTCCCCACAAGGCTGGTCCCTGGTGTAGCATCACTACGTTTACCCTCTGTGAACCGCAATCTGAATCACGGTCTCATACCTAAACAGAAAGAGGTATCCAGAGGATAAATTGAACCACCGAGCAACGATGAGCAGCTGCCAGCTCACCGACATCGTAACTCCACACTGTAGTACAGGCAGGGTTAGATTGGTTGAAGACATGAGCACCATCGATGTGCAGTATGCCTTAGTACACAGCATCATCGTGCCTACATGTGAACAACCAGGGTGAAGTGCCTTGCCCAAGGACACAAGGTTGGAGTCCGAATCGATCGCTCAGATGGTCACACATCCAAGAATTAACCTTGACGTTGCTTAACTTTGGTGATCTGAAGAGAACCAGTTACCACAATGCCACCTCGCCCCCTCCTCTACAAGATATGCATGTCTAATGTAAGAAGGCCATGTGAGATAGATCTCCATCTCATATGACCGGCTTATTAACATATTTAATGAATGCACAGAGTATTTAATCATCGCACGCTCTTCCATAAACAAACAACATGGCGTCACATTTGTATAGTTCGGCACCTTTAACCAAATTTCTCTTCTGTAAATTGAATGTACTTATTGACCAATGATTTCTTTATTTAAATTCAGATAAATTTTCCATCGAATCTAGTCATGGCTGATTCACAGCAGCCATGACTAGATTTGATGAAAAATATTTGGAAAATACTCACCGGGCTAAGAGTTAAAGATCTTATGAGAGCTTTTCCAGAACGACAATAATTCTTAACATGCTGAGTACTTTTAAATATTTTGCACCTGATCTAGACATGGCAACTTCTTTCTACAAGATCATGACATGGCTTCATGAAAAACTCAATTTAGCCCAAGAAATCATTAGTCAAGATGTTTATTATTAACCCTTTACCTAACAAATCGGTTGCATCAGCCTGTTTGATACACAAACTGAGCAGCTGAGAAAAAAAAATGAAAAAAACATATCATGGGACTCCTCATTTGAATGAGTCTGTCAAGCTTGTTCCAATAAGGAAGGTGTCGCATGATATGCTTTTGTTAAATTTTTTAAAAAATATGAAAAAATAACATTTCAAATAATAAATTTTGATATTGTGTGTTTTGTAAAGAGCTAGTAATCAGAAGTATCAAATTTGGTTAATAGTACACAAATCAATGACAAAAGATTTTTGCCATGTTGTACCATCTGGAAATATCCACCAACAACATGCAAGGAGTTAGAAGCCAATTTCAACATTTGAGTAAAAAAAAAGAAACATAATATTTTTAGAGCAACAGATATAATGTACATACATGTACACAATATATACATTACAAAAACATCCATGGTGTGGAGTACTGTCTTGGGCAATAAAGCATGTGAGAAGCACAAACAGTTTCAGTTAATAGACCACACTGTTCAATCCTGCGGTCCATCAGATGGAACTCGATTTGAGATTCTAGTGCTTCATCTCTTTATCTAATGAAATGGCAATAAGCTGATAACCAGTCGGTACGACTAAAAAAAAATTAAATTGAGCCATATTTGTACAATTTCATTATTTATTTATTTATTTATTGGTGTTTAAGGTCACATATTTCTGCACAATGGCTAATCATGACCTCGACAGTTTTACAGGTGGTGGAAGTCGGAGTACCTGGAGAGAACCACTGAGCAACTGTCAGCTCCCCAACATACTAACTCCACACAAGCAGGGTTAGCATTGGTTGAAGACAGTGCACCATCGACGCGCAGTACGCCTTAGTACACAATGTCACCGAGCCCATACATGGGCAATGGGGGTGAAGTGTCTTGCCCAAGGACACAACATGGTTGCCGCAGGTGGGATTCGAACCGAGGACCTCTCGGCTTGCAGCCTGCACCTCTACCTACTGAGGCTCCGTGCCCCCCATACAATTTCATTGACAAAGTGTCAGGATATTTTGGGTCATGTTAGCCTTGTATTCGTTAATTTGCTGCCACTGTGTTAGATAAAGGGTTAAATTGACTCAATTCTTTTGATGCAAATCCTAGCAGAGATGCAGTGAAAATCTACATGGATTGATTTTGTTGCGCGAATACAGGTGTCCCCAAATTAGAGAAGCTGCGAAGGCATCAAGAAAAATATCTAAATTCTCTGTGTCTATTCTGCATTTTAGAATAACTTCCATCATAATATGACCATAGAAACACAAAGAAAGGCATGACAATAAGACATAACAGGATAAGACTGTTATTTCTGGTTTTATTGTGCCCAAATTAGCTACATGTATATACATGTTGGGCAAAGTGGTGTCCCCAAAATAAATGAATTGAAAGGCCTGAGTACGGCTGCCATGGACTGGCCACTTTCCACGGGTGGGCAATATTTTCCATGGACACAATAATATTAGATTCCAAACATTAATTATAGAAATAATCATCAAAAATTTAATTAATGAAGCACCGGGTTCAACCCGGTGCTTCATTAATTAAAATTTTCCTGATGATGATTTACCTGGTAAACGCTTGAATGGACATCACTACCCATGTGTGGATTACGACCAGTCCACATTGACTGTACTGTAAGCCCTGCAATAACCCGACAGCTTATTTTGTAATGAACTGTACTATTTGTGAATGAATCAACACACTATTCAGTAATCTTAACTCTATTTATTGTGCCAGATCAATTTTCTACCATTATCTTATGTGTAAACAAGACATAAAACAGCCCTAGTAAACATCCCATGGCGAAATTCACTCAAGGAAGAGAACATCAAATAAAAGGGAGTGCTGAGTATGGACACACCCTATCATTATAAGGTATGTGGATGGGTTTAAGTATGGGGATACAAGGAGGGGAAATTCAAGAGTGGACAATCCATAATGGGTGTGGGTGTGATGGTCATTAACTGAAATTTTTTTTGAAAATCTACTGATGGCTCAAGCACTGTGATTAACAATAAGCAGCAAAGTTCGAAATACGGTTGATAACAGTTGAAACTTCACACATCTGCAAAATTTGACAAATCTGTGACTATGTTACTAAACACAATGGAGGTAAAAATGCTTGAAGAACAATACCATCTCAGTCCATTGTTTCTTCATGCTTAAGGGTACGGAGGGTAAAATAAAATGTATAGTGGAATCCACTTCATAGGATATTTCTTCACAATTTTAACCTGTTTAGTGTATACATGTAGGTTATAGAGTAAAGTCTTATCAAGCCTTTACTTAAGTAATTGGCTGCATCCACCCACATAATTTTCAAACTAATCAGTTCATTCAGTTGAAACTAAAACTGAAGCATGACCCTGCACAGCACATGGACACAGGAGGTTGAAGAGCAAACTGTGATTTGTTACACGTACATGAGCTGTGTCTGGAAGACACATATAATGTCTCCTCAAAGTCTACCACACACAAACCACATACCAGTACCATACAGGTGAAATTCTACAAAAAACTGACCGAGTTCAACAACCTGTAATTTTGTGAAATATTCAAGCAAATCAAAATCCTGACAATATGCACACCTAGCTCTGGTATATGTACAAACACCCTGTGTGAAATAAAAAAAAAGTCTTATCTTGAAAACTGTGAGAGGAGTAAGCCGGAAAAACAATGTACCCTAGATGTGGATGGACAGACAGATGGACATGAGTAAAACAATATGCCCACAGACTATTCGTCTTGGGGGCATAAAAAATATATTCAAAAAGCTTCAACAAAACCATATCATGTGACCCTTCACTGGAACGAGCTCATCGAGCTCGTTCCAATGAGGGGGTCACATGATTTGGGTTTTTTCATACTTGTTTGAAAAATGAGTCTACACAATGGGGGCCTTGTTGGTGGGGATGGGCAGGGTGGGGGTGGGGGTGTTAGACCTCCCTGACAGGGTATTGTAGACCACCTCCACTGGCACCACCACTGGTGCACTCCTTCATACAATGTAAAATCTGGATTCGAATGATCTAGAACACAAATGTAGGATTTGTTTAGTAAAACTAAACGGTTATATAACCAGAGACATATTCTCTTATTGTTCCATCTGTGATGCAAGCAGCCAGTGACACCGATCCCTGGGGATTCTAAATGAACACAGTGAAGAAATTATCCAGTGGTTATCCTACAAATTATTTCAACTGGTACCACAACTGAATAAAGATATCACACAAAGGTGATAATCTGAGTAGTTTCTAGTGCAGACTACTTCTCAACAATATGTTATCACTGTTATGCAGATTTCGTACAACCCTTACATGTGCAAACAACTGCCTTCATAAAGAATTTTTGCCTAATTATCATTTTTAACTTTTTCTACAGCTTATTTATTTATTTATTTATTTATTTATTGTCGTTCATTCCCAGACATGGGTATATGACATGAAACATATAGTAAAACATATTCAAATATGAAAACATGAATGATACAAAACAAACAAACAAACAGAAGAAAAAAAAAAAAAAAAAAAAAAAAAAAAAAAAAAAAAAAATTGGAAATATCAGTTTCGTTTCAACGAAGTTTTGTGGACGGATTCACTTGTGTCTAGTCTCTGTGTTTGGATTTTATGGACGTAACGCATAACTAGTGGGGTTATGTCATAGTTGAACTCCCCAATTAGTATTTTGGATAGCTCCTGGTGGCTCATACTTGCGCTGTCTGGAATGATGTGATTCACTTCCCGTAAGAGTGCTCCCCGTTCCATGCTATATAACGGACATTCAAACAGGAAATGTATCTCATCCTCCACCTTGTCCTTGCAAAACGGACAAAACCTTTGATCTGAGGGAACCGGTGGTCTTTTGTGCCTACCAGTTTCGATGGACAATCTATGGGCGCTAATTCTTAATTTTGTGAAGGACTGTCGTATGGCGCTGTTCTTTTCTACTGCGAGATAATCTTCTGGCTGGAAACATTTTTTGATATTACTGTAGAACGAAAATTTAGATGAATTTGCCAAATTAGTATACCACCAGTCTGAATAGTTTTTTTGTAATTTTTTGGACAGGGTGAATAGTAATTTTCTTATGTCAAGCGTACATTGATTTGACCACACATGCCCAAAATTCAGATGATGAAAGATATTTTCAATAGCTTTTAACCAGGTAGATGATCCTGATTGGCGTGCGTCAATCAAACAGTGTGATGCGATTGAATTCGTATCCATGTCTTGCAGACGAAACCAATAGCTAACAATCTGTTTGATTATAAAGATGTCCAGGGGGTAGGCTCCTAATTCACCGCGTATGGCAAGTGTGCTGGAATATTTAGTTACGCCTAGGGCCTGTTTAAAAAATTTGGATTGAACAAGATCATATTTATTTTTGTCAAAATCTTTTATTTAATTCCTGATCTGTATCCAACTGATGGAGATTCATCTTATCAACTCCCCACACCTCGCATCCGTAGGTGAGAATCGGGCGAATCAACGTGTCGAAAAGCTTCTTACCCGTGTGTATACTGATTTCGCCAAGGGGCACTTTCTGTCTCAGTAGGTAGACAGCCTTGAGGCCTTTATTAGAAAGTTGATCAGTGTCAATTTTGCCAGATGGCTTAAAGTTAACACCGAGATATTTGTATTGCCCACACGTGCCTATAATATCGTTCTTAAAGTTAAGGGTCATGTCTATAATTTTTCCACCTTTATTAAAAATCATTATTTTCGTCTTATCAGTATTGAGTTTTAGCGACCAAGAGTCAAGATAGGTACCTAAGCAGTCCAACTTTCTTTGTAAGCCGTTCTTACTTGATGAGAGAAGCACGAGGTCATCCGCATACATCAGGCAGTGTATGTATCGCCCATTTAATTCCACGGCTCCGCACGCACTGTCGAAAATATTTGGAAGATCATTGATGTATAAATTAAACAGCCTGGGACTTAAAACGCAGCCTTGTTTTACCCCGGTGTTGGTCGTAAAATCTTCCGTTAGGCCGTCGGGTAGCTTTACCGCGAACTTCACCTCCTCATACATACTGCGTATCGTTTTAAGAAACGTACCACCTATTCCGCATTGATGTAACTTATATAGCATTCCATCTCGCCACACTGTGTCAAACGCTTTTTGTAAATCCACGAAACAGGTGTACAATTTTTCACCTTTTTTTAGAAATTTGTCAACAATGTGGCGAAGCGTAAAAATATGGTCTGTAGTCCTATATCCGGGTCTGAAGCCGATTTGAGAAGGGTTAATTACATCGTTTAACTCTAGATATCTGACCAGCCTATTGTCTAAGATCTTGCAGAATAGTTTGCTTAGACAGCTGGATATCGCGATCCCTCTATAATTAGATGTGCTTGTTGGGGTGTTCCCTTTATGGAGGGGTGTGATTAAATTACTACGCCAGGGTCGTGGAAAGTTACCAGATTTCAGGATTGAGTTAAACAACTTGAGGTAACAAGCCGCCATGGAGGGCAACGAGCTCTTGATCATCTCATTGTTAACCCGATCCATACCACTGGACTTTTTATTCTTCAAAGAGGATACAGCTGTCTGTAGTTCTGTTGCTGTTATCGGGAAATCAAGTTCATTCCTTTCTGAATCAATCAGCGTATTTATTTTTTGCTTTCTGTTAACCTGCATCAGTTTTTGAAAATGTTGTATCCATTGTTGGGGTGAGATGAGTTTTGCAGTGTTAAACTGGTTACTCCCCGTGTCACTTAGGTCATGGATAGAATCCCAGAATTCTTTTGGGTTACTCTTTTCCATATTGGTTAAATTGTTGATTAACTCTGCCCTGTATTGTCTATGTTTCCGTTTTAACAATTTCTTATATTTCTTTTTTGCCTCGTAGTACTGAGCAAGTATAGTGTTACCTTTGTTACTCAGTTTTATTTCTCGCGCTTTTCTGTTCATTATTCGTTTGTACTCAATGCATTCCACATCGAACCATTTCTTCCGAGTATGGGATTTAGGGGCCGATTTTTTGGCACCAGATCTGTGCTTGTTACAACTGTCATGCAGAGCCGCGTGCAGTATTTCAGTCAGATCTGTGCACATAAAATCGACCTGTTGTTCCTCGTCGCACATATAATTTTTATTTAAAAAACATTTGTACTTTTGGTCTAATTCTTTTGAAAGAATGCGTCTTTTGTAGATATTAGAAACATGTGCATTCCATTTCACATGGCTTGGTATTGGCCGTAACTTTTGCTCCTTACTTGAGCCGACGGGTATACAAGGTGTTCCCGTTTGAAGGGTAAGAGTAATTGGGCAATGGTCTGATAAACTGCAAAACTCATTCACCTCAAAACATAGTATTGTCAGGGCATCAGTGGTTACGCACCAGTCAACCACCGAAGAACCATTGTATCTATGGCAAGTATATTCTCCCTGAGTATCCCCAAGTGTTCTTCCATTCGCCAGTTTCATTCCTGTCGAGATGCATAGATCTAACAAAAGTTTGCCGTGCTCGTTAGTTTGTGCTGTGTCTTGAGAATTTCTCTGTGGGAATGCCGAATCACAGCGGTAACTGGATGGAAGATCTAAAAATTTAGACGAGTCTTCGACTATGAAATCAAAATCAGATGGATGAACTCTTGCGTTGAGATCCCCAAGAAGAACAACTTGGCCCCTGAGGCTGTAATTACTGACATCACCTTCGATTTTATCAAACGGATTAGTAGAGGATGATTTATTGTACACCACAGAGTTGACAGGCGCCAGATATGCTGAACAAACATAGATGTCTTCGGGTATATTGAAGAACGACTTGCACAGCCGGAACCACTGATAATGTTTTGAAGTTGCCGGCTCGAATTTTACCCCAGCTTGTAACGAGCTGCGGATCAGAAATGCGAGCCCTCCTAATTTTGTGCCTGCTCTCTGATCATCGTCAAATGAGATACAGTCATATCCAGGAAGAAAGAGCCCGATGTCATTTTTATTACAATGTGTTTCCCCTAAACATATAATGTCGCTTTCTGTTAATTTACTGAAACGTTCATCCGTTACTTTACTTTGCCTGGTCCTGCCAACTCTTTCGTACAATCCGTTAATGTTATAATAAGTAATTTTTAATCTGTAACTTTTCATTGTTAGTGGACTTTCAAATGTAGTTAGAGAAACTGTGTATAGTTTTAAATATATATATGAAAACTTTGTATGAAAAGTATAGTCAATATTTATAGAGAGCTTTGAATGAGACTTTAACCATCTGCCCACTGATGGCAAATACTTAAGTCCCCAGATTAATTTTACGTTGATAACTACTGTATATACCAGTATATGTACACAGTTAGAGCAGGGAGGTTTCGATTTTTCAGATTTGGTTTTGGTTCGGTTTCAGAAGAAAAAAAAATCTGTTTCAGTTCGGCTTTTCAATGTATTAACAACAGATAGTAAATAACACTGACAGGCTCCTTAAAATCTGCAACAGTTTGCATGACACCAATCACCACAAAAGCCTGGTCTGTATTGGATTCAGCCTAACTTCCCTTTGGACTGTTAATTTGCTATGCCAATTCAGTAAGAAAAAAACATTAATAAACAAATGAATAAGGTTCATCTTAACTATGTTATGTTCTCATCTCCCTTGGGATAAGTCAACAAGGGAGAAAATTTGACATTGAGAACACGAAATATTTGCTCCTTTTCCAGACAGACTAAGTGACGAGAGACCATAGTTGTCGTTAGTCCAGGTGCTTATTTTAACTGGTAGAGTGCTGGAAGCCCATATTTGAGCTTTATTCTGAAGTGTAGGTACCACAGCTTGAAGGCTCATATTCAGTGCATGTGCTTCGAATTATCTTTGAAGTGATATTATTTAGTCTGTAAGGGTTTGCCTTGTTACAATTTATAGGAGAGTGCCCACAGGCACGCCCACAGACACGCCCATAGGCACTCTCCTATAAATTGTAACAAGGCAAAGACATGTGTACAAGATTTGATGGCCAAAATAATTCAGCACTCTAACAGTTAAGCACAAATCCTTGGGCCAGTTTTTGCTGGGTCATGCAGTTCGGTTTTCTGGTTTGCCACAAAACCAGAACCGAACCAGAAAATTGAGAAACTGTCCATCCCTATACACAGTGGCAGATGACATAACAGTATTTCTACATTATTGTTGGCGGACAGCTGGCAGCGAACAAAAGTGTAAAAACAGTCAAGATAAATGCATCCTACCGGTAAAGTTCTCATGGAAGAATACTCTTTCGACAACTTTTTCAGAGTGATATAAACAGGCCTGAAAATAAGCAGTCTGACATTTGGAGAATGAGGTTCACAGAGGGTGAATCTGATTATTCCATACAGTGGACCAATTTATCCTCTGGGTACTTCTTTCTGTTTAGTTTTGAGACCCTGATTCAGACTGAGGTTCACAGAGGGTAAATTTAATGATGCTACCCTGCTGTGCAGGGTAGCATCACTAAATTCATCCTCTGGGGACCTCATTTTGCAGATGACAGTCTGCTTATTTTCTGGCTTGGATATAAAAGGGCAGTTTGTAGCAGTATTGCATAGGATTCTCACTGATATCAAAGCATCAACAAATTCAACCACCATTTAAGCACTTTTAAAGGAATTTGACTATTTTCAATGACTATCGGGTCTGTACAAAGTGGGGCAACCAATCATTTTGTTTGTCTGTCATTTGGCTTAAAAGAAATACCGGGTAATCTGAGAGATTTTTGTTCACCTACAGTACATGTAAATGTTTTTGTATTTCAGTTCAATGACACTCTCCAGGGTGAATTTGATGATTATCCCATACAGTGGGCCAATTTATCCTCTGGGTACTTCTTTCTGTTTTGTTTTGAGACCCTGATTCAGACTGAGGTAAATATTTTTAGAATCCCGATTTTTCGAATACGTTTTTCGCAGCAATACTTAGTGTGCACCAGTGGACTGAATGGTGTGCAGATGTTCATTGATGTTTTTCTTTAAAACATTTTCCCGATGTCAGGACTCAACAATAGTGCCCATCACTCCAATTGGGGGTGAGCAGTATATAATGCGCTGCCCATTTTCAAAGTCAAACGAAAGTACATGTACACATACAACGCATCCCACATTATACTCTTACCGGCCTAATAAAAGTGATGACACCATTATTAATTTTGGAGAAAAAATCCCAGAAATCACTATTATTTGGCAGTGAGGGAAGAAAATGCCATCCTTATTATTATTTCCAATCACATATCCTGACCATCACTTTATAGAGGATATCTACACTATTTTAATGAATATCGGGAATTATCTCACTGTGCAATATTCAGCCTAATTCGACTGCAAACAGTTTCAAGGCGATAACAAAGATCTCCTGATCGTTCCTTCAAGGGGACCTCATTTAGGAAGCTACTGAAAAAATTCATCGTGTGGACCTGAAAATATTATTTTCAATTGCGCAAGCGCTCGTGAAATATAAAACTTTCAGGTTCACACTCACAAGATAATTCCAGATACTGACTAAAATAGAGTACATTTCCTTTTTATTATATGCTACGAGACATTTTTTTGCACAATATTCAGTCCAATTCGACCCCCAAATGCATAGCTTTCAAAACACTAACAAAGATCAGCTAATCGTTCCTTCAAGGCGATGTGATGCAGTGCAGCGTGACGTTATTTAGAAAGCTACTGAGGAATATTTCTCGATATCTATACAGTCGATAGATATCAAGAAATATCTTTTAGATAATTTGCGCTAATTCACAGGCTAGCATATAATAATATTCATTATTAGACAGGTAAGATTAAATTATATAGATGACAGACTTACCTTTCCTGTAGCTTTTCGGTATCTTGTGATGGCTTTGTCACTCAATTCTTGAACGGTGAGTGTACCATTTCCACAGGGTACTATGACTCTTACATCGTCAAAGCACACAGTCACTTTCATGGGCATACTTCACATTGTTTCCTGTATGTTTTCGCCAAACCAAATCTTGTTATGGAATGTATATGGACCCATTTGAGTAATGTCCTTGTGAGATGAGAATTTCAAAATGAATTCAGTAAGCAATACAGAAAAACCATTCTGGATGATGGTCAATGGACAGTAAGAAGTGAGTTTCTAGCCCCAAAAAATCATGTGTGTAAGGCTGTGTCACAATCTGAAATTGAAAAAAAACTTATCATTAAAACAATTAAGGCCTAAAAAGTTAAAAATCTGTTTCTCAGGCCCCAACGCATGGTCCCTTTGGCTGTCGCATGCTCTCTTTTTATAACCAATGCAAACTTGAAGAAGTAAAAATATTTTACCCAAGTTAATAAAATTGATAAATTTGTCCCTTAAGTGCAAGAAGGCTTGGCAACACTATAGAAATGCAAAGTCTTCTTGCACTAAAGGGACAAAATACACCACCACCCATGCTATTCAGTTGATTATGATACCTAAAACATAAAACAAACCAAGAATATGAACTTTTGATGGCAAAGAAATAATCATAAAAAATAAAATAAGAGGCCCCAAGAGGCCTTAATCGCTCACCGGCCAAAGTGGTTCAAAGAGGTGTTAGAGGTCACATTCAGTTAAACATGGTTCATTAATACTACAAAGGAATGAAGTCATGAGAGGCAAATTTTATGGAAAAACACTATGGAATGGATTTGAACAAACCTGAACCTAACATGCCCCCCACCTCACCCCTGCCCATAAAGCCCAAATATTAAGCCAAGGACTCAAATTGAACAAACTTGAATCTGTTCCCCCTTGAGATGTCATATACGAAATAGGAATGAATTCTGACAGGTGGATATGAAGAAGGTTTTTAAAGAAATCACCTCACATTGCACTAAGTTAAACTTTGGGCTCAAATAGGGAGCCAAAATATTAACCCAGGGTCCCGATTTGAACAAACTTGAATCTGACCCACCTAGAGATGTTATATACCAAATATGAAAGGATTCTGATTGGTGGATCTGAAGAAGCTTTTGAAATAAATTCCCTCATATTGCACTTAGTTAAAATTCAGGCTCCCATAGGTAGCCCAAATTAAATTAACCCTGGGGCCAGGTTTGAAGAAACTTGAGTCTTACCCTCCAAGAGATGTTGTATACCAAATATGAAAGCATTCTGACTGGTGGATCAGAAGATTTTTAAAGAAATTCTCTTTTATTGTACTAAGTTAAAATTTCGGATCCCATAGGGAGCCCAAATATCAACCCATGGACTAGGATTGAACAAACTTGAATCTAACCCCCCTAGAGAGATGTTGTATACCAAATATGAAAGCATTCTGACTACATGGTCTGAAGAAGAAGATTTTAAAAACAAGTCGGAACAGGATCCAAAATTTTCAGACTATGAATTTTTTTTTTCCATCTCAAAATTGAACAAAATGCATAAAAATCCCCCCCCCCCGCCCCCCATGTCCGAATTTTAGTCCAAAATTTCGGAGTCCAAACCTGACCCCAAATTATTCTTTTCATCTCAAAATTGAACAAAACGCATAAAAAACAAATTTTTTATTCCAAATTTTGCAAGTCTGAACCGGACCCAAAATTTTGAGGCTAAAATTTTTTTTTTTCGGTTTCAAAATTGAACAAAGCTCATAAAAAATTGTTTTTTCAATTCCAAATTTTTCGTCCAAAATTTCGGAGTCGGAACCGGACCCCAAATTTTCAGGCTAAAAATTTGGGTGTTTTTCGTCTGAGAATTGAACAAAATGCATAAAAAATCCAAAACAGATTTCTTTTTCTTGAATTTTGGTCAAAAATTTCTAAGTCGGAACCAGACCCAAAATTTTCAACCGAGGGACCCGATTTGAACAAACTTGAATGTGACCCCCTCCTAGAGATGATGTATACCAAATGTTAAAGGATTCTGACTGGTGGATCTGAAGAAGATTTTTAAAGAAATTTTCTCACATTGCACTAAGTTAAAATTTCGGTTCCCATAGGGTACCCAAATATTAACCGAGAAACTCGATTTGAACAAACTTGAATCTGGCCCCCCTAGAGATGATGTACACCAAATATGAGAGGATTCTGACTGGTGAATCTGAAGAAGATCCAAATATTAACCCAGCGATCGATTTGAACAAATTTGAATGTGCTCCGCCCCTATAGATGTTGCATACCAAACATGAAAGGATTGACTGGTGGGTCTGAAGAAGAAAATTTTTTAAAAAAATTTCCTCAAATTGCACCAACTTAAACTTTGGGCCCCAATAGAGAGCCCAAATACTAACTCAGGAACCCGATTTGAACAAACTTGAATCTGACCCCCCTTCCCCTCGAGATGTTGTATACCAAATGTGAAAGCATTCTGACTGGTGGATCTGAAGAAGAAGATTTTTGAAGAAATTTCCTCATATTTCAGTAAGTTAAAATTTGGGATCCTGTAGGGAGCCCAAATATTAACCCAGGGATTGGATTTGAACAAAATTGAATTTGACTCCCCTACAGATGTTGTACACCAAACATGAAAGGATTCTGACTGGTGGATCTGAAGAAGAAGATTTTTAAAGAAATTTCCTCAAATTGCACCAAGTTAAACTCTGGCTTCAATCGAGAGCCCAAATCTTAACACAGGGACTCGATTTAAACAAACTTGCATCTGACCACTCCCCCCCCCCCCCCCTCCCTAGAGATGTTGTATAACAAATATGAAAATAGAAGATTTTTTTTAATTTTTGAAAAAAAATTTATGGGTGCTATCAGAGTTATGCCCCTTCTGGTGCCCCCTGTGGGTGCGGCAGGTTTATTTGTATAAACTTGAATTGACATATGATAAGGAACAAGCACACAAAATTGGGTTCAATTTGGTCAAGTAGTTTGTGAGGAGAAGTCGATAATGTAAAGTTCACGATGGACGGCGAGTGATAAATTAAGCTACCTTCGGTGAGCTCATAAAAAACCGTCCGACCACATGCAATTTTACAAAAAATGGCCTTACAAACAGAAGATCTACTTTGCGGGGCCTAACCCTTAACCCAATGCAGACGATTTCAAAATTTATTATTTTAAATCTTATTTTTTCAAATTTTTCAAAACAATTTCAACAAAATCATATCATGTGACCTACTCATTGGAACAAGCTCATTCCAATGAGGGTGTCACATGGAGGGACAAATCTAGAGTCGATTTGATACCTGTTAATAGGTATGGACACCCAAACTCTGGGAGCCCAAATTTCTCCAAATTCCTGCATGAAAATATCATTCAACTGTGAAATCTAAAAAAAATTCAATAATTTTTTTCAACTGTTGAATTTGTCTATTGCACTGGTGAATGCAGCTGATTTGTTAGGTAAAGGATTAAAATAAGGAATGATTCCAGGTGAAGAACTAAAGAATTTCATTTACTGTTGTTTAAGTACATGTACATGTAACTTTCTGCGGAAAATCATTCGAGTTTTCATGGATCATTTGTTTTGTGAGAAAAAAACAGATCAAAATATTGTCACTGTCCAACAAGAATCTGAGAATGATTCACGCAAAAATATTCAGGCAACAAAACCAGCAAGAATACACATAGATTCTCACTGCACCTCTGTTGGGATTCACGTGAAAAGAATTGAGTCAATTTAACCCTTTACCTAACATAGCGGCAATAAATTAACCAATACAAGGCAAGTATGACCCAAAATATCCTGACACTTTGTCCATAAAATTGTATAAATATGGCTCTCATTGGAACCGGCTCAGTGAGCCGGTCCCAATGACACCCATATTTGTAAAGGTTTTATTGGTAAATACTGTTTATTTTTTTCAAATTACCAAATTCAGTTTATGTTTTAAAACTTAAAAAGCTGTGTTGGGCGAAGGGTTAACATGTGTTATCAGCATACAACAGGGATTCAAACATGGCGACCTCATGGGATCATGGGACACTCGAAGCAGGTATGGATTCTCACAACCATTTTTGCGAGAATCCAACTGGATTCTCCAACATTTAGATGAAATATAAGCCCTGGGATCATGCAATAAAATTAGATTCCAAGTGCAGTACCAAACCTGAAAATAAGAAATCTGCCATTTGCAGAATGAGGTCCCTTGAGGGTGTATTTGCTGATGCTATCCCATATAGTGGGCTAGAGTCCTCCAATTTATCCTCTGGTACCTCTTTCTGTTTAGGTCCGGTACCTTGATTCAGATTGTGGTTCACAGAGGGTAAATTTACTAATGCTACCCTGCAGTGCAGGTTAGCATCATCAAATTCACCCTCTGGGGACCTCATTCTGCAGGTGACAGTCTACATATTTTGAGGCCTGTGCAGTACGCCTTAGTACACAAAGCCACCGTGCCTCACATAGGCAATGGAGGTGAAGTGTCCTGCCCAAGGACACAGTGCAGTTGCCACAGGTGGGATTCGAACTGAGAACCTCTTGGCTTGCAGCCTGCACCTCTACCTACTGAGCCACCGCGCCCCATGTGGGCATCACTACCTGACTCTACGGTACATATGCAACTTTTGTACTTATTGAATGCTCTTGCTTTTGCACTTATTGAATGGTCTTGCATGCTTTCTAATTTGATAACTCCATGTTCCAGAATTCCAATCTTTCATCCAATAAAACTGAAGAGTTACACATGCCCCCCATGTTTTTTTGGTTAAGACTTTATGGCAGAATGCAGAGATGTTTTTCCACTTGTAATTGATTGTCTGTTGCTTTTACTATAATTGAGTTAGGAACAGATAGACCTGTTCTGTAAAACAGAATTAAAGACAGTAATTAACAGTTGCCATAGTTTTTGTGCATCATTACATTTTCAAGTACAGCTCTGTGCAAAATTACATGCACATTTACAACAAATAAAAATACACCACCATTAAAATTAATTCAAAAGATACAAAGAAATATGTTTTTTTTATTTCCTCCTCTGAGAATATAAATCCTCTTACTTTCTTCAATGAGTATACCACTTACATGTTTATCCCAATGCTTATTCTAGAGATACATGTACCCTCTAAGAGAGGTTACGAAGAGTTTCAGAACAGTCACTGTGGACTGGTCGTAATCCATGTGAAAGCAGTGATGTCCGTGCATGTGTTTACTAGTAACAAAAATTCTTATCAGCAAAATTTTAATTAATGAAGCACAAGGTCCTACCTGGTTTTTCATTAATTAAATTATTGATGATTCCTATAATTAGTGTTTAGAATCTAATATTATTGCGTCCGTGGAAATATTGCCCACCCGTGGAAAGTGACCAGTCCATGTTGGCCATCCTTTAGTCTCAAAAGTTGGCCTTGAAATAACCTGCATACCATCATTTAGAATATGCAGGGGTTACAGTTAAAACTAGAAGTCCTGTCACGAAATGTGTGCTTATCTAGGCTTAATTGCGCATAGGAATCGCGCGCAATTGCCATATCAAATGGCATCCAAAGCACGGCAGGTTCACCTGGTTACTCATAGCAAACACAGGCAATGTTTCTGCCAGTGGACCTCCGTGTTACCCGGAGGTCCATTGGCTGAAACTTTGTGCACAGGCCATATGTACAGAATTTGATAGTCTTACTACGGTAACAACGCGTAGATTAACGCGCAGATCAACATGCTATTTGTGCGCATTTCATGACAGGACTTCTAGTTTTAACTGTAGGCCTAAAAAAGTTAAAACTCTGTTTCACAGGCCCTCCTGCATGGTCCTTTCGGCTGCTGCATGCTCTCTTTTTATAACCAATGTAAACTTGAAAAGGTAAAAATATTATACCCAAGTTAATAAAATTGATAAATTTGTCCCTTAAGTGCAAGAAGGTTTTGCAATGCTAAAGCACTCTTGCACTTAACCCTTTACCCAACGTAGAGAATATCAAAATTTATTATTTTAATTACTACTTTCCTTAATTTTTCAAAAAAACTCAACCAAATCATGTCATGAGACCCCTCATTGGAACGAGCTCGATGAGCTCGTTCCAATGAGGGGGTCACATGATATGGTTTTGTTGAAATATTTTGAAATTTTTTTTTTTTTAACTGCTCAATTTGCAAATTACGCGGGCGGATGTGGGCGATTCGTTAGGTAAAGGGTTAAGGAACGAAATATACAACCACCCATGCTATTCTGTTGATTATGATTCCTAAAACATACCAAGAATATGAACTTCTTATGGCAAAGAAATAATTACAAAAAATAAAATAAAAATCCCAGTAGTGCAAACTTGGCACTTGAAGGATGTAATTTAATTTTTAACGTTGGTACATTCTTGAGGGACGTACCAGCATAAAAAAAAATTACGACCTTCAAGACCAAGTTTGGACTACAAACACAGATGCCAGGAAACTATGCCTTTCAGGGCAAGTTTTTTTTTAATTTTCTCACTCCAGATCAAACCATGGTTGGCCCAGGGGATCCATGGACCCTCAACCTGGGCTACAGAATTTAAGTTGCTAATCAATTTTCGGAAAACATTTCGAGGCCTGTCCATACCTGCTATGAGAGTACCGGGATCCCAGGTGGCTGCCACGGTTGAACTCCTGTTAAAAACTGTTGACACATGTTAACCCTTTATGCAACACAGCTTTTTAATTTGATAATTTTCTTGAAAAATAAACAATATTTACAAATAAAACTTAAAAATATGGATGTCATTGGAAATGACTCATTGAGTCAGTTGCAACAACAGCCATATTTGTACAATTGAACTGACAGACTGTCAGGATATTCCAGGTCGTGTTAGCTTTGAATTGGTTATTTTGCAACCATTATGCCAGACAGAGGTTAAATTGACACAATTTTTTTTCCCCACCAATCCTAGCAGATGTGCAGCAGCAGGAATCTACCTGGACTCTCGCTGGTTTTGTTGCACGAATCTTTGCGTGAATCGATTCTCATTGAAATATAAGCCCTGTACAGTCAGGCTAACAATTTTGGAGGGCAAACTCAACTCAAAGGTTGCGCATTGCATCCATAACTTTAAATAGAGTGGCCACTCAAGCGACCACTTGTGGGCAATTGGATGACAACAGAAACGGCTCCTGGAACATCTGCTCAACCGATTATTATCAAGCATTTTTTGTGATGATTCATTAACCACATTTTATTATCTTCTGCAATTGTTCAATTGTTAATGTAAAATGATGTCAGTGATACCATTCAATAAAGTTGAGAAACAAACACAATGTGTATTCTTAATTTCTCTAGACACCCCCCTATGGGATACACAAGTTAAATGACAGGTAAGGCTTACAATTGAGCGTACTTGCAGCAGTCGCAAGTTCAAACCAGAAAAAGTGAAGGTTGCACTCCATTGACTCAGGTCAAAGTAAAATGAACAGTCACGTGCACTTGGCCAGTACACATGGCTCTGAGACCTGCGTATACCGCCCAAGTGTGCATGTCGGGTCATTCTACTGCGATCTGAGTCATCAAAGTTTAACACTATTGACTAAGAAATATGTTCAATTTTATGTAGTTCTATCAAGCCTTAACTCGTCTAGTAGTGCACAGTACAACAATCAGAATCGACATTGGAATCGGCCGGGTGTGAGCTCAAATAACCGGTAATCGGCCATTTTGGGTAATCGGTTGAACACTAACTTCCAGACCTGCAAAATGTATTGCTCAGAGAAAGAAAACTAGTTCCAGTATAGATAGTAAAATGGTCTTGGGACCAGTAGTTACATGTACATCTTATTGGAGGCTATGGAGTAATGAGTATTTACATTATAAACAGCAGGCTCCACACAGAGTTGTCCTCTCTTGCTCAGTGATAATGGAAGATTCAAGGCAGGCTTCGACAATTCAGGCGAACGATCGTTCAGTTCCCCTAGAGGTTAAGCAAACAAAAATTGAGGCAAACGATCAATCGGTTAACCAAAAGGATACATCGGTTAACCAACTTTTTTACAATCAGATGCCTGAACAGAAAGTAGCACACATACTAATATTAAATTTGTGCTTATTATTCAGCTGTAAGCATAGTCCAAACGTGGCCTGAAAGTCTGTAATATATTTTTTTGATTTGATACGTCCTTGAAAGGATGTACCAAACCAAAAAATTATATTACAGACTTTCAGGCCATGTTTGGACTACTGTAAGAATAATTAGAAATATGTTATTACAGTTGATGGAAATTGAAATGCACCAACAGGTTAATGAAACAAATTTACTTAACCTTCAAAATAGGTTAATGAACAACTAAATAGGTAACCTGTTAATGGGTTAATCAAAATATGGAATTGTCAAGGCCTGCAAGGGAGACTTCCTGAGAAATTTTTTTCTGAAAATTCTTAAGATTTTGAAAGAATTTTCCACATATTGCATTAAATTTAAAATTTGGGGCTCCATAAGGCCTTTAAGGGGGCCAAAATATGAACCAAGGCACTTGAATTTAGCAAACTAGAATCTGAGCCCCATAGTATTGGGGGGATGCTGTTTTCCCTAATATCACAAGGTTCTGACAGGTTGATCTGAAGATGATTTTTAAAAAGATTCCTCATATTGCACTAAGTTGAAATTCGGTCTACAATAGGGATCCCAGATATGAACCAATGGATTTGTTTTGAACAAACTTTAATCTAACCACCCAAAGGATGCTGTATACTAAATATGAACCCATTGATTTGTTTTGAACAAACTTGAAACTAACCACCCCAAGGATGCTGTACACCAAATATGAAAAAAAATATTTGAAGAACTTTCCTCACACTGCATTAAATAAAAATTCTTGGCTTGTTATTTTCTCAGATGTCAAAAAAAAAATGTCACAAATCTGAAAAAAACAATTATTTATTCAAGAACAAAATCTTGCGAAACTAATGCTCTCCTTGCTGATAGCACAAGTTTCATGATTCTCTGAAAAAATACATGGTTTCTCTGAAAAAATACTATCGTTACAAATCACCTTTGAAAAATAATTTGATACTCTGCCCGAGAACTTTGCTGTATCCTTGATTACCCATGTGGGTGACATGATGGCACTGTGTACCAGGCACGTAATCCAGATACAAAAGTTGAGGAGGGAAGAGTAATAGCTAGGGGGCATACAGAATATGATTTGCTACATCATCTGAGCCCTGCAGTGGCAATCAGGGGGTGAGCACAAGAGAAGGTGTCCCCCTCTTATTGGAGGTTGTCTCACGCCCCAAAAAAAACAATTTTGAAAATCAAGACAAAAAAGGCAATTTCCTTGACTCTTAGTCCGTCTGTGTCTATAATTTATAAGTTGTGAAAGGCATCAATAATTAGGCCACATGTGGCCTAATTATTGATGCCTTTCACAACTTATAAATTAAAATTTCTGTCCTGATATTCCCTATAAGGGTTAACATAGGGGAGGGGGCATGACTGAAATTTGCCTCCCCCCCTGGCTATGCCAGTGCGGTGTACTAAGGCATACTACAAGTTAATGCCAACTTGATGGAGTGCTTCACTTACTATCAACCACTACTAATTGTTAGCAAGCTGAAGAGTCTTAGAGTTGCTCGCTACAGCTCAGTGGTTCTCTCAGGGTACTCTCACTTCTTCTACCCATAAAACTTCCTAAACGTGGTGTTTAAAATGTTGTTAAAGTTCAGTTAAACCTCAATAAACAAATACTATACCAGCTGCTGAGCTCTGAAATATAACACAAAATCGTATCCCAAATGTCTTGTTTGGAATACGACTTGTTCTTCCAAACATTTAAACATAACTTCTGAACAACCAAAATGTACAAGGTTTACTTGAGAACACACCTGAATATTATTTCCCAGCTAAAAAATACAGGTTCCAATATCAGACAGATGACAGGCACATGTTGTAACAGCATGTGACACCTGCTAAGAAAGTGGCTTCCATCCACTTGTATTACTGACACAACACAAGTACAAGTTGTATAATGTTTTCTTAACAATTTACTCAATCATTATTCATAATCTATGATTGTAAGAACTGATTCTGATTAGATATTTCAATCTTGAGTCTCAGGAAGGTATACTTTTGAAAATCACAGCAAGGTGACTAACATGCCCCTGAAATAACATTATGGAGTTATCTGGGAGCTTTTGATTTTTCAGAGTCATTTTCAGGAAAAAAAACTCAGTTTCTGTTTGTTTTTTCTTTGTGTTAAGAACATACATGTATAATAATATGTTATGTTAATAATATGTTAATGCTTCAGGTTGCATAACTTGGAAGAAATCTGCAATAGTTTGATGTTTGTAATTTGTATAACACCACTCCCCACAAAAAAACCTGTCTGTAGATATTATCATGGGGTTTAGCCTAACGTCCCTTTGATCAATTGAACTGAATGTTGGCTTCAAAATTACATGCATTTACCAGGTAATAAAAATCATCATAAGCAAAATTTTAATTAATGAAGCACCGGGTTATACCCAGTTCTTCAATAATTAATTTTTTGATGATTATTCTTTAATTAGTGTTTGAAGTGTAGTATTATTGCGTCCATGGAAATACTGCCCACCTGTGGAAAAAGACAAGTCCACGGCCGTACTGTAAGACCACATCAAAATCACTCCCCCTGTGGGAATCATAAAGATTTTAACTGAAAGTGTGCAAGAGTATTCATAATTATGCAGTTGCGGTCTTGCGGAGTTGCCGGTGTAATAATAAAAAACAGCGTGAATACATAATTACACAATTTAATTGGAGACCTTATGGGACCTAAATGGACCAGAAGTGGGAGGGGTGGCAGTAATGACTGGAGGGTCCTGAATAGGACTTTTCAGATCCCAAGTAGGCTGGAGGTGGCATTTTAGAGCTGTTATAGAGACTTGGTGCCTGGGCCCTTCCAGTGTGGAACTTTTGTTCCATGATCGAGCGCGTACATGTATATACCCTTATGTGTGGCTTAAATCAGGCTTCACGAGGCTGTTCTAGGTGCCAACTGCACATAATTAAATTGATGTACATGTAGATGTGTTGAGAACTATGGGCGGTTCTTAGTCGTTGAGGGTCCAAAATTGGATCTGGGGCTCCAGGGTCAACCACAAAGCTACCTCATTGAGATGGAGAGTTCAACCTTGGGAAAAATTGATAGCATGGTAGTGATGAAAATGAATTATATTCTTTTAAAAAATATCCATATTTCAGTATTAAAGTTTGTGTGTACTAAAAGTATAACACAAAATATCATCCTGTTGATCAGTTTTCAGGTTATTTGCAGGCTTGTACATAAATGAAAATTTGGCTTTTCTGGAACCATGATAAATTATTAAATTGTGGTGATAACTATGTTGCCAATGTTGGTCATTGGTCATTTCCTGTAAGTTTTCTAAGACTTTAAAGTTTAATTAAATATTGCCTTGGTTAACTTGCCCTCTAAAATCTTTCAAATTCAAGGCAGTTTCCAAATTAAATTCCTAAAAAATAAAGAAATGAAATAAAAAATCGGCAATTCGATAAACATGTATGGCTATCTTAGATGGAAATAAATATTAGTTGTTTTTGCCTAGAATTCCAGTACTGATGGTATTGACTATTGTAAAGGTTTGTGGAGGAATTTGGCCTCGAAATTAGGCGATAGAGTTTGACTTCTATAACTGTTGTTTGATTCTATCGTCAGTTTGTTTATAAACTCATGTACACATCATAAGGGGCGACTTTCTAAAATAATAAGATCTAATCTTCGTTTGATTTGTTTTGATACATTAAAATGTGACCATAAACGTGACCGACGTGTGTCGAAATTTCATGTTTACAAAACAATCTGAAAAAAAAATATGCCAGACAGGAAAAATCTTTGCCTGTTTCGGACGATACGAGATGTCCAGGTCAGAATATAAACAACACAGTATATCAATGATAGAAGAAATCCAAACTGAACATACCAGAATACCTGTTTTCGATAGGTTAACATCAAATACTGATAAAATTCCGGCAGAGACCGTGACAGTTTAACAAAATTTTATAAATTTTTATTCACCTGTATTACTCATTCAACTGTTTGGAGAATCTGCCATTTTAGCCTCGTTTTCGGCGTCAGGTGCGAAAGAAAAGGGTTTGGTTCAGAATTATATTCTGTTCGTCTTCCGATTTCTCGAAAACATGAAGCAAGCTTCAAAGAAGACAATTAGCATCGTCTGTTTACACAAGATCAACTGAATTGGTCGCATTTATTACTGGACCTGGTGTTACGAATGTGATAAATCGTCAACACAACAATTAATTTTGTTTGTTGATAAGATTTATTGCTGCCACAAAACTATAACATTGACCAGTCTGGAGATAAGCAATATACCGAAAACCCGAACCTATTCCGATGTCATGAGTCTACCGAACAACCGAACCAAATCCATTATCGAATACCGAAACTCTCTGAATTTTCATGTGTTCCTACGTTAGCTACATATAAGGCCTTGTTGAGGTTTCAAATTCTCCGAGGATCGTGTCCAAGTTTCCCAATTCGCGGATGATAAGGGCCTCTGGGATTCTGACAATACGACCAATCTACTCCAAAAATCCCTGCAACGCGCTCTCGATGACCTAGAACAATGGCCTGCCAAATGGAGAATAAAGCTGAACACCAATAAAACCCAACGAATCACCTTTACTCGCAAGACAAACAAACGTGACTTTGACCTAAAACTAATGGATAGCACCCTATAACACCCTCCCAGAATGCAAAGAGGCGAAATTCCTCGGCATCACCATTGATTAAAAACTGTCCTTTAATAAACACACCGACGATATGGCGAAAAAAGCAACCAAACGCATTAACTTATTGAAAATGCTAAAGGGAACTTCCTGGGGAGCCAACCAGTCCACCCTACTCAAACTAAACAAAGCCTTTGTGCGCCCAGTACTCGAATACGGGGCAATCATCCTAACTGACCTCAATCAAACATATCTGTGAAAACTCCAGAAGGTCCAAAATCACGCGCTTAGGGTCGCCCTCCGCGCCCCATGGGACACACATCAAAACACTCCACGACAGGGCCGACATCCCCACCATCAAAGACCGCCCAGCCACCCTGGCAACGTGACTTTGACCTAAAACTAATGGATAGTACCCTATAACACCCTCCTAGAATGCAAAGAGGCGAAATTCCTCGGCATCACCATTGATTAAAAACTGTCCTTTAATAAACACACCGACGATATGGCGAAAAAAGCAACCAAACGCATTAACTTATTGAAAATGCTAAAGGGAACTTCCTAGGGAGCCAACCAGTCCACCCTACTCAAACTAAACAAAGCCTTTGTGCGCCCAGTACTCGAATACGGGGCAATCATCCTAACTGACCTCAATCAAACATATCTGTGAAAACTCCAGAAGGTCCAAAATCACGCGCTTAGGGTCGCCCTCCGCGCCCCATGGGACACACATCAAAACACTCCACGACAGGGCCGACATCCCCACCATCAAAGACCGCCCAGCCACCCTGACCGCGAAAAATCATGACCTTTAGCCGACAATAATAATAATAATAATAATAACACTTTGGCCAGCCGCTGATTTGTCGCGGTTCTCGGATGAGAAGGCCAGGGTTACCCCTGTACTCCTACTAGCCGACAGTGAACTAATTTCCGAACTTGGAGCTATTTGCGAAAACCGACAAAAGCCCCAAAACTTCAATCAAAACTAAAAATGCTCGAGAAAAACTAGGGAATGAGAAGGTGAGCTAACAGGCAGATTAACAGCTTAACTGTGGCCTTCTACCAGAAAGGGCTGCCTTCACCGACTCATCTAAAATTACATCACGTTTAAATACTGTATAAAACTAAAAATGATCGAGAAGAAATAGGGAACGAGGAGGTGAGTTAACAGGTAGATTAACAGCTTTACTGTGGCCTTCTACCAGAAAGGGCTGCCTTCACCGACTCAACTAAAATTACATCACGTTTAAACACTATAAAACTAAAACCGCTCGAGTAAAACTAGGGAACGAGAAGGTGAGCTAACAGGCAAATTAACAGCTCAACTGTGGCCTTCTACCAGAAAGGGCTGCTTTCACCGACGCAACTAAAATTACATCACGTTTAAATTTCGTATAAAACTAAACATGCTCGAGAATAAATAGGGAACGAGAAGGTGAGCTAACAGGCAGATTAACAGCTTAACCGTGGCCTTCTACCAGAAAGGGCTGCCTTCACCGACTCAGCTAAAGATTAGATCATAAGCCTGTTCAATGATTGCACTAAACCAATGTGCTATCTATTTTTATTTTTTATTTTACTTCGGTTTACATATTATAATGAAAACTAATTCTGCCTTCTTCTTTTAAGCAGGTACACAGAAGATGCTTTTTGATCAGCACCCCAATAACCGCTATGGAAACTATAATCGTTATGGAAATTGCACCCCCCCCCTCCCCCCATGGTTCCAGAATATCCTCCACTCCATCCCTAGAAGTGGTCGACCACTTCAAGGGAGAAAGCGTTGGTCCTGCGTCCCGCCGCTGCCCCTTTTTGTAAAGCGTCCACACTGCGCATTTTCTGTCCCACCCAAATAGGATTATAATGCAGGCCTGCCCCCGAACCAGGAAAGTTCGGGTCTTCTTCTGATGGTCCACAAGAGAGGTCGTTGTTGTTTTCTTCCTAGACGTCCTACCATGCACACAATCAGAGACAGCCTGAGGCAGATTATACTTGCCAGTGATGGCCATCATTCGAAATCATCTCCTAAGTGGCAGACTATACTTGCCTGAAAATCTAAAACTACTGCACCCTCGAGGAGAGGTAGTACCTTTGTGAGAGGACCCAACCTACACCAATCAGCGAAGCCATCCACCCGCCACGCCGCAACCGGAGACACCTGCCGAGTACCTGAACCCTTCCCTCCTTCAACACGCCTCGACATGAGAAAACGAATCATATACAGTCACTGAGGGTCGAAAGGGGCTTGTTCCCCAAACCGTCCCTGCGCGCCTTCGGCGCTTGAATACATTCCGTCCGATTGATAGTGCTCAGTTGAAGGGTTCATTGTCATGAAAGAGGTGATGATTTTCTTTTCGGTTGTGTTTACCCTTGAGCCTGAGGGCCTGGGGAAATTATCCCGTACTTCGCCAGACTATAACCTGTACATCTCCAGTTGCTTAGCAATGGTTTCTAGTCAAGTCTTGGCTGTCTTAACCCTTTACCTAACGAATCGCCCGCATCCGCCCGCGTAATATGCAAATTCAGCAGTTGAAAAAATATTATTTATCAAAATATTTCAACAAAACCGTATCATGTGACCCGTCGTTGGAACGAGCTCGTCGAGTTCGTTCCAACGAGGGGTCACGTGATATGGTTGTGTTGAAAGTTTTTTTAAATTTAAAAAAATGGTATTTATAGTAATAAATTTTGATATCGTCTGCGTTGGGTAAAGGGTTTTAACAGGACTTTACTGGAAATCACTGCTCATTTATCTATTGTCAGCAGGACCTCTTGGCGATGAAATGTTAATGGTACATTTTCTGAAATTGCAAAAGCCGGAAATAGGCTTTTTTACGTTAGGTGTGTTTGGAACAAGTCACAAAATTACTGGAGATTCGATTTATGTTGGCAAAAGAACGCCAGTGTTGAGCCCATTGGCAGTGGAATTTTTGACACTGTGTGAGAATGATACAAGAACAAGTTATTCTGTATTTTCCTGATGTGACTTCCCCTTTGGTACAATCAGCAAATCTTAGTCAAGTCAGATACCAAATACAGAACCGATACCGCGGTATAGCCCCTCCTAAAAATACCTAAATTGATACTGAACTCAAAATTCCAATACCGCCCATCTCCAGGCCAGTCTTCATTTGCTGCTGTGAGAGAAAGAAAGCCTATCTGAGACTGAAGGAGAAAATACTATAGCCTACCTTTAAATAAGTTTCACTCACTTTAAGGGTGTTTTCTCTCCCTTCTTCCTGCACTTAGTTAATGACGAACTCGTCTTTCGCGTTGGCTAACTAATTTCTCATCCTACACTTTAATCATCACTCCTTTTAAATCACGGACGTCGATTGCTGCTAAAATGTAGGCCTGTGTTACCACTGTGGGTTGAATGAGGCGTGTGGGGTGGGGGTGAGGGTGGGATGCACATATCAAAACTATAGAGCTCATAATGTACCGACGTAGATATATTACTGACGCCTTTAGGGTGGGTTAGACGCGTTTAGGGTGGTTTTCGGCATTACGTTTTTCAGCCATCACATTTCAGACGTCGCTTTTATAGGCCGCGCTCTATTTGGCCTCATATCTAATGCTTTTGGACCTCGAGGATTTAGGGAGTTTTTTAGTTGTTTCAAAACTAAAGTAAAGTAATTTCAATTGTTTATTTAAACATTTTGACTAACATGTTTACAAGGTAACAAACATAATCTGACATCGTGAATAAATACAATTAACGGCAACTTTCAAATGTACAGTTCTCATCGAATTTTCTTTTTTTTCAATTTTCGTTTCCAGAACATCGCATAGAAAAGCTCATTGAAATGAAATCGTGAAACTGGCTCCATTAATAGATCATAAATTTTTTTGAGGTTAAAAAATTGGAAATGGTCAGTCAGGCTCAAGCGCGTAACCAGGATTCTATAACAGGGGGTGCCCTACCCATTTGTGTGTGTGTGTGTGGGGGGGGGGGGGGTATTTAAACGGCCGTTGTGTGGGGATTCGGGCCTCCCTAGTCCTAATCTGGATCCTCCGGTCGTTGCCCCCTCTACCCACTTGAGAGGAGGAGGCAACGACCAGTGGGCCCTAGTTAGGAAAAGCTCCCACACATCCCGAGAACATTCTGTAGTATTTGGTGCTTGTGCTCTAAGAGCGAATCCGGGGCATTTGTTGCGAGTGTATCCCTTATATTGGATATTTTGGGGTTCTATGTTGTGTGAAAGTTGCATTGGGCTTATGTTTTTTTTTGGGGGGGGGGGGGACGAAAAGGTTAGGGGTGGGGCAAGCAAGTATCTACGGCACTGGTTAGACTATTCAGTACTGAAGGCTTGTGACAAGTACCGTGTTCAAGAGAATTGTTGTGGAGAGTGGACATCAAAATTCCGACTTGGAAACGAAGTTAAATTGTGCTTAGTGAAATGGGGAGTGGTGGCGTCAGTATTTCCCCGACAGAGGGGAGGAGAGGTTATTCCACGCCAAACCTACAATAAAGGAAGCAATAGACTTCTCCGATGGGGGGGGGGGGGGGTAGACCCCTCCCGACCCACCCCTTGGCACCACCTCTGTTTCCCAGTTGGAAGAATTTACAAATTTGGCCCCTCTCGGTTTAAAATGAGATTTCCCGATGTCTAAGGATAGCATCTATAATATTTTTTTATGTAATAACCGCAGCACTCGTCATATCAGCAGAATTTAATATAGGCCCTATTCAGGGCCGGGGAGAGGGAATTCGGGCTCCGGGTTATTTCAGTGAGGGCCGTCATTTTTTGGCCGTCAAAATCACCTTTGTTAGCAGTTTGCTTCAAATTTGCAAGTTCATCAGTGAGTGTACCCAGTGACCTTGAGTAGCCTTTGACCGCATAATTCTTGAAGTGATAACTTCGTTACGTCAAGTTGAATTAAAAGTTAAAAAAGTTAATTAAAAGCGCGGGAATAGGGGGAGGCAGTTGGTAGAACATGGGTAACCAAGGCCTTCTCATACGAGAACCGCGACAAATCAGCGACCGGCCGAAGTGTTATTATTATTACTTAAAGAATCATGCAGTCCAAAATTACAACCGTTGGTCAAGTGGAGAGCTCCTTCGCGATAGGCCTCGTTCTTAACTGTTGGCACGGAGTAAGAGTTTGTGGGGGATTGAGGGTGGGGTGGCAGGTGTGACCCAAGAATCATGGACTCCTGAGCCTAGCCAGGGCCCCACACAATTTTTGCCCCGGTGTTACTACCCCGGCCCCTACCCGCTCCCCGGCCTTGTCCCTGGCCCTATTGAATAGAATATATATTATAGTATATCAACACAAGAGTACCAATTTGTATGTGATGCTGATCTGTGAGTCAGACCTGAGTCAAATCAAAGAGAAGCCCAGTTCTTCATACTTTTTCTGTAAATAAATAAAATCCAGTACCGTCCAGAAGATATCGTATATAAATCACAAAACGTAAGTCAATACTAACAAACCAAATTATATCGCTAGGTTTCCATTAATGTCGTCCGTTATAATGAGGGAATGCTTAAGACTCGGAACTTTAAACGAAGTCCAAATCATAGTGCATCAGACAAGTTGGGTATTTCAGATTTCAAAGGAGACCATTATAACTAAAATTAGTTACATCCTAAACTATTGATTTCAGGAAAAGACCTGTGTGTGTACTCTCTCATGTCCCTTGGAAGTTGGTAAGTCTACAAAGTTGTGTCAGTTTGTATATTTATTGGTATTTAACCCTTTACCCAACGAATCGCCCACACCCGCCCGCGTAATATGCAAATTCGGCAGCTGAAAAAATATTATTTTTCGAAAAATTTCAACAAAACCATAGCATGTGACCCCTCTTTGGAACGAGCTCGTCGAGCTCGTTCCAAAGAGGGGTCACATGATATGGTTTTGTTGAAATTTTTTGAAAAAAATTAAAAAATGATATTTAAAATAATAAATTTTGAAATCGCCTGCGTTGGGTAAAGGGTTAAGATAGGCTCCTGCGAATATGGATTTTTTCCTTCTCGACTTTCGACTCGAACTTGCCAAAAATGTTCGAGTCGACCGAACATCAAATTCGAACTAAGTTAGTCGAAACCAGGTGTCCAAGTGCGGTTCGTACGCGATATTTCCAGTTTAAAATAGCCACATCAAGATTGTTTTGGCATTGTACTGATGATTTATCCACATATTCATGCTAACATTCAACAGTTCGTACGTTAACGACGCAGCACACTTGAACGCATAGTTGAATAGGTGACAAAGAATCTGTATGTACCTGTGGTTGCTTCGCTCCCTTCTTGACTTTGAGCTTGGCATCGTCCGATGTTGCCTTATCATGAAGCGATGGATGCATCTTACTGACGTGTGCCAGAAGTCAGATGTAGTCCCTGTCACTTGGGTTTTGTACAAAGTCTTACGTGTATTACACGTGTATGTAGTCGTGGCATGATCCACTGTAAAATATGAGTGTTTTTCCGATGCCATTTGGAACCACGCGACACGCGTGATTCCAAATGACATTGGTAATACACTGAAAGTTCCATGTTAACGACGTGTGCTTGCGGTTCGCACTCAATACCTTGCATTGTTTTGATGATATAGACAGTATTAAAAATACGAATGTACGCATACCGAGGTATTTATTAATAAGTTATTTTTTTAAATTCGATATTTATATTCGTGGTTTTATTTTCGACTCTAATTCGACTCGAATTTGTTGATCGACTCGAATTCAACTCGAACAATCGAATATTCGTAGGGGCCCACTTTAACGTCACATATTTCTGAGAAATGGCTAATAGTGACCGCAATACGAATATAAAGTAAAGTCCATCCAATCGTTTATACCCTTGTTGACCATTTTAGAGGGCTTCCACCCTAGGCACGTGAATTTTTAATCAAGTATTGCTTGATAGATAAAGGACAAGTTAACCGAGCGAGGATAAGACCAGTGAAATTATAACCATACCACGGCAGTGAAACTAGCAAGTGTGTGAAGACGCCGACGAGGGCGTATCATAAGCAGAACTTTAGGCAGGATGAGTGTCCAGGTGGCTGTGGGTTTAACCCCGTGGACGAGATATTGGCAGAGGCGGCGGAACCAGGAGGGTGGTGGGGGAGGGGGCACAGGGGACACGTGCCCCTCCTCTTTTTTCCACAACAGACATGTTGCGTGGTTACATAGTGAATCAAAATGGGCGCGTGCAAACGTGCCAATATACCGGCATTGCTGTAATATATTATTTGCAAATCCAAACAACATTTGGCCAAGGAATCCCACCTTCGGTCGCTTCGGTTCGTTTTTTTTAACTTCGACCATCTTCCAACCCGAAGGCTAGCCTTCGGGTTGGAAGATGATTGAAGTGGAAGAAATGGACAGGACAGTGACCACACCGTGGCATGCTCAACTAAAAGAGACACTATAACGTGTCACAGTACATTTACCGTATATACGATTGTAACCCTTTCTCCCACTGAGCCGAACCATGGCAGGCTTGAAAATTTGTGCCTCTCCACTTTTATCGAACATCCGCCCTTCTGAATATCAGAGAAGGCGTGCTAAAACACAATCGTAAATCCAAGGACCAAAACCGCGTGGAGACGGAGACCCATGCCAGAGATGTATGTTCGGCCCAGAGGATACAGCTAGCTGTGCTGTGGAAGATGACGTGGGCCATTGTAATGCGAACGGTAGACCTACTCGTGTGTAAATTATATATATTATTTATTTATTGGTGTTTAAAGTCATATATTTCTGCCCAATGGTTAGTCGTGACCACAACACGGAGATAAAGTCAGGTTTAATCACTTGTTTGTACCCATGTTGACCATTTTAGAAGAGTTACACCCCAAGCATTGGGGACTGGGTCCTATTTTACCAGTAAAACAGAGCTTGTTCACCACAGTAAACAAGCACTGCTTCACTTTCCACGGGGAACTGTATATATTCTCGGAGTGATGAATTGCTAAGTAAAATGTACTATATACAGTCCACTATGCGTGTAACCTAAGTATCTTTTCAGTGCTTTAACGTCGATCACCTTTAGATATTTAAAGTTATTGACCCCTCCAGGAGCACGAATAGTCCAAAACAGATAGGGTGTAGATAAGGTGGCAAGACATGCGTTCGATCCGGGGTCCAGACGGCAGACTCTGGTTGTCGATTGTTCGTGTGTCAAAACGTAGATCTCCCACCCGAAAGGTATAAACAACCCTGACTCCACGACAGGGCTCTTTGGGTAAAGAGCTTTTGCATTGGTAACGACCGTTGAATATTACACACTGACAATAGGTGGGGGCATACCGAAAATATTATGGTTTTATGCCCCCTACTGAGGTGGCATTCCAAACTGACATCTAAGATGGGATTGAAAGGGGTCGAATCCACCCCCACACTATTCCCGCGCGCCTATGACGCGCAAAATGCTTGACTCGCACCGACTCGTTTGTGGTTCCTGAGCCTGCCGTAGTAAGCCAGGATACAATCTGGGGCCAAAGCAGAGATTTCCTAAAGAAATTATGGATGTAATTCATCGCCGCGTGATACGTGGTCTTGTGGCAATCGACGATTCTTCGCATCGCTACTTTCTATCAGAAAAAAAACAAACTGTTTACTTCACTGACAAAAAGATCTACTGGGAATTGATGACGGGCAGTATTCACCGATTTTTGGATAAGATCGGATTGATATTATTCCGCCATGTAATTGCTAATTACTTGGTATAATCAAGCGATATGTTTCTTTTGTTTGTGCAAACGGCAGGTGTCACGCAGATATTGCCAGATAGTGTTATCTATCTACATCGAAAGACGTCATTTATGGGGCTGTAATTTTATTTATTTCGTATTATCCCCGATTATCCAAGAATTACATGTAATACACGTGTTGCTCCAGTTAATTATGCTTTCTGAATTCATTTGGACAATCATGTTCGTTTGCTTTCTTCTATTTCCTCTTTTTAAATATCATGTGACCCCCTTTTATGAGGCATGCGTGAAAATTTTGGACGGAAAGGGGGTATCTGGGTCTTCCCGGCACCTGAATGAGCATTATCTCATAAAATATCCCTTTTAAACCTTTACCTAACTTGAAAAGCAGACGACACTTGCAAAAATTATTCTTGAATAACTAATTTTTTTCATTTTTTGTCTCAAAAACATAGTTTATGACCCCTTATTGGAACGAGCTCGTTGTTCAAGAATTTTTGTTGCAAGTGTCGTCTGCTTTTCAAGTTAGGTAAAGGGTTATGGTCACGTTCAGCATCATTGGCTATATCCAGGTCTTCAGGTTGATCTGCGAGCGCGGTGGCTCAGTGGTTACGGCATTGAACTTCAAACCGAGAAGTCCACAGTTCGATCACCTCCAGGGGTAACTGCGTTTGGTCCTTGAACAAGGCACTGCAACTGCATCCCGATTGCCCACGTGAGGGCACTGTGGCGCTGTGTGCTAAGGCGTATTGTACGTCGATTGTGCACCTGTCTTCGATCAATGCTAACCCTGCATGTGTGGAATTAGTACGTTGTGGAAACTGACAGTTGCTCTCCGTTTCTCGGTTGTTCTCTCCACTCGTAAACTTGTTCCGACACGAGGTGACCCTGGCTGTCGAAAGTGTCGTTAAACTCCAATAAATAAATAAATTTAGATTGGTCCAATTTGGGGACGTCCCTGACTTGCCTTGCTGTCCAGCCCTATTGAGAAAAACTCTCTTGCAATACTGGTTGTCTGGAATGCCATTGCATTGATGCCTCAGAAAAGCTGCTACCGGTAATCCGCCGGGGTTTCATTCCAACTCTTGACCACTTTCTAGTTTCTACTTGAGCAGAACAGGTGCCCATGCAGCCTCGGAGTATTTCTGGGTAAATTCGAAAGAAAATCATAAGTACCATGGCAGTTGTTTCTAGGTAAATCGACCTGCCACTACCAGGGGCGGCGGATCGATTTTCAAAGTGTGCGTGTGTGTGTGGGGGGGGGGGGGGGGGGGTGGATCGGGCGATGGATAGTGGTCGGTATGAAAAATTTTAAGTCCAGGGTCCCAAACCCCCCATTTCCACGCATCTGAGTGGATATTTTGAGATTTTTCAGATGTATTTGAAAGATTTCACGCTTTGAGAGCCGTTAAAAAACGTCGGTAAAGCATAAAGGTGGGGTCTATTTATAAGCTTTGGTCGTTACGACCAGTCGTTTACAGCAATTATACTGTCTGTGGATTATCTTGTCTGGGGTGGATTTGGTACTTGTATGTCTGTAAGATTACGATCAATTTCAGTTAACCGATTTTTTAACAGCTTGTATACATTTTAGCGTTTGCTGCCGTTTACTGCAAAAAATAATCCGAAATCCATCGAAACTGAACCGGTACGAGAGAAACATATCTGGCGAAAATATGGGGAGGCTCTGGATCCGCCCCTTGTTTCACCAGTCATTGGTTGCGTTAAAACATATGCATACAAAAAACATGGCCCGGCAAAAAAAAGTGGAGGGGCTGAAGCCCCCAGCCCGGTTCCGCCGCCCCTGACTACAGACAGCCGAGACATGCCTAAAAACAAATGCAAAGACATCGGGTGTAGACTGTAGCAAAAATTTACACATATATCCAGGCCTTTGCTGGCTAAATTATTTCTACAAAAATAGACAAGCAATGATAAAAAACAAACCACACTATATGTTGTTATGCAGTCCAATTTTGGGAACTTCCCTGTAATCTGGAGACAACAGTTACCGCTGTGAGCTGGCTGGAATTTGGAGGATTGCTATATCACGACCGCAACATAGGTATGAAGTCAAGTCTACCCAATCGTTTATACGTATGCTGTCCACTTTAGAGGACTTCCATCCCAGGAGTTAGTTACCGGATCCTATTTTACCACCAAAGCAAAATGTGTTTACCACAGTAAACAAGCACTGCTCCACTTCTCGGAGTTCCCAAGAGACAACTTTTATTTATTTATTTATTTATTTATTGGTGTTTAAGGTTTTATACTTATACACAATGGCTAATCATGGCCGTGACAGTTTTACGGGTGGAGGAAGCCGGAGTACCCGGAGAGAACCACAGAGCAACGACGAGCAGCTGCCAGCTCCCCAACATCGTAACTCCGCACTGCAGCACAGGCATAATCAGATTCGTTGAAGACATGCGTGCCATCGACGCGCAGTACACCCTAGTAACCGGCGTCATCGTGCCCTATGTGGACAATCGGGGTTAAGTACCTTGTCCAAGGACACAACGCGGGAGTCCGAATTAAGGACAACTTTTAGACTAACCGATGTTCCATGAACAGATATGGTAAATCTCCACCTATTAATAGGTAGCCACGCACAAATTAAACTTTTTTCGGTGTAACCCGCTGTAGGCCTACCCTGTTAATTGAATATCCATTTTACAAGTGAAAAATATTCAGTTAACCCTTTTTCCCGACGCACATAATATCAAAATTTGTTATTTTAAATGGTACTTTTTTCCATTTTTTAAAAAACAAAATTCAAAACTCAATAAGAGCTCCTTCCAACAAGGGTTTATATGATTGGGGATGTGTCCGGGAATTTTGGGGGGACACCTGTTTTTCAACTGAGGATGTCCCCAAGTAAATTGAGAAGTCTTAACACAGGTGATCAGACCACTGCTTCTGTCTTCTTATCAACTGCATGTGTATTAATTTTCTACTAAATAGTAGAAAAAATTGCTTCAAACTGGTAAATTTCAAAATTGAAGGATATTTTCCGACAGGAATTTGGGGTCATTTGTGCTCCAGAAGTTTGGGCGCCCATGCCTGTAACAAGTATCAAATCGGCTCTGGATCCGTCCCTGCAATTGATATGATTTTTGTTGGATTTTTTTTCTTCAATTGTTCACTTAGTATATCACGCGGGTGGGTGTGGCCGAATCGTTAGGTAAAGTGTTAACAAGAAAAGTGACGTAGATAAGGGGCGGGGGGGGGGGGGGGGGGGAGTGGTGAAATAAAAGGGGTCTCTGGTTCCATTCGGTCTCATGAGGATCCAACAACACCAACTTGGAGAACCGTATACGAGCTAATTAACTGGAAGAGTGCTAAATTTTATTTGGCCAACAAAATTTGTTCACATGTCTTTGCCTTGTTACAATTTATAGGAGAGTGCCTGTGGGCACTCTCCTATAAATTGCAACAAGGCAAATCTTAACAGACTAAATAATATCCCTTCAAAGACAATGTGAAGCACAACCACTGAATTTGAAGCCTTTAAGTTGCAGTACCTGCACTTCAGAATAAAGCCCAAATATGGACTTCCAGCACTTTACCAGTTAAATAAAAGTTTTGAATTATAATGCCGAATGACTAATATTCCATTTACATCATTATAAGGCATGACTCTAACGAAGGCATGCCATGATGATGTATTTTAAATTTTCATCGCCCGGGACATAGCCATAACAGTCGATACAAATCACACCCCTTCAGGAACGTGGTCATTTACCTGTACTCAAATGCTGAAGTGAGTATTTAGTCTATTATTTCTTGTTTGACAGAGGCCATGGAGCTGCGTCAAACACAATATTTTATTTATTTATTTATTAGGATTTTAACGACACTTGCGACAGCCAGGATCACCTTGTGTCGGACAGTGTTACGGGTGGAAGAAACCGGAGTACCTGGTGATAACCACCAAGCAGCTAAAAGACGCCCATGGGTACTAACTACACACAAACAGGGTTAGCATGGGTTGAAAATTTAAATTCCAGGGACCCAAAACCCCCATTTCCACGCATCTGAGTGGATATTTTGAGATTTTTCAGATGTATTTGCAAGATTTCACACTTTGAGAGCCGTTAAAAAACGTCGGTAAAGCATGCAGGTGAGGTCTATTTATCAGCTTTGGTCGAAACGACCAAAGCTGATAAATAGACCTCACCTGTATGCTTTACCAGACGTTTACAGCAATTATACTGTCTGTGGATTATCTTGTCTGGGGGTGGATTTGGTACTTGTTTGTCTGTAAGGTTACGATCTATTTCAGTTAACCGATTTTTTAACAGGCTGTATACATTTTAGCGTTTGCTGCCTTTTACTGCAAAAAAAAACAATCCGAAATCCATGGAAACGTGCCGAGGTGCAGTACGCTTCAGCACACACCACCACCATACCCTTACGTGAGCAACCGGGATGAAGTTCCCTGCCCAAGGACACACCACATTTACCCCTGGTGGGAATTGAACCGTAGAACTTCGGTTTGAAGTCCAATTCCGTAACCACTGAGCCACCGCGATTCCTCAAACACGATATAATATACTACTCAAAGTTTGCTAAGCACCAAATATTTGACACATAATTGTAAAATTCGCTTGTGACATATTTGCGATATGTTTGGTGGATATGATTGAGGAGTGTATTGAGATGGTCCACAGTGTTTACATTAGCTCCCATGACAGGGAGACGTTTCGTGACAGTCATGGAAAGCATGTACCCCTTGATTTTCATGATATTTTCGTGTACTGTCTACATGTACATGACATGTGTAGGGTATTCAATTTTCATTTCAACACAAACCCTTGTGATTTAATGATTGAATATGGCAAATGCAAATGTAAGATGACATTTGTCTGAAGCAGAAATGTGGCGGGCTGTAGGGATGGTGGAGCAAGGGGCTACCCATCATCAGGTTGGTGAAGCCCTTGGCGTGCACTATACGGTGATCACCAGAGCCTGGGCAAGATTTCAGCAGTATGGCACACCAGTAAGACGGCATGGTGGTGGCAGGGACAGGGCAACATCTGCAGTTGAAGACCGGTTTTTGATCATTCAGGCCCGTGGGAACCGCTTTGTCACAGCAACCCAGCTTCGCAGTGACCTTCAGAATGTATCCGGGGTAAATGTTTCGACGCAGACTATCCGGGCAAGGATACTCGAAGGTGGTCTCCGATCGAGCAGACCATTTATTCGCATTCCGCTGTCACAGAACCACCGCGAGGCACGATATGAATGGACCATGGACCATGTTGGATGGACCAGAGAAGATTGGCGACCCGCCCTTTTTACAGATGAGTCAAGGTACTGCCTAGACCACACAGATAGGCGTTCTAGGGTATGAGAAGACCAGGAGAGCTATTCCATGCAACCAACATTGCTGAGCATGACCGCTTTGGTGGAAGGTCAATCATGGTCTGGGGCGGCATTAGCTGGGATGGACGTGCAGAGCTCCGAGTCCTTTAACGTGGTACATTGACTGCACAACGGTATATTGATGAGATCCTGGATGTCCACGTCAGATTGTATGCAGATGAGGTGCAGTGGGTGATAGATTCATTCTGATGGACGATAATGCCCGCCCTCATGTTGCCCATGCTGTCGGGGAGTGCCGACAGAGGGAGGGGATTCAGCGCATGGACTGGCCTGCAATATTGCCTGATCTCAATCCAATCGAAAATGTCTGGAATGAGTTGCAGCTTGCAATTTCAGCCCGTCCAGTCCAGCCAAGAAGTGTCCAGGAGCTTGCTGCCATGCTGGCCCAAGAATGGGACAGCATCCCTCAAAGGACCACTATGCACCTGACTGGGAGAATGAGAAGGCATTGTCAAGCTGTAATTAACTGTAATGGGTCTCCTCGATATTGAAGCCATACAAGTTCGCTCGGTCAACCTTTTGGCATATTGAACAATTTCATCTTTTACTAATAATATCCATTTTCCATGGTTATAATAATAATAATAATAATAATAATAAATAATAATAATAATAATAATAATAATAATAATTTTCAGCCTAAAATCCACAAAAAGTGCTCTTTGGCTTTACAAAAAAAAAAAAGAAAAAAAAAGGGAAATGATTTGTTATCTACATATTGGTGCAGAAAGCTTGTTTGCAGAGATGCCTTTTCAAACCAGCTTTGAATGACTCAGTTTCCTGTGGTAGTCTCAGGTGACTCGGTAAAAGGTTCCAGAGATTAGGGGCGGCGATCTAAAAGGCCCGGTCACCCGCGGATGCTAATTTTGAAACAGGTTGGACCAAGGTGTGCGAGTCCGAAGAACGGAGGTTTCTGGCAGGTGTGTAGTATTCATATTCAAAAGCTAAAACATAATGTCAAACACAAATAAAATCTTAATTTCGGTACTTAAATCAGTAAAGATATAATTAAAAAACAATATATATAGACTTTTCATTACAATATTTCAACAAAACGTAAAACAGGTAGATGGATGTACTTGTTGCTTAGCAAACTTTGAGTAGTACAGATTAAATGTCTATATTAGATGAACTTATGCCAAATGGGTCCATAAACATGGGGAATCAGTGCATGCCAGGCAGAGTATTTAATATTTCACACATATAATGAACAGGTCGAATTTGTTCTGGCTGTATGGTAAATGGTTAGTGTTAAACATATTATGCAATTAACAGGGTCATAAATTTGTTATTTGTGTGAGTATAGCCGGCTTGTCGAAGTCGTCGTTTATGATTGTTACATTGCGTAAACATTTAAGGTATCCGGACAAAATACCCTCGGACAAAATACCCTTAGGACATAATACCCTCAAAAAAAATACCCTTAGGACACAATACCCTCAATGGGTAAGACAAAATACCCTCGGACAAAATACCCTCAGACCAAATGTATATAAAGTTGGATTTAAGGTGTTGGGGGGGGGGGGGGGGGGGGAGGGGGGAGGGTGCGGTGTAATTGCATCTAAGGCACTAGCCGGTGTTTTGTTTGAAATAACAAGTACCAATATTTTTAATTTTTTTATTAACCCTTTACCTAACGTAACAGCCAAAACCGGCCACCGCTATTCTCAAAAATCGCCAATTAATTTTCACTGCTTTTTCATTTTTTGTCTCAAAAACATAGGTTATGACCCCTCGTTGGAACGAGCTCGTCGAGCTCGTTCCAAGGAGGGATCATAACGTATGTTTTTGAGACAAAAAGATTAGTTATTCAAGAATTATTTTTGCAAGTGTCGTCTGCTTTTCAGGTTAGGTAAAGGGTTAAACTAAATAGATATGAAGCACAATACCAATGGCAGATGGCAATTGAATATATACATTTGGTCTGAGGGTATTTTGTCCGAGGGTATTTTGTCCTACCCATTGAGGGTATTATGTCCAAAGGGTATTTTTTTAGGGTATTATGTCCTAAGGGTATTTTGTCCGAGGGTATTTTATCCTACAATCAACATTTAAGCCCCTTTGTCGGTGGCAAGGAATTCGACTGAAGTTTTTGTGAGGAGCACCCCCACCCCCACACTTGATAAATTAAAAGAAAAACACCTCTGGGTGCATTTGTAGTGTTGCATTCAGCTTTATTGTGAAATGGAGGGTGTGACGATCTCCCTTTCCAACTTGTATGAAACTAATTTTCTAAGATGAGGAGACGAGAAGGTTTAGGAGGAGGGTAATTTCTAAGATATTGTTCGTTATATTTGTATGCGTTCTCGACAACATGCTAAACTTGTAGGGCAAGCACACAAAAAATTCTACTTCCGATTTTTTTCTCGATGTATTATTCAAACATATGGCATTATTTCATGGTAAGAACTCTTGGAGAGTCTCCATTGAAATGATGTCGAGGGTTTGAATTATCAACAAATTAAAAGGTACTGCAAATCCTGCAGTAGTTATCCTACAACTTATTTCAACTGGTACTATACACCCCAAACCCATACTGTCGTTTTCCAGCAGATATACACAGATGAAACCGTTAAAAACGATAATATTTATAACAATAACACTTCGGCCGGTCGCTGATTTCTCGCGGTTCTCGCAAGGAAGCCTTGATTACCCCTGTGCCCCCCCCCCCCCCCCCCCCTAAATGCCGTTCCCCGCCGCCCCGCTCCAAACATAAAAAAATCCCGAATTGTTTAATGCTGTCTCGTGCTTCTTTCTAACAAATTTCACTAACCCTCTCCATTTCGTCACCTGGCAACTACTACCCATCCTTCGCTCTACCATTTATGAAGAATTTATTTCGGGTGGACAGAGTATGATTAGTTCAGGATAATAAATTTCCCAAACACGAAAAACACTTGACACTCTATGACACTTGCCAAAAAAATGTTGTGTAAAATTTTTAATTTTGTGGGGTCTCAAAGCACAGCTTATGACCCTCACTGGAACGAGCTCGTTCCAATGTGGAACCATAAGTAATTTTTTTAGACAAAAATTGAAGAAATAAGAAAATTTGAGTAGCGATATTTTGTGAATAGCGCGATTCGAGAGTTATCCCTGTTTTTTTTCAGAATGAAAATTTACACTGGCTTGAAAACTGGTCGTGCTCGAGGCGAAGAAGGAGGAGGGTATATCCGTTTTCAAACCAGTGTAAATTTCCACACAATCTGAAAAATATACACACATATAACGAATGTATTTCCCAACTGAATCCCTTCATTTTGAATGGAATTCAGTTCAGTGGAAAAGGAATATATCCTTCGTATACCCCCATCGATCTTTGTCGAACAAAAAGGGGTATACAGTAATAGCGGCACGCCCACTTTTGCCCAGCACTAGTCATTACTTCCCACTACTTATCCAATATTACCCAATAATTCTAAATACTACCCGATTCATATCACCTTAAATCTAATATCGTCCGAAAATGACCCCAAAACAGTCAAACATCTCCCACACACTCCCAGATACTGCCTAATAATGAAATACTTTATTTACTTCTTATCATTGTCTAACGAGATAAAGGGAGGGAAGAGGGAGAGGATGAAAGATAGAGACGAAGAAAGTGAGAGGCGGGAGAGAGGGGGAGGTATGGATGGAAAGGAGGGGGGGGACCATTTATTTATTTTTTGTTGTTTAAGGTCACATACTTCTGCACAATGGCTAATCATGACCACAACATGAAGATAAAGTCAAGGTCAGTCAATCGTTTATACCCCATGTTGCCTATTTTAGAGGACTTGCACCCCAAGCATTAGGGACTGGGTCCTATTTTACCAGTGAAACAGAGCTTGTTTACCACAGTAAACAAGCACTGCTTCACTTCCCGGGGTTCCCACGGGGGGGGGGGGGGGGGGGCAAGTTAGTTAGTTTCACGAGAAGGGATTTCCAAGATAAATGAACTGGTTAATAAAAAGCCCTTTGGGGGGGTGGGGGGGGGGGCAAGTTAGTTAGTTTCACGAGAAGGGATTTCCAAGATAAATGAACTGGTTAATAAAAAGCCCTTTAGAATAATCAATGATTTCCTCAATACTGATTAGCATGGGATGGGGGAATGACGGAGGAGTCATGGATTCTGTGATAAAGTAAAAGAAAGCGAACAAATGTTATCCAAATTATTTTTTCAAGAAACAAAATGATTGTTAACCCTGCATTAAAATATACAATATTCTATTGAGGACTCAATTTGTTTTTTATGTATAAAATAGAAGTACAGGTATAAAATCGATTATTTTTTTTCAGAATTCCATTTTTGATTTTTATACAAATACATATACAACGAGAGAAACAGAATTTATTATACGCTTGTTCTATATAATCCCAATCTACAGTAACACTAAACCATGTGGAAATGAAAATCCGTTCCGCACACATGTGCGGAACGGAAATCATTGACGGAGTATCTTTGAACGGAAGCGAAATTTCACTGGAATCATCTATAAATCGTGCACCTATTACAATTTGAACGCTAGCGATAGCTAAAAATCGTCCCTGAGTTCCAATGTGTTCTATGTGCCAGTAGGCATATAGAACACATTGGAGCTCAGGGGACGAAATAGTAACACGGGCTTCTCTCGCAAATTTGGTTGGCGATAAACTGTGTTCTTTTTGTTGATAGCTGTAAGATGAATTGCTGAGTGTCATTCTAATAATTATTAGTATATACGGAAAAGAGTGTAATAAACACAGAACGACACACGCGTGTGAATGGGTTAATCGATGTGGCACGAGTGCCAGCGCGGAAGGATATATGCGCCCTCTCGTTTTATCCTTCCGCGCTGGCACTCGTGCCATATCGATTAACCCATTCACATGCGTGTGTCGTTCTGTGTATTTACTGTGATCAGTAAATTTGAGTCTGTGTGAAGGCATCAGAAATGAACTAGACAGAAAAAGAATTTACGAATATGTATTCGCCGGAGTAAGTCTCTTTAACGAAATCAGAAATGAGTTTTCGTAAACAGCATTTGAAGATTTTTATACAGGAATCAGATTTGTTTTCAAGAAACCAGAAATAACTTCTGTGCACACCATTCAATCTGTTCTGTAAAGAAATCAGAAATGGCTATTTTTGACTCCGCCTACCTTTTTGAGTGACGAAATACATGTATGCTCTTCTGGATTGCACTGGGGTGGTAGAATGCGATTTCCAGCAATTCTGAGAAACGCACTCAATGACCCCTGGGTGCCATCAGTGACCTTGACCCATATACTGAACCTCCATTGAGTTTCGACTCATTTGGTGTTGGTCTCAGGTACATTAGACATGCCATGCTTCAGATATGAGCGTGATCTACTTTCACAATGTTTGACCCCCACACTTTTTAGTGTAAAAATAAATGTATACACTTCGGGAATGCATTGGGGGTCATAAAATGCGATTTTCAGCAATTCTGAAAAATGCACTCAGTGACTCCAAAGTGATCTGTGACCTTGATCTATATTACGAACCTCCATTGAGTTTCGACACATTTGGTTTTGGTCTCAGGTCCATAGGTCACAGAGGCGCACAGAGGGCATGTGCCCCTCCACTTTTTTTCACAGATATGTTTTGCAGTTACACAATGAGTTAAAATTTGTGCATGCAAACGTGTCAATATACAGACATTCCTGTAACATTATTTGCAAATCCAAACAATATTTAGCCTAAGAATCCCATTGTCGGTCGCTTCGGTCCGTTTCTTCTACTTCAACTATCTTCCAACCCGAAAGCTGGCCTTTGGATTGGAAGATGGTTGAAGTAGAAAAAACGGACAAGACAGTGATCACACAGCGGCATATTCATCTAAACGAGAGACTACAGCGAGTCATGGTACATTCACCAATATACGATTATAACCATTCTCACACTGGATCGAACCAGGGTAGCATTGTAAATTTGTGCCCCTCCACTTTTATCGAGCTTCCGCCACCCCTGATAGGTCATATCATCCATAAGATATGAACGTGTCCCACTTTCAAAACACCCATAGGGACACCCCAGTACCATATGATCCCGGACAACAAAGATGGCCGAGTACTATTGACTGTCTACCAATATGCCAAAAAAGCAGGGAGATAGGAAGAAGATTCGCATTAGAGTGCGGGCAAGGAAATGAGAAGAAGATGATGAAGAAGAAGAAGAAACCATACAATAAATATCCAGAATGTTTCAATCAGACTAATTACATGTTAAAGAGACAAAATGAGAATAAGCTTCGCATTTAAATCTATAATACACCATTAACGACTTGGGCACACAGTTTCCCAGTTGCGTGTACTTAACCCTTTACCCAACGAATCGACGGCATTTGCCCGTTCAACTTACAGATGGTCCATCTGAAGAAATTACAAAAACAAGTGGTAGCTATACCCAGGGCTGCACGATATTCAAAACTGAATGTCGGTATCGGTATTCAAAAAAATACCGCGGTATACCGGTATATCGAAAACTGTTAAGATATATGAACACAAGTACCACAATCGAGACTCGAGGCATCACAGTCGGAACGAATTAGCATGCCTTGATGATGCGGTTCGAAAAACCTTTACCCAACGCAGACGATATCAAAATTTATTATTTTCGAAATTAATTTATCAGATTTTCCCCAAAGATTTCAACGAAACTATATCATGTGGCCACATGATATAGTTTTGTTGAAATTATCGAAATTTATTCTCTCAACTGCTGAATTTGTGTATTACGAGGGCACAAGCAGACGATTCCTTGGATAAAGGGATAATATTATTCATTCGGGGCTACAGTTAAAAAACTCAAGACATCTTGAAAATTAAATTGTGGGTAAATAAATAATGAAGATAAACCGATATTTTTGTAATTACACCGGTATTCAATCGATATTGGTTTGAATACCGGTATATATCGGTTTATCGATATACCGTGCAACCCTAGCTATGCCCCCCCCCCCCCCCCCCACCAGGCATGCGTTTATATTCATTTATCTTTGTTGATATTGAATTATCTAATATCTTATATTATATTGTCTCAATTAAACCATACGACCAATACAGCAGGCCACCAAATGTATCCATGGGACTATACTAATGCCCCCGCTTAAAAGGGCCATAACTCTGCCAAAAATATCGAACCAAGCCCTATATCAATCCCAACCTGTATTATGTGGTTATAAACTGATGTATAAAATTTTGTTTCATTTCGGTTAGTCAAACTAAAGTTATCGTCTGGAAACAATATTCGGGACAGACGTAAGGACAAAGGTAATACTCAATGCCCCTTCGACGAATTGGCGGGGGCATAAAAATCAACGAAGCCAAATCATGTGACCCCTCATTGGAACGAGCTCGTTCCAATGAGGTGCCACATGATATGGTTTTGTTGAAATATTTTGATGAAAATAGTTAGAATAACAAATTTTGATATCGTGTGCTATGTGTAAAGAGTTAACTCTTTTTACTGCCACGCCCACTTCATCCATATATGATGGACCGCTATGAAAAGGTCTGAATGCGAGGACGTTTAACAAAATTTATGACATACTTGAAACTCTATCATCTGATTAATTGTTGGAAAGGGATCTCTGAGCCCTTTCCAACAATTAATCAGATGGTAGGTTTGATCTGCGCATACCAGAACATACAGATAATCATCATAAAATAGGCGACAATAGTCGCTTCCGGCTGCGTAAGAGTTAAATTCTAAATTTGAATCCAATATCGACGTGGTTATCCACCCTTGAAGGGCTGCATATTGGACAAATTTTGAAATTCGTCTCGATGTTGAATCATAGAAACATTTTGTACTATAGAAGTCAGTTCTAAGCAGGTATTGGCTGCCTACAAAGGCAGCCAAACATGGGCAGACTGGGCGAAGAAAAGCTACAGGGAAATATACCAAGGGGGTACTGGATCAGAAGAAATTTTGATTTTTCAAACTGAACTAACGCTGCTTTCTTACATCTGAGCGATCAATGGCAGTCCACATATATAGCGAACATTTCAATGGCATTTTTGTTTCATCTTCATCGCTCATTCAGTAAAAATGGTTGTACCAGGTGGGATCAACCATCGGGAAGACCATAGTTCGGCCCAATCGGAGAAATTTTTGTTTTTTGAAATTGAGAGAACGCTGTTTCCTTTCACGTGAGCGATGAATGGCAGACTAGACTGCTTGCATATCGAAATGTCCTCTATGTGGTCTGCCAATTGCACCATACCACCAGTCTAGAATTCCAATGGCACCATACCACCAGTCTAGTCTGCCAATGGCAGTCCACATAGAGGAAATTTCGATATACCGGCAGTCTTTGAAATCAGATCCATTTCGCCTTTTGGTCATTTTCACGAAATTTCATGCACCAACAGGTGTTGCGATTCAATAATTTTGGGGCATCGGGGGGAGGGGGGACCCAATAGGGGGCACACCGGAAAGTTTCCCGGTGGACCAATCCGCCAGTTCGCCTCAGCAGCCAACACTTGTATAGAAATCACTGCGTTAAATCTGCTAATAGAAGACTGCAAACTCAGACATTCATTGTAAGAAAAGAAACTCTGCAAACTGAGTTTTAGACCCTTAACGGTCGAATTTATAGGAATTCATGGCAAAAAATGGAAATCATTTTGGTGATAGAGAAATAATAAGATGACAGTTTGAATTGATAAGGTCAAATTCTTCACGCAGGTTATGCATGTGTGGAAAAAATGTACTATTTTTAGAACTTCCCAAAGCCAGTGGGGTTCCCATTATGGTCATGTGTGCATGGGCAGTTATTGTCCCATTTGCAAAGGACGCTGACCCCATTTATTGTATAAGTAGGAAGTGTGTGATTCCGTGAGTCCATTCAGCTGGAAATTAAAGCTTTGATTATCTCCCTTGATATGAAATGCGATACAATTTTCCATCGCACGGGTGGAGCTTCTCGTCCACGGACATAAGAGGGGGAGGGGGAGGGGGGGGGGGGTAGTTTCCAGTATATGTTGAAAAATGTCTGACTGCAAACATCACTCAATTGGAATGTCTTTCCAAATACCAGACAACAGTTCCTTAGCTTCATTAACCACCGATTCTATTGAACAGTTAGCATTTATTTCAACAACTTCTGGATCACTCATTCTTCTGTATGCATCCCACAACCTACAAAAAGATAATGTATAACAATAAAAAAAAATTGTATTCCATATGAAGTATGTGTATCTGTCACGGTTCAAAAGACGGGGTATTTGAAAAGATCCCCCGTGGGAACTCCCGGAAAGTGAGGTAGCGCTAGTTTACCGTGCAACACAATCTCAGTGTTACTGGTAAAATTTGGACCCAGTCACCAATGTACTTTAAAATGGGTGACATGGGTATAAACGATGGGCTAAACTTGACTTAATAATAATAATAATAATAATAATAATAATAATAATAATAATAATAATAATAATAATAATAATAATAATAAAAACTTCAAAACTACTTACATGAGCATTTATTTCTGGACAAATAAAATATGCATGCAGTTGCAGTGACGTAGCTTCTTATTTAACACGTACCGCACTCCAAAATGTTTTGCTCCCAGATACCCAAAACGGGTACCTCAGACATCCATTTGTTATTTATTTATTTATTTATTTATTTATTTATTTATTTATTTATTTATTTATTTATTGGTGTTTAAGGTCATATACCTATGCACAATGGCTAAGCGTGACCGCAACAGTTTTACGGGTGGAGGAAGCCGGGGCACCCGGAGAGCACCACCGAGCATCGACGAGCAACTGTCAGCTTCTCAACATTCTAACTTTGTTCAAGCTCCGCCCAAGCAGGGTTACAGCGGTTGAAGACATGTGCACCATCGACGTGCAGTACGCCTTAGTAAACAGCGCCATCGTGCCCCCATGTAGGCAACCGGGAGAAAGCGCCTTGCCCAAGGACACAACACCGGTTGCCCCGGGCGGGGGTCGAACTCCGGACCTCTAGCATAGAAGTCCAACAGTCTAACTCTGAGCCACCGCACACCCATGTCCATTTGTACGATTAAAATTTTGTAACATACGTCCAATTTTCAAATCTAATCTTTTCTTAACCCTTTGAACATTGATGGTATCGTCCATGTCAATTCGATGGCGCCAGTTGGAAGAGTCCATATTCATTATTTGGGGGTAGACCAATAAATATTTTCATCGTGCAACCTTGGGACTGCAGGTTGAAAATATTCATTGGTCTGCCCCACACATTCATTTCGCACCCATCCATCTTAATGAAATGTGGGGGCACGGTGACGTTGTGTACTAAGGCGCACGGCACGTCGATGGTTCACCTGTCTTCAACCAATGCTAATCCTGCTTGTGTGGAGTTTGTATGTCGTGGAACTGACAGTTGCTCACCGTTGCTCAGTGGTTCTCTCCGGTCACTCCGGCTTCCTGCACGCGTAAAACTGTCGCGGTCAAATCTTAATGAAATTATGATGTATCATGTTTTGGGACGGAAAAATGGCTTCTCGTGTTCAAAGGGTTACAGTACATGATAACTAGCAAAGGGGAATCAGTGTCTAAGACGCCAACCCAGACAAACGACAATGCCCTGACTAAAACAAGTATTGGGAAAGGGCTTACCCCCAACCCTTATCATTTCGGCCATGACTAATCGCAAAATTGGTGGGGTTGTTTTGATTGTCCAAATGTGTTTAAATAAATTAAGGGACGTAACTCTAAATGTTGAGCGAATGATTAAGCGGTTTCAAGGAAATATGCCAGGACTGCATCAAATTTCATGAGACATGGTGTCCGGATCCTCTGCATAATTTAGTTTTTATATGAGGTATTCGGGGACGCACCTACGATTTGCAAAAGGATGTCATTTTTTTTAAACTGAATGTGACAGGTGGGAGGGACCAAACCGTGACTGTCGGGGATGTTCGAGTGATGGATGTTCCGCCGGTACCATTTCTTGGGTAGCCAGTTTTTTACACATGTTATCGTATCATTAACTTTCTCTGTGCATTTTTTTAATGGCGTTTCTGCTGAGCATTGATACCCACGGGTCTTAGGCTAATAAGATCAATACCTACAAGCTAAGTCACATGAAAGCTTATGTAACGTGACCTTATCTTGGCGTTTGCACCACAGGCGTCTGGAAACCTGACCCAAAGCGATAAATAGGCTCCAATTGACCTCATATCAACCCTACATCAAAATCCCCCCCCCCCCCCTTATGTATAATATACACCACAGTGTATATTATATATGTAAGGGGTGTATTTTGAAGTGGGGTTAGTCTAAACATATTTTATTTGTCATAAAGTACAAAAAGGATTGGAGAACAAGTTACAAAACTTAGTTAATCTCCTTTCCCTAGATACATTACAGAAATTTGACATCGCGGCATGACAATACATATGAATCAGGTAAACTACAACGGTAAATTCCATGGATCAAAAAAATTTGAAAATATTGTAACTGGAAAGACAAGTTAGGAAATTTATAATACAATAGTTGGCTAGATTATCGTCAGAGTATTTGGATGTTATTGTCGAATAGATAGCAGGTGATGGGGTACATTTGCTTCCACAGAATATTATATTTTGGTACCAGGGACCCATAGTAACGCTACATAACATAGGCCGTCACGAACACACTCTCGTCTTGAGAATTTGGCGTTGTTATTCGATATTTAAGGAGGTTAATACCGACGACGTTAATACCGACGACGTGCACCCCGTTTCAGCCACGACATCACTAATTAGGGTAATTCAGAGTGTCGTTGGTCGGAGCGGGGTGCACCTCGTCGATGACAATAGACAAATTTCGACATGTGATCTGGATAAAGGGGTCGTTTCCTTATCTGAAATATTCGAACCAAAATTGCGAGGTGGGGTTATAGTGCACGCACCCCTACAGACCCTCGGCCCCTGTCACGATGCGAATTTTTGATGTCCCACACAATACATGAGCTGGTTAGGCATCCTCACAGTGACCGATGGTGGACCATCGCATGTCACATAATCTTAATTAGCGGGGTTGTCTGTTGATTTAACTGAAACGTCCACTAGACGTGATAAACCTTTGGACTTTCAAGAAGAGTGAGAAATTAAGTTTTACAGGGAGATCTGGGATTCCATACAATAAATCATCAACTGACGTGATATTGCAAAAGTTAAGACCGTTCAGTAGTTCTCTTCTCTGAGTATTAAATTTTGGACATTCAAAAAAGAAATGGGCTGCATTCTCGAGTGGGTGGCCACATGTACATTGGGGGGTCGAAGAGATAAAGTTGAGGAACTTGTCGTGGGATAGATCACTGCAACCATTTCGAAGCCTACAATGTAATATATTCGCATTCCTATTTCCAGCACAGAAATAACTTGGCGGTCTAGGTGAAGGATCGTTGCTCGAGATTAATTGCTTGAATTCAAGTAGGGTGGGTGCATTCTGGGTTTCTCGGGGGAGTTTGTTCCATAGCTCTATTGTGGAAGGGAAGAAAGATTTTTTGAAATTTTCTGTTCGGCATTGGTATAATTTATATTTGGAAGGATTTCTGAAGTTGTAGGCTGCGTTATCCCCAATTCGCCGTGGTAGGAGTTCTGTTAGGAAATCCGGGGCTTCATGATTAATAATTTTATATAGTGTACATAGTTTATGAAACTGTCTACGGTCGCTCAATTTTCTCCATCCAAGCTCGAGCAGAAGGTTTTCAGACGGTGTGGAGCGCGTGAGACCCGTTATAATTCTCGCAGCATCTTGCTGTAATCTATCAACTCTATTTAGGAGATATTTTGGCGCTGAGTCCCATAAGATGTCACCATAGTCTAGAAGTGGTAGTATATATGACAAATATATTTGTGTAAGTGCTTTTCGGGGGAGCATGAATTTGAGTTTCCGAAGCTGAGAAAGTCGGGCTGTAACCTTCTTACATGCCTCTGCTATGTGGCGATCCCAACTTAGATTTGATTGGAGATGTATACCAAGATGTTTATGGCATTTCACAGTAGTGATGGGGACACTATCAAGAAGTAGGGTTTCATTAAAGTTAGTTGACCGGTCGTATGTAAACTGAATAGCTTCAGTTTTTTCGGGATTAAAAGTCACCAGCCATTTCTGAGACCAGCTGTGGATAACTTGGAGATCTTGGTTTAGTGAGGAAGCTACATCAGAACAGCTGGGTTTACTATTTGTTAAGCAAGTATCATCCGCAAACAAACGAGCAACTGAGTCGAGGAATTCTGCAATATCGTTAATATAAATCAAGAACAGGAAGGGTCCAAGAACAGATCCTTGCGGAACACCAGCTGTCATCAATGAATAATTGGAGAATGTATTATTCACTAGTACTCTCTGTTTCCTATCAGTTAGGTAGTTTTCGAACCACTTTAAAAGTGTGCCACAGACGCCATGTTGACGAAGTTTGTAAATAAGACCTCTGTGCCAAACTTTTTCGAAAGCTTTTGATATATCGCAAAAAATGGCGCACGCAGCAAGACGGGAGTCAAGCGATTGACAGAGGGTGTGGTATAATTCAAGTAGTTGGCAAGGTGTACTATGTCCAGGTAGAAAACCAGATTGATATTTATATATTAGATTATTCTCATGAAAATGGGTGAAGACATACTTCAATACGACTTTTTCGAAGACTTTTCCTAATATCGGGAGTAATGATATGGGCCTATAATTTTTACAATTTGATGGATCTTTCTGTTTAAAGATTGGAATGACGTTAGCTTTTTTCCATTCATCTGGAAAAACTGCGTGATCTAAGCAGTTCTGAAAAAGTGTTTTTAAAGGAACTGATATGGTCTCGGCAGTACCCTTAAGCATTTTAACACTAATATCGTCATGTCCGTGGGCTTTGTTAGACTGGAGGGATTTAATCGCATCGGTGATATCATTTACTTCAATGTTAATGGTCGATAAGCACGCGTCAGTTTTAGAAAGAAACACTGGCAGTGGGGTTGATATAAGGTCGATTGTAGCTTATTTATCTCTTTATTTAGGCCAGGTTTCCAGACGCCTATATGTGCGTCAAGGTGAAAACCAGGGACGCCGAAAGCACGTGGGAAGAGAGGTTAGTTGCCTTCGGACCACGAAGGGGGGGGGGGGGGGGAGGGGGAGGGGGCAGACAATGGCCTTCTCAGGTTTGTCACTCAATTTTTTTTCAATGCTTTATTCTCGAAGTAAAGCTAAAATACGCCTCAAATCTGATCTGGGAGCTTACAAAATTCAATGGGTTGTTTGGGAGAAGGTACCCCCTCCCAATGGAGGGGCACATCCTCCCAAACTCCCCCATCTAGGGTCTTCGAGACATGCATGCTTCTGCATCTCATGGTGGGGCTGCTTGTGCGAGTAAACGCCATTTTCCCAGAGTCTCCCCTCCCCACCTGCTCTGAAGTGCTTCCGGCGCCCTCTGGGTGAAACGCTATGTATTTCGTCCTTTCAGGAAATAAATGTGGAGAGAACTGGAATCGTGGTTCTCATTTTAATTATCGCAGATATTCCTTGATTCATGTCCCAACACAATGTTATTTATCACATAATCACCCCCATATAGCTCATTACATCGTTCACAACACGTCTAATACGGGGACGATGTCAGAAGTTAACTTCGAGTTGGTTTTTGAAAAATAGAACTTTATATTTCATTAACGGTTTGCCTATAATACAAATAGCAGACAACAATTGCATAAAAAACATTTCCTGAATAACTAAACATTTTCATTTTTGCCTCAAAAATGTAGCTTATTACTTCTCACTGGAGCAAGCTCGTTCCAGAGAGGGACCATAAGCAATGTTTTGAAGACAAAGGTTGAAAAATAAAATTTGTTTTGACGATTTTTGTGAACAGTGCTAGCCAGCATAGTCGTTACGTTAGGTAAAAGGTTTAAAGTACACATCATGTAATAAACAAAATCTCAAATTCGTCACAACGTAACGCGAATTTCTAAACCTCGTTCACCAGAATCGATCTGAGCCTCGGTAAACCTCGGCTCAGAGCGATTTAATTTAACCCTTTACCCAACATAACAGCCAAAACCGGCCAGCGCTATTCTCAAAAATCGCCAATTAATTTTCATTATTTTTTCATTTTTTGTCCAAAAACATAGTTTATGACCCCTCATTGGAACGAGCTCGTTCCAATGAAGGGTCATAATCTACGTTTTTGAGACAAAAAAAAATGAAAAAAATTGGTTATTCAAGAAGTTTTTTTGCAAGTGTCGTCTTCTTTTTATGTTAGGTAAAGGGTTAACTCGGTACAAATGGCGACTTATGAGAGACCCTCTGTACCTCTCAAACTTTAGTCCTGCCCCCGGTGCTAAATCACACCCCTTCTTAGAAATCCCTCGATCGCCCATGACCAAGTAAAACGTTCTGATCCAGTCTGTACAAGGGCTCAGTGAGAAGAAATGCGGGCCGCAAGCCGAGAGATCCTTGCTTCGAATCTCAACTGTGGCAACTGTGTTGTGTCCTTGGGCAAGACACTTAATCCCAACTGCACACTTGGAGGCACGGTGGCGTTGTGTACTACGGTGTATTGCACGTCAATGGTGTACTTGTCTTCAGCCAAAACTAACCCTACTTGTGTGGAGTTAGTACGTTTGCTTGGTGGTTCTCTTTGTGCTTCCTCCACCCGTAAAACTGTCCAACACGAGGTGACTCTGACTGTCGAAAGTGCCGTTAACCCTTTACCTAACATGAAAAGCAGACGACACTTGCAAAAAAAATTCTTGAATAACTATTTTTTTAATTTTTTGTCTCAAAAACATAGGTTATGACCCCTCATTGGAACGAGCTCGATGAGCTCGTTCCAATGAGGGGTCATAACCTATGTTTTTGAGACAAAAAATGAAAAAATAATTAAAATTAATAGGCGATTTTTGAGAATAGCGCTGGCCGGTTTTGGCCGTTACGTTGGGTAAAGGGTTAAAGAGAAAGTCTCCATCACATATGAACACACAAGACGCATGTTGTACGAATCAGCATAAGAGTCTGTCGTTTTTAAAGGAAATTAACCCTTTAAAATAAATTTTAAATTGTTTTTATTCTTTGGATGCACTGCACACCAATGTTGAAATATCAAAACTTTACCCTACAAATCTTTCCCACAATGCAATGAGTGGATTTAAAGAATCAATTGTTCGACAGAGCTCATTTTTTTAGATCCACCGAACAAGACTGATTTGGTTAAATTCCTATTTACACTATGGGGAAATATTGCTGGTTGAAATTTCCGTATTTTGGCATAGAGGGTTAATTTAGATTTTATCTTTATTAGGTTAATTTACATATAGCATTCACTAGTTCCTTTTACCATTACTCGGCACTTTTATCGTTCCTTTTCTTAGTTTTTTCCCCGATTTTAAACATTTGTTTCTTGTAAAAGATAATAATTTTTTACAGTAAACATCGTCTCCACGATATAGCATTAGATGCAGAGACGTTGCCACAGGGGCGGAGTTGCCCCCACCCCCATTATTTATCAAATTTACAATAGTTGGAAATTCGAAGCCATAAACTGAAAAAAGTTAAATATTTCAGACAGGGCAGGATTCTAAACAGTATTTCCAAACATGTCTAAAATTCGGTAAACATATGGACTTTTTAGATTGATATGTAGTGAAAGTTCTCCACACATTATATTGATTGAAAGGTCGTGAAAATCCCGACAAATATTGACTTGTAGTTAGAATTAGTGACTACCAACAGCCCCAGTTGGATAATAATGTCTGAGGGGTGTACAAATGGAATCTGCATTTTAAAACCTGTAGTTTGAAATTTTTACTCAAGGGGGAAGGGGGTGCGCTAATGGAATTTTACCTTGTTGGAAATCATGCAGTGGTAGATACAATTTTGGGCTAAAGGGGGGGGGGAGACTTTGCCTGCCGAAGGGCGCGATGGGTGTGGACAACGTCCCTGATTAGATGACGTGGCGTGAAGGCTAAGGCGGGGGGGGGGGGGGGACCAATAAATCGTCCTTCGAGTGCCGACGCCATCTGCAAAAGTTTCACATTACAGATGGCGCCTTGTTGCATTCAAGGGACGAAATAAATGATACTAATACATAAAGGGTTCAGAAAAATCAACATCTCATTCCATTTCCTGTCAGAAGAAACAGGACTACTGGTTTCAGATTAAAACTCTTTGAACCGTAGGGGCCGCTTTTCGACCAGGGACATGATACGGCATAACAGATAGCAACTGCCATTATGGTGTAATGCATTAACTGGTAGAACGCTGACTTTTTTTTGTCATCAGAATTCATTCACAAGTCTTTGCCTTGTTATATTTTATGGGAGAGTGCCTGTAGGTACTCTCACATAAATTGTAGCAAGGAAAATCCATACAGACCAAATAATTTGGATTCAAAGGCAATATGAAGGACATCTACAGAGTTTAGACTCTTGGAGTGTTAGTATCTACATTTAAGAGAAATATAGGCTTCCAGCACTCAACCAGTTAAACTATTAAACTAACGTCATTAAATAGGATGGCTGTTCAGTAAATGTGTGGGATAGACCAATCAATATTTTCAACGTGCAGTCCCTAGGCTGCACATTGAAAATGTTGATTGGTCTTCCGTCAAATACTGAATATGGACTCTTCCAAGTGCTTCCATTGAACTGGCATAAAAGATACCACTAGAGTTCAAAGGGTTAAAATCTGGAATCCATCAGATCTCGTTTCTACCACACATTATTCAAACCTTTGTCTGAAAAGTGGATCGGAGGCAAGTTTTCCTTCTTGTACACTCTCTGCCTTGGTTCTTCTATTCTTCATTCTCATGAGGCGGACTTCCTCGGGGACCGACAAAAACAACACAATCGACGGTTTAATAAGATCTTCAGGCCAAGTGTAGATATTGTCTCCTCTTTCTGGTGCAGCTGACACGTCACACTCACACCCATTTGCAATCCCATAGGCGGCGGTGCTATGCCAGAATCTGGAACAAAAGTGAAAGGATAAAGAATACAGTCACTCGCTACCGGTCATTTTGTGTAGCAAAAAACCTGTGAAACAGAAAGGTCCTCTCTGTATGAATAAATAGTGTTTAATTTTAATTGAAGGATGGAAAGGAGTAGGAAGGGTTCTCGGGTATTTATTACAACAAATAACCAGTCGTGAGTGCCCATGCAAGTTTTCGTTGCTGTCATGAAAATCGACTTTCGATAAAGTTATCTCCCTTGAAATTATCAGACGAGCGAGGAAGGTTCAATAAGGAAGCAAACATTTGCTAAGAAAACACATGTGACATCAGTAGAAAATAACGCCAAGTTTGAGTTTTACATTTGCTAGACGAAAACAACTCGTTGAGCTGTCTGTTGTTTTCGTTTATTAAAAATGACAAAAGGAAACTTGACTTTTTATGACAAGCAAATTAGAAGCAACTACTTCACAGATAATACGTTATTTGGAACATCTATCAGTATATCACCTTCCAACACCAAGTGTCTTCAGTATATGTCACGATGCGTACACTGTTGATAAAATGAATAGGAAAAATGTTACGTCAACCGATGGTGAAAACGCCATTTTCTTATTTTAACCCTTTACCCAACGTAACGACCAAAACCGGCCAGCGCTATTCACAAAAATCGCCAATTAATTTTCACTATTTTTTCATTTTTTTGTCGCAAAAAATGAAAATAATAGTTATTCAAGAATTTTTTTGGACGTGTCGTCTATTTTTCAAGTTAGGTAAGGGGTTAAAATGGGTTTCAACGTGAAATAATAGCCAAACGTTCAAATTGATTGGGGGAAATAACTGTTAAAAGCCAGCTTCTGTATTTTTATACTACTCTACAGGGAAATGTGAAATTATGCTACAAATTCCTTAACAACTCGGAAATTCAATCTTTATCGGAAATTCCCATACCCTTAGTGTTAAATTTAGTGACAGCGTTTGGAAAGAAATTTAAGGGAAGCTAACTTTCCCATAAAACCTCTTCATACCCTTAGTGTTAAATTTAGTGACAGCGTTTGGAAAGAAATTTAAGGGAAGCTAACTTTCCCATAAAACCTCTTCCAATGACGAAAATTGTCAGCCATGACAGCTGAAAGCGTTTTGATTTGTGAGATTTTTACCATTCACATACTGAAAGATTAGGTGAGTTTTGTTTGTGAGCGGACAAGTGGGGGCAAGTGGGTGTGTGTGTGTGTGTGGGGGGGGGGGGGGGTAGTTTGTCCATGGGGTGGGGTAGAGGCAAGGTTTTTATTGTTTAACTGTTTACACGACACGAAATGACTTGACCCTTGAGTCGTAATAATTTTTTTCTGTGTGATACGTCCTGTATACAAAATATCAATTTAGTGTAGAAAATCTCTTTCCTCTCTGAAACACCAGCTCGTATGGAAGCAATACACTATATCCTGGAACTAATAATAATAATAATAATAATAATAACCATTTTATAGCTTGAAATCGATACATGGAGCTTCACACTAAAAACTAAAGTGTTAAAACTGACACTTTCAGGGTGTTAAACCCATATTCTATCTCTTAGGGTTTGATTTTAACACTCAAAGTGCTATGCTTTAAGCACTTAGACATTACAATCGTCAGACATCTGAAACTTGAATGGATGGCACTCCCCATGTGTCTAGCATTGGTGGTTCTTCCAGAATCGTCCATAATTTGATTTGCGCTTGGTGTGTACATAATTAAAAGGACACAACGCAGATGACGCGAGAGTTCGAGTCTGATCCGCGTCATCGGCGTTGTTTCCTTTTAAGTGTCGCGACATTACACTTGTCAGGTGGTATTATTGTAACACCTGTCAAGTTCTGGGATATCTACACTTGAACAAAGTGCTAGTTCAGCACTTAGTAAGTGTTAAATACAGCACTTCAGGTGTAGTTTTTAACACTTTAGTTTTTAGCGTGTTTATGTGTGCACAAAACTGCCTTTACCCGGCTAAAGTTCCGTCTTGAGTGCGGATTTTAATGTCCTGTCCTGTAAGTCCGCACAGAGTACGGAGATACCGCATCCAAGTAAAGTATACCATAGTACATTATGTTATTCTCAATATAAGACACACGTTGTAATAAATGTGAGTGACTGACGATATGACTCTGTCCCTTTGTTCCATTATTATTCGCTTTTTTACGGAAAACTCGAAATAAGGCGCGTACTTTCTCAATGCCACAGGACGGCAAAACCAAAAGATATATATAACGGCCATTTGGGCCACATGCTGAGCCACAAATCAGAGTTAGCTTTTGATGTTTTGGGAACGAAAATATGACAAAAACAATTAGAGTTACCTTTCGTGATGTTTTTTAAACGTTTGAATGACTCGAAAAAAGTCACTCCAACAGGAACTAACTTCAGGTGGTAAGTTAGCTCCTATTGGACTGACTTTTTCAAGTCATACAAACGTCTTTTCTAATGATATGTTTGGAGTGTGGGTGCTGGGGGAGGGGGGGGGGGTATTTATAAACAAGTAACGGCATTACTTAACGTTGTGTTCCCCACGAGATTTCTGCATAATATTGAAATATGTACGAACAATTTTAAAGTTGCATGTAAGAGTAGTTTCCAGGCGTTTTTAATTTTTCAGTTTTAACCCATTTCCAAAAATATGGTTCAGCATAGTATATTACCTTATTGAACATCAGTGATGTGGTTTATAAAAGAATAAAAAAGGTTAAAGTTTGTTGCTGTGGTGACAATTCTCCTGTGAGTCGGACACGCAGCACCCAAGTAGGCATCTATTCTGTGTGTGTGTATGGGGGTGGGGCGGGGTTGGGGGCTGGAGGGAGGGTGAACAGAGTTTACTGCTGCACGTTGCTATTGCCTGTCCCTATCCAATCTGTCGAGACTGCATGTGTGAGCTTGTAGTTTATTCTGGGGTCGATGTGTGTGTGAGTGTAGAGTGATGTTGTCGGAGTGTGTGTGAGTGTAGAGTGATGTTGTTGGAGTGTGTGTGAGTGTGAAGTGATGTTGTCGGAGTGTGTGTGAGTGTAGAGTGATGTTGTTGGAGTGTGTGTGAGTGTGAAGTGATGTTGTCGGAGTGTGTGTGAGTGTAGAGTGATGTTGTTGGAGTGTGTGTGAGTGTAAAGTGATGTTGTTGGAGTGTGTGTGAGTGTAGAGTGATGTTGTTGGAGTGTGTGTGAGTGTAGAGTGATGTTGTTGGAGTGTGTGTGAGTGTAGAGTGATGTTGTCGGAGTGTGTGTGAGTGTAGAGTGATGTTGTCGGAGTGTGTGAGTGTAGAGTGATGTTGTCGGAGTGTGTGAGTGTAGAGTGATGTTGTTGGAGTGTGTGTGAGTGTAGAGTGATGTTGTCGGAGTGTGTGTGAGTGTAGAGTGATGTTGTCGGAGTGTGTGAGTGTAGAGTGATGTTGTCGGAGTGTGTGAGTGTAGAGTGATGTTGTTCGAGTGTGTGTGAGTGTAGAGTGATGTTGTTGGAGTGTGTGTGAGTGTAGAGTGATGTTGTCGGAGTGTGTGTGAGTGTAGAGTGATGTTGTCGGAGTGTGTGAGTGTAGAGTGATGTTGTCGGAGTGTGTGAGTGTAGAGTGATGTTGTTCGAGTGTGTGTGAGTGTAGAGTGATGTTGTCGGAGTGTGTGTGAGTGTGAAGTGATGTTGTCGGAGTGTGTGTGAGCGTAGAGTGATGTTGTCAGAGGGTGTGTGAGTGTAGTGATGTTGTCGGAGGGTGTGTGAGTGTAAAATGATGTTGTCGGGGTGTGTGTGATTGTAGAGTGATGTTGTCGGAGTGTGTTTGTGTAGTGATGTTGTCGGAATGTGTGTGAGTGTAGAGTGATGTGGTCTACGCCAGTGGTACAGCTGGGATGAATATTGCTTTGTCAACCGGGTCGGCACCCCGGCAGTGACGACCTGTCGCGTTGCATTGCGAATGTCATGTTGGTTTCCATGGTAGCTCGCGTGAGTGGCAATGTTGTGGCGTAAGAGTAATGGTGTTGTAAGTGGGCATGCGCAGTACATTATTTATACGGTGACACGTGGTTTCTGTCGCGCATGTTGTGTGGATGAGGCCGCCATCTTTGTTTCATGGTGGTACGTGTTTTGTTATAAGCGTGATGCCAGGAGATCGCTATCCCTTTGAACCCTAAAATAGGTTATACCACATCAAGAAATCATATTTCACGGAATTGGCTTAGCTTCCCAATAACAGAATCCCCTTCTCGTATATGGCTATGTCTATAGAATCTCCTTTTCACCGTACAGGCTAAGAAAATAATATACTAGGGCCTGCGAATCACCCATTTTCGCTTTGAATCGAATCTCGAATCGAATCGGGTTTATTATTGGAAATCGAACGAATCTCGGATCGAATCAGATGCGTCTTGAAGTTGACAAACAGGGGGGACGGTGGGGGGTGCTGTAAACCTTATGTGTTCCGATAATAATGGCTCAAATCCCGACTGATAAAATATTCCAACTACATCACCCAAGTATGCATTCGTCGAACACACTAAAAACTAAAGTGTTAAAACTGGCACTTTCAAGGTGTTAAACCCATTCTAACTCTTAGGGTTTGATTTTAACACTCAAAGTGCAAAACTTTAAGCACTTAGACATTACAATCATCAGACATCTGAAACTTGAATGGATGGCACTTCCCATGTGTCTAGCATTGGTGGTTCTTCCAGAATCGTCCATAATTTGATTTGCGCTTGGTGTGTACATAATTAAAAGGACACAACGCAGATGACGCGGATCAGGCTCGAGATTTCGAGCCTGATCCGCGTCATCTGCGTTGTTTCCTTTTAAGTGTCGCGACATTACACTTGTCAAGTGGTATTATTGTAACACCTGTCAAGTTCTGGGATATCTACACTTGAATAAAGTGCTAGTCCAGCACTTAGTAAGTGTTAAATACAGCACTTCAAGTGTAGTTTTTAACACTTTAGTTTTTAGCGTGAAGGCATGCCTTTGTGATGTAGTTGGATTATTACCCAGTAGGGATTATAGTTCCAAAACGGAAACAGGTGAGACAGTCATCGTTACTAGGCACAGGACAGGGCTAGCCGTTAGCAAAAGCTCATCGTTGATATTGCTTGGAAACTTTTATTTTTTTGTCAACAGTGGTAGTGTCTTGTGAGAGTGGAATTAGCATGGCTGGTGGCATGGGGGGGGGGGGGGGGTCACTGTTGTTCAAGCTGAGGTCGCGATCCCTGGAGCTGAGGGGAAAAATTGGGAAAGACGGTGAAAGGGAGTGCCAGATGTGTAACTTGGACATGGTGGAGACCCTGGAACACTTTCTTCTAGAATGTCTAAAAGAATGAGATTCACTGGGAGTATAATGGGGAAGTGGGATGGGAGAATGAAGGATATGTGGTTAGGGGGAGACTCAAAGGAGAGGGTTAATATGCTAATCGGAGAGATTGGGAAGAATGGGACAAGGGATAACATCAAGCAGTTCGTCTCCGAGTGTTGGGAGGAGATGAGAAGCGTGGGAATAGGGAGGCAGTTGGGAGTACAGGGGTAACCATGGCCTTCTCGTCCGAGAACCGCGACAAATCAGCGGCTGGCCAAAGTGTTATTATTTTAGATAGCAGAAACTACGCTCAGTCTTTATTTTCAATATTATTTATGTATAGTTTGCACCAGAACTATATGTATTGTGAGACTGCATGTGAAAATGACTGAAAAGATTCGAACCGAATCGAATAGCAACTTAAGATTCGAAATCGAATCGTCCCTCGAAGCTTCGCAGGGCCCTGTAATACACATTGTGAATGGTATGTGTACAACACATGTAACCCGCCCGTACATTCCACCAAACACTGGCCTAACGCTCAGTGAAATCTCTTTCTAGTACCTGACTATGCTTGCTGAATGCTTTTCCTCCAGATGAGTCAAAGACTCGCAAAGCCAATGTCCTTTCGAGGATAACGCTGTTTGGCTCTTAACCCTTTACCTAACACGAAAAGCAGACGACACTTTTGCAAATAAAATTCTTAAATCATTAATATTTTTCATTTTTTTGTCTCAAAAACACAAGTTATGACCCCTCATCGGAACGAGCTCGACGAGCTCGTTCCAAAGAGGGGTCATGACCTATGTTTTTGAGACAAAAAATAATGAAAATTAATTGGCAATTTTTGTGAATACCACAGGCCGATTTTGGCCGTTACGTTGGGTAAGGGGTTAACAGTTCTGAGCTGTTGAGTAAGCCAACCAAGCACTGTTAGTGATACAAAATATAATCTGTTGGTCTACTGTCAGTAGTACACTTGATAGGGGAAAGAAAGACTCTATAGGAGTGGTTGTAGTTGGGCCAGAGTCCAGTAGTACAATTAACAGTAGGGATTGGGCGCGACCATAATAATGAGAAGACCCAACAGTAGTAGCAGTAGAAGACTATTGCATTGTTAGAAGACAGTAATAGTTGAAGGCGTTCATAGTACAGATATGTACATAGATAAATAAGTTAAGCGCTCCCTATGGTTTTAGGTAACTAGAGTGGTAACCGTATATCATGTATCCGCATGTGCCGTCTCTGAAATATTTACCTGTGGCGTATAGCTACGGGGCGGGGGTGACCTGGGGGGCTCCAACAAAATTATCGTTGTCCCCAAAATATTGGTCCAATGCAACTTTCACACAACTTAGTCTTAGAGCCTCAAAATGGTTTACAATATATGGGCTACACACGCTACAAATGCCTCAGACTCGCTCTTAAAGCACTGAATTTTACAATTTTTTCTAAGAGGTGGGAGGAGGCTAGTCCTAACTAGAACCCTCTAGCCGTAGCTCACCCTCCAACTTCCCTGAAGGGAAGTGGGAGGAGGGGCGACGAACTGAGGTCCTAGTTAGGTATATTGAAGGCTCCTCAATCCCCACACAGCGGCCTTTCAAATATCATTTTTGTCCCCAACCCCCAAAAAACCATGGCAAGAGCACTCACCCTCCATTATAGAATCCTGGATTGCGCCTGATATTTAATGACGTACCTATCCATTATGACTGGTTTTCTTCGACACAACTCGGAAATCTGGACAGCCGCTATATAGTTCCCTATGCAGTAATATGCCCTTGTAATGACTTCAGGTTGCTCGTTAAAAAATTGTCGCAGATGCCTTATCTCTGCTGGAGGTGTGTGCATTGAAATCACTCCAAACGATTTTTCCACTTCTTCAATCAATGTTGTTTTCCCTTCAAAAAAAAAAAAAAACAGTAACAAAGGAACGGTAAACGTATAAATATTATAACATAAAGACCTCTTGCGTTTCCCATGCTATGGACGTTTAGGTATAAATATGAATAAAAGGCCTTGTAGTTCTCTAAACCTGTGTAGTCTGCATGTTATTTAAGTTTAGGTATGGACTTATAAGAATGCGAGGCCTTGTAGCTCTCTAAACTTGTGTATTTTGCATGTTATGTAAGTTTAGGATGGACTTACAAGAATAAGAGGCCATGTAGCTAACTTGTGCATTTTGCACGTTATGCAAGTTTAGGGATAGGGTTTCAAGAAGAGACCTTGTAGCTCACTAAACTTCTGTATTTTGCATGTTAAATAAGTTTAGGGGTGGGGTTATAAGAATAAGAGGGTCCCCTAAACTTGTGTATTTTGCATTATAAGTAAGTTTAGGGATGGGGTTATAAGAATAAGAGACCTTGTAGTCCTCTAAACTTTTTTTTTTGCATGTTATGTAAGTTTAGGGATGGGATTATAAGAATAAGAGACCTTGTAGTCCTCTAAACTTGTATATTTTGCACGTTAAGTAAGTTTAAGGACGGACTTGTAAGAATAAGGGACCTTGTAGCTCTCTAAACTTGTGTATTTTGCATGTTATGTAAGTTTAGGGACGGACTTGTATGAATAAGAGACATTGTAGCTCTCAAAACTTGTGTATTTTGCATGTTATGTAAGTTTAGGGATGGCATTATAAGAACAAGAGGCCTTGTAGACTTCTAAACGTGTGTACTTTGCATGTTATGTAAGTTTAGGGATAGGCTTATAAGAAAAAGAGACCTTGTTGCTCTCTAAACTTGTGTATTTTGCATTTTTTGTAAGTTTAGGGGCGGACTTTTAGTATAAGTGGCTGTGTAGCTCTCTAAACTTGTGTACTTTGCATGTTATGTAGGTTTAGGGATGGGGGTTATAAGAATAAGAGACCTTGTAGTCCTCTAAACGTGTGTATTTTGCATGTTATGTAAGTTTACGGATGGACCTATAAGAATAAAATGCCATGTAGCTCTCTAAACTTGTGTATTTTGCATGTTATGTAAGTTTATGGGCGGACTTATAAGAATAAGAGGCCATGTTGCTCTCAAAACTTGTGTATTTTGCATTTTATGTAAGGTTAGGGATGGGGTTATAAGAATAAGAGACCTTGTTGTATTTTGTATGTAATTTAAGTCTAGGAGAGAACTTATAAGAATAAGAGACCTTGCAGCTCTCTAATCTTGTGTATTTTGCAGGTTATGTGAGTTTAGGAGAGGACTTGTAAGAATAAGAGGCCTTGTAGTTCTCTAATCTTGTGTATTTCTCATGTTATGTGAGTTTAGGAGAGGACTTGTAAGAATAAGAGGCCTTGTAGCTCTCTAAACTTGTGTATTTTGCATTTTATGTAAGTTTAGGTGCGGACTAATAAGAATAAGAGGCCTTGTAGTTCTCTAATCTTGTGTATTTCTCATGTTATGTAAGTTTAGGAGAGGATTTTTAAGAATAAGAGGCCATGTAGCTCTCTAAACTTGTGTATTTTGCATGTTATGTAAGATTAGGGGTGGCCTTATAAGAAAAAGAAGCCTTGTAGCTCTCTAAACTTGTGTATTTTGTACGTTATGTACGTTTAGGATGGACTTACAAGAAAAAGAGACCTTGTAGCTCTCAAAAGTTGTGTATTTTGCATGTTATGTAAGCTTAGGGATGGGGTTTATAAGAATAAGACACCTTGTTGTCCTCTAAACGTGTGTATTTTGCATGTTATGTAAGGTTAGGGATAGGCTTATAAGAATAAGAGACCTTGTTGCTCTCTAACCAAGTGTATGTTGTATTTTTTGTAAGTTTAGGGGCGGACTAATAAGAATAAGAGGCCTTGTAGTTCTCTAAACTTTTTAATGTTATGTAAGTTTAGGAGAGGATTTATAAAAAAATAAGAGGCCATGTAGTTCTCTAAACTTGTGTATTTTGCATGTTATGTAAGAGTATGGGCGGACTTATAAGAATAAGAGGCATTGTAGCTCTCTAAAGTTGTGTATTTTGCATGTTATGTACGTTTAGGGTTGACTTTAAAGAATAAGAGACCTTGTAGCTCTCAAAACTTGTGTATTTTGCTTGTTATGTAAGTTTAGGGAAGGGCTTATAAGAATAAGAGGCCATGTAGCTCATAAACTTGTGTATTTTGCATGTTATGTAAGTTTATGGGCGGACTTATAAGAATAAGAGGCATAGTAGCTCTCTAAACATGTGTATTTACATGTTATGTAATTTTATGGGCGGACTTTTAAGAATAAGAGGCCTTGTAGTTCTCTACACTACTGTAATTACCATACAACTATGTTAAGCACAATTAGTTTATTTTCTGTTTTTAGCAGTCTAAACTTGTTCCCTCACACGTTTGACATCAGTCCAAAAAGTGAAAGTGCTCCTCTCTCCCGGTCCCGGAGTGTGTGTTGGGGAGGGGTTCAACAAAAATATTCCGGACACCAAATTTCGGGTGGGTGGGTAGTTTCCGCCCGGAAAATGTGTTTTTTTTTAAATAAACCTTATTGATCCATAAAATGGGGGTATTTAGAAGCCCAGAAGTATATATACTATTCCAAAAGTAGGGGATATTTGATAAAAGTGAGATATATGAAGAAATATATTTATATTTTCATCAAAACGGCATTTGAGGCATTGCAATGTGACATCTGGTGAATAATTCAGCGGTAGGTGGGTGTCTGACAAGCACATATTCCACCCACTGAGCTGTAGAAGACATGGACGGTCAGTCAGTCAGAGAATTTACCACATCAAGTCCAAGACCTCCATACCTCATAAATCCTCCTCGGTTCGCGAGACAATCGCTGGTCTGACGCCATATACTCCTCACCAAATGTCCAATATCAGCTGGAATGATGTTATTCCATTCTTCCTGGACATTTGCAGGGGGCTGCTAACATGTTGCCAGGGTAGTACTGCCCTGAGACACGCCCTTGGACGACATGTAATGCTGTTCTGCTTGTCATGGTTATGCCGTCCCACAACATAACCGATCCACCACCAAAACAATCGTGCTGCCTAACGGTTATGTCATAGTATCGTTCATTTCGCCGCCGCCACACTCTGTTTCGCCTGTCGTGGAAATCGAGAGTGAACCTCGATTCATCGGAAAACATGACGTTGCTCCACTGATGATTGTCCCAGCGCTGTCGTGCTCCACACGAATTATGCCTTGCTGCGATGTGACGTTCAGTCAAAAAGAATTATTCGAGGTCGTTGAGCGTACAAATTCCAGCTGTGTAGGCGATTTAGGATAGTTTGACCACTGACTCGCACATCTGTCGTTCGGTGCAGCTGCTGTCTAATTTCTGAGGCACTTTGATGGCGGTTACGTAATGCTGCGATTCCGGTGAAACGATCCTGGTTAGCAGTTGTCGCCCTTGGACGACCTGACCGACGTCTGTCATCAACATTGCCTGTCCGACGGTAGCGTGACCACAACCTGCTAATCACCGAGTGAGTAACGTTGAGAATTTGAACTACTGCAGTCTGTCTATTGCCAGCTTCCTACATGCGGATGACACGTAAACGTTCGTCCCGTGTCTGTCTTCGCATATCTCAAAAGTTACGTGTCGACCAAATGAACGAGTTTATACCAAGAAAAAAACGACGACACCTCCGAAAAAGTCTGTCCAGTACAAATGAAAATTTCAAAACGTACCCATAGACATTAACGCGGCGCTCTTGCGAAAAACCTCCACGAAGTTTTCGTGGGCTGGTGACATTCATGATCCACACTAAACTTGGTAACATACTGGTGTGTCCAATCACGCGTATGTAATACCATTTTCCGAAAATATCACCATCAGTTTGGATATCCCCTACTTTTTTGAATAGTATAGTACAAAACTCCTGTTGCTGGGGAGCAATGTCTGACATTTTTCTCGACTTAATTCGATGACACCAGCCTGTGCCGCTGTCATCAAAGCAATATGGGAGGACATTAACAGCGAAAATTAGGTATTTCACTTTATTTTGTATAATAAAATCTGAAGAGAAAGCAAAGACTAAACTCCTAAACACAGAATCAAAAAAGCACAACGAAAGGGGGTCCACAACATATCATAAATTTTAATGTGACACTCAACAGTACTGACATTACAGATATTTCATCCCTTGAGAGGAACAAAGCTAAAGCATTGCAAATGGCGCCTTGTTCCACTCAAGGGACGGTTTCGGAAACCACCCAGCCGATTGCAGTTTCTCAAATATTCCAATATTTGGAAGTAGTAGTACCTGTCTCTATTGGACACCACTTCCCCATAGACTATGTACAAAATCTGTCAACTTGTTTTGAGGAAGGAATGTTTTAGAGGATTTCCCTATACCCTCTATCCAAATACGCCATTGTTCTCCTGTTGTATGCCTATTGTAAGGGAATTGTATGGGGTTTTGATATCGCAGGTGTTCAAGAGGGTGAGTCGCGGTTCTAGAAGACTATTGTTTGGGGATAAAGCCTATTGTTTTAGAGACTTGACACACCGCACCCCCTATTGTTCCACGACCTAGCCTTATTGTTCTTTGTAACTAAAGACGTAGAGGTTCAAGGAAGGGTAAGTCACGACCAGAAGACCGGACTCCATTCGGCGACAAGAGTGTGATCGATGTATTACCCCCAAGGTATAGTCAGGGGAAATGCGCGTTCTCCAGAGTATATGGGGGAATCCAAGAGTGTTCGGGGAGGGGGGGGGGGGGAGAGCAAATCTCACAGACATTCACACCTCCAACTTTAGAGCGTGAACACCTGATTAACCGTTTACCCAACGTAACGGCCAAAACCGGCCAGCGCTATTCACAAAATTCACCATTCAATTGTTTTTCCTTTTTTCAACGGGCTCGTTTTAAATGAGGGGTCATAAGCTATGTTGTTGACGCAAAAAATCAAAAAAATTAGTGCTTCAAGAATTTTATTTGCAAGTGTCGTCTGCTTTTCGTGTTAGGTAAAAGGTTAACTGCAAACAATGGTACACTGGATTTACCAACCAAGTTAAAAAGGGCCATCTCAGCTCTGGGCGTCTTTTGTCCTACCACCTGGACTCTCCAGACGAAAGGCAAGAGCGTCCACCTGACCTTGGAATTTGAGATTGAAGACATCACACCGCCCCCTCGGGAAGAGGTAGTACCTTTGGTGAAGGACGCCCTCTCACACTGGTCCTCACCCGAGTGAGTCAGGAGGCCCCAGAAATAGAGCACAGAAGAAGAGCCTGTCCACTGATCGAAAATATGTCCAACGCGTGGAGGCATAATTGGAGAAGAAGAGAGAGAAAGTTGAGGAAATGAAGGAGCCAGAAACAGCCGCCACTTTCCCTCCCACCCCCTCAGACAAACCCAACCAACTGCCGGCTCCCTGTCGGAATTGTGGGATGTGAGTAGTGTGTCTCATACGTTTCAGGTCATATTTGGGAGATCCTGGTGGGGGAGCCCGGAAGTGACGTTATGTCACGTGACCCAGTGGCGCCATATTGTGTGGTCATTGTAACCGCGCGAGCGGCCATCTTGTGACGTCATCCCCATAGTGATACGTTGTGTTAGACCGCATGCGCAACGCGTGTTGTTAGGGTGATACGCGAATCCGTCGTCCATTTTGTATACTGGAGGCCGCCATCTTTGTTTCTATGGTAGCACGTGGTTGCTATGTGACCTAGAGGCTTACGACAAGACAGGGTATGTTCGGAGGGTGTGTTCGATTGAATAAGAGTAATTTTCCGATTCGCAGAATTACTTAAATAAACCCGACAATCTCTCCAAATCCCCAAAACAACTTCTTTTTTATATGAAACCCCAGATTGGGCATTGGGCAATAACAGGGGTGTTCGATTAAACTAGAGTAGTTTTCTGGCTCGGATTTTCGCCAGAATCCTCAGATATTTCGTAGAATTACCACAAACAACTCGATAATTGATTACTTGGCTCTGATTTCCCAGTGAATTCTCGGTGTCTATCTATGTATCTACAAGCTCTGTTATGACTTTTGTTCTATTTATTCTGACTTCTCTAAACATGTTTATGTTCTATTGTACATATTACAGGTAGCACATAGGCACATGCTGGATGTGCCAATATGTGCTTATGTGAAAAGGCACAATGTGACACACTGTGCACTAGCACATAGGCACATACTGGATGTCCCGATGTGTGCTTATGTGAAAAGCCACAATGTGACACAGTGTGCACTAGCACATAAGCACACACGACCAAAAAGGAATTCTATAACCACCTTCGTTTCCCCTAAAAGGAATTCTATAGGGATTCCAGAAAGGGATTCCATAAGTGTGATTCCAAGCTCCTATACAGTTAATCTTACCATCTTAGCTCCAACTATCTGTCCTATAATTTAGCTCTATTGTAGTAATCCAATACTATATAGTCTTCTAATAACCTTGCAGCCTTGTGCCATTACTACCTTGTTCCGTAGGTATTCCGACAAGCTGTTTGTGTCATGTGTGCACATTTGGGTAGCACATGGGCAACTGTTATGTGCTTATGTGAAAATGTGACACATTGTTCGCCAGCACATAGGCACATGCGATAAACAGGGGTGTCTAACGACAGTTGTTGTTTTTTTTTAAACGGGAATTCCATGGACCTTGGGTGTTTGGTAGAATGTGCTTGTGTGTTATTTCACATTGTGTTACAGTGTGTACACATTACCTGTAGCACGTTGGCACATGCTGGAGGTGCCGATATGTACTTACGTGAAAATGCGCATTGTGGAACATTGTGTAATAGCACATAGGCACATACGGGTATTTGAGGATACCTATGGTCTGGTATTGTATTATTGGAGGATACCTGTTGTAGAAACCTTACATCCTGGTACTCCATGCTACATCCGGGTTCTTCTGTTGGGATAGTAGATAAAAACAAACAAAAGTATATAACATTTCATTCATTTTTATTCATAGTGTACAGTTTATTAAGTTAAATGCTCCAGGCATCAATTTCGTCTCTGTAGTTCTCCTGTCTTCTCTCATGGACTAACCATCTCATCTTCTTGTTGGTTGGAGCATCATTTAGGTAACGAAGATGAGAGCTAAATGAGAGATAAATTTATCGCACGTCGCCTCGCGAAGAGTGAAATGGAAGTGGCAATTTTTTATAACGTTTTTACATGGGTTTATCTCATAAGATGCCAAAAATTAACAAACATGCATTGTCTCATTTTAATTAAGCATGCATAACTCGAAATAGTATGTTATTAAGTTATTAAAACGAAAAAGGCTCAGTTTTTTTTTTCGTTTCGTTTCGACGATAAAATTTACAGCGGAAGTACCACCCACCGATGCTCGTGTAAACAAAAACAGATTCGCTCGTATGTACGTCTGGTGCTTAGTAAAATCGAGAAAAAAATAATGGCGACTCTTAATAATCTGACGATCATGGTATAAATAAAATATACCCAAAGTAGCTTGGTGTACCAAATGTTCACCACTCGTGATGAAGTGGTGCTAACCGCGCGTCGAAGGATCGCGGTTAACACCACTTCACCACTCGTGGTGAAAATTTGGTACACCAAGCTACTATGGGTATATTCTATATATAAAGCGGAAGTGTATCGCGGCGAGTTGTCTGCATGATATCTCATTTCCACCAAACCATCGAAGTGGAACTTCGTCGCCTAGTATTATAGTCCAACACCTTATCAGAATTACTTATGAACACAATTAGGCTGAGAAGGATTTAGGATCCTGCGAAAATTCGAAATTCGATTCGAAAGTCAATATTCGATCGATTCGAAATCGGAAATTTGAATATTTTCGAATATACTTACGCCATAAGTTTGTGACAGTTCTGAGTAGAAACGCAACTGACTTGAAGCGGAAAAGTGTTTGTAGCGATGTAGATACAACTGTATAACAGTTGTAGCTACATCGCCACAAACACTGTTACCCCTACAACTATTCGTTTCAACTTATTGACCAGTAACCTCAGGCTTGTCATTATCAGAATTGCAGGAGGGCCATAATGGTCCGCCTAAAATGGTCCAGGGGGGCCATTTGTGGTCCACCTTAATTCATCAAAGGAGGGCGACTGGGGTCGGGCCCGTTCTTGAGTTGACACGAAGTGAGCTTTGCCGATCCAGTGACCAGTGATGTCCCACAAATATCAAACAGTTTACCTTGGGTACCGGCAAGAAATTTGGTGAAAAAAAACCCAAAGAATAATACACACTGGTAAATATATTGGAAGAACTGTTACTCAATAAAGAAATATTTTGATATGCTGTTATTTAGAAAACAGAACGTTTCCAAAACGGAAGTGTGAAAGCAAGAAAGGAAACCTGGAATCAGCTGTTCAAAACAGAGCTCTGCACATCAAGGGAGAGTACTCAACAAACGTGCGTGAAATGACGTGACACATGGCAAATAAAATTAAAACAAAGCTGTTGTGGGGTGAAGCGTCCTGTGTATTTTTTTGTATTTAGCTGGATATATTAATTTAATATAAGTAGCCTTCTGATACAAATTCATGGATAAGGCTTTAATAGCCTTTATACGTAAAGGAATCCTCACATTGACAAAATGAGTGACATTTTACAGAAATGAAACGTTGGTCACTTCGCTCATTTGCATACCAATTTTTATTGGAAATTGAATGTTTCGAAATTTTGTTTGCGTGTTCTGTGCATAATTCTTGACAGGCAAGGGGGGGGGGGGGGGGGAATTACGTGCACAGGCACCTGCTCCCGGCCATTTGACGAAATATAGTGCTGAGAAAAAAATGTCCTCTCTCAGTTTTAATTGGGGCTGTGCTGTGTGCCGCAACGTCTCAAGTTCTGTTAACATATTGGAGCCGCTAAATATTTATCGCCCGCGGTATTTTGCGTGAGGCGGTCGTTTATGGTCCGCAGAAATTTTAGTTTAGGCGGGCCACTGCGGCTGCGGCTGATGCCCGCCTCAAAATGACAAGCCTGAACCATTTATGAAAGTTTTAATTTTCGAACTTCGAAAAGTTATTCAACTGTTCAACTTCAGTAAATGATTTGTTCCACAACATGACCACATTATAAGACAATAATTACATTGTTAATGTAGTTATACGTTTTGGGTCCAAATACTCAATTCCCATTGGTCAGCTGGATGAAAACGTCACGACCAAATGTAATTCATTTTCCAATGAATACATTTGGTCGAACTTTGACCCGCATTTACGGTAGAGCGCAGTTGACAGAATGTAATTCGGGCGGTGTTTTGGTGGGTTTTCAACTTTTAGCGCCTCTCGCAGTGATCAACTCCGCTGCTGTTTCTTTTGTGACATTTCCTAACTGTGGCATAAAACCTGTTACTAAAATACTCGTATCCATTTCTAAAGTTGTGAAAATTAAAAATCAGAGTTGTGCGCTTTGTATTTTGTGTGAGGGTGGCTTTTCGCCTCGTTCGTTCGTACATGTTTTATTTCGTCTTTCTGCTTTGTTGTTTGGTAAAAAGTAGTTTAAACAGTTACGGAATGTAATTATAAGAATTGAATGCAATTTTTATAATCTTTATTGGAGTATGAACGTGTGGGAATGGGTACAAATTATGTATGAATCCCGAAGGGATTCATACAATTTGTACCCATTCCCACACGTTCATACTCCAAAAAATATTATAAAAATTGCATTCAATTCTTAATTGAGTATTGTTCTGTTCGATCACAGTTACTGGGTACATCGTCAAAAGCAACGGCTTTCTGAAAGAAAACCCTCTGATTATTATATAAACAGAATTAGAGCAGGATCGACTCCATTCGACGTTAAATTATTGTTTCGTTTTGGAAATTCCGCATTTTTATTTTAAAGCTACAAAGTCAACAATTCGAATAGTTTCAATCAATAGCTAGTATATTAGTTTATATCTCAGTTTTTAGCATGAGAAGTGCTGAGGCAAAACATGCACTCCACATAACTGTGTGTCTTTCAATAATCGGGGGTATTATTTAGGAAAAAAAAACGCTTCCTCTGACGACGTATCCATTAACTGTGATTCGATTCGAAGTTCGATTCGAATTTCGATTAAATTCGTTTTCTCCAATTCGATTCGATATTCGATTCGATCAAAATCGGCAATTCGCAGGTCCCTACAAGGACTCGAATATCTCACCGTCCATTTGTAAATGTTGGGATACTTGCACACGAATACATACCCGCACCATCGAGTCCTTCTACGACAGCAAATTTGTACTTCATACCAATCTGTAAATCTAACAAATCCACATCTGATTTGACATATTTGTTTAATATTGATATCAACTCTCTTATTTCGGAACTATCTTCATACTGAAATGTTTCATGATAAAGTGTTAAAATAAACCCCCAGTTTGTTGTTGTCTCCGGGCGTAAGAGGCACTGATCTTTATACAACTGGATTGCTGGGACGTTGGCGATAAACATCGTCACTCAGTCTGCTTTGAGATAGCGTCAAGTCAATCAACTCGATAACTCCTCCAGAGCAATAACGTTTGATGACGTGAAACGCTGTGACTGAAGTCACTGCATAAGAGCTTCCACGTCATCAAACGTCATGTGGTGCTTACCAAACACAGGGACTAGTAGGTATCAACATTTCAACCTCTGCCCTTCCTTTCTGTCGATAATCGGTAAAATATGTTGTAAATATTCAATGGTGGTGGCGACACTATTCTGTTTATGACAAATAAGTGTTCCAGCAATCCAGTCGTATAGACATCAGTGAGCGGATCCCTATTCCGAAGGGGGACACCGCCCACTGCACCTTCGGTCTGTGGGGCTAGTAGAGTAGAAAAAAGGGTGTTCTGATATAAGGAAAAAACCTCCCAATTTCTCCGCTTTAGTGCCCGCTCGAACATACTTCGGTTAAAAAGGCCTATGGATATACATTAACTCTTTGTTACGGTACACGGTGGATGCGGTGTTTTCCTATCCCATATATTCAACGCCACAAGTAGAGGTGTACTCGTAAAATAAAATGTAGGCCTACAACCATTATACTTACATTTTTAATTTGTAACTGGGGCTCAACATACAACATGCGCATGCTTTTCTTTCTATGTGAAGCAGGAATTACAGATCGTTATATGCCTCACATATTAACAAGGGCGCCGGAAACGGAGGTAGGGAGGCAGGAGGCCAGCACTAGTGTAAAATACCTTACGTTCTGAGAACTGTAACTGCGAAACCCTCGAGTATTCCTTCCTAATGTATTTTATGTGTGGCAATGCCAATTGTGGACGGGTGGGTGTATGTGTGTAGGGAGCAGGTATAATGAGACATGATGGTTGATAATCATCAAACAATTAAGCTTGTCGATAATCATCAAAGAAGCTGGTCGACAATCATCAACCAAAGACACTGGCCGAAAATCATAACACAAAGAAGTTGGTCGATAATCATCACACAAAGAAGCTGTCGATAATCATCACACAAAGAAGCTGGTCGATAATCATCACACAAAGAAGCTGGTCGACAATCATCAAACAAAGCTGGTAGAAAATCACCGCACTAAGAAGCTGTCGATAATCATTAAACAAAGAAGCTGGTCGATAATCATCAAACAAAGAAGCTGGTTGTTGATAATCATCATCACACAAAGAAGCTGTCGATAATCATCAGACAAAGAAGCTCGCCGATAATCATCACACTAAGAAGCTGGTCAATAATCATCAAACAAAGAAGCTGATCAATGATCATCTCACTAAGAAGCTGGTCAATAATCATCAACAAAGAAGCTGGTAGATAATTATCACACAAAGACGATGGTCCATAATCATTAAACAAAGAAGCTGGTCGATAATCATCAAACAAAGAAGCTGGTCGATAATCATCACACAAAGAAGATGTCGATAGTCATCACACAAAGAAGCTGGTCGATAATCATCACAATAAGAAGCTGGTCAATAGTCAAACAAAGAAGCTGGTCGATAATCATCACACAAAGAAACTGTTCGATAATCATCAAACAAAGAAGCTGTTGATAATCATCACACAAAGAAGCTGGTCGATAATCATCACACTAAGAAGCTGGTCAATAATCATCAAACAAAGAAGCTGGTCGATAATCTTCACACAAAGAAGTTGGTCGATAATCATCAAACAAAAAAGCTGGTCGATAATCACCCAACAAAGAAGCTGGTCGATAATCACCACACAAAGAAGCTGGCGATAATTATCGAATAAAGAAGCTGGTCGATAATCATTAAACAAAGCTGGTCGATAATCACTAAACAAAGAAGCTGGTCGATATTCATCACGCAAAGAAGCTGGTCGATAATCATCACACTGAGAAGCTGGTCGATAATCATCACACAGAGAAGCTGCTAGTTGATAATCATTAAACAAAGAAGCTGGTCGATAATCATCACACAAATAAGCTTGTCTATAATCATCAAAGAAGCTGGTCGATAATCATCAAACAAAGAAGTTGATCAAAATCATCAAACAAAGAAGCTGGTCGATAATCATCACACAAAGAAGCTGGTCGATAATCATCAGACAAAGAAGCTGTCGATATTCATCACCCAGAGAAGCTGGTCGATAACCATCACACTACGAAGCTGATCGATAATCATCAAACAAAGAAGCTGGTCGATAATCATCAAAGAAGCTGTCGATAATCATCAAGCAAAGAAGCTGGTCAGTAATCATCAAAGAAGCTGGTCGATAATCATCACACAAAGAAGCTGGTCAATAATCATCAATCAAAGAAGCTGGTCGATAATCATCTCACTAAGAAGCTGGTCAATAATCATCAAACAAAGAAGCTGGTCGATAATCATCACACAAAGAAGATGGTCGATAATCATCAAAGAAGCTGGTCGATAATCATCAAGCAAGGAAGCTGGTCAGTAATCATCAAAGAAGCTGGTCGATAATCATCAAACAAAGAAGCTGTTGATAATCATCACACAATCGACAATCACCATACAAAGAAGCTGGTCGATAATCATCAAACAAAGAGGCTGGTCGATAATCATCAAACAACGAAGCTGGTTGATAATCTTTAAACAAAGCTGGTAGATAATCATTAAACAAAGAAGCTGGTCGATAATCACCACATAAAGAAGCTGGTCAATAATCATCAAACAAAGAAGCTGGTCGATAATCATCACACAAAGAAACTGGTCGATAATCATCACACAGAGAAGCTGCTCGATAATTATCGCATAAAGAAACTGGTCGATAATCATTAAACAAAGAAGCTTGTCTACAATCATCAAAGAAGCTGGTCTCGATAATCATCAAACAAAGAAGCTGGTCAATAATCATCAAACAAAGAAGCTGGTCGATAATCATCAAAGAATCTGTTCGAAAATCACCACACAAAGAAGCTGTTCGATAATCACCACACAAAGAAGCTGGTCGATAATCATCACATAAAGAAGCTGGTCGATAATCATCAAACAAAGAAGCTGGTCAATAATCAGCAAACAAAGAAGCTGGTCGATAGTCATCAAACAAAGAAGCTGGTCGATAAGCATCAAAGAATCTGTTCGAAAATCACCACACAAAGAAGCTGTTCGATAATCACCACACAAAGAAGCTGGTCGATATTCATCAAACGAAGAAGCTGGTCGATAATCATTGCACAAAGAAGCTGGTCGATAATCAATAAGCAAAGAAGCTGTTCGATAATCACCACACAAAGAAGCTGGTCGATAATCATCACATAAAGAAGCTGGTCAATAATCATCAAACAAAGAAGCTGGTCGATAATCATCAAAGAAGCTGTTCGATAATCACCACACAAAGAAGCTGGTCGATAATCATCACATAAAGAAGCTGGTCGATAATCATCAAACAAAGAAGCTGGTCGATAATCAGCAAACAAAGAAGCTGGTCGATAGTCATCAAACAAAGAAGCTGGTCGATAAGCATCAAAGAATCTGTTCGAAAATCACCACACAAAGAAGCTGTTCGATAATCACCACACAAAGAAGCTGTTCGATATTCATCAAACGAAGAAGCTGGTCGATAATCATCGCACAAAGAAGCTGGTCGATAATCATTAAGCAAAGAAGCTGTTTGATAATCACCACACAAAGAAGCTGGTCGATAATCATCACACAAAGAAGCTGGTCAATAATCATCACACAAAGAAGCTGGTCGATAATCATTACACGAAGAAGCTGGCCGATAATCATCAAACAAAGAAACAATACAATCGGTTGGGTGAGTTCTAAAGCTTTATATTGTCCCTTGAGTGCAACAAGGCGCCATATGCAATGCAAAAGCATTGCAAATGGCGCCTTGTTGCACTCAAGGGACAATACATATATGTTATATCAATACTATCGAGTGTCCTATTATAATTTATGATACATCCGGTCTTAACGCATACCCGGAGATGAGTGCCCTTTTTGAAACTCATGCCCCCTCCACCTGCCCTCGAATGCTTCCGGATCCCTTATAGAATAAACAAATTCATGAAATAGATAAATAAAGCGATCCTCGTTTAACTTTGTAAAATATTTATTTATTTATTTATTTATTTATTTATTTATTTATTTATTTATTTATTTATTTATTGAGGTTTGGACACTTTCAACAGCCAGGGTCGTATCGTGTCCGACAAGTTTACAGGTGCAGGATGTTAGAGCACCTAGGAAGAACTATCAAGTAGCGGTCTCTCCAACTTACTGACCCACCCAAGCAGGGATAATGATTTAACTCTGAGACATCGCCGGGTAGCGTTTTTTCAATACTTTTCTCCTTTGAGGCGTACATGAAGAGAGGTGCTAAACTTAAAAAAAAACGTCAAATGAAAATGAAAGTAGGCCTACTAAAATATCATTTTAGCCACTTAAATCATACAACACTGGAAAGCATTTCTTATGGCCTTCGTGAATTGATGTCGTGCCATTAAAAAAAAATAATTGTTTTTTTTAATCTTTACTTTAATTGTTTTCTCCACTGAGTGCAGTACTAAATTTTGAACAGTCAACAATTCAGAATTTCGTGCATGGGCACCAAAGGGGATAAAAAAGGTTGCTCACGTATTGCAGTTTACTGAAACTGAAACTTCGCGCGCCGAAAAGTGCTAGCAAGAGTGCGATATTGGGGCTCACGTCTACTAAATCCTCAGTTATTTTAAATTTGGATCAAGACTGACAGACTGGACCATTACTTCAAGGGCACATTCGGGGGCGAGAGAAGGGGTGCGCTTCAAGCTGAGGTCAGAGTCACTGTAGTGTGGGTAAAATGGAAAATACGGGGACAAAGGGTGTCAAAATGATGTTTAGAGATTGGAAATACTTATAAACATTTCCTCTTGGGTTATCCGAAATATTAGTTAAAAAAAGTAAGATTCATCGGACGTGGTCGATAGCGAATATGGTTTACTGACTAGAAATTCTGTCATCGGCAATTTTGACGGGTATACCGCTAGTTCAGGAAAAACAATAATACCAGTAGGCCTATCATCTGCAAGTTGTTGTTGGAAAAGGGTAGAATATTTTAACATAATAAACACTCTTAACAATACCGTGCTCTAGTTGGCAAATAAAATGGGCAGATAAAATGTTGATGGTGTAGAAATTTTTGAGGAAGAAATTTACATTCAGCAGTACTTTAATATCGAAATAGATATCCATAATGTTTTAAAAGATAAAACAAGATAAATACAGATATATACAGTACGTGGAGAGTGTATTATCACTAAAACACCCGCAGAGTGGAGATTCCACCCAACCAATAATTGCAGATTTGTTGCAAAGCATAACCAGCACAAGCAGCGTTTCAGCCAATGGACCTCCGGGTTTAACCCGGAGGTCCATTGGCTGAAACATTGCTTGTGTTTTTTGTCGATATGTTCAAAATTTGAAAGTTATAGCTTGGGTGATAACTCCACTCCGCGGGTGATTTAGTTACAATCCACTCTCCACGTACTGTAAGGACAGCGGTATGACTCCGGGCCATTGAGAATTACATGGAACGTGACAACCGTTACTTATTCCCAGTTCCTTAAAAATTGGGTTAAAATAACCCACATTTAGGGTGTTGAGTTTTACCTGAAAATACCCTGTATCCGAATCAGTGTTGAGTACGTGTGTGTTTTATCAGGGAATGTGATCTTTTGTCCCCACAACTATTCACTTCATACATATCCAGTTCTAGATTAGACGGGGAAGCGGCGAAGGTCCACACTAAAATTTTCCTAATTTTCTAATAGGCGTATACATATTTATATGGGCAAGATAGAATATCTTATTATTGTTTTCTACATTTATAAATTGCGAAGTCGCATCATAATCTTCACATTTAATTTTACAATTTTTAACACTTTGCATGCTGCTGGCGGATATTCCGCCCAGCACATGGTTTCTCTTGTCACTGAAATAAGTATGTAAGTTGGGCACATTTAATCAAGTTTTCTGTTTGTAAATTGAATGAATTTTTTTCATCAGTGATTTCTTGTGATACATTTAGATTAATTTTGCAGAAGCCATGACCAGATTTGATAAAAAATATCTAGAAAATACACAGCGGGTTAAGAGTTTTTTTTTTTTTTTTAAACAATATTTTTATTTCCTCAATGAAACGGGGTTTGGCGAACAGGCAATGCCTATATTAACGCCGTACCCTACAGAGAAATACAATACAATACAATACAATGGTGCAGGTGCAACTGTACATAAAACAGAAACTGATCCAATGAAGTGGAAAGAAAGAGAAAGTACCATACTATATCCCACCATTTACTTTAAATAATTTACCTATCTATTGGGTGTGGAGGCAATCTACTTTCATTTATATGATAGGCCCACTAAAATCTCTCTCACCCAATACAGCAAAGGTCATTGTCAGGGTTCTTTTCCACTGGAAATAAACCAGTCACTGGAATCTCATCGTTTCCCTAATATATTCTTGAACCGCACTAAATATACTGGCGTTTTCCAAGGCAGTTTTCTCCGTATCCCCATCATAGCATAGAGTGATATTAGTGGCGTGGCCCAATTTTATTAGAAGCGAATTTCTTTGTTCTGCATATAGAGGACACATTAATAAATAGTGTTCAGTGTCTTCATATACATGACCGCAGCCATAAGATGCATTATCACTTATAAATCTATCAAATTTATGTCCGTTTAAATCACTACAATTTAACCGCAGCTTCGTGTGAACAATTTGTTCCTTTCTGCCACCCACATAATAAAACCCAGGGACGACATTGTCGTTAATTGCAAGTTTCTTCTTAAAATGATCTACGGAAGTACAGTTCTGCAGATCCGCGCTTAAGCCGTTCCGAAGTTTTACCACTGATGGCAGAAACGAGTTAGAAAACCTGTTCGTGTTACATTTAATTTCCCTTAACAAGTTCGAAGATCTTAGCGAGTAATAAGTCAATTCTGATACAGGTTGCGGAATGAGCAGCCTAATGTAGTTTGGGACGCTTGTGAACATAATCTTATACAACGCTACTAATTTGTGGCGTCGTCTACGCTCTTTGAGTGGTATGAAACCAGATTCTCTATAGATAAGTTGATGACTTGTCCCCCTAGTGACCCCTATTATGGTTCGTAGAGCATCCAAGTGTAAATTTTCTAGGAGTGCTGATTTAGTCTCCGTGCAACCATCCCATATAACATCGGCATAATCAAACAGCGGGAGAATGAAGTATTGATATAGAGTTTCCAATGCTTGTCTGGACAATCTGTATTTTAGGCTTCTAAGACAGTTTATCATAGGGCTGACTTTACTTATAAGGCTCTCTATGTGTGAATCCCATTGTCCTGTTTTTGAAAAGATCAACCCAAGATGTTTATGAGTGTCCGTCTCTTCTATTTGCTGATCTAGGAGGTAAAGATGGGGGCGAAGCGTGGGATTTACTCTATTTGAAATATACAGCGATTCGGTCTTTAGTGGATTAAATATAACCTGCCATGTTTTAGACCACTGGGAAATTTTTCTCAGGTCATTATTCAAAACTTCTGCTGCTAATTTTGCATCTTCGATTACCAGATAAAGTGTTGTATCATCGGCATAAAGTCTAATATTGGAAGTAATATCTTTAACAATATCATTTATGTATATATTGAACAGGATTTCTCCCCATTTACAACTACATACTGTGAGCGGTTTGTTAGGTAGCTTTTAAACCACGCTAGTAGGTTACCTCTTATTCCAATTGAGTCTAATTTATGAATTAATCCGTCATGCCATACTCTATCGAATGCTTTACTTATATCACAGAATACTAATCTGACTTCTTTATTGTTGTCCATATTACTAGCAATGTAGTTTTCAATATCTATTAATTGGTAAATTGTACTGTCACCCGGAATGAAGCCTGACTGTAGGGGTGTTAACAATTCGTTTTCCACCAAGAAAGAAAAAATGTGTCTAAAAATTACTTTTTCCAGAATTTTACTGACAGAACTTGTCAAAGAGACTGGCCGATAGTTTACCTTGTCATTAACTGATGATTTCTTATGGATAGGCACAACACTGGCTTTCTTCCATAAACTTGGGAACTCATTACGTGATAGAGACAGATTAAAAAGATATGTCAGAGGGAAAGTTAACTGTTGAGCACATTCCTTAATGATTCTGTTATTAATTAAATCTGGTCCGCTAGCTTTCTGGGGATCTAAGTTACTAATAACTGACATTACTTCTTCTTCAGAGATTACTATGGATTCCAGGCTCATTTCACAACGTGGGATGGGTGGTAGTTCCTTGTCATCGACAGAGTTAGCTTGATCAACAAAATACGTATTTAGTAAGTCTGCAATCGAGGTTGCATCGCTAATTATTTCCCCATCTTCTTCGAGTGGCGGGAAAAATTCATGCGAAACATTGTGCTCTTTAGAGAATGATTTCAGTGTCCTCCACCAGTGTTTACTGCCAAAGTTTCGAGTTGATACATAGGTTTCAGTTTTAAGATCGTATTCTGCTTTGGCTGCCCGTATGAGTGATATAGTTTCATTTCTATCATGCCTAAATCTAGCCCAGTCTTCGGCCCTATTTGTCTGCTTAGCTATTCTGTGTGATCGAACACGCACTCTCATCATTTTACGGATCGTTGAATTCATCCAAGCGACATATGAACAAATTTTGGTGGCCAAAAATAATTTAGCACTCTACCAGTTAATCAAGTTTTCTGTTTGTAAATTGAATGAATTTTTTTCATCATTGATTTCTTGTGATACATTTAGATTAATTTTGCAGAAGCCAGATCATGACCAGATTTGATAAAAAATATCTAGAAAATACACAGCGGGTTAAGAGTTAATCCTTAAGCCCCCACTACCTCCTCCCGCTCATTGCTAGTAAACCATGTAAAAGAAAATAACCACCAACGCAACAGATAACCTCAAGTACCTTGGTTTACCAAACCGCATGCTTGTTTTTTTTTTAAATCCGGTCTGACAAAAGATGCCCCAGATGCCACATAGGCGATCAAACTGCTCTCTTACCTCCTGACCTATTTTTCCTTGCTTGGCTTCACTGACACCCACTAAATCCTCAGTAAATGATATTTTTTTTTCTCCGTGGAATGCATTCTTACGGAAGCCCTGGAGGGACATTTTTTGTTACTAGTTATTACTTACTTGTTATTACAAATAACAAATAAGTAATAACAAATAAGTAATAACAAGTAAGTAATAACAAAAAAGTAATAAAAATTGCAGTCTGCCCATAGTAGGGAGGGTGATCGGGCGTAATAACAAATAAGTAATAACAAGTAATTTATAACAAGTAAGTAATAACAAATAAGTATTAACGAGTAATAACAGATAACAAATCACAAATAAGTAATAACAAATAGCAATTAAGTAATAACAATTAAGTAATATATATATGAAAATTAATGTCGTGATTTTGGCGGGTACTGAGGTTGAATGTTGGCGCGATATAGGGATGATGTCCGGCCCGACTTGCCCGGATTGACCAGACACAGTAAATTTACCTTTTTGAGGGCTCAAGTTTAAATGCAGGCTGAATTACAATTCTGTTTTACACTTTGCAAAGGGGACTCTCTGATTATCCGACATACCGGCGATGTCGAAAACGACTGAAACCAGGCAGTGGCAGCGCCATGGGGGGGGGGGGGGGAGGAATATGGGGGGTGGGGGTACTTACCCCTTCACTTTTTTCGCCAAGCGTAGTAAAAAAAATACTATCATTTTAATTTTTGTATTGAGCGTTGCGGTGTAATGGTGTAATGGTGGGTATGCTTAATTCCATATTCCCAAGTGCATTAAATCAGAGAAGTTTTTAAATTATGTTTGCGTGTGCCCCCCCCCCCCCCCCCCACCTCCAAAAAAACAAAACAAAAAAAAAACAAACCAAAACACACTCATACACATTAGCTGCAAACAACAAACAAGAGTCGAGGGCCAAAACTGCATCAAGGCGTGCTGCGTTCAAACGGTCTGAAACATACCGCTCAAGAGTGTTCGAGGAATGCTAGAATCGAGAGCGTGCAACGCATCCGTTTGGAATGCAGCCTACTTTCATTGTCGATTTGAGTGTCGTTTGGTTCTTTGTGCTCGCACTTTACAACAGCGTTCTTCCGATAAAATGACACCATGTACGACGTTTTCTATAACTGAAAGACCTAACCAATAAGTTTCAAAAGGATAAAACTGTTTTAATTTAATTGTCTGAGAATGCTCCAGAGAAGACCATTTACAACGTAAGTTTTAAAAGTTTTCTCAACTTCCGGAGGGGACACCCCTCCCGAAACCCACCCCGCTGGCGGCGGGCAATACCCAACTGTACCCAGTTACTTCTGTAACTCTGGCGCCACCACTGAAACCAGGCACGCAAAAAAAAACACCACTTGTGTGGGATTAAAATTGCGCGAGCGGTAAACGCGCAAAACCTTGCCTGCTTATTAAGGAGAGGAGTACCTCTGATAAACCAGGGTGCTTGAGGACAATACCATGGTGTGACATTCTACTTCTCTCTAAGGGACACGCATAACACACCTCCCCACCGCACTTGAGGTGGAAACCCGGACATCGCTTCTTCGATTTTTGTTGGATTCCCACGCGCCCCTAACTAATCTCAGTTTCCAGGCATCTAAATTCATTTATTTTGGAGCCACCGTTTTGCCCTAATTTGGGCACATTAAAACTAGAAATGACAGTCTTATCGTGATATGTTTTATTGTCATGCCTTTCTTTGTGTTTCTATGGTCATATTATGTTGGAAGTTATTCTAAAATGCAGAATACAGGAACAGAGAATTTATATATTTTTCTTGATGCCTTCACACCTTCTCAAATTTGGGGACACCTGTGAAAGGTGTGTGAAATTAGGGTAATCTAAAGGCCTGCAGTTTATGAATTTGCCTCTAGTATGTGGTAACTGGCAAATGTAAACTACGTATATTTATTTATTCATTTATTGGTGTTTACGGTCACTTTCCGCATCAAAGTCTATAATTCATAATTAGTTACTTTCTGTGACGTCGTAGCAATTATGTGTCAAATGAACGTTCCAAAGCGAGGTTTTTCTTTTCTTTGTTTTTTTAAAAAATCTTCTCCAATTCACTAGAATGGATTATTTAAATCTTCGTTTTAAACAAACACGGCGAGACTGCTTTGACACAGTGGTTAAGGTACTGGACTTCAAGCCGAAAGGTCCACAGTTCGATCCCACCAGGGGTGACAGTGTTGTGTCCTTGGACAAGGCACATAATCCCAAATGCCCACGTGGAAGCACGATGGCGTTGTGTACTAGGGCGTACAGCATGTCAATGGTGTCCTTGTCTTGCATAATGTTAACCCTCTTTGTGCAGAGTTAGTAAGTTTGGGGGGGGGGGGGTATTTGCTCGCCGCTACGCGGTGTTTCTCCTGTACCCCCCGCTTGACCCACCCGTAAAACTATCCGACATGAGCTGACCCTGGCTGTTGAACGTGTCGCTAAACCCAAATAAAAAAACCAAACACGGCACAAAATAATACACGTAGTAAAAACAAAACCATAACAACAAACGACCTTTGGTCCTTGCCTTTCAAACAGGGTTTCGTTGCTTATAAATCGATTTAACAATTCAGCATTTGTTGCATTATTTTTTTACATTAAATTTGGGTAAAAGGCAATAAATGTTAATTATACAATTACCGCTGTGAGCACATCTCTCGCGCGGACGACGCTCTTGAACACGGGTGTGTTGTCCATGCTAACCTTCAACTCAGCAAAAAAATATCATGTGTTATTATATACAATTGTGCAGTTTCTCGGAACGTGAAACAATAGTTTCGTTTCCGTTTTTAGAATGAATAATCAATACAAAATGGAGTTCTACGACAGCGTATTAGCGCCATTGAAATTTAATATTCCAAATTATTAAACTGTTATAAGTTTAACAATATTGAATTTTAAATTTCATTGTCACTAATACGCTACCGTATATTTCTAAATTACCTCTTTAGAAGCACACATGCAGGCGCTACTACAAGAAAGGTTTTAATGGTGTGTTTGCCGTTGTCGTGTTATGGCACAGAATAACCGATATCTCCAGTTTGTCAAATATACTACTCAAAGTTTGCTAAGCACCAAATATTTGACACATCATTCAGCTGCATCATTGTGAAATTTGCTTGTGACATATTTGCGATATTTTTGGTGGAATTGATTGAAGAATGTATTGAGATGGTCCCCAGTGTTTATATTAGCTCTCTTGATAGGAAGACTTTTCGTGACAGTCATGGAATGCGTATACCCCTTGATTTTCCTGAAGTTTTCGTGTACATGACATGCGCATGGTATTCAATCTTCATTTAAACACCCTTGTGATTTAATGATTGAATATGGCAAATGCAAATGTAAGAAAACATTTGTCTGAAGCAGAAATGTGGCGGGTTGTAGGGATGGTGGAGCAAGGGCTACCCATCGTCAGGTTGGTGAAGCCCTTGGTGTGCACCATACGGTGATCACCAGAGCCTGGGTAAGATTTCAGCAGTATGGCGCATCGGTAATACGGCATGGTGGTGGCAGAGACAGGGCAACATCTGCAGCTGAAGACCGGTTTTTGATCATTCAGGCCCGTAGGAACCGCTTTGTCACAGCAACCCAGCTTCGCAGTGACCTTCAGAGTGCATCCAGGGTACATGTTTCGACGCAGACTATCCGGGCAAGGTTGCACGAATGTGGTCTCCGATCGAGTCGACCATGTATTCGCATTCTGCTGTCCCCGAACCACCGTCAGGCACGATATGAATAGGCAATGGACCGCCTTGGATGGACCAGAGATTGCATCCACATATGAATAGAGTGACATTCTGTTTCGTTTTTAAAAGAAATTCCGCCAAAATAAATAGCAACAACTAACGCGCGATCTCGCGCGTTAGTTGATGGTATTTATACAAGCGGAAATCTCGTTAAGACGTAAAAAGCTTGAATTGTGTAGTAAGAACAGAAAAGGCTCACAACACCCTTTTCCCTATGGGTTACCACCATGCTGTATAGCGTAACCTGCCGACCGGTTACGATACAGGCGCTTTATTCCTTGGCCTGAGTGAAGAATGTTTTTCTGGTATTTTGTGATTCCATTACTGTAGTCAGGGACTTTGCTAGAGGTTTCAGATTGTGTGTGTGTGTGTGTGTGGGGGGGGGGGGGGGGGGGGGGTAAAGTAGTGAATTTCCAACTAGGGGGCGGGACCGGGAGGGGGTTCCCCCTCCGGTCCTTTCCACTAGTTGGAAATTCACCTTCGATTCTGAAAATGAAGCCATGAAAGGGAGCATACAATTGGTTCTAGTAACTGAAATGCCAACACATTTATGATAGAATTATCAGGCTATTATTATTATTTAGTATTCTTCTGGGAATTGAATATGTGCATTACAAATGCTCAATCTAAGAACTTTGAGCAATTTACACTATCCTAATATTAAATCAGAGCGAATGTAGGAATGATCAATTTTCGAATTTTCATCATTTTGGGACTGTGAATGATGGAATTAACTCAGGATAACGATTTTACATGATGTGATTTTCTTGAAGTGCATTTCGAGGATTTTTTTTTATTACGATAAGTAACGTACTATAGAAACCTGGTACCGATTGACATCTTGCATACTTATGAAGCTCGATATTGCGTACATTGTAGTTGTAAATAGTAACAGTTGGAATTTTTGTCGATTTGAAACAGAGTTGGAATTTTGGACAGTAAAGGAGACATCAACATTGCCAAAGAAGTTATAAACTCCGAATAGATGGAATTTCCAACTACTCATGACTTTCCCTCCGAGTTTCCAACTGTAGGAGATTATGGCCAGGACTGGGGAGGGGGACCCACACACACACACCCACACCCTGTCGCCACGTCCTTTACTGTAGTGTTTTCTTGTGCAACTTTTTACGTTTCGAGAATATTGACACAATTATTGACCCGTTGAACACCGATGGCAGCTTTCATGTCAGTTCATTGACATAAATTGACGAGTCCATATTCGGGGATAGGTTAATTAATATTTTCAACGTACTGCCCTGCACGTTGAAAATATTTATTAGCCTGTTCCATATATCTCTGACCACCCATCCTACTTAAAGAAATTACAACGTATTGTGGTCCTGGGCCGGAAAAGATCTTTCGCGTTCAAAATGTTAACCCCGTGCTGTGAAAATTGTATGGAAATCAAAAAATCATTTTTTGGTGATTCTAAATTTTGCATTTTATTATTATTTCTGACATATTTATTTATTGGTGTTTAAGGTCACATACTTCTGCACAATGGCTAATCATGATCACAACATGTAGATAAAGTCAAGGTCAGTCAATCGTTTATGCCCCATGTTGCCTATTTTAGAGGATTTGCACCCCAAGCATTAGTGACTGGGTCCTATTTTACCAGTGAAACAGAGCTTGTTTACTACAGTAAACAAGCACTGCTTTACTTCCTGGGGTTCCCGTGAGTGATTTTTGACATAAAATCATTGTTTCACTCCTGTAGATGTCACAAGACTCATTACTTGAAAATAAAATAAATCTCTAGCTCCTTAATTTGGATCAAATTACTCTCACCTTAAAGATTGTATATAGATAGGCAAAGATGGATATACTAAAGCCGGAAGCCGATTTCAAACATGTATCAATATTCTGTAGGATAACCTTTATGGACATCAGGTGACAAACATGCAAAAGTTAACTATATAATTACCGTCTGCAGCACATCTCTCGCGCGGGCAAGACTTTTGAACACGGGTGTGTCGAGCATCCTGTCTGTGGAATTCACAAAGAATATGTGCAATCAAAAAAGGATATGGTCACTCACTACTGTGTGATTACTTGACAGTTAACTCCTTATCCGAATGACAAATGTGGAAAAAAACCGGCTTTCACCCTTCTGCAATGCGAAAATGAATTAGACCGCTAAACATGGTGGTGAAGATTTTTTTTTATCCGGTTGGTTAACCAACCTCTTCGTAGAATGGAAACACTAAATTAAATTTTAGGAAACATTTGCGTGTTGGTAACATGACTGAATCAGTTGGAAGACTGTTCGTGGTAATTTAGCATCGACAATGAGTGTCTAATTGCAGTGGCGTCGTCGGGAGGTTATGAACCACTAAATAAATCCCATTGACCACAGTGTTAACCTTCCACTCTCTGTACAACACACCAAGTTGTTTTGAAAAAAAATACCTATACATTCACAAATTACACCATCTCTTGAAAAAATTAAACTGGAAACAATATATGTTGCCACATCAAATTTCAGTTTAAATTTCGAATTTTCACAACTACCGTATGGTCTTGCACTGAATGACCTTCACACTTTTTTTCCCCATGCCTCATGTTTTTGAGAGATTCTCACATATTCCGGCACCAAATTACAAACAAACTTATTAATCCTTTCTAAAGTGGAGGAATCAAAATTTTAATTAATGGTTTCAAAGTCAAAATATATTTAACCAATCAGCTGATCAGCCCTATTTAATCCTACTCACAACATTGAAAAACGCTCCAAGTCACGTGTTCACTTATTTAGTGGTTCATAACCTAAATGAATAACAGACCAAAGAATCGCCTATTACAGACAACCGGCGGAGGTTCAGACCGGCTTTTGGACCCCCCCCCCCCCTTCCCAGTCCAGCACACACACCCATCCGACCTCGCTGCACATCTCTTTGTCTAAGCAAACTATGACCCAATGGTTGGTTTTTACTGTGGAATCCTCTCCATTCGCATTGAAACGGGTAGATACAAAATGAAACGCCTCAGGAAAGGTTGTGTATATTCTGCACAGAAAATTGTGTAGAAGATGAAACACATTTTTAATATTTATTTATTTATTGATGTTTAAGGTCACATATTTATGCATAATGGCTAATCATGACCGCGGCAGTTTTACGGGTGGAGGAAGCCGGAGTACCCGGAGAGAACCACCGAGCAGCTGCCAGCTCCCCAACATCGTAACTCTGCACTGCCGCACAGACAGGGTTAGATTGGTTGAAGACATGCGTACCATCGACGTGCTGTACGCCTTAGTACACGGCGTCATCGTGCCCCCACGCGGGCAATGGAGATGAAGTGTCTTGCCCAAGGACACAACGCGGTTGCCGCAGGTGGGATTCGAACCGAGGACCTCTCGGCTTGCAGTCTGCACCTCTACCTACTGAGCCACCGCGCTCCCCCACATTTTTAATGAAATGCCAACCCTCTTCTGATCTGAGGGATAAACTTTTTCAACACATCTCGAAAGAACCTAAACCTTATATTCTTTCAGTTAGTGATAACAGTTTGTTGTTGTTACTGGAGGATTACCCAGACAATGTTCCACATTTTTAATTGATGCGTACAGTAGAAGAAAGAGCTACTTCTACCAAACAACTGAGTAACCGAGAATGTTAACGAGTCCGACACGAGGTGACCCTGGCTGTCGAAAGTGTCGTTAAACCCGAATAAATAAATAAATAAATAAATAAATAAATAAATAAATAAATCTTAACAGGAGAAGAGGTTGAAACGAGGAAAGCATTATATGAAAAGGATGTGTGTGTGTGGGGGGGGGGGTGTATGAGGGGTTGGGGTGGCTGTGTGCGTGTGTACGGGCGTATGCGTACAGTACGTGGAGAGTGGATTGTAAGTAAATCACCCGCGGAGTGGAGTTATCACCCATGCTATAACTTTCAAATTTTGTACATATCGACAAAAAACACAAGCAATGTTTCAGCTAATGGACCTCCGGGTTTAACCCGGAGGTCCATTAGCTGAAACTTTGCTTGTGCTGGTTATGCTTTGCAACAAATTTGCAATTACAGCTTGGGTGGATTGTCCACTCCGTGGGTGATTTAGTGATAATACACTCTCCACGTACTGCATGTGTGTACCGGAGCATGCGATATTGTGAAAAGTTGAAAGAGTATTCGTGACATTCAGGTCAAGCTGGCCGGACGCGTTTGCATTACATCTCTATTTTAAATTTATGTAAAGATATCACATGTCACGTTAATAAAGAATATATATTTGTCTATCTATACTGCAGAGTGGAGTATACAGTATGACGATCAACGAATGCTATTGGAAGACGACCTGTTAGTCCTACCAAAGGCATGTACACAGTCTCAAATACTGAAGGATACTTAGCAACTAGTGAAATATCTCTAAAGCTCGAGCATTAACCAGTTGCCCAGAATACCGTGTTACAAATTTATTGGGAACATATTTCTATAGCTGTAGACAAATGAATGTCGATAGGAAAATTGAACGATCACATGAAGCGGTTTGCAAACAGTTGATGAAATTTCGGAGAAAAAAGTGCTGGGATAATAAACACGTTACGGTACGTTTATTCTACCCGGTGGTCCATGATGAGCAGATTAGTTTGTTAATTCGTCAAATTTCTACAGATGTACATGTGTAGTAGTTGAGGATTCTGGTATATTTGACCACACGCTGTACGGAATAAAACTAAATGGTAGGATGGTTGCTCAAAAGAGTTCTCGTTATGATAAATAACAACACAAAATTCTACACCCAATCCTTTGTGTATATGGAATCCCGAACTTGCACGAAATGTCATTGGTTGTAGTCAGTGGTTTTGGACATATACATGTAGAACACCAACAAAAATGTGAATTTCCATAGCCTTTCCAGAGCCTGTTAAAAATATTTCAGATTTTCCATAATTTTTCAAGTCCTGGAAAATGAAGTTTCGCTTTTTCATAACTTTCCATGGCCTGTATAAACCCTTCCAATATCGTGTTCACTTAAACTCATGTGAAACCGTATCCGCCAACTAAACCTCCGGTCATTTATCAAAGTCTAATTACTGTAGCAAAGTATTAACATTTTCAATGGAAGTCCAGCATACAAAGAACGGTAACTCGCAATTTTCCAAAGATGGGAGTTTTTTTTTGTATTAGGGTTTAACGACACATTAACAGCCAGGGTCATATCATGTCGGTGACAGTTTTACGGGTGGAGGAAGCCGGAGTACCCGGAGAGAACCACCGAGCAACGACGAGCAGCTGTCAGCTCTCCAACATCGTAACTCTGAACTCTGCACCGCGGCACAGGCAGGGTTAGATTGGTTGAAGACATGCGCACCATCGACGTGCAGTACGCCTTAGTACACAGCGTCATCGTGCCCCCATGTAGGCAATCGGGGTTAAGTGCCTTGCCCAAGGACACAACGCGGGAGCACGAATCAGTCGCTGAAATGGTCACCCATCCAACTACTAACCGCGCCCGACGTTGCTTAACTTCGGTGATCTGACGAGAACCGGTTACCGCGACGCCATCGAAAGATGGGAGTGTTTGTATGGACCTGGAGTGCAATGGCGCAAAACAAAGGAAAATATTTTGCAGCGGACTTAACCATTTAATTGGGTATATCATAAACGAAAAACCCTGTAAACTGAATATAACTTTAACCCTTTACCTAACATGAAAAGCAGACGACACTTGCAAAAAAAATTTCTGAATAACTACTTTTTTCATTTTTTGTTTCAAAAACATAGGTTATGACCCCTCGTTGGAACGAGCTCATCGAGCTCGTTCCAACGAGTGGTCATAACCTATGTTTTTGAGACAAAAAATGAAAAAATAACTAAAATTAATTGGCGATTTTTGAGAATAGCGCTGGCCGGTATTGGCCGTTACGTTGGGTAAAGGGTTAAAACATCACACCATTTACCAAATCTTCAGTGTAAATTTGACCGGTTTATTGCAAAGAGGTTATATAATGAACTGTTAAGTGGATAACAAAATTATAATAGAGCCGATCAGCATCTTCCATTTTAATGATGTATGTCCCCCTCACGCGACCTTGATTTACAAAACAAATCACTCGTGTAACATTAGCAGTGCACAAGCCAGGGGCCAATACTATAGAACTTTTTCCAATGAATTTTTCTAGAATTGTATTTTCTAGTTATAATAATAATATATACACTTATATAGCGCACGTATCACAATTTTGAAAGAGTTCCAAGGCGCTTTACAAAGATATTAGTAGGAATAAAAATTTAAGTATACAGTCCTTCCCCCATGTGTTCTTTAAAAATATTTTTCAAAAAGTAATGTTTTCAATTTGGATTTGAAGGAGTTAATGGAAGGGACAGACTTGACGGATTCAGGTAAGCTGTTAAAAAGTTTAGGACCACTAATGCTGTAACAACGGCATACAAATTTAAAACGGCATTTAAAGTCATAACAATAGTTATGACTTTAAATGAGTTGAAATAAACCATCAACATTTTCAAAGATGTGGCAATTTGCCAATTGGCAAATTGCCACATCTTTTAAAATGCTAGTTATTTATTTTAGTCAGTTTGATTAAACATATTTTATTTGTTATAATTAACAAAAAGGATTGGATAACAAGTGCCTATCACTTAGATAATATCCTTTCCTTAATATACAATTGAACATTACAATTTATGATCACATATAATTACAAGTATTTACATAAAAAGATATATGTAATGGCGAAACAATGTATGTATAATATTGACCAAGTTTGTGTATGTACAAAGTTCGAGAAGGAAGCTGATAGTTAATCAACTTTACGAGAGTCAGAAAACAGAAATAAGAAGGAGAGAAGAAAAGTAGAATGCCACACTAAAACACATCAAATTTGAGTCAACATGCCTATAGGCATATTTCAACACCACCACAACTCCAAAAAGTCCCCTACCACTGCCATAACCAGGACAGGCAAGACAGACATGCTGAGAGTACTGATTCGCGTGTGAGGTAACAGTGATTTTAGTCAGTTAATGGGTAGCAAAAATAGGGCTGTCGCGACTATAATTTTTTGTAATCGACTAATCGTGACCAGTAATCGACGGTGAGTCGATTAATAGTCGCTACCCATGATTTTTTAGCAAATCATTCTTCTGTTCGTAAAACTCCGAAAATGACAATGGCACCAGTGTGTTCAGACGAAGTGGGGTTGTGGGAACAACAAATCGGTCCCGACTAAAGCTACATGTAGTCCAATCTTGGACCTACAGTCCGTAATATAATTTTGGGGGTTGGTACGTCCTGTAGGACGTACCAACCCCAAAAATAATATTACCGACTGCGGGTCCAAGTTTGAACTAGATTGAAGCCGATGAATTAAAATGAATTTACCAAAGAACGTTCCTGCATATGTTTCCTTTCTGCAATAAGTTTCTCGAAATTTTGAACATTGAGATCTATGCATTCCCTCGTCAGTTGTTAAAATTGGATCTTAGTCTGAAGTTCCGAACTTTGAGAAGTGATCTGACGTACTGACTTTCGTCATAATTTTGTCACTTCCGCGCTTTGGGTTTTCCAATGGGTGCATTCGTGTGTACAAGACTGGAGAAATTCAGAAGAATCTATTCTTCTCGAGTAACTGTGAGTGTTCTTTCTTACACAGTCAGTGACAGTCGTACAGTCTTCCGGATATGAATGTTAACTATGGTTAGATATTTAAAGTTATTCACCTTCATTGATCATTCACCTCACAAAACAATGCAATTTAGCCCCGACGTGTAGTAGACGTGTACCACTTTGAAAATGAACGACGATCGACTAAAAATAAAAAAACGTCGACTACTTCAATAGTCGACGGTTAGTCGACTAATCGAATAATCGCGACAGCCCTAAGCAAAAACAGTTCTAGATACTACAATTGCAAAAGTGTTATAGTATTGGTTCCTGGTCAGAAAATGGCTGACCTTAACTTGATTCAACGTTAAATACACGATTTGGTTTTATTAACAGTTTGGTCATTTGTAATGAAATTAACTCTTGTATTGAGTATCAGTTGTAATATTACTAATATTATAATCCGACAAATCTTGTGTTGAAAACGAAACTTTAGGCCAAATAAAAAAAATGAATTGATTCTCAAGCAATTTTTTTTTCAAATCAGTGAGGGAGGGAGGATTTTATTTTTACTTTTTTTAAAATTTTGTTTTCGTGTAAAAGGTTTGAGGAAACTCAGTAAATCTTTTTGCTGTCTTTCCACTTGAAAAAGAGAAAAGGTTGTATTTTAGTGTAATTATAGTATACCTTTTATAACTAACTGCCGTAACAACAGCTAAAAGGATTTGAATTTTATTGTTTTTTTTAATGATATAGATCTGTCAAGCATCATGATCCATTAGAACAGGCCCCACTAACCAATGCTTGGGGTAGAAGTCCTTTAAAATGGGAAACATGGCTCTAAATAATTGGTTGAACTTGAGTTTATATCGGTGTTGTGGCCATTATTAGCCAATGTGCAGAAATATATAACCTTAAACACCAGCAAATAAATAAATAATTAAATCATGATCCAGTATATCAGAATTTTCTTTGTTACAGTTTATGGGAGAGTGCCCCTGGGCACTCTCCCATAAACTGCAACAAGAAAAACCAATTTACTGCAAACACAGCTAAATAATTATATGTCGAGAAATGTGAAAAAATGACCATTCCAAGTTTTCACAAATTTATAAAAAAACATGACATAATAAAAATGTCTAATGAGGAGGTTCAAATCCAACGAGGGAGGGCCTGAGAATCAAAACATTATTTTTTTTTAGCCTTAAGTAAAGAAACATTATTACCACTTAACAGGGCATTCTCAAGTGCATTAACATTGTTTATGAATCAATGGTTTCGCGCGCCGAAGGCACGCAGGGACGGTTTAGAGCAAGTCTCTTTCGATCCTACTTTGATGTATTCGGTGAAGTTTTCCACAAATGCGGATCATGACAGGAAGCAGTAGAAGGGGAAAGGCTGAGGGAGGAGGCTTTGGTGTTTTTCTTGATGTTCTGGTAGAGGTGTAATCCTCCCTCGGGTGAGGATCAGTGTGAGAGGGGGTCCTCTCGACAAGGGTGCTACCTCTCCCCGAGGGTGTGTGATGACATTTTCAGGCAAGTATAGTCTGCCACTTGTTTTAGTTGTAATGTTTCTGAGGCCGCCATTGGCAAGTATAGTCTGGTTCTGGCAACACTGTTTAGTAAGGCGATCAAATTATATAACGCATGGCAAGTCACGAAAGGTATTGGGCCGCGGGCGGATAATGAAAATGATTTTCATTATCCGCCTGCGCACCGATACGTCACGTGACCGAATTACGTCCCGTTTCTAACCTTCTGTTTCCGCTTTGTAAGTTCGGATACCGATAAACCTCACAGCAGTTATCTTGGTGATTACGCCAAATGAAAGTTTAAACTTCTCCATTAGAACACGAGGGGTCAAACAGTGATATACGGTCAGTACAGGTATCGTTCTGTTTTTCATAAATATGAACTATGGACTGCGCGAAACAAATCTAGTTCACGTGCCTGAGCGACCACTACGGTTGATCGATCACGGTCAAAATAGGACGTTCTCATCTAAACATTATACAGAGTCATTCTACCAATTTACAACGAAATCCCGTCATAAATGCAAGCTGTAGACTGCGCTAAAGGCAACTAGGTAACGTGGCCCTGCGACCGTCATGGTTAACTGAACCCGACCAAAATAGGACATTTTCATCTAGACATTATATGGAGTCATCCTACAAAGTTACAACGCAATCCTTTCATGAATACGACCTGCATACAGTACTAAAGGTTTTCGGGCCCGCGCTGCCGTCACGGTTCACCGATCGCGACCAAAAGGGAACGTTCTCATCTAGATATTATACAGAGTCATCATACCAAGTTACAACGAAATGCATCTACGATAAATACGACCTGTAGTCTGTGCTAAAGGTTTTCGGGTTTCAGGCCGGCGCAGCCGTCACGGCTGACCGATCGCGCCCAAAAGAGGAAAATCTCATCTAGACATGACCTCGAACCTGCATATGAAATTTCGAGATGATCAGACAAGAACTACAGGGTGTAGCCTGTGCTAAAGAAAATGTGAACAGACTAACAGACTTCCACACGCGTGATGGCGATAGCTTATCTTCACTTTGTCAAGTTAAGCTAAAAATATTGTAATGCTTTTCCGCTTTCTTTGTTTGTACAAGGCAAGTCATGTTGTTTACGTCTTGACAGAATTTCCGCCACAATAAATGGCAACAACACGCGATCTCGCCAAAGCGAGATCGCGCGTTAGTTGTTGCTATTTATTTTTCTCGGAAAGTCTGTTAAGATGTAAACGGAATGCAACTCTGATCATATCTGAATGCAATGCGCAGCCCGTGAGTAGAGTTTGTTTCGAAAGATTGTCTTATTTATTTATTTATTTATTTATTTATTGGTGTTTAAGGTCATATACTTATGCACAATGGCTAATCATGACCGTGGCAGTTTTACGGGAGGAAGCCTGAGTACCCGGAGAGAACCACCAAGTAACGACGAGCAGCTGCCAGCTCCCTAGCATCGTCACTCCGCACTGCAGCACAGGCAGGGTTAGACTGGTTGAAGTACACGGCGTCATCGTGCCCCCATGTGGACAATCGCGGTTAAGTACCTTGCCCAAGGACACAACGCGGGAGCTCGGATCGATCGCTCAGACGGTCACCCATCCAAGGACTAACCGGGCTCGATGTTGCTTAACTTCGGTGATCTGACGAGAGACGGTTACCGGAACGACCCCCCCCCCCCGAAAGATTGTCATTATCTGACTGGTAGAACATGGAGGATTAGGAAGTTAATTTATGCCGTGTTGTTTTATCGTACCCCGTATTGCGTTCACGTATTTTACAATTCACGCCACAACCCCACCTAACCTAAACGATTGTTCACGTGTTATTTCCAGGCCCGTTACCAAACCTATTGGCATTCTTAAAAATGCGGGAGGGCTAAAAATCGTTCCCTTCGCGTGGCCTAGGGGTGCGATTAGCTCTCCCCAAGCTTACAAAAGTTAAAAGTGGCAAATGAAGTTTTACTATTGATGAATTCTGCCTCGTGCGCTTTGTATATTTTATTTGATGCTGCTAACAAGGCAGTCTCCGTGAGATGGCTACACTGCCCCTCCCACACCTCCGACTTGGCCCGGAGGGGCTGTGGGATCATCTTACGGAGACCACTAACATAGCAGAGATGTGAAAAGGTGTGAGTTTTAGGAATAGGCTGTTATGGTAATCATTATTTTCTAAGGCCGGGGGGGGGGGGCTAGTTTTTGCCTTCCTTATTTTTTTTAAGGAAGGCAGTAAGCGAGCGAATAAATCGCTCTCCTGAAAATGCCAGGTCTGATTAGTCATTGTCTCACAAAACGTATCGTTCAGATGGAATGTGTTCATAAGAAAAGCTGAAAATAAAGACAAATTCCAGTCTCACTTGTCTCTACCACTGTTGAAAATGAAGTTAAAGTTTCCAAACAATGTTGACGTTGACGATGAGCTATTGCTAGCGGCTAGTCATGTGCAGTGCTTAGTGCTGGTAAATCTCGCACCCATTCCTGTGTAATATTCCAGCTACATCAAGGCATGCCTTGATGATATAGCTCGAATATTTTATCAGTCACGACTTGACCCGTCACATTCGGAACAAGCAAGTTTACAGCGCCCCCACCTCCATCCCCGTATCGGTCATCTTCAAGATGCCCATAATTCGATTTCAAATAAAAGATCCAATTCGATTTGAGATTCGATTCAAATCGAAAATGTGAGATTCGCAGGGCCTTATACAGGGGGGGGGGGGGGGGGAGGCGGAACAAAATTGCGTGAACATAGGTGGGGTGTGTGGGTGGTCAAGTGCCAAAAAAGGTGTAAAAACAGTAATAATGTAATTCTTTTCCTTTTACACTATTATGACATCTTTTGTACCCCAAACAGTAACAAAATGTCGCCAGTTGACCATAAAAGCCTATTTAGAAGCATTATTACCAAAAGTAACCCCCCTTAATATGAAAAATATTGGAGAATTTCTTCAAAAACGGACTTTAGGGTGAGGGTGGGTGTCCGATGTTGAACGGAAAAAAATTGTCCCACAATTTTCTCCTAGTCAACTAAAATATCCATTCACAACATCATTCATTCGTATTCGAGGTTTTTTTTATGGAATATTCTTTAAAATGAAGCATAGTATATATAATACTGTATAATGACTCATAATAGCTAGATGGGATTGGTTTCTCAAAATGAAAAAAAATGAAAATATTAACTTTTATTTCAACAAAAAAAGTCTGATTTAACAAAAGCAAAAAAAGTCTTTTTGATAGCTATCCTGCTATGCAGATGCCATAACAAAAACAAAAAGACAAGGTTTGCTCTTCTTGAGTAAACATTGTTCCCCAAAACAAGTTCCCTTTTATGTACCCAACATTTGCAACAAAAACACGGCTACGGTATAAGCAGCAGTGAATTAATTATGGGCACAGCGCTCACATATGCCTGCATGTGCCATGATTTACAGAAACAAGACTGTTCGAAGTGCATATCCCTGCATATCAAAATTAGGAAAAGCTTTTTTGGCCTATTATACCTGGGCGCCCACACAGGATTCAAGCTATACAGTAATGTGTCTTTGTGAATTGGAAGTTTTGAAAAAATGCACCAGATAGAGTAAATGGAAACATGTTTGAAGATGTAAAAATATGCATTGAATCTGTGTGCATTAAATGTTTCGAGTTGGTGTTTTGAGTGCCAAAGTTTTGTATATAAAATGTATGAAAAGGGGGGTGGGTCCCCAAAAATGTTTTGGAAAAAATATGCAGGAAAGCGTGGGTGGGTCAAAAAATCTGCAAAATAAAAATTTCCACCTATGTTCACACAATTTTTTTCCGCCCCTGCCTTATATTGGCCATCTCCATTCAGACCTATTCACAAATATTGCTATTCAAATCCGATTTTTTTTAAATTTTAACCTCCAAAATCTTACAACCTCTTAATATGGGGGTGTGGTGGCTCAGTGGTTATCGCATTGGACTTCAAACTGACAGGTTTGCGATTTCAATCCCCACCATGGGTAACTGCATTGTGTTCTTGGTCAAGGCAAAGGATTGATTGCCCCCGTGGGGTGCCTTGTACTAAGGTGTACTGCACGTCGATGATGCACTTGGCTTCACCCAATGCTAAACCTACATGCACAGAGTTGGTATGTTGGGGAATCTGACAGTTGCTTGCTGCTGCTTAGTGGTGCTCTTTGGGTACTCAAGTTTTCCTCCACCCATAAAACTGTCAAACACGACATGATCCTGGCTGTTGAAAGTGTCGTTAAACTTCAATAAAAATGCCCCTTGATGAGCAGGCTTGTCCCACTGAGGGTTTATAAGCCATCTTTGACATTGTTAAACAAAAAAATTACAGTTGTTGTATGCTCTTCGGGTTAGGGAAACAAGAGTCCTGCATCACCAAGTGCTGCTAATCCCCCCGCACCCCCCAATAGGGGAGGGGGCGCATAGGTGTTCCCCCCCCCCCCCCCTGCATAAAATCACTCAAAATCTGGCCAAGCCCATATTGGGGCAAAAAATTTTTTTTGTGGCCTGACTGGACAGGGGGAGGGAATGGGCGACAAATTTTCTTTCTGCATGTAATCACTATAAATCCTTCAAAATGCATTTTAGAGCAAAGAAAAAAAAAGTGCCTAACTGACGAGGGGAGGGGGGGGGGGGGTGGTGTGGCAGGGGGTTATAGAAGTCAAATTTTTTTCTGCATGTAATTTCTCCAAATCCTTCAAAATGCATTTTGGGGCAACAGAAAAACATTGCCTAATTAACATGGGAACTGGGGGGTCATGGGGGGGAATAACTCCGACAAATTTCGTCCGATAACGGTGGTCAGCGAACTTGTGGTAGACATTGTTCCTAAAGAGATATATAGCCCCAAAAATTGATATTGGGCTACTAATGTTCAAGTTATTACATAAACAAGCATTACAAAATATTTCTTAACAAAGGACGATTAACTCCCATAATTTTCATTGGATATGGCTCGTCATTGGACTTGACATATAGACATTGTTGCTATAGAGACATATACCAAAAAGAATTGAAATGCGGTATTTATTGTTAAAGTTATGCCATAAACAAGCATTACACTATATTTTTATTAAACAAAGGGCAATAACTCCCACAATTTTCATCGGATATTACTGGTCATCGAACTTGATATAGACATTGTTGCAATAGAGACATATACCAACAGAATTGAAATTCATTAACCATTGTTCAATTTATTCCATAAACAAGATCTACAGAATATTTTTATAACAAAGGGCCATAACTCCCATAATTTTCAAGAGATGTCGGTGGTCATCGATCTTGACATATACATTGTTGTTATAGAGACATACACCAAAAAGAATTGAAATCCGTTAACTGTGGTTCAAGTTATGCCATAAACAAAGTTTGGATGGGTGGACAGACAGACAAACAGAGCTCATCACTATATCCCTCCTTTAGTGGGGGATAATAATAAACAGCAAAGCAGGTTGTTACAGTTAGAACTGCCTTTCCCAGATAACTACTCACATATGGAGAAAGGATTTCCATTATAAATGAATTTAAAAGAAAGTTCAGAAATTACTTATTTTTCATTTTATTTAAAATTGAAATAACAGCAAATACAAACCAATTAACATAACAGGGCTTATTGTCTAAAGAGTGAGGTTAATAAAACTGAAGAACTTTCAAGGACCCATTTGAGCAATTTTCAAGGTCCTTTCAGACAAATTTACAGACTATTTATTTACTGGTGTTTAACCCTTTACCCAATGCAGATTATATCAAAATTTATTATTTTAAATATCATTTTTTAAAATTTTCAAAAAATTCCAACCAAACCAAATCATGTGACCCCTCATTGGAATGAGCTTGATGAGCTGGTTCCATAGAGGGGTCACATGGTATGGTTTTGTTGAAGTTTTTTGAAAAATAATATTTTTTTTCAGCTGCTAAATTTGCATATTATGCGGACGGATGTGGTCGATTCGTTGGGTAAAGGGTGAAAGTCACTTATTTCTACACAATGGCTAATCATGATCGCAACATGGAGATTAAGTCAAGTTTAGTCAGTCGTTTATACCCATGTTGCCCATTTTAGAAGACTTCCATCCCAAATATTGTTGACTGAGTCCTATTTTACCAGTAAAACAGAGCTTGTAAACCACACTAAAAAAAGCACTGCTTCACTTCCCAAGGTTGCCATGGGGAAAATCATTTTTCATGGGCAGGATAAAGTTAGAAAGCATGAACAAACAAAGGAATAGCAAGGTTTATATTTCATCTAAATTTGGGCAAATGCATATAGATTCTCGTAAAAATGGTTGTCAGACTCCATACCTGCTATGAGTGTACCAGGATCCCATGAAGCCACCATGGTTGAACCCCTGTTATATACCAATAATATAAGTTATCTCTGCCAACATGTATGGTATATGGAGATTTAATACCTATATGTCGGTTTTTAAACACCGAGCCACAGGCTCGGTGCTTAAAAATCAACATCCGGGTATTAAATCTCCATATACCATACATGTTGGCAGAGATAACTTTTTTGTCCATTTGAAACACAATACAAACATAGTGGAAATAAATTTGTGGATGATTGAATTGTCGGAAATCTGATGATATTTGTGACTATTTTCAGGTTTTTTGGTTTGATTTTTATGTCGAGGTGAGCAAACGCGGAAAGCTTTCGTTTAAACCATATACCCCCAACCATATACCCCCGATGCTTCGTGTGCGCTTATACATTGGATGTGGCAACCTCTCATATACCTTGGATGTTGGGTGCACCCTTTGTCATGGCTATTTGTCCAAGGCATTCTGACCAATCAAAAGACAGAATTTATCGGGATATGGGGACAAGACATGTTAACCCTTTACCCAACACAGCTTCTTAATTTTTAAATTTTTAAAAAATAAACAATGCTCACCAATTAAACCTTACAAATATGGATGTACCAGTAATACCACAAAAGCAAAACTTGTTACCTTTAAGTAAACAAGCATTGCTCCACTCCCAAGATTCACATGTGGCTAATATTTTTTATGGACTGGACAAAGTTAGAATAGACGAACAAACAAAATAGTAATTGACCTTGAAGCTATGACCTTGGATCAAGAACATGGTAGCCCAACGAGTCATAAGTACTCATTGTTTGAAGCATGGACAAGATCCGCCCAGTGAATAATTTTTTATGGACCAGACCAAGTTAGAATGGATGAACAAATGAATGATCAGTGACCTTGACATTTTAGCTATGACCTTGAGTCATACACAATCATTTGTATGAAGTGCGAGCATAATCAGTCAACTGAGTATTTTTTTATGGACTGGATACAGTTAAAATGTTGAATGTGTGCACAAATTTCCTATGACCTTGGAGCTAAGCTATTGGGACAGGGTCATGACACATCCCCGAGACATAAGCAATCATTGTATGAAGGCAGAGCAAGTTTGGTCAATTAAGTAATTTTCTATGGACTGGACAAATTTAATTGTCAAACACATGCACAAATGGTCTGTGGCCTTGACCTGGGAGCTATGTCCTTGGGTCAAGGCCATGATAAACTATTGAGACATAAGCAAGTATAGTGTCAAATGTGAACAAGATTGGTACACTGAATAATATTTCATGGATCAGACCTAATAAGAATGGAGAAAAAAGCAGATGAATGGTCTGTGACCTTGATCCTGGAGCCATGAGCTTGGGTCATGGCTCTGACACACCCTTGAATCATAAGCCATCAATGTGTGAAATATGAACAAGATGGGTCCATTGAATATTTTTTTTATTATGATGGGGTCATAAGCTATGTTTTTTGATGGAAAAAAAAAATGACTGATTCAAGAATTTTGTTTGCAAGTGTTGTCTGCCTTTTGTGTTAGGTGACAAGTTAATAATTGTTCTGTTCCTATTTATTGGAGAGTGCCTGTTGGAAAACAACAATTTAATGCAAAGGGAGTAAAGGCACTAAAGTGACTTTCAGCACGTTTCATTATAGCCATGACTGAGGCTTTTAGCACTCAACCAGTTAACCCTTTACCCAACACATAGGATATCAAAATTTATCATATGACTCGTCCGTTTTGTTCACTTTAAAACATTTGATATTTTGTTTTCATATTAATCAGTGATAAATAAAGCCTTCCGTCAATTTGATTGGTCAATCCCAAAACTAGACTATTTGATTGGCTGAACAAAAAACTGGGCCACATTTTCATAATTTGCATAATTAGAGTTGGGAGCTTTCAATGGTCAATTTCAAAACTGGACAATTTGATTAGCTAAACAAAATACAACTGGGTCACATTTGCATCATTTCAGTAGGGAGAATTTACGTTATCTGTCCTATTTAGGGTGGGTTATATTGTATTAATCTTTTACCTACAAGAAAAACGCCATTCATTTTTTATTTTCACTTTTTGCTTCCAAAACATAGGTTATGACCCCTCATTGGAACGAGCTCATTCTAATGAGGGGTCATAACCTATGTTTTAGAAGCAAAAAAGTGAAAATGTTCAGTTATGCGAGGATGTTTTTTCCAAGTGCCGTCTGCAACTCAAGTTAGGTGATGGGTTAAAATGTCATACCAAGTGGCTAATTTGTGCGTGTGTGTGTCATATGATAAATAGAATATGAAATGAGTGTTTTTCTCATATAATATTTGTGAAACTCGTCCGAATTTTCCGTTTGGGCTCGCCATAACGCAAAATTCTTAAACTCGTTTCATAAATATTACATGAGAAAAACACTCATTCCATGTCCTCTATTTATTTTAATTATGACTTTTTAAAATTTTGCAAAAAATTTCAACAAAACAATATCATGTGACCCCCTCATTGGATTGAGCATGATGAGCCCATTCCACACATGATCCGGGTTTGTTGCAATTTTTTGAAAAATATATTTTTTTCAACTGCTTAATTTCTAAAGTACGTGGGTGGATAAAGCCGATTTGTTAGGTAAAGGTTAATCTTAAGCTTTTGAGATTGCTCTTGACACACTACTGTCCAAACTGTGCAAAAAGACCATGACACATAATCTACTTTCTCAAGATCACATGTTTGTATAAATGGGAACTTGGCTAGAAATGGACTGCTGTCCTGTACAGTGGGAGTAGAGAGCTCTCATCTCCATGTGTCACAGAAACCAGTGGTCCTTAGATTCTCAAATCCATACAGATGGGAAAAATTGCACCTCTCAATAGGTTGAGTGATGTTATTTCTATAATGCTAACTGCGACCATCCACCTTCTCCTCCCGCTTCCCTTCAAAGGGGACTGTGATTCAGTTCGATCCAAGTATTTCTTTGTGAGTTATTGCCCTTGTTGACCTAGAATTTCTTGTCATTACATTACCATGCAGGGCTTAAAATTCATGCAGGAATCAGAATTGATTCGTGCAAATGATTCTTGAAAGAAACACAGTGAGAATCAACTTTGATTCAGGTGAAATCTTCATTTGATTCTTGACCCATATTCTAAAAGCGGCTTTAAAAAGCCAGAAGAATTCTTATTCTTTACATCCTCATAATAAGGTAACAAAACATCACTTAGTAGCAGAAGCCTTGGCTACCTATATAGAAAGCCAAGGCTTCACCAGAGACCACTGCAAAAGTACTGTAATGTCCATCAGTATTTGTACCATTGCACATGTGCACTCACAGGGGTATAACAGTTCTCACAAATTTTAAATATTTAAGAACGGAAAACTGATTCTCGCAACATGAATTCGGGAGAATCCAAACTGATTCTCGTGAATGTTGACAAATTTTAGGCCCTGCCATGCATTATTTACTGGGTCCTATTTAACCATTAAAACAGAACTTGCTGACCACAGTAAACAAACACTGTTTCATTGCTTGTGGTTTCCATGGGGACAGAAGGCAATAATGTGACACACTTACACCCACTGCATTACATAAACAGATATGTCACATATGTCAAGGATTGGCGAAGTCAAGCAGCTTCAACACAGATATTATCACAGACTTATGTATTAGGGCTGAAAGAGTTGGCTCATTTTCACAACCGACTAACCGTGAGCTATAACCGGATAATATCCGGTTATCTGTAGCCATTATTTCCCCGAATCTGGGATCAAAACTATAGGAATTCGAAAGCAGTATTCTCAGAAACTATTCCGTAGTGTGTATACAAATGAACGTTGTCGAGTACTCGACAACGTTCGTTTGTATACATATTACAGAATAGTTTCTGTGGTTACTCAGTACTCACAGAAATTGCTGATCAATAACGAAGTCCTGAATGCCAAAGTCGATTATTTCTCAATATATACAGCACTGCTTCGAGGTGTAATCTATCCCAAAGGAGAAGCAGCAGATTTACTACATTTTAACCGTGGAATGACGATCACTATCGATATTTCGGTTAACCATTTGACGTTTTTTTCAAATCGGTTAGGTAGATAACCGGTTTCAAATCGGTTATCTGGTTAACCATTTCAGTACTATTATGTATGGACATATTCAAGTCAAAGTATCAGTAAACCATAAGTCCTCTGATTAATTTTACACTAGGAACTACCGTATACACATTTATTATGTCAGCTCTTGGGATCAACCAATCAGTGTGGATAAATTGTAGCGGCCTATGAGGCCATATAAGGTCAATGACGATGTAATCGGAGACCCCATGTGAAATCAATATTAGGCTGTGTCTGCCATATTTTTAGAAATAAAATACAACCACCTTGTCTTAAAAATGGCAGTCTTACAGCAAACGTTCTGAATTGTAATTAACCGTTTACCTAATGTAACGGCCAAAACCGGCCAGCGCTATTCACAAAAAAATGCCAATTAATTTTCATTATTTGTCTCAAAAACATAGGTTATGACCCCTCTTTGGAACGAGCTCATTGAGCTTGTTCCAATGAGGGGTTCAAAACCTATGTTTTTGAGACAAAAAATTAGTTATTTAAGAATTTTGTTTGCAAGTGTCGTTTCCTTTTCATGTCAGGTAAAGGGTTAAAGTTTTATTAAACTCACTTGAACAAAAATAAATAATCGTTTTATAATATTTCTCCCAAATTGAGAAACTTATTTTCCATCGATAACCCCATCCGATAGCTCAATGTAAATTGAAACACGTCCAACATTCACAACAGGTTAATCGTACTGATCGATAATCACTTCAGCACGAAATGATTACTAGATAGTTACTTCCCTTACATTGTAAACTTACGTCTGATTGTTTACATTTTCACAAGTATGATTAATTAAAGGGACATGCTGGATTTTGTCCGCTGACATAATATATATGTTACAGGATGTTTAGTGGTCGGATATGGTGTCATGTGAGGATTAGTGAAATCAATTATGACACCACAGCTGACCACTAAACATCCTGTAACTTATAAAACACAGCTGCAGGTGACTGGACAGTGTTTCTACATCATTGTTGGCTGCCTGCACAGGCAGCCAACAATGATGTAAAAACACTGTTAACCCTTTACCCAACATAACGGCCAGAACTGGCCAGCACTATTCACAAACATCGCCAATTAATTTTCATTTTTTGTCTCAAAAACATAGGTTATGACCCCTTTTGGAACGAGCTCGTTGAGCGCATTCCAATGAGGGGTCACAACCTATGTTCTTGAGACAAAAAATGAAAAAAATTAGTTATTCAATAATTTTTTTTGCAAGTGTCGTCTGCTTTTCATGTTAGGTAAATGGTTAAGATAAATGCCTTCTACCAGTAGAGTTCTCAAGGAAGAATACACTTGTGACATTTTTATTTTATTTTACTGGGGTTTAATAGGGGTTTGGACGATACACCAAATTCATGGTACGATATGTATCAAGTTACACAAGTCATGATATGATATGTATCTAGATAAGTATCTTGATATTCATACTGGTATTGAAGCTACAGTAAAGATCACAGGGACAATGGTGGAGCCAGCAATTCATAGTTGGGGAGCACAGATACATTAGGGAGGAGGAGGATCAACTCCCCCCCCCCCCCCCCCCCCCCCATTTCTCATATTCTATAACATACTGCACTGACTGGTCACACGTGTCTGAGATCATACTCTGGCATAAGCCCATGCCTAATTTTACAAATGTCAGTTACCAAGCGACCCCTCTGAGTACTCTACTTTTCAATTTTAGAATAAAAACGATTTTAGTCACAGGAGCGGGTAATTTCCACGAAAATAGGTAAGTAGTCATCTGATGATCATGACAACAAACCTTACCAAATACATTAAAAAAAGCTGGAGTATCCTGGTTCCGTAGGTTGGCAATGAAAATACATCAGTGACTGAGACATATTCTTGCAGTTCAAGGTTCGACTTCCACTTTGCAATTTTCAAATCAATTCACCTGAACGAAAAAAGTCGTGGAAGATGATTATGAAGAATAACTGGTGCACATCAAGGGGGCTAATTAATAGGCACCGAACTCGTAGAAAACATGAGTGAAGTTTTGCCAACTGCTTTGAAAACACTTGTAAAATGGTGGCTAAAAATTTATCATTTCGCAAAACCAAAGGACATTCATAATAAAATGGTGTATTGTTGCACGGTTATCTGTAGTTTTACCATTTTTGAATTGGAATGTTGGATGAGTGCATAAAATATTGAATCGCACCATGCAAGTGAAATTTTGGTGATTAGATCGCACCTGGGAGATCTTGCTTCACAAACAGCAATGCAAACCCAAACAAAAAAATACCCTGATTTAATAATTGGAATTCTGGTGTACTCCGGTGTTATATTCTGAATTGCGGGGTATTTGAGTTGGCTAAATCACCCAAGCCTAAAATGTGATGTGTTGAATGTATTGAGAGTGAAAGAGTTGAATTTCAAGATTGGTGACCGGCCTATATAGTCGTATCATGATACGATGCAATTTGGACATCCGCACCAGTACCCGTATCATGTTTTGCCATATCGTACATATCGGAGTACCGGGATATTGTCCCAAGCCTAGGGTTTAACAACACTTTTGACCGCCAGGGTCACTTTGTCTCAGACAGTTTTATGGGTGAAGGAAGCTGGAGTACCCAGAGATAACCACCAAGCAATGGTAAGCAACTTCCAGCCTCCCCAACACATCAACTCCACACAAACAAGGTTAGCATTGGTTGAATGAAGACAAGTGCACCATCGAAGTGCAGTATGCCTTAGTACATGGCACTACTGTGCCCCCATGTGGGCAATCAGGATTAAGTGCCTCACACAAAGACACAACCCAGTCACCACTGGTGGGGATCAAATCATGGACCTTTTGGTTTGAAGTCCAATTCCATAACCACTGAGCCACCGCACTCCTTGTGACAACTGTACAGACAGCCAACAATGATGCAAGAACACCATCGAGATAAATACCTCCTCCCAGTAGAATTCTCAAGGAAGAATACACTATTACAACTGTTTCTGAGCAATATATAGAGTAATCGCTTGACTGGACTGGTTACGTGAAATAATTCATGAGAGGTGAGGGACGTTGTACAAACATGAGTGCGCGAATGCGCACAAGTGTTTTACAATCTAGTCCCTCGCCTCGAATGAATTATTTCACGTAACTAGTCCAGACAAGAGATTACTCTTTTTATAACTTTTCTTTATCAACGATAATTATATTATTTAACCCTTTACCTAAAGTAACGGCCAGTGCTATTCTCAAAAATCGACAATTAATTTTCATTATTTTTTCATTTTTTGTCTCTAATACATAGGTTATGAGCCCTCACTGGAACGATCTCGTCAAGTTCGTTCCAATGAGGGGTCATAACCTATGTTTTTGAGACAAAAAATGAAAGTAATAGCTATTCAAGAATTTTTTTTGCAAGTGTCATCTACTTTCATATTAGGTAAAGGGTTAAAAAAACAAAAACAATGAAGTCCCCATTACATCCATGGCAAAGCATCTTCGTTTGTGCACACGGATACATGACACAATTGTTGATTGCATAATTCACATGTGAAATTATTGTTTAAAATCAAACCCGGAAATCCCAGTAAATCACACTTTGGAAAGTAATAAAAAAGGGGAACCATGTGGCTATATGTAGATTTTAGGTTAAATAAGCAAAGATTCATCAGATACAGTGGAGTCCTGTTAACTAAATATTTATTTAGTGGTGTTTAAGGTCACATACTTATGCACAATGGCTAATCGTGGCCATGGCAGTTTTACGGGTGGAGGAAGCCCGAGAACCCGGGGAGAACCACCGAGGATTGACGAGCAACTGTCAGCTCCTCATCATTCTAACTATGTTCAAGCTCCATTCAAGCAGAGCTACAGCGGTTGAAGACATGTGCACCATTGACGTGCAGTACAGCTTAATACACTGTGTCATCGTGCCCCCATGTTGGCCAGGATGAAATGCCTTGCCCAAGGACACAACGCAGGTCGTCCCAGATGGGATCGAATTCGGGACCTCTAGCACAGAAGCCTAAAAAGATTCATCAGAGATACAGTCCTGCTAACTAAATAGCTACTTTGCCAATAAAAATTATTCAATTAACAGGAGTATTCAATTAACAGGGATTGTGTCACTTTCCTGTATTCTAGAGATAAACTTTGCATTTATTATATTATATCTTGTTTGACAGAGCTCTATGAGCTCTGTCAAACAAGATATAATAGATTAAATGCTTGTATTGGATGTACTGAGGCCAAATAGGTCTATAAACAAAGGAAACCTGGGGTGAGTCAGGGTACTTCCTCGACAGGTTACAAGATTTTATTTTTATTCAATTAACAGGAGTTTACTCTATAACCTATATTCAATGAACAGGTCAAATTTGTACTGGAGGCATGGTAAATGGTTTGTGTTGGAAAATTATATTCAATTAACAGGGTTATTCAGTTAAGAGATATCCAATTAAGTGGGCTCCACTGTACATGAATTTTAGCAGTTCCATTATACCTCAACACAGAAGTGAGCATTTATATACATCGTCAGTTTCAAATTTGAAGAAATTGTCAAAGTCTGCTAAAATTTGACATCTATTATTAAATTACAAATAATGAAAAAAGCTTGAATATATTATAAATGATGCTTTGAAATGTTTCAGAAATTGTATTGGTCAATATGTCAGACATATGCAGGAAATGCTGCCTATCAGACACTGGAACTGTACCCATTATGAACTATGATAGGCTGCTTATTTGTTGACTTGGTGTGATGGCAACTTCGATATAAACAAGAGCAACGCGAAGCGCGGCATAAGCCAAGCCCCCCCCCCCCCCACCCGAGAGATATCATAAAAGGGTAGGTAAGTCTCTCCAAAATAAAAAGGAAGCTTCCTCTATACACCAACAATGCATCACAAAAAAATAAAATTGATTTGAATCAGCATTCATAAGTTATCAGATGAATACCAAATTCAAGATGGCCAACATGGCAGCTAATTAAATTGGTTCTCTGATCAAAAATCGAAAGGAAGCTCCCTCTAGACACCAATAATGCATAACCATAAAATGAAAAAGATTCATGTCAGTATTTATTAGTTATTGGACGGAAACCAAATTCAAGATGGGTACCATGTAGCCATAATGAATTGACCACTAGCGGCCCTTTTGGATGAGCTGACTGAACCAACATTGAAAGGAAGCTTCCTCTAGACAGCAACAATGCATAATTCAAAAATAAAAATGATTAAAGTCAGCATCCATCAGATATTGGACGGAAACAAAACTTAATGTGGCGGCCATATTGAATTTGTTGAACTGGCTAGCTGATCCAAAATCAAAAGGAAGCTTTCTCTAGACACAATATGCAAAACCAAAAAATGAAATTGATTCGAGTCAGTCAGTATTCATTAGTTATTGGGTAGGAACCAAATTCAAGATGGCCACCATAATGAAAGTGTCAATGACACTGTAGCTTAACTTGTGTGTTGTGTTTGATGAAAAGGATACTGTTCAATGTTTATGAAAGGATTATGAAATAAGACAAGAATTGTGATAATTGGGAATATGTTCATTGCTGTTCCCTGTATGCTATGTTTTTAATAAAAATAATATGAGGTGTACATTGTACTAAAGAGCTGAGAGGTGGGTTATTATGACCTCACAGTTAATGTATGTGGCCCTCACAGTTAACGTATATCAACAAAAGTTACCAAGTTACAGTGAAATTATTCCAAAACGAGTCATCCTATCAAGTTACATTGAAATCCCTTCATAAATATGGCCTGTAGACTGTGCTAAAGGTTTTCGGGCTTCGGACCCCTGTAGCCGTCGGTTTCCCAATTGCGTCCAAAGGGGACGTTCTCATCTAGACATTATATGAAGTCAACCTACCAAGTTACAATGAAATCCCTTAAATATGACCTGTAGAGTGTGCTAAAGATTTTTGGGATTTGGGCTCGGGCAGCCATCATGGTTGAATGATCGCAACCAAAAGGGGACATTCTTATCTGGGCATCATCTGGAGTGATCCTACGAAGTTACAATGAAATCCCTTCATAAATATGACCTGTAGACTGTGCTCAAGGTTTTCAGGCTTCGGGCCCCTGAAGCCGTCACAGTTGACCAATCACGACCAAAAGGGGATGTCATCATCTAGGCATTATATGGAGTCAACCTAACAGGTTACAATAAAATCCTTCCATAAACATATGACCTTTTGCCTATGCTTAAGGTTTTTGGGCTCGGGCACCCATCAAAGGCTGAATGATCACGATTAAAATGGGACAGTCTCATCTTGACATTATTTGGAGTCATCCTACCAAGTTACAATGAAATCCCTTCATAAATATGACCTGTAGACTGTGCTAAAGGTTTTCGGGCTTTGGGCCTCTGTAGCCGTCACAGTTGCCCAATCACGTCCAAAAGGGGACTTTCTCATCTAGACATTATATGAAGTCAACCCACCAAGTTACAATGAAATTCCTCAATAAATATGACCTGTAGACTGTGCTAAAGGTTTTTGGGTTTTGGGCTCGGGCAGTCGTCATGGTTGGCAGATCACGCCCAAATGGGGAAATTCTCATCTAGACATCATAAGGAGTCATCCTACCAAGTCACAATGAAGTCCCTGCATATTAAACATGACCTGCAGACTGTGCTAAAAGTTTTTGGGTTTCGGGCTTGGGCAGCCATCAGGGTCGACAGATCATGTCCAAAATGGGACTTTCTCATCTAGGCTTTATACAGAGGCATCCTACCAAGTTACAATGAAATCCCTTCATAAACACGGCCTGTAGACTGTGCTAATGGTTTTCGGGTTTTGGGCTCAGGCAGCCATACTGATTGATCGATCGCGACCAAAACGGGACGTTCTCATCTAGACATGACCCCAAACCTGCATATGAAATTTCATGACGATCAGACAAGAACTGCAGGGTGTAGCCCGTGCTAAAGGAAAATGTGAACAGACTCACAGATTCACAGACTAACAGACTTCCGCACTCGTGATGGCAATAGCTTATCTTGACTTTGTCAAGTTAAGCTAATAAATTGACCACCGGCGGCCATCTTGGTTCAGCTGACTGGTCCAAAATTGAAAGGAAGCTTCCTCTAGATACCAACAATGCATAATAAAAAATTTAAAACGATTCGAGTCAGCATTCATTACTAATTCGACGGAAACTAAATTCAAAATGGCTGCCATATTGAATTGGCTAGCAGGACCAGAATAGAAAGGAAGCATTGTCTGGTCATCCACAAGTGACCCCTAAAATTATGATTTGATCAAATAAGCAGTTCTTTAGATAATTGATGGAAACCAAAATTTAACGGATGGATGATGGACAGACATGGTGAAAACATAATCCCCCCCCCCTAAAAAACAATATATTACTTGGTAACAAATTAGCTGCACCTGACTTTTATCTTATCCATTTAGTGAACATGTTATAATAATGTTATAAAAATAAATTCTTACATTAAAACAAAATCATTAACAAACAAACTAAACATCTGCAGGAAATAAAAATATTAATCCCCTTCACATTTTCCAAAATTTCAAGCGGCAAATTTTTCCCATAATGCAACTAGGACTTTTTAACTATTGCACATAATATCAAAGTTAACCCTTTACCCAACGAATCGCCCGCATCCGCCCGCGTAATATACAAATTCAGCAGTTGAAAAAATATTATTTTTCAAAAGATTTCAACAAAACCATATCATGTGACCCCCTCGTTGGAACGAGCTCGTCGAGCTCGTTCCAACTAGGGGTCACATGATATGGTTTTGTTGAAATTTTTTGAAAAATTTGAAAAAATGATATTTAAAATAATAAATTTTGATATCGTCTGCGTTGGGTAAAGGGTTAATATAATATAAATATAATTTTTTCAAATTTTTCAAAAACTTTCAACAAACCATATCCTGGGATCCCTCATTTCAATGAGGGGTCCCATGATATTGTTTTCTTTAATTTTTTATCAATAATAATTTTTTTGCATCTGCTCAGTTTTCATATTACTCTGTCAATTCATTAGTTAAAGGGTTACGCAATTCAGTAATGTTTGATAGTGCAGCTCAAGCCTGGAAATGAGTCATCTGTCATTTGTAGAATGAGGTCCCCAGAGGGTGAATTTGCTGATGCTATTCCACACTGTGGGCCAATTTATCCTCTGGGTACCTCTTTCTGTCTGTGACCTTGGTTCAGATTTAGGTTCACAGAGGGTAAATTTAGTGATGCTACCCTGCCGTGCAGAGTAGCATCACCAAACTCACCCTCTGGGGACCTCATTTTGCAGATGACAGTCTGCTTATTTCAAGGCCTGACAGTGATCAATGTGCAACAAGACTGAAAATGTTAAAATTCCAAGTTGCATTATGGAATAATATTTGCAGACTTAAACTTTGATATTTTGACATTGGTGTGCAAAAGGCATAAAAAACAAACTTAATCACCCCTAGAGCTGAGCGGTTCTGAAACCTCAAGTTCAGTATTGACATATTTTTAGGATAATTTACCTCGGTTTTGATACAGTATTCAGTGCAGAGAACCTAACGACACCAATGCCAATATCGATTACTATTTTTGCATACTGACCAGCTACAGATCACCTTCCTTCAGTAGTCCAAGACTCAGAGTGCCCACATTCACCTTATACACTCATGAGGATAGGACAGGTTGATGTAACTTTTAAGGACTCATAGGATTTTTCAAAAGGGTTCGACTTTTATGAAGAAGGTACATGTACACTGAGCAGAGGCCAAAGGCACAAACATACAAAAAGGGTCTAGGGCATCCCTCCCCCCTCCCAAAGAAATTGTTTTTGATTTTGCACATGCATTCTGCATTCTTGAAAAAAATGTATAAGGAGGTTTGTTTGCAGCCTCCTCCTCTGGGTATTTTCTCCTGGATTTATTGTTACATCAAATGAACAGTGATGAACACTCCATGGGCTCCTCTTAGCAGACATTTGGAAAATATTCTGTGGTGTAATGTTAATTTTTAGCTAAAGACAGGTTTATGTTTAGTACCAAAATTTTAAGATTCCGTCAGTACAGTAAAACCTGTCTTGAGAGACCACTGTCTTGAGAGACCACCTGTCTTGAGAGACCACATATACCAGGTACCGATTGGTTTTACTCTATAATGGACCTGCTATGGGAGACCACCTGTCTTGAGAGACCACCTGTCTTGTGAGACCACTGTGACCTGGTACCAACTTGTATTTTTATGCCATAATAGACCTGTCTTGAGAGACCGCCCCTTTGAAGACTGAAACTATGACAAAAACTTTTTACCTGTTCTGGAATTGGAAAACCCATTGTCGTTACACTAACATAATTAAAAGTATTAAAAGCTCTTAATTGGGATTCAATTGCTAACTCATTAAATATTGAGATGTTTTTATAAGACCCCTGTGAAAAGATTGGGATTATTGCTGAAAAACAATTTCATACATACCTGAAATGTGACAGATAGGAGTAAAAATAAATTTGTGTTGATAATATTTTTGTAACAAATTGAAATGGACTGTTATAAAAATTATAAAAATAAATTAGTGTTGAAAATCTTCAATGAAGATTTTCAACACTAATTTATTTTTATAATTTTTAAACAGTCCATTTCAATTTGTTACAAAAACTTCATAAAAATGAACAACTACAAAGTAATTACAAAAATCTATTCTTCTCCATTTCTGAATTATGTGGTTGGTTATTCACTGACTTAAGAAAACCTGAAACCTGTTATGAGAGACCACCTGTCTTGAGAGACCACTTTTGTGTGGCCCAAAGGGCAGTCTCTCAAGACAGGTTCTACTGTACGGTAAATTCGATACCAAACAATATTTACAGTATGCCACCCATCCCTAATCATCACATAATTCAACCCAAACGTCTGACAGTTGTTTTTTGGCCTCATTAACTACTGATTCTATTGAACTGCTGGCATCTATTTCAACCACTCCAGGATCACTCATCCTTCTGTATGCGTCCCATAGCCTGAAAGCATAAAACCACGTTTGAAAATAGTTCTATGTGATGTAGAGTTGCTCTTTTGATATTTTGGTTTTGGTCTTTGTTTGGTACATAAAATTAAATTTTCAGTTTTGTCTACATTTTACAAATTTGAAGCCCCAAAATAGGGCCCCTACGAATCACACATTTTCCATTTGAATTGAATCGTGTCTATTATTCAAAATCGAATTGAACCTCAAATTGAATCAGTGACATCTTGAAGAAGACTGATGGGGGTTAGGGTGCTATAAACTGATTTGTTTCGACTGTGATGGCTCAAGACCAGGCATGTCAAAGTACCGCCAGTACCAACATAACTGTTACCAGGACAGGACAGAGCCTGTCCCATCAAAATCAGTACCGGTACTGGGACAAGTCAACAATTGGGTGACATCACAATCAGATGGGAGAAATTCGCATTTAATCCATCCCAGTCCCCAAGATTGCAAAGACAAACATGGCATCGTACCAATTATTCTGCGGCGACATCAAAGTAATCATAAAGAATGAAAATTGTGCTTTATGATTACTTTGATGTCGTCGCAGAATAATTTCTTTGAAGAAGCTGATGATGGTGCTTTCATTATCAGATATTATGTTAGATGCCACATTGGGAAAGTTAAAATGATTAGCCTTATCGAGGTGGTGGTGCAGACAGAACATGCCACTTTAGAGTATTTTGATATGTTCATTCACAAATAAGCTGAAAGTATGTCGTGTATGTGTGCCATACACAATTATTAGCCCATTTACCTTCGTTCAGTTACTAATTTCCCCATAAAATAACTTTGTAATGGTACCAGCTGGACAAATGCTTCAGTACCGGTTCCAATTGGAGCAAGAGGGAACCGGCAGTACCGGTACCGGTACAGATACTGGTTGACAAGCCTGCTCAAGACCCGACTGATAAAATAATCCAACTACATCATTAAGGCATACCATGCCTTTGTTAAAGGCATGCCTTGATTATGTACCTGGAATATAGGTGAGGATCATAGTTTATAATCAACATTGCTTAGAAACCTTAAATTTGCATTTAACCCTTTATCCAACACAGACGATTTCAAAATTTATTATTTTAAATATCATTTTTTAAATTTTTTCAAAAAATCTCAACAAAACCATATCATGTGACCCCTCTTTGGAACGAGCTTGATGAGCTCCTTCCAAAGAGGGGTCACATGATATGGTTTTGTTGAAACTTTTCAAAATATAATATTTTTTCAGCTGCTGAATTTGCATATTACGCGGGTGGATGTGGGCGATTCGTTGAGTAAAGGGTTAACAGTGGTAGGGACTAGTGATATTAGAATTAGCATGGCTAGTGGCATAAGTATAGATGTTATTTATGTTAATAATGCGGAAATTACACCTAGTCTTTTATTTCGACATTATTTATATACAATTTCCATCTGAGCTATAAGTTTTGTAAGACGACGAAGATGACTGATACCAAGCTACATTTCTATGAAAAAGAACTGAGAGGAATCAATAGAGGATATTCACGAAAATTTGATGAATACCGAAAATATCTCGTGAGTGGCTACAAAGAAATATGAGGATCTTCACGAGCGACGCAGTCGCGAGTGAAGATCCTCATATTTCTTGTAGCCACGAACGAGATATTTTCGGTATTCATCAAATTTTCGTGAATTTTCTTTTTATTTAATGCTCTACGACTACAAACTCTCCAATTTGTGGCCTTTATTTGCCATTAAGGCGCAAAATTTATGTGCCGAACCGGCGTCCATACAAAAATTACAACAACCAAACTCCAACCATTGGAATGTGTGAATATCCGCACAAAAAGTAGTCCCGTCTTATTTCTCCCCTAACTTTACAATTTACCAAGGCTGGCGAATTGAAATAATCGCAATGTGTTTCGAAGAAATAGAACAATAACAAAAAACACCACTTTCTTATTTTCAATAACAAGACACGTCATTTTATTTTTTTTGAACTCAATGCACTGAAGACGTGTGAAGTTGAACTGAAGAAATTGGAAAGTGATTTCGGCTTTTCGCTGGAAGGTGAATGAGAAAGTCAAACTTTGAAACCGCTGATTTAATGAATTGATTTAGTCACTGTCACTATCAATTATTCGAATTCGTTTGTATTTGGGACTCTGGAATTCATTACTGATGTGCTGACTCGTTTAAAGTACATGTGATTCGTCATCCGAACCTACGATGAAATATCAATTTCTAAATATCATTTTGATATTTCGTTTTGCCGACCGACAGGGGAATATGACTTAATTTTTCAGCGTGAATTGATGCCTGAGCATTAAATAAAACTGAATATCTACCTAAGATTTGGAATCAAATCGAATCTCGAAGCTTCATAGGGCCCTAACCCAACATTAACAGGAATATTCAATGAAAAATCCAAAGACAGTGTCACAGATCCACAAGTTAAGTAGTGTTATTTGTCTATAAACCATGTTTTAACCCTTTACCTAACGTAACGGCCAAAACCGGCCAGCGCTATTCTAAAAAATCGCCAATTAATTTTCATTATTTTTATCATTTTTTGTCTCAAAAACATAGGTTATGACCCCTCGTTGGAACAAGCTTGTCGAGCTCATTCCAACGAGGGGTCATAACCTATGTTTTTGAGACAAAAAATGAAAAAAATTAGTTATTCAAGAATTATTTTTGCAAGTGTCGTCTGCATTTCAGGTTAGATAAAGGGTTAACAAAGTTCTATTCATAGTAACAGCTCAGGACAGCTTTTACCTTATGGCTACTAGAGATGGGCAATATACCGAAAAACCAAACCGTACAGATATCAGGGAGATACTGAAAAACCGAACCATACAGATATCATGGAGGTACTGAAAAACTGAACTGAACAGATATCATGGAGGTACTGAAAAACCAATCCGTACAGATATCATGGAGATACTGAAAAACTGAACAGTACAGATATCATGGAGATACTGAAAAACTGAACCGTACAGATATCATGGAGATACTGAAAAACTGAACCGTACAGATATCATGGAGATACTGAAAAACCGAACTGAACAAATCGTTGAATACTGTCTAAATTTTCCTACATTCACTATTTATAAGTCTCTGTTGAGGATTGATAACAGTTAAAAGGTTCATTTTCAAGAAAGAAGTGACTGATTTTCTTTTCGGTTTTGTTAACCCTCAATGGCCTGGGCAAAGGTTCTGAATTCCCACTAGCCTACAACCTGTATATGTCCAATTGCTTAGCAGTGATTTCTTGTCAAGTCTTGGCTGCCTGTTATGGCAGCCAAAACTTGACTAGAAACCACTGCCCAGGTGGCATTGCAGTAACCGGTTCTCGTCAGATCACCGAAGTTAAGCAACGTCAAGGCTGGTTAGTCATGGATGGGTGACCATCTGAGCGATCGATTCAGACTCCCGCATTGTGTCTTTGGGCAAGGCACTTAACCCCATTTTTCCACATGGGGGCACGATGATGCCATGTACTAAGGCGTACTGCACGTCGAAGTTACGCATGTCTTCAACCAATTTAACCCTGCCTGTTCTGCAGTGCAGAGTTACGATGTTGGGGAGCTGGCAGCTGCTCATCATTGCCTCCGGCGTCCTCCACCCATAAAACTGTCACTGACACGATATGACCTTGGCTGTTAAAGAAACCCTAATAAATCAGCAAATTTCAGTCAAGTCAAAAACTGAATATTGGACTGATACCGAGGTATACATCCCTAAAAATACCAAAACCGATACCAGTACAAAATTTCAATACAGCCAGTCTCTAATGGCTACCGACTACAAAAACAAATGTTTATTGCAAGTTCAGTACAGCTGTGATAAATAGAACTAATGTCATGGCCTGGAACAGACCTTTAGATCAGTCTAATTTGGGCACAGAGGCAAATATGGATGTGGCCTGTATGATGGGAGAAAAAGCATTGTTATTTTCTTCTTCTTGGCGTCTATTTTAGGCTTTAGGTCCCCAGTCTTAAAATGTTAGTTACAACCCCTTGTTATAGGTCTTCACCATTATCACTGGTTCCCTCCCACCACCCTTTGATGTAAGTTTACTCGATTAACTCGAGAAGGCTTCGTTTCCTAGTGCCGAGCCAAAGGTCTATCTGAATGTATTTTACGCATGGCGTTAACTGAGAAATGCCACAAACATGAATATAACAGATAGCAAGCTTTAAGTGCATGATCATATGGAATTCGCCACAGAAAAGGAATCGTCATCGACAGTGTCGTATATGACACTGTCAACGCCGATTGCTTTTCTATGGCGAACTCTGTGGGTTTTTAAAAAAATTATTTATCTGTTGCTTTGTTTGATTCAAATGTAAGCTTTAAGCTATATTGCAAGCATCTGGGAAACCTGGTCAGACTATATATTGCCAAAACACTGCAAAACTTTGGAAAAAGTTTCAAACTCTGCATAGTTTAGATGCATTTATCTTATTTGGGAACAGCGTTTACCATCATTAGTTGGGAAGAATTTAAAGGCCTGGCCTGGAAAACCAAAAAAGTTATTTTTGCTAACAGTGACCTTGACCTTTGGATTGGTAGGGTTTTTCATCTTCCACAACATACATGCACCAATTCCAACCTGCATTATGTAAAACAAACTTTATTGAGCATAAACCAATATTTTTTATTAAGTTCTGTTTATAGCATCAGTTCCTTGACCTTCAACATTATGGTTGCAGACTGAAAAAAGAGGTGCGCATCGTAGATGCAGGCGTAGAGTTGCAGCTACTTTCTTTTATGCACTCTCTATTGAAAATCATAAATGTCATCATGCTGAGCTCAAAATATGTAAAAATTGATGCCATGAGCTCAGAATTTGTAAAAAAATTGGACTAATTAAGGCCCATAACTCTGTAATGAGAAATCAGACCATGCCAGTTTTAAAACTTGCTTGAGATATTATTGCAAAAGACAAGTATAGCAAATATTAGTGAAATTGGATAAAGTTTGTTCAAGTTATAGTGCGAACAAGCTCAAAAGTCATAAAAATTGACTAATTAAGGCCCATAACTCTCTAACGAAAAATTGGACTGGGCCAGTTTTTGAACTCACTTGAGATATTATTGCAAAGACCTGTATAGCAAATTTCAGTCAAATTGGAGACCATTTGTTCAAATTATTGGGCTAACAGGGCGAGGATGCCCAGCCAGCCAGCGGCCAGCCAACCAACCATCGCCAAACCATAGGTCTCGGTTGTTAACATAACTCAACCAAAAATGATAGGATTCTTTCTATTTCATTGGGATACATAAGTTTTGAATCTGCTGAATACATGTGACATAGAAACCTAAAGTTATTGCCTAGAAACCAATTTATAGTAACAGTCCCATGATATTTGATCTTGTCACTACTATGTCCAAAATCAATACAAGTAGGATTTTTCGCAAATATTTCTGCAAGGTTGTTTGGGCTGTGATACATAGAACTAATGTTATTGCCTAGAAACAAAAAAGAGGATTTTTCATAACAGTGACCTTGACCTTTAGCCACCAAACCTGAAAAATCGATAGCTTTCTTCTCCTTCATTGAGGGTACTCTGGTAGTTTGGTTGACCTGCATTAAACAGAACTAAAGTTATTTCCAGAAATGAATGTTTCCACCAATACACCTTCCTTCATTAAACAATACGTGGAGTTTGACTTTGTCAAATCTCGACTGATAAAAATTTGATAACTTTCTTATCCACTGGTGTGAAATTGAGAATTTAGCCCTTTATACCTTGTCTGACAAAGCACTCAGGTTTCAGCCAAATAAGCTATAAAGGATTAGCCCTTAACTGGTAGAGTGCTGGAAGCTCAACTTTGGGCTTTATTCTAAAGTGCAGGTACCACAACTTAAGGGCTCCATATTCTGTGGATGTGCTTCATATAATTTCTGAAGTGAAATTATTTAGTCTGTCTGAATTTGCCTTGTTACAAGTGATGGGAAAGTGCCTAGGCACTCTACAATAAATTGTTACAAGACAAAGATGTAATAGATTTTTGCTTGAGCTGGATAAAGCTAGCATGGTGCCTGTAGCAAGTAGTATATGTTATAAAGTGGCCCAAAATCAGGCATGCAGAATTCAGAAATTCACGGAACCTGAAAACAGGTTCCATGTATTTGATGTCTGGTAGCCCTATGGCAGGGCTCGCAAATAGGGTCGCCGACGTCCCGGGACAACCATAAATTTTCTCGGGCAACCAAAAATGCTATTCCCTCTGCCCGACAGGCAACCAGATTTTTTCTGTCTGATTTTAAAATATAATTCTTTGAGAAAATTAAAATATAAAAGCGAGCGGGAATTAATGATTAAACAACTGTTAAAATGGTTGAATACTCATTCCGCTGGTTTGGGGAAGTACTTTTCAGACAGTGGCGGCGGCTCATAAACTTCAGCAGTCAACAGGTACATAATTCCTTTTATGATCTATGATATTATCGATGGCACGTGCTGGGATTGGTTGTCAATAATGCACCGCTTTAAGTATTCAACAAACCTAAACAAATGGTCAACACGTCGGTACTGTTTACCCCTGTCCCACTGATGCTGTTAGCAACAGGCTGGACACAGCCCCCCCCCCCCCCCCCTCCCATGCATACACACACCTCCCACAGTGACATTCAGGGCAAATTTTGATATTGTTCAGTAATGCCCACGAGTGGAGTCTGGTTGTATTTGAATCAATGTTCCCCGATATCAGGAGTGCACCGGTACGATAATCAACTGAGAACAGCGTGACGTCATATCCCTGTAGAGACAATACTGTGCACTCATAATGTCCTGAACAAGGATTCAAACACAACCATTACCTTCCCAGAAATTGTTTTTCGAAAGTGAAAGTGGATGTTGTGCTCATTCAGCATTGCAACGGTCTCTGTTGCTGATCTTCCTCTTGGTCAAGTACTTATTTATTTTTTTGTTACTGTGTTCAACAAAGTGAAACGATATAATGTTAGAGATTAGTTCTCAGTTGAGATAGTAAGTTAATGCAGCGCAGTGAACCAGGACACTTTCCAGTTTGTAATAGGGAGGGGAGGGGGGGGGGAGCTGGGTCACTACAGTGCAGTATCCAACGTGTCAGTTGTCATGACGCATGACATTTTTTTGCACAACTGAATCTTGATCTGTCCCTGTCTTTCAACACCTGTTATTATACATCGTTTGTTGCCATATCTGATCGACTCACATTGAAATGTGTATAAATTGAGCAATCAAATATCAGTCCTAACGCCGGGGCCACCATTTTCTGAGGCGGGCAACCAGATCTCAAAAGAAGCCTGCCCGACGGGCAATCACGTTTTTTCACTATTTGCAATCCCTGTATGGAACCTACTTTTGGGTTCCAACAAGAGCTATCAGGGAACCTGTTTTTATTTATTGATTCTGTACCCATTTCTTATCCTGATTTTCAGTTTAAGACCTGCAAATTTTTAACCCTTTGAACCCCAGAGGCCACTTTTCCAGCCTAGTAACACGATACTTCACAATTTCATTAAGTAGGTTGACTTTTGAGTGAAGGTGTGGTGTAGACCAATCAATATTTTCAAAGTGCAGCCCCAAGGTGGCTCGTTGAAAATATTAATTGGTCTACCCCCAAATAAAGAATATGGACTCTTCCCATTGCTGCCGTTGAACTGATATGGAAGATGCCACTAGGGTTCAAAGGGTTAAGAAGGACATAGAATATGCAGTGGATTGTTATAGATGAGAGGGTGAATACAAGTGATGAAATAAAAAATAAAAATGTGAAACAAATGATCTGTGTTTTCATTTGTTATTTTGAACACTCAATTTAATTGCGACAGATAAACTGAGTCAATGATGACTCAGATGAATGTGTACAACATTACTTGCAAGTGAAAAAGATAACAAAGAAAGAATAATCATAACTGAAAGACAATGAAATAATTATTTGTTTTCTTTTTACTTTAAAGTTGAACAAATAAACTAGAGGCTCAAGTGAGCCTAAAATGCTCACCTGGCTCCTGTTGTCAAAAGAGATGAGTGTCAGTTAGTGATGGACAGCAAGAGCAATTTTTTGATTTGACATGACACAACCAAAAGCAATTTTTTGGCCATTCGTTTCGGCTGGTCCATAGAAAGCTTTCTAGGGAAAAAAAGCTTAGTTCTGTGAAGTCTCAAAAAAGTGTCTGAACTAATTTTTTGTTGTTTTTAACTCCTGTGGTTCTCTCTACCAATGCACACCCCCCCTCCCAAAAAAAAAAAAAACAAAAACAAAAAACACCAAACAACTCTGGCAGAAATCAAGCACTTATGACCCAGTTATACAACATGACAAATGTGGTTCAAATCAGCCCACTGGTTCTGGAAATAAAATTTTGATCTACTGTGTTCCTTTGAAAAAAAAAAACGAATCTGCATCACTAAAGGAAGTCCCATACCAGAAATCTAAGCATTATTGGGAGTGGCTTATGAGATGATTTTTAAGGCATTTTAGGCTTATGGAGCATTAACCCCACCCCATGGGACAAAGTAACTTTTTGGGGAAAAAATCAGAAGAGTAAACACCAGCTTCATTTGAGCAATGTAGAAAGAGTATACTCTAAAGATGGTCTGTGCCATATATGAATGAATTTGACCCAGTGGTTTTAAGGAAGAAGACAAGTTTCAAATTAGCTGGTAGACTACATGAAAGATGATGACGAGGCATTTTCCCACTGCCAGCATTATTAAAAAGGGCATTCCGCTATGGCACGCCGTGACAAAAATGATAGAATTTTTTTTGGTCCATCCGATTCCACTGGACCTAAGGGAACTGTATACCAAAAAACAATATTCTGGTCTGTGCAGTTTTTGAAATAATAACAAGAGAGGAAATGCAAAGTGTGGGCCAATGCCCCAACCCACCAAAAGTCGAAAGAGTGAATAAGAGCCATACCATTGGAAAAGATGTGTGGAGAAAGAAACTCACGCTTCAAAGGTATCGTTCTCCCATGATACTCTATCACAACACTAAATATCATTATTATTTATTTTATTTATTGGTGTTTAAGGTCACATATTTTTGCACAATGGCTAATCATGACTACAACATGAGTATTAACTCAAGACCAGGGGTGAGCGTTAATAAGCCATGTTGCCCATTTTAGAGAGGGTCTGCACCTCCCAAACATTGGTGACTGGGTCCTATTTTACCAGTAAAACAGAGCCAGTTTATCCCAGTGAACAAGCACTGCTTCACTTCCCGGGGACTAAACATCATTCAAATCGGAGTAGCAGTGGCAGAGATACAAGGGAAAATGTTGGTATGGATGGACAGATAAACGGACGGATGGAGATCTCAACTAGATACCCTTTCCACTTTTAAAGTCAGGGGCATAATAATGACCTAAGTTAAAATTTGGGCTTCTGTAGAGAACACACATTTTTTTAAGCCAGGGACTTGATTTGAACAAACTTGAATCTGACACCCCTAGATATGTCACATACCAAATATGAAAGGATTCTGACTGGTGTTTCTGAAGAATAAGATTTTTAAAGCAATTTTCTCATATTACATATAAATTAAACTTTAGGTTCCAATAAAGAGCCCAAATATTAACCCAGGGACCTGATCTGAACAAATTTGAATCTGCCCACCCACCCCAGAGGTATTGTATACCAAATATAAAAGGATTCTGACTGGTGGATCTGAATGATTTTTCAAGAAATTTCCTCATATTGCACCAAGTTAAAATTCAGGCTCCCATTGGGAGCCCAAATATTAACCCAGGGACTTGATTTGAACAAACTTGAATCTGACCCCCAAAGAGATGTTTATTCCAAATATCAAAGAATCTGACTGGTGGATCTGAAGAAGATTTTTTAAAGATTATTTCCCATACAGCACTGAGTTAAAATTTGGGCTCCCATAGGGAGCACAAATATGAACTCAGGGACTCGATTTGAACAAACTTGAATCTGATCCCCTCAAGAGATGTTGTATACCAAATATAAAAAAAATCTGACAGGTGGATATGAAGAAGATTTTTAAAGCTTATTCCCCATATTGCCCTAAGTTAAGATTCAGACTTCTGTATGAAGCCCAAAAATGAACCGAGAAGCTTAATTTGAGCACACTTGCATGGGACCCCCCCCCCCCCCCCCCCCCCCCCCATGGATGCTATATACCAAATATCAAGATTCTGATCAGTGGTTTTGCTGAAGAAATTTTTTGAAAAAATTTGCAAATATGCAGACTCTGCATTTTCTCGATGCACCCCCACCCCCCCTACAGAACACCCTGATCCAACTGATGGCATTTGTTTTTTAACCATTTCATTCTACTGGTCCTGAGAATGCTTCATATCAAATAACAGTTCTCTTTTCCATGTGGTTTGGGAAATATGGGCATTTTTTTCCTATTTTTAGCTCATGGGGGTTCCCACAAGGCTGTGAAAAATTTTGTTCAGCATCAATCAAGTACTTATGACCCACTTATACTACATGCCAAATTTGGTTCTTATCGACCAATCGGTTCTTGAAATACGTATTTCGAGTAGAGCCCAAAGTGGGTATGCTCCCACAGAGAACCCAAATATTGACATACAAACTTCCCTTGAACAAACTTTAATCTTCAACACCAAACGATGTTTCATATCAAATATCAAGGCATTCTCTCTGGTGGCTCTTGAGAAGATTTTTTAATGATTTTTAAGCTTTTGGGGCATTAACCACAGACCAAAGATGGCAGCTGCTTCATTTGAACAAAATAGAAAGGGTATACTCCAAAGATGGTCTGCGCAATTTATGTTTAAATTTGGATGAGTGGTTTTGAAGAAGACAGGTTTCCAAAAGTTAACGGATGACAGATGCCAAGTGATGTCAATAGCCCACACTGACTTGCAGTCAGGTGAGCCAAAAAATTATTAAATAAAAATTCTTTTGTGAATTCTTATTTGGGAGGGGGAAATGAGGACACCGTTGGAGGGTGCATAATACCCCGGCACTTCCAGAAATTATAAAATATTATTCATGTTCCAATTGAACTTTACTGTCAGTTTCTCCATTTTAGTTAATATTAGTTATCCTTGTGTTTTCCAGGGTGTACACAAATTTACACCGGTTTGGGAACTTATACACCCTGAGGGAAAGCCAAAGGGTGTATGAGTTCCCAAAACGGTATAAATTCCCATATACCCTGGAAAATATAAGGATAAATGATTCATATCCAAGAATTTTGGTGTAGTTAATATTTTAACCTACATTGTGGGAAAAAACTGACAGAAAATTTGTACTTTGTAAGGTACTTAATAAATAAAACCAGACAAATATGGATGTCATTGGAACTGGCTCAATGAGCCAGTTCCAATGACATCCATATCTGGAATATTTTACTGCACATAAATATTTAATTTCCTGTATTTTTATTCTTGTTCTGACATAACTGAGCAGAAGGTATAAATTAATAACTAGATGAAGTGATTGTGCCCGCACAATACACAGGATTTTCCTCCTATTTTTCGTCTCAAAATTTTGAAGAACGCAGAAAAAAGGATTTTTGATGAGCCTATTAACACATTGACGGTAGACGATATAATGTCAAGATTTGTTTTACAGAAACCCTGTTGTTTGATGTAAATCACTGGGGTCTTCTCGTTTGACCAGCAGCTATTGTTCAGGAGAAAAGTGTGATAACTACCATGATATTTGGAAGGTCGTTGTCGGGTTTCTGGGTTAGTACAGAGAAATTTGTGGAGGGGGTAATGTCCAGAGGGTCATAGACTCCTAGTAAGGACAAAGTCTTCCCGAGAATATTTTGCAAAGTTCAGTACTCTTAAGATTCAATCTGAGGAGTTGTAGCATGTGCTGCCCTATATTGGAGAGCATTTGTGGGGGCTCTAATGTTGTATGAAATTGCACTGGGTCAATTTTTTTTTTTTTTTTGGGGGGGGGGGGGGGGGGAGGAAACATTTAGGGACTTGCCCCCCCCCCCCCCCCCCCTCTCCCCTTAATTCCGTGGCTACACTACTGAATCAGAACAGCAGCAATGCCGGCAGGATCGCTATGCAGTATGCCAGCTCCCAGAGGTCGCATCTAATGAAATTCTGTACTGACCGCCAAGGCTCCATATATTGAAACAACCATAGACATTTCACACTGCGCATTATTACTATGTCGACCTCATTAAATGTCAACGAGTGGATGACATTTGGCAGTAAATCAAACGCCTACCCTGTATAATCTAAAAGCGCATATTTTTCTGAATATAACTGTTCTCTGTCATAAATGCATGCATTTAGATCCGAGTGCCAGCATGTCTCAATGTGACAGACACAAATTGTCATTACGCCGTGTTAAGCAGTGCAGAGGCTTCTAACCACGTGAAGTGAATGACAATGCGTTTTTGAAACAGATGGCTTTGGCAAGAGAATTGTGATGAGTACTCTCCCTTGATGTGCAGAGCTTTGTTTTCAGCATCGCATTCCAAGTTTCCTTTCTTGCTTTCACAATTCCGTTTTTTGAAACGTTTTGTTTTCGAAATAACAGCGTATCAAAATATTTCTTTATTGAGTAAAAATTCTTCCAATATATTTACCACTATGTATAATTCTTTGGTGTTTTTTTTTCACCAAATTTCTTGCCGGTACCCAAGGTAAACTATTTGATATTTGTGGGACATCACTATTCACTGGATTGGCAAAGCTCAACTAACTTCGTGTCAACTCAAGAAAGTCGCCCGCTTTTAATGTATTAAGGTGGAACAAAATGGCCCACCTGGACCCATTTTAGGCGGAACATTTTGGCCCTCCTGCCATTCTGACAATGACAAACATGGATTTGTATGACCACAACATGTGTAGGCCTAAAATCAAGATTAACCAATCATGTATTCTGTTGTCACTTTAGGGGAATTCCACCAGACATTGGTCCTATTTCCCCAACCCTTCCTGTTGCTTCTTATCTACATGTACGTCGCAGGGTAGATGAATAATTCTCAGTTATTTATCTATGCCGTGAGCTCTTATGGTGAAAGCCTGAAATTGAAATGCGGTACCAGAAGGCAACTTACCCGGCCCGAAGTCAGCATTATTTAAAAATTCGACATGGGTGTGGGGAGAGGAGGGGGGGCGAGGGGACAATTCTGTACCTAAGTCTAATTCGAACTTGGACCCAAAGTCCGTAATATATTGGGCATACCCAAAATGCACAGCCCCGCCGAGGTGAGGGAGGGTATTGGAGGGGGTCCCCCCTTCGATTTTTTTTAATAAGAGTCTCTGATAACTATTCTAGAGCCTCATAATGCCTCATTTGAGGATTGTCATGGCTCTGCGTTTAGTCAATGGTTAACACAATAGGCCTGCTTTTTAAGCGAACAATCTTTTGGTTCGCCTGGAGGTCGCCTAAATTGAAAAATACGCGAACGAAAAATGGGTTGCTTTGAAATCCCCGACGGTTCGCGCAAAGTTTTTGAGGGTTCGCATAAATATTGTTTGTAATGATGAGCCGTACACGTGTGAGAATTGTTCCAAAGCACTTTGTGGATTGCCGCAAAAATTTGATACAGTCCGATTTGGTAATGGCAGCCAGGCTAATTAGGGATGTGTCGCTATGTAATGTCTACACAGTTAGTAACAATCTGGCAATACCGACGGGGGAGGGGATGAGTAGCTGGAGTCATATTCCCATAAAAAATAACAGACTCTCAGTGTTCTACTTTCGATTTCAGTTTAGGATACAAAATACCATGTAACATTATGAACAACGTTCACTGAAATTGAGGTCGCCGGGTGCAAAATGATCAAGGTTTTTCAGACGTGTTTCCTGGTTTGGACGCCAGAGTCTGTAGAGTCTAATGCGTGTTTGCCTTGGTTGAGGTTGGGCAGTCGCGTCGGATAGTTTTACTGGTGGAGGAAGAGCCTCAACATCCAAATTCTGAATAACGGCCACTTTAACCCGCCTCATAGTACAGTTTTGTCAGGTCAAAGTGGTGATCTAAAAAAAAAAAGTTTGTTTTTTGATCAAAAATTTTCAGTCCAAACCGGACCAAAAATTTTCCAGGTAAAAAAAAAATTGTTTTCGTCTCAAAATTGAACAAAACACATAAAAAAACAGAAACAAAAATTTCCGGATTTTGGTCTAAAAGTCCGAACAGGAGTGGTAGTTCTCCAGTCATCAGAAGCCAAGTGAAATAAAACCCTATTCCCATTTGGTGAGGAAAGGTTTAAAGATACTGTGAATGTTGCCATTTCAATCACGGAAGCCTTATACGATTCAAGAACGCTGAGTATTCTCATGCCGAAAAGAGGGTGTACGGACCATTGAGAGGCCGAGAGTGTATTTTGGCGACCCCCCGAAGCCAAACTCAACAAAATTGTGCTTCCAAACTACGGGGAATCTTTTTACCCATATACGGGCTACACATTCTCAATCACCACCGCTTTTAACCCACTCCGGTAGTACAGTATAAGTAGGTCAAAGTATCAGTCTGAAGACCGATTTTTCGTTTTTTGGTGTAGTGTAAAAAAAAAAAAATTTTTTTTTCGTCTCAAAAGTGAACAAAACACATAAAAAACAAAAACAAAAATTTCCGGATTTTGGTCGAAAAGTCCGAACCGGAGTGGTAGTTCTCCAGCCATCAGAAGCCAAGTGAAATAAAACCTTATTCCCATGGGGTGGGGGAAAGGTTTAAACAGACCGTGAATGATACCATATGAATCATGAAATCCTTATACGAGTCAAGAACGCTGAGGATTCTCGTGCCAAAAAGAGGGTGTACGGACCGTTGAGAGGCCGAGAGTGTACTTTTGGTGACCGCCCGAAGGCAAACTAACAAAATTGTGCTTCCAAATTACGGGGAATCTTTTTACCTATACATGCGCTACACATTCGCAATCACCGCCGCTTTTAACCCACTCCGGTAGGACAGTATAATTAGGTCAAAGTACCAGTCTGAAGACCAATTTTCGTTTCTTGGTGGTGGTGTGTAAAAAAAAAAAAATAATTTTTTTTCGTCTCAAAATTGAACAAAACACATAAAAAACAAAAACAAAATTTCCGAATTTTGGTCGAAAATTTCCTAAGTCCAAACTGGACCGAAAATTTTCAGTGTAAAAAAATTTTTTTTTTTTCGTCTCAAAATTGAACAAAACACATAAAAAACGATAAAAAAATTTTGATTTTTTGGCCACCATTTTGGATTAACGAAAAATCGAAACGAAATTCTTTCGATTTTTTTTATAAAGCGGTATTACTTCCTTCAATTTGGAACCCTTTTAGAGGGCTCTTTATATTTAAATCTCGATATTTCAATCCAAAATGGCCGATTTTTGAGATAACTTTCCGTTTTGTGAAAAATTTTGGCAGAAAACATAAAAAATGGAAAAAAAATACCGATTATATTTGTTTTAGACAAGAGTAATTCTGACAAGTCTGTCAAAAAATTAAGTCGATAGCTTTTTTCTTTCATGAGATATTGGCCTACGAAGCTTTGGGCGTTTTGGGGCGTTTTTGCCCACCAAGAAACATTTTTCTCCAAATACTGATGGTTTTATTTATTAGAACTTATGGCCATCATTGATCGTGCAAAGTTTGAAAAAAAATCTTAAAGACCGTTTTCGAGAAAACTCTTTCCCCGATGTGTTGGAAAAACAAAAAAAAAGAGAAAAAAAAAAAAAAAAAAAAAAGAATAATAATCTTGGCAATAACTTTTCCTTTCAGGAAAATCCAAATTAAAAATTGGTACTTTTTTCAGCCGTATAGCCTGCTATTGTATATTCTTCTTTTTACACTGTGGTTAACCACGGTGTAAAAAAAACCACTGTGGATTGCAAGTTACACCGTACCTCTCAGCCAATCAAAATGCAGTATTTTGTTTCATTTGGAAATAATTATACTTATTCAAAAATCATATAAGTGTAAAGGAAGTATTTTTGGTTACAAGGAATTAGAGAATGTTAATGAGTTATGAGTTAAGAGTTAAAGCAGAAGCATCAAGCATGATTCAAAAGCATGCAAGTACTGTGCAGTACATGTGGGTGCAAGCAAGCAAGTTTATTCTAAATTTTATGTTACTTAAAGCAAAAGAAGAAACGTTGTACTATTTCAAATCTTATTCAATCTGGCATGATTCTCATCTTGGCATTCAAAAAGGTATTTTGTTAAAAAAATGTCCTCTCCGAAAAAATAATACATTGCATCTTATAAGCCACAAAACTGTTACCTCAAACGTAAGTCTGTGAATCTGCTATCAAAACAGAATTTTTACCCACACCCTACATAACAGCGTCTAACTTAATGCATGTGTATATATTTTAACTTTAGAGAAGGCATGAAATATTGTGGAGTTTGGTAATTCAACCAACAAAACTTGATTAATGTTTAGCTGATAAGATGAATCAGATCAAAGTTCAAGGGCAGTAACTCCACCAAAAATCAACTGAGTGTGACAAAATTCGAACTTGATCTGTAAGTATCCATAACAAAGCTATATATAAAAAATTTTTCTCAATATGTCAATCCATAATGAAAAAGAGTCCAAAAAATGGTAACTAAGTTCAAGGACAGTAACTCCACCAAAAATCAACCAAGCCGGATGAAATTCAAACTTGATCTGTATGTATCCACAACAAAGCTATATACCAAACATTTTCTCAATATTTCCAACGAAAAAAAGTCTGGAAAATAAAATAAAATCCGGAAAACTCTAAAAATTCTAAGTTCAAGGGCAGTAACTCCACCAAAAATCAACTGAGTGGAACGAAATTTGAACTTGATTATAAAGGGACATAGTAGCCACTAGGCTTGCCTTCAAGTTTCGGGTGCGGTTATCTAACAGCGGTGCGAAATGGAGAGGGCCATGGTAGCCCAGTCAGTGTAAGCTCGGATTCCTGTTGGGGGGGGGGGGGGGGGGGGGGGGGGGGAGGCTGTATGTGGTATGGTAATTTGAGCTAATTTTAGGAGCACACCATCAGTCCATGTTCAGGTTGCCCACGGAATGCCATGTTCAGTATATTGTGATATTACATGGCCCAGACCCCCAAACTTAAGAAAGGGGTTGGTTAACTTGTGGTTTTTGGTTATGCCGTGTTGGTAGATGGTAGAGTGGTACCGGGATTAGTCTTTTAATGTACGGTCACCATAGGAAGACCCTAGGTTAGCTTCAATAGATAGACTTAGGTCAGCCCTTATTAGGCTGAAGTTTCAGAGATCAGTATAGCTAGCCGTGTCAGCCCGTGCGGTAGGGTTGGAATGTCATTCCAACCGACGTCGTGTATGCTGATTGTGGGTACATTTGACATGTAAAGCCACTCGCAAGGTATTCATGCGGTGGCGGCTGAGGTGCATAGGTAGATGACAGCCTGTGAATGAATGAGCATCACTGGTAGGAGCACATTGGCCTGATCCCCAGATGCATGCCCCTGATTAGCTAGAGGTATTGCCAATCGGTGAGTGGATAGCGGACCCTGTGTGTTCAGGGGACCTATTGTAGTGTCCACAGGTAAAATCACCCAGTGAGTGGATTCCAGGAAGCATGCCCCTTGTTGGTTAGAGGCATTGTCAAGGTGAAGCGGGTTACTGAGATATTTGTATATCTCAGTTCCAGGTTAGAAATGCACCTCCACAAGGAGCTATGTCAAAGGCAGCGGGTCGTTTGAAGAGCTAGCACGTCGAAGTCCGACCATATGTCGCTCTCAAATTGAGAAGATCAGCTGGTATGACGTTTTATTAGTTGTATTGTTAGTAAATGCGGTGTATAGGATGTTCATTAGATTCTCGAAACATGTGTCTCCGAGTGTTATTGAACTGTAGTCAAGAGTTTATGGTGTGTTTCAGGGTATACCGATTCCATGATGGAAATGAGGTTAGGTAAGTTAGGTGGACCTCTATTCATATTTGTCCGGAATTAGCTTCTGCAAAGTGTAACCAACGTTTCGGCCTGTTCAGCCTTATCAAACAAACAAATACAGAGATCTGTTGCATTTCAGTGGTAATGTTACAAAATCGGATTCAGGTGGGTAGAAGTCTCTAGGCTTGTACAATGTTTAATCCTGTTGGTCAGGATTCAAAGTGACAGCAACTTAGGTAAGGCAGTCCTGAGTGTGAGAGTCGGAAAGAGTTGTGACTTTATATGGTGGTATTAGTGTTGACTGAACACTGTTGAAACACAATAAACAACTGTAGCTTTGGTAGCTAGTTGTGTTGAGAGTTTGAATACTCTATTGGTAGTTATCAGTCGGCACCGATTTGAGTGCCAAGAGCTGATGTATGTTAGCTCAATAATGCTTTCCCAGAGGTATCTATTGCCATCGCACCTCAACCGTGGTAAATTGGCATGAGTCTACCGGTATATATTTCTACCATGGTACGTGGTGGGTAGACTATATCGTGTGAAAGGTATAATACGGCCATGTCAGGTAAGTACACAGGTATGGAATGCACTGGCCAGGTCCGGCAGGTAACACAAGCAAACACGATAGAGCAATCCATGCACCAAGAGCTGATGCATGTTAGCTCAATAATGCCTTCACAGAGGTATTTATTGCCGTCGCTGCTATGGTAAACTGGTGTAGGTCTACCAGTATTTACTTCTACCGTGGTACGTGGTGGGTAGAATAGATCGTGTGAAATGTATAGTGCGACTGTGTTGGGTGGAGACACAGGTATGGGTCACACTGACCAGGTCCGGCAGGTAACAAGATCAAATACAGTAGAGCAATCCAAGCACCAAGAGCTGATGAATGTGAGCTCAATAATGCTTTCACAGAGGTATTTATTGCCGTCGCTGCTTGGCTGTGATAAACTGGTGTGGGCCTACCAGTATATATTTCTACCGTGGTACGTGGTTGGTAGAATAGATTGTGTGAAATGTATAATGCAACCGTGTCGGGTAAAGACCATGTATGGGTCGCACTGGCCGGGTCCGGCAGGTAACACAATCAAATACAGTAGAGCAGTTCAAACGCCAAGAGCTTATACATATTAGCTCAATAATGTTTTCGGGGAGGTCAGGTTTGTCATTTTGAAGCCGGGGATCGCCCCAGGCCGTAGTCGCTCGCCTGAGCCTCAAAATTCCATGGATGGTAAATGTCCACCTAACCCCGATTTCTGCGGCCCATTAATTCAGTCAAAGGCACCTCAAAATCAGCCGCTTCAACCGGCAATTTTCGCGGATTGAAGGAGGTACATGTAACAAAAGTGCAGTTTGTGAAGTTTGTAGTGTGTCGTCCACACAGTCACCCAGAGACAGTAAATAGCTTTCCAAATATATATTATGTGATGATGTACATCATAATTACACAAACCATATACAGTACGTTGAGAGTGTATTATCACTAAATCACCCGCAGAGTGGAGATTCCACCCAAGCAATAATTGCAAATTTATTGCAAAGCATAAGCACAGGCAAAGTTTCAACCAATGGACCTCCGGGTTAAACCCGGAGGTCCATTGGCTGAAACATTGCTTGTGTTTTTTGTCCATATGTATAAAATTTGAAAGTTATAGTTTGGGTGATAACTCCACTCTGCAGGTGATTTAGTTACAATCCACTCTCCTCGTACTGTACCTTAAAATGATATTAGTTGTCTACCCATCAGGCTGAAACACAATGGCCCCTGCAAATTAAATAACCCTCCTGGGGTCATTTTATGTGAACCAAAAATGGCCCTCCTGTGGTGATTTGAGGCAAACCATAATGGCTCTCCTGCAATTTTCAAAATGACAAGCCTGGGAGGTACCTCTTGCCATCTCTTGTCGACTGTGGAGAACTGGTGCAGGTCTACCAGTGTATATTTCTACCATGGTAAGTGGTGGGTAGAATAAATCATGTGAAAGGTATAGTGCAACCATGTCAGGTAGTGACACAGGTATGGGTTGCACTCGGCCGGTCCAGCAGGTAACACAATCAAATCCAGTCGTATCGGCTGAGATAAACATAAAAAATGGAAGCGAAAATAACGAAAGCAAAGCGCTCACTCGAAATAACTACCTGTGCGGATTAAGGTTTTGAGTATAACAAGTGCGTTGTATAAATAATTGGTGTAAACAGTGTGTACGAGTCAAACATTGGTAAATCACAAACTCGATATTGGTATGAAAAGAATGTTTCAAAATGTCTGCCAAAAAACAAACTGGAGTCAATCACAGTCTTGTTGGAAATGACAAAGCTATATGTAAAAAAATTTCTCAATATGTCAATCCATAATGAAAAAAGTCCGGAAAATGGTAACTAAGATCAAGGGCGGTAACTCCACCAAAAATCAACTGAGCGGAACGAAATTCGAACTTGATCTGTAAGTATCCATAACAAAGCTGTATACCAACTATTTTCTCAATATGTCCATCCATAATAAAAAAAGTTTGGAAGACATTTCCGGACAGGTGGAGAGACAGACTGGCAGACAGACAGACATTTTTTTAAAACGGGCATATAACAATAATACAAGTTTTTAACTGGTTGAGTGCTCGCCACAATCAGGCCTTTCCAAAAAATGAGGGTACAAGTGCAAAAGCCAACATTTTTCTTGCCCATGTTTCATATTCAGTCAAAAGTAAATAATATACTACTCAAAGTTTGCTAAGCACCAAGTATATCCAACTACCTGTTTTATGTTTTAGTTGAAATATTGTAATTAAAAGTGTATATATTTTTTATTTAATTATATCTTTAATGATTTAAGTATAGAAATTAAGATTTTATTTGTGTTTTGACATTATTTTTGAGCTTTTGAATACGATAACCATGGAAAATGGATATTATTGGTAAAAGAGGAAATTTTTCAATATGCCAAAAAGTTGACGGAGCCAACTGGTATGGCCTCAGTATCGAGTATGAGACCCATTACTGTTAATCACAGCTTGACAACGCCTTCTCATGCTCCTAATCAGGTTCCTGGTGGTCCTTCGTGGGATGTTGTTCCATTCTTGGAACAGCAATGCACCAAGCTCCTGGACACTTCTTGGATGAACTGGATGGGCTGAAATTGCAAGGTGCAACTCTTTCCAGACATGTTCGATTGGATTGAGGTCAGGGGATCTTGCTGGCCAGTCCAGAGGCTCAAATCCCCTCCCTCTGTCGGTACTCCCCGACAGCATGGGCAACATGAGGACAGGCATTATCGTCCATCAGAATGAATCTATCACCCACTTCACCTGCATACAATCTGACGTGGACATCCAGGATCTCATCAATATACCTTTGTGCAGTCAATGTACCACGTTCAAGGACACAGAGCACTGTATGTAGATCCCAGCTGATGCCGCCCCAGACCATGATTGATCCTCCACCATAGCAGTCATGCTCAGCAATGTTGACTGCATAGAATCACTCTCCTGGTCTTCTCCATACCCTGGATTGTCTATCTGTGTGGTCTAGGCAGTACCTTGACTCGATCTGTAAAAAGGACAGATCGCCAATCTTCTCTGGTTCATCAAACGTGGTCCATGGCCCATTTATATCGTGCCTGGCGGGCGGTGGTTCTGAGACGGCAGAATGTGAATACATGGTCTTCTCAATCAGAGACCACTTTCGTGCAACCTTGCCCAGATAGTCTGCGTCAAAACATTTACCCCAATTGCATTCTGAAGGTCACTGAAAAGTTGGTTGCTGTCTGACTGGTGTGACATACTGCTGAAATCTTGCCCAGGCTCTGGTGATCACCGTATGGTGTACACCAAGGGCTTCACCAACCTGACGATGGGTAGCCCCTTGCTCCACCATCTCTACAGCCTGCCACATTTCTGCTTCGGACAAATGTCTTCTTACATTTGCCATATTCAATCATTAAATCACAAGGGTTTGTGTTGAAATGAAGATTGAATACCCTACACATGTCATGTACATGTAGACAGTTCACGAAAACATCATGAAAATCAAAGGGTACATGCTTTCCATGACTGTTACGAAAAGTCTGCCTGTCAAGAGAGCTAATGTAAACACTGGGGATCATCTCAATACATTTCTCAATCATATCCATCAAAAATATCGCAAATATGTCACAAGCAAATTTCACAATGATGTGTCAAATATTTGATGCTTAGCAAACTTGAGTAGTATAGTTTGTTTACAAATTTGTTCCATTACAAATTTTGGGAGAGTGTCTGTTGTCACTCTCCAATAATTTGTAATAAAACAATTTTTGATAAACAAATTCAGACCACCAAAAATAATCTAGCCCTCAACCAGTAAATAAAAATATTTATTTTGTACTTACATACAGGGACCAGCCTGGGGGAATTTTAGGAGACTTCATGTCTCCCTCCAGACAAAATAGGGAGACTGCAGAGTCAAGCCGGAAGATTCCTTAGGCAAGTGGGGAAAATTAACAATATTTATGTACCACTCCCTGCTGCCCCTTCATATTTTCAGCATGTGGTCCTCCATTAATGCACGATTAAGCCAGGTCCAGTTGTCTATGATGCATCTATGCCAGGTTAAAAAATCACAAATTATTGATTGAAAAAACCCCACTGCTACCCTCTCCTTCATTACCCCTCCCCTCTTCTTGGTGCCAATCTCCCCAGCACCCTCCTGTGGTAGCCTTTCACCAAAGTCTACTAAGCTAATAATTGTCCAAGTCTGAAAGTGTAAACAGGACCAGATGTTAGAAGGTTACTTGGAAGGTACTTTTTCAAGATCCTTCATATGCACACTTGTGCCATGTATAAAGCTTTTTTTTGTCATGGCACCTACTGGCAGTGGCCAGGCGCAGAGTTTAAGAGGAGTGTGTGAGAGTCGGAGTTACCTAGGGAAAGGATGTGGTGTTGACAGTCGAGCCCAATCAGCCCACCCACCACAAATATTGCCTCCCCATTCCAAACTACCAGTTATGGTTTCAAATCCGGTTGTGTAACTGACGGGGAGGGGGGGGGGGGGAGGCAGGGCACCTGTACTGAGAGCAACCTATACTCTATATCAATGTACCAATGTGCAACTGGTCTCAGAAGTGATCCGTCTCAGATGTCATAGTACAGAGTACATTTTTTTCAAAAATATCTCTGGGTGGGGTGGGTGGTAGGCCTGTACTAGGCTAGTAGGGCCACCTGGATTTTGAGACCATGATAGCCAGTCGTAGCAAGGAGCCTTCCAATAACACCAGAGTCTTAAGGTCGGCAGTACATTGGGGGAGGTTGTGAGGGAGAATTCCTTGGAGAGATGCAATGCAACTTACCCTGCCCCACAATTTACTTGTTCCCTCAAATTTTTTCCTGCCAATTTCCTGGCACTGCTCCTGCAGTCCTGCCTTGAGTCTTTTAAAGTATTTTTGTTGGGTGGGGAGGGTGGGTGGTGGTATTGGATGTGTCCACCTACATACATTTTTGTTGGTGTGTGTGTGGAGGGGGGGGGGGGGGGGGAGGCTAGCCATTGCCAGATGAATTATCATTTAAAATATGACAGAAAATGTATTTTTATTGCCACTTTGGACAAAACCGAACCAAACCGAATCCGAGGTCAGAAAGAAAAAAAAAAGCACAACACTACCATTTATCACACTCAAGCACATTCAATTCTTGAAAATAATCATTTTTATGTAAACTTCGAATCACTCCGTTCAGCCTTTCCTCATTTCGGCTAATTTTTAGAGGGCGACTTGTAATCGCCCCAACTATTTTTCTAGGCGACATTTTTCTGGAGGGAGACATAAAGTCTCCTAAATTCCCCCATGCTGGTCCCACAGGGGTCTGGAAACGTTATTTTAGTGATTTAGGGTATATATGTTTAAAAAAGGAGAAAGGGTAACAACAGGCGAAATTGGGAAACTTCAACCAAGTGTCGACAAGTTTAAAAAATTATTAGATCTCGATGTACTTGGTTCCTGGCACATACCAGTTCTATTCTATATACATTTCCCTATTACTTAAAACAAATTTCGTCGAAATATCTTCAGTATTACTAGAGATATTCAATAAAATGTTAGCAAAAAGAATGCTATTTTCTGATTTGTAAATAAGGTTGTCCAAACGAAACCCGAATTTTTCAACACAAATCAGTGAAATAAATGCACATAGAGACATTGACCTACGCTTCACTGTGGCTCTTTGTCTACCTTTTTGAACACTTTCAACGACTGCCCAACACCAGTCGCCTATCTATACTCTGGGGAGATATTTTTTCAACATTTGCAGGTTTTTCAGCCTTCTTCCTCGTCATCATCGCCATATTTTGACAACTCCGCTCAGAATAGAAGCAAACTTGAAAGCCTTACCGTGATTGGTTACAAGTGAACTGAGAAATCGAAAGTAGATTGAGGTCACTGATCTCAGTTCACTTGTAACCAATCGCGGTAAGGCTTTCAAGTTTGCTTCTATTCTGAGCGGAGTTGTTAAAATATGGCGATGATGACGAGGAAGAAGGCTGAAAAACCTGCAAATGTTGAAAAAATATCTCCCCAGAGTATAGATAGGCGCCAGGTGTTGGGCAGTCGTTGAAAGTGTTCAAAAAGGTAGACAAAGAGCCACAGTGAAGCGTAGGTCAATGTCTCTATGTGCATTTATTTCACTGATTTGTGTTAAAAAATTTGGGTTTCGTTTGGACAACCTTATTTACAAATCAGAAAATAGCATTCTTTTTACTAACATTTTATTGAATATCTCTAGTAATACTGAAGATATTTCGACGAAATTTGTTTTAAGTAATAGGGAAATGTATATAGAATAGAACTGGTATGTGCCAGGAACCAAGTACATCGAGATCTAATAATTTTTTAAACTTGTCGACACTTGGTTGAAGTTTCCCAATTTCGCCTGTTGTTACCCTTTCTCCTTTTTTAAACATATATACCCTAAATCACTAAAATAACGTTTCCAGACCCCTGTGGCTGGTCCCTGTATATAAGTACAAAATAAATATTTTTATTTACTGGTTGAGGGCTAGATTATTTTTGGTGGTCTGACTTTAGAAGGGCAACATAATCACCCTGGTAGCTCTCACGGCTGGTCCCTGCATACATGTGAGAATTGTGTTGCATTTCCTTCACTGTTTCACATTTCTAGCTATCCACCATGCTCACTTCAAACAACTTCCTTCACTTCCTGTTAGGCGGTAAAGTAAAAAAGCTGGAAGGTTCATTGTAAGAAACCGGATCAGGAAATCGGAACACATAACCGGAACTGACTGATCATTAACACTGACTGTATTTTTTTTTTTTTTTTTTTGATTCTTTGTACAGGATTTTGTTTGGATTCTTTGTACATTAATATACATATATACAATGTATAGCTTTCTAATGGACAACACACTCCATCAGTTCCAACCAAGAAAACTATGTTACCCATTGTGCTACTGATACCATCAGCCATGTTGGCATATGCTGCGTCTGTAAATACAACAAGTCGCCAATGGTGCACAGATATGTATCCAAGATTGCGAAACATAATCTCAGACTTCTCTCCTTTTATTTTATTAATAATTTTACATGCTCTCTGTAGATCTTCTACGGTACCTTTTTTTAGTTTGGTACTAAGTTCAATAAGTTCAAAGGATAAATCAGGTCGGGTTCCATAAACCATCCAATTAATACTACCAACTAATGATCTTAGATGAGTATACTCTGCACTGGTAAGTTCGTCACTCTTCCTTCTTTCTGACGATAACTTCATCATATCTATGTGATCAGCATAATTATTTTGATCCAAAAGAATTCCATTTTCTCCCTGCTGTATTTTGAATCCAACATATGAAAAATGCCATTCAGCGATTTTTCCAGCTATAAATCTTTTATTAAGTCCAGCCACAACATTATGATTAAAATGTTCCGTTCCTGCATGTAAAAAATCATCAATATGAGTCAGAAGTAAGCCAGAAAGTTCACTATCAGGAGATTTCATAATAAACAATGATGGATCCAATGTCGATTGATTGCATCCTAAATGTTGCAGTTCTTTAATAACGCTTTCGTAGAATTGTCGAGCAGCATCATTAAGACCATATAGGCATGTTTTTAATAACCAGATTTTTCCATTAGCATTTGCTTCTTTTGGTGGAGAGATGAATACATCACGATCCAGAGGTTTTCCTTGTAGAAAAGCAGATTTAATATCTGTAGTCTGTACCTTCCATCTATTGCTAGCAGCAATTGCGAGAAAAAGTCTGATTGCTATTTTACTGACAGTAGGAGAATCTTTCGGTACACAGATATCTTCTTCATATCCCCTAGCGACAAGACGCGCTCTGACCTCATCACCTTTGTACCATAGAACCCATCTAGTTGTTATTAATGGCTGTCCACAAAAGTTTACCTCTTGATAGGTATTGGATGATTTCAATTTTTCTAATTCAACCTGCTTAGCTTTAATGCATTCTACACTATTCTCTTCTTTCTTAGGGACAAATGCTAGAAAAACAGATGGATCAATAGTATCATCATGTTTCCATATAATGTTATTACTATCAACGCTATGCTGAATTCCAGATTCATCTTCAACATTCCACCAATCTTTATTTCTTCCAGTAACTTTACCTGCACGCCCCAAAACAACAGCTTGAGTCCATTGATCACTTTCATGCAGTTTATACAGTATTTTATCATGAGCTCTCAAACATTTATCTACACATGAACTGTCAGAAACATCCTGATCCAAATTCTGTTGTAGAGAAATTTCAGTTGAAGCTTCTAGGTTCTTATTTAAGTCTTGAGCACCACTTTCCTCTATAACTTCCGAGATTTCTTGACGAACTGGAATTGTACAGTTTGTATGAGTATTAGAATTCGAATGACTATCACTTAAAATTTCATCGGAATCGAAATTACAGTTTGCTTTAATCAAACGATTAGGTGACACTCGGAGAAATGATCCTCCGTGTCTAATAAATATGACTTTTCCATCTTGAAACACAACTTTTGCGGGGCCATACCATCGCTCCTTTCCATCACGCTTGTAGAATACTCTATCGTTATTTTGAAAAACATACTCAGCAGCACAAATTTTATGTCTCAGAGCACGACGAATACGTTCATCAGATTCTGATTGAATGTAGGCTTTCCTAGCGGAATGAAGTGCATTTAAATGTTTGGCAAACATTTCACTTGTTGTACAATTTTCTAATGCAGGCAAAGAATCAGTCATTATATTAGGTACAGCTGGGTTGACACCAAATACCAGCTGGTAACTACTATAACCGTTCCACATCTGTAACGCATTTCGTGCCATATTAGCCCAGCATAAAAGCACATCGTCAGAAGTAGCGGAATGTTCAGCTTTCAATTTATTGAGCATCATGTCTGTCACAGCATGTACTCTTTCACATAATCCAGTTTGAAATGGACTTCCAGCAGCAGTTGTGCAAATTTCTATATTCAATAGAGATGCCACATCACGAATATCGTCATTGTTGAACTCCCCTCCATTGTCAGAAAGTTAAAAAATTTATAGTAATTTATATATTTTTTATACTTACCAATGACCCAGACATAGCTGGTGCTAACTCTTAAAATATAGGGCCAAACACAAATTTTGCCCCCCAATCCTCAAAATTTGCATCTAAAACTAAAGAAAACATGTCCTGAAAGGCCCTCCACACTTCGCCTCTACTGCGCATGCGCAGTGTCAAGGACGTTCCGAAATTGGCGCCATTTATCATTCTAATAACCAGTGCCTGGTAAGCGCTATGTACTCAGCGGGGAGGCAAGAGTTCCCAACTCCTGGGAGGGCCATCCCCGTCTGGGTCATTGGTAAGTATAAAAAATATATAAATTACTATAAATTTTTTAACATTTTTATACTGTACCAATGACCCAGACATAGCTGAATAGTAAAAAGGCTGGAGGGCCAAGGACATAGAGCAAAATGGAATACGCTCAATAAAATAAAATAGAGTCATCCCCTGTAGGGAAAAGAAGTAATAGGCCTTACATGTATCTTTCTTATTTATGATAAATTAGAAAGATACAACACCTTCCAAAATTGAGCTTCATACATCCATGTACTCTATTAATATCCAATATAATCCTTATACTAATAATTTTTAAAGTAAGCCAATAATAAAGTAAGTCTAGAGAATAGAGACTCTTATACTCCTAAAAGTGTCTGAGAATTGCATAATCATGTCTGCTGACATATGCAATATTCAAAAGCTATACTTTAAAAACTAAGACTTGAATGAATTTTATAAACTTAAACTTCTCACTAAACAACCATCCCAATAACAGCTCAGAATTACTAACTCCGGAGGAGGTATCCCCTTGTTTTCATAGTAAAACAGGTGACCCAAGGGAACACCCTCCCCCCCCCTTTTTCTTGCCCTGGGTCAAATAGCCCAGAGCGAAGAGGGCAGCCGAAAGGAGACACTGCCGAAACAGACAGCCTACCTAGCTATAGTAGCAACTGTTAAGTGAATGAATTCTGAGCAGTAGATAATAGACCTAACAAAAGAGGCCTCAAGAAATTGACTCGATATTTCTAAGATAAAATTCATGAATGTGGATGGCTGAGCGCAATGAGCGGCCTTCAAAAATCTATAATAGCGACACTATTAATGTAAGCCCAAGAAGTAGAAGAACTCTTACTTCATGAGCCGAAATCTTAAGCACAACTGCTAAGTCAATGATATACCATAAGCAGTACCGATAGTTAATAGAATCCATTAACAATAAAATGGAGCGTAACGTCCTTCTACTAGACATCAAAGACAGAAGAAGCTTACGCCCTTGTAATAAACAGATATCTGTTTAAAAATACATAAACTGTACCCGGAAAGAGTAAAGGCCTATGCCCATACGAAGACGGAAGGACCTTAAAATAATAGGTTCCGGATAATAGGAGCCTAACTCTTATGCAACAATCCAACCTAAATAGTAACGGAAGTATTGATTCCGAAACTATGAAAGTGAAAATCATCCATCGATAGTGCATGAAACTCACTGACTCTACAGTAAAAGAGAAACCAACAGAATTACTGTCTAAAAGGTCAGAATTTGAAAACTACTGTTTCCAGAGGCTCAAATGATTACTTAGCTAAATAAGAACCGAAGTTAAAATCCGTATAGGAATTTAATCTAAAGATTCTAAGTCTATTTATCAAAAAGTTACTAACTGACTTAGATAAAGAGACAAAAGACTCAATTGTAAACTATCGTAGAGTGCATAGGTATGAGGTAACATAAACCTATAACCTAAATAACAGGCTGCAGTAGATCTTGTGAAACAAGTATACTAAAAAATAGCAATGAGTAGTATGGAGGGATCAACAATATGAACATAATGATCCCTACACCACGACGGAAGAGCCTCCAGTTTAGTCGCATAGAATAGCGAAGAAGAGGATCTCCTATAGTAAGAAATCGCGTCCAAAGCTCGTCCAGTACAGTGCTTACAATGCAATACGGACCACACAACGGAATACATGAAGGTTGCGACCTTGCTGGTTGTGATAAAGATGACACGATTTACCCAGTGAAAAAAGATCCTCACATAGAGGAAGATTTCACGTTAAGACCCACAGTAGACAAGAGAGTAAATTACTCATGATCTCTGTGAAGGTAGAGATGCTATCAACAGAAATGTATTGTGGTTGTTTATCTTAGCAATACCTGCTAAAACAACAGCGCCGGAAGATACGCGTATCCTATCATTCCGTCCTATAGATCAATAGAGCGTTAACACTATTAGCTCAGAGATCTGGACAAGCCAACACATACGTCTGCAATTGATTAGCAAGCTGTGTCATAAATAAATCATCATTGGGCGCTCCCATAGATAGCAAATCTGATTGAATACTTGTTTGTTGAGAGTCCATTCTGACAGCAACAAGCGACCCGTAAGAGAACGGGAGTCCGATAAAACAATCAGACGACCCGGAATATGACGGACCAAAACTGAACTTGGTGTACTATAACCAACAGACGGATTCTTTCCATTAAATAGAATAACGGAAACGAAAGAGTGCCTCCCTGGTTCCGGAGATACGCCACTACTGTCGAATTAAAGGACAGGAATTTGGGCATGCGTTTCTGAATAATGTTCATGCAATGACATAAAGCAAGCCTAAAAAACATTAGGCTTGCTTCGAATCCGTAGGGATCAGTATATATTCCAATCCGTAGGGATCAGTATATATTCCAATCTGTTTGACTGGCAACCGTCATAACAGCCACACTCGGGTCCGGCAACTGCGACGGCACTCTCTGAGTCAACCACCGAATGTTTGCCCCAGTCTGAATCTCTTGTAACACTAGATAGACAAGAGAACGTATAAATCGAGCAATTCATGGATTGCCGGAAAGTTGCCGTCGAAGAGAAGCTCCTCCGAGAACGAAGCGACTCTGAGAGAGTTCTTAACCTTACTATCCACGCGTGTGGATGTAGCTAGGGCTGCGTCACGTCTAACCAACTCCAATCAGCCACTGAAGGGCGGAGTTATACGTGAACAAACTACTGCCCTCAAAAGAAATTACATTGAGAATAATATCCCGTAAATCTTTTCTTGAAGACGTAAAGATAACGCCTCAGTAAGGCGGATTACGTATAATAAAGCGTCTAAGTTAAGTCTACTATCTAGACACATATGAACTCTCGGTATGCCCTGCTCTGCCAAAATAACTATTTGTAAAAATGATAAAATGGCAGAAATGAGCAACGCGGACAAGAAACTAAACTATCATGCTTAGTAGCAGGCTTGTATATATATATATATAGCGTCGAAAAATAAAACACATGTTGTAATGACAATATTGGACTGCGTCGGTAAGTCAGGGACAATGTCCCTGTACCGATCGAAAAATCCGAGTCCAATGACGCTATAAGTCTCTTATCCAAGATCGCAGCAATGAAGTCCGAAATAATAATCACTGGAAGAAATGCCAGAAGATATGAAAGGCATCTTCCGATACTACTAAAGGGAAAACTCGAAATCTTTCGAATCCCTTTCGCCATCCTGTCGGACCCTATAAAGCGTTGGTTGTCCGTAGCTGATGCAACTGCGGACCGCACCGACCCAGCGCCGTCGGATAATTCCTGATTCGACCGAGAAACTGTCAATTGCTGGGATGCTGCGAAACAACTGTGCTAACTCGGATAGCACGTCCGTCACTGAGGCCTGAGGAGAAGCGGTCTTACGATGCATTGCCGCTGGAAGCTCCGTGATCGTTACCCCGTGCATACTTCCAATATGCGAGCGAACGGAGTGTATAGGCCTTGTGTCCCTTGGCTACCGGATGGCACGACCTATTCGCCGTGGAATCACTGAATGCCGAAACTGATCGGATACTCGAGGTCACGTAGCCAATGTGCGGTCGTGTGCCCTGCTGTGAGGATGAGGAAGCATTAAAGACAGTCTCTCGGACTGTCAATATAACGGAGCGTCCCGAGCAACGGACATATGCTCCGAATGTAAAATATCTGAACCACAACATGCGGTCTCCTATGTTGTTGGGCGAGAGAGGAACCTCTCTCGCTCACAGCCCGGACGGACCTGGACAAGCCAGGAACCGTACTAACAGGCTTCCTCCGATCTGTCCTCAATCTGCCGTCACTGGGTGAGTACTAAAGTAATTAAAGTGCTCGCATCACCCAAATCTCCTTCCTAGACCGCAACGGACGAACCCGGCAGCCGAACCATTCGATGAATGTACGCTACACCGGGTGAGCTAGCGAATGTCACTCCGTAAGCGATAGACATATTCCATGAGCACTTATTGCCGCTAACTCTTCATTAACTATGACGACAGAGGCACACTTTTGAAAGACATCTCCATAACTCTTCGAACAAGAAACCAGAAATGCTTGGATAGCAAGCATAAAATAATAATATATATAGCGTCGTTCAATAATTCGAAAGTTTGTGTGACATTATTGGACTAAGTCGGAACTGAGGGACGATGTCCCTGAACCGAACCAAAAATTTCTAAGTCCACCGACGCTATCAGTTTCTTATCCGGCATCGCAGCATATGTTGTTCCGAAAGGGAAAGCTTGAAATCCTCCGAATCCCTTTCTGTATCCCGTCGGACCGGATGAAACTTTCGGACGTCCGTACCCGCTTCCGCGGAGCGTCCCGATACAGCATCGTCGGATAAAATATATGCGACAGATTCAGTTGATGCTGGGATGCTGCGATAAACTGTGCTATTAAGGAAAGCACGTCCGTTCCCGAGGCCTGTGCAGTAGCGGACTTACGATGCATTGCCGCCGGAAGCTCCGTGTACGTTGACTCCCGCACACTTCCTATGCGAACGTCCGGAGTCTGCAGGCCTCGAGTCCCCGGCTACCGACCCAGCGCTGTCGGATAATTCTCGAACCGACACCGTTTCTGTCGGCTGCTGGGATGCTGCGATAAGCTGTGCTATGTGCACAAGAATGTCCGGCGTCGAGACCTGCGGAGGCGCAGTCTATCGCTGCTTCGCCGAGGGCAGCTCCGCATCAGATGGCTCCCGCATACTTTTCCTATGCGAACGTCCGGAGTCCATCGGTCTCGAATCCCTGGCTGCCGGATGGAGTGACCTGGTCGCCGAAGAATCCTTGATCGGCGAAGCTGGTAATATATCGGCGGTCACGCAGCCAAGGTGCGGTCGTGTGCGCTGACGAGAAGAGGAAGCCTTAGCAGTCTCAGCGGACTGCCTATACTACGGAGCGTCCCGAGCGACGGACATATGCTCCGCTAGCGACACATTTTGTACCACAACATCTGGGGCCAGATGTTGTTGAACGAGAGAGGGGCCTCTCTCGCTTGCCGTCCGGATGGACCGGAACGAGCTATGAACCGGACTAAAAGGCTTCCTCCGTTCTCCCTCCGATCCGACGTCACTGGGTGTGCATTAAGTTAATTTTATAGTGCTCGCATCACCCCAAAATTCCTTCTAGACCGCAACGGACGAACCCGGCTGCCGAACCATTCGGTGAATGGACGCTACACCGGGCGAGCTAGCGGACGTCAAAGGCCGTCGAACCTACTAGGGTCCTCTTAGGCAATTGGCGTATTACATGAGCACTTTTCCGCTAGCCCTTCATTAATTGTGACGACGGAGGCACACTGTTGGAAGACATCACAGATACATCACCCTAATCTTGATCGTCTGAAATAGAAATTGATAAAGTAGAGTGACCCTGCGGGGAAAGGACCGGAGTGTCCAAATCCCCAACAACATACCGTGACATACGCTTCCCATATTGTCATCGAAATCATACGATACAGAACAGGAGTTAATGCGAGTACACTGACCACATATAGAATGATAATAAAGTCAGAGGAAGACTTCCTCTTAAAACAATTGATCAATATCCTTTCAATGTGAAAAGAAAACAAGTCCTGGTACTCGCACTAACCCCTGGCAATCAAAATACATAATAATAATATGATCCATTAATATAGAAAAAATAATTGAAATCAAAATATTTTGAAAAAATATTTTTTCAGAACAGCCCAAGTTTCTGAAAAGTAACGTTGAGCCCCAATGGATCCCAAGCCTAAGTGTGGACAAAAATTTTAAAAATATTTTAAACAATTTATTCAACACTTACGAACAATAATAATCTATCTAGTTATGATTAAAATAACATAAAGATATTATTTTTTAGAAATCCCCCCCTCACACAGAGGGCTGTTGTAAATGTAAACAATGAGTGTAAAAACACTAAAATAAGACTCCAGGCACCCAGGCCCGAAATCAGTTACCAAAAATACACTATCTGATGCAAAACAGAGACTTCCAGGGAAGAAGCTGCAGAACATCAGATGGTAGATGCAGAACACAACGCCTAACCACCCGTAGGTGAAGACGTAAACATGGGGAAAGAACAGAATTCATTCTGTTATTCAGCTAAAACTCCCAAGAAATTTTAGTAATAATAATTACAGAAACTATGCCAAAAGCATGGGAGAATAGCAAGGGGGAACTTAAAGGACAGGGAGAGAGGAAAACACTTGAAAAAACAGTGTAACTAAATAATCAGAATGACAACAAAATGGCTGCTGCCTTGAAAATAGGTAACTTAACATAATTTCATTAAAAAATTTTAAGTTACAGCCCTGATAATATTCTGTCACACATTCTTTTCCTCTCCTCCTTCTCTATCCTCCTTAGAATCACCATTTCACTAATATTTATGTGTCTGGCATCATTTAAACTGAGATTTAAAAGCACAAAGATCAGTCAGATGTTAACTGATGAAGGGCCAAACTTAGAATGATAAATGGCGCCAATTTCGGAACGTCCTTGACACTGCGCATGCGCAGTAGGGGCGAAGTGTGGAGGGCCTTTCAGGACATGTTTTCTTTAGTTTTAGATGCAAATTTTGGGGATTGGGGGGCAAAATTTGTGTTTGGCCCTATATTTTAAGAGTTAGCACCAGCTATGTCTGGGTCATTGGTACAGTATAAAAATATAATGATTTCATTAATCCAAAGGTTCCTACCCAATGTGTCATTATTTTATCAATGATTTCAGAAGGTTTCTTACTCTGTACAAATACAGACACTGTCAAACTCGACCACATGTCAATAAGATGTAAAATCCAACAATTATTCCATTTCTTAAGGTCCATAGCTACTCTTTCATTAAAAGTTTTTGCCATTGGCATTGAAACCACTGGACGAGCAGGGGTCACAGCATACTGTTTACAAAGATCACATTTCCTTTGAATACTGTCCAAACAATCACGATAATTTTCCTGCCAGACTCCAGCTTCTTTTAAAAGAGCAATAAGTCTTTTATTAAGTGGATGAGCAAATTGTCTATGAAGCTTACTTAGTGCTTTTAATAGTTCAGAATCATCCATATCTGAAAGCCGAACAGCATTAACACTTTCCACTGTAACATCTTTTATAATTGGGAGGCAATAATGTCCAGATGTAGTTAAGTTAAGAGTTACGAGATTACCAAAGATTTCTGCCGTATCGTTGACAAGATCCAACTTTACATCTGCTTTTTTCAGAGCATTCCTCGATAGAAGTAAAGGTATGTCTGAATCAACAACATCTGTTTTAATAATAATTGTATGTCCTGCTAAAATGGCCGGTATATCATATTCTGCTAATGAATGTAGTTTAGTTCCACCTCCAAATTTAAATGTTTTCTTACCAGGGGAACATTTTACAATATTTTTAAAAACAGGATCCAGTGAATCTATGTATGTTTCTATCCACAACTTTCCACATACTGTACTACTACATGCACTGTCCAGTATAACACAATTTTGTGCTTCTATTCCTAATTGCGCTACTTCCGATTGTCTGAAACCAGTAAACAAAACTATATTTTCTCCATTATCATGATCTACCACATTAACTTTGTTGGAAATGTTTTCCCAACTATCGGGGCAACTTTTCAAAAGATGTCTGTATGATCCACATGCCACACAGGTAAGTGGTCGACCGTCAGGTCCTGCAGGATTAACAGGTCTACTTTTATTAGAACGTTCACCCATATATTTTGTAGGACGTCTCTGGCCACGCCATGTACCTCTATAGTTTTGCCATTTCCGTTGATTAATATAGCCTGCAGCTAATAAAGCATCTTCATGGTCTGCCAAAAAAGCAGGTTCTAACTTAATTTCTGATTTTCCCAAGGAAAAGCTAGCAGCGCTAGCCCCTACACTTTCACCCTTGAACTTCTTGAGAGATTTCTTTGCTTGATCGTAAAGTGTATCTTTCTGCGCATAATCCATGCCAGTCATGACTAACAACTTTTCTTCCCTTGTAATATTAGCTCTGCGTAAAAGTTTGAATGCCAGAATTTCAGATGGTAGTGTCATACCTTTTTTCACAATACGATTATATCTTTGATCAAAAGTAATGATGAAATCATTAATACTCTCTGAGTTAGATCTGGTATAGTCCTCAAAGTTTTCAAATTTGTTTAAACTATCCTCTAAGTCATCAGTGCCTAATTTAGCATCCAGAAATGTTATTAATCTATCTAGCCCATCATCCTTTTTAAGATCAGCCAAAGGAATTTCATCGAAAACCTGCTCCCGAATTTTTGAATCGTCATCTGCTGGTAAACTAAGAGCTATTGCTATTCCCTGTTTACTTTTTCCTAAGTCAGTCACCTCTCTCCACGCTAACAGTTCTTGTTTATAACGTTCAAAATTTACAGTTTTTCTGAAAGCAGGTGGATTGATCCTCATAGACATGATGAAAGGCAATAATAGAATCAAGAAGAAAATTCTTGTAAAAAGTTGAATATTGGTGAAATGTAGACGTTTTTTACCATTTACCGCACAAAGCAGGCTGTTATGGCCACCTACCATGCCATTGCGGATCATAATATGTTTTTTGAATAAACAATCTAATCTAAAGTTGAAGGTATTCCGGCCCCTTCAAACAGCCCACGCCAATTTTCAAAAGTCACAACGCTGAATTTTAAAGTGAATCACTGCTGAATGTACACACAATTTTGAATCAATCAATGTCAATCCGTACCAATCCTATTCTCCCTTGAGGATTCTGTAACCTCGCTCTGCTACCATTGTTAAAGGCAGCTTACCTAATATTATCACCTTCACTGTTTCACATTTCCAGCTATCCACCATGCTCACTTCAAACAACTTCCTTCACTTCCTGTTAGGCGGTAAAGTAAAAAAGCTGGAAGGTTCATTGTAAGAAACCGGATCAGGAAATCGGAACACATAACCGGAACTGACTGATCATTAACAAACTATACTGTATCAATGTATACAACATATTGCATCGCAAATCGAGTTGTGATACCCCTAAAATCACATCCCTTGCTAGATGTATGCATTTTGAATTTTTCCTCCAAAATAAATATGACAAACGCAGGCTGAAAAACGAATTCCCCACTACTTGAGAATCAAAAGATTAATTTTGTTCTGCCTAAACCCTGATTGTAAATAAAGCTTCAACACACCTCTTCTTGGTTTTGCACAGAGCGCTGTGAAATTGGAAGAACATATCTTGCATTTTAGTAAAGATATTTTCCCCTCATCGTCAGGCCTGGAAATAAGCAGAAGTCATCTGAAAAATGAGGTCCCCAGAGGGTAGCTTCATCAAATTTACCCTCTGTGAACCTCATTCTGAATCAAGGTCTGAAGCCTAAACAGAAAGAGGTACCTTGGGGATAAATTGGAATAACTGTATGGGCGTGCATCAGCAAATTCACCCTCTGGGGACCTCATTCTACAAATGACTGATTGCTTATTCCCAGGCTTGCTCATGGTCAGTTTCAGTGATAAAAAGTGATTTTGTTATTGTTTTCAATTTTCAAAGATACAGTTTCGTATGTTTGGCTTCACATGTTTTTGACATAAAACACGCTGAAATTGGGTGCTTTTGATTTTAGTAATTAAGAATCTGAAACTGTTGGCAACACACATGCTCAATGCTCAACTATCTATGAACTGAGATATTGTCATAATTTTCGTCTTTGCAGAAAACTTTTAATGTGTTTTGCCCCTTGATGAAATGTGTAATGCTAAAAATTTGTGGGAACCTTTTTTTCGATTCCGTGATTTTGCCCTGACAGAACCTGCACGGAAATGGAACAAGCGTTTCTGTAAAATCTTGCATGCCTGTGAATTAAAAAATCGTGACATCGACGCTGTAGTTGCAATAGGTGGTGCAATCTGCAAGTCCAAAAAATATTCTTAGGGGCAATTTACAGGTGATGGTGAAAAAAAAAAAAGAAAAATATTTGGAACAACATTTGCATCGGACATGGGCTAGACATGAATGAGATACAATTGCATATCAAATATGAAGTCATTCCACCAGGTAGTTTGAAAGTTATTCTTTTAGAAACTCGTTAGTCACAAAATTCTAAGTTCATTAAGGGCCATAACTCCCAAGAAAAATATTTGGAACAACACATGCATTGAACAGTGGCTAGACATCAATAAGATACACTTACATGCCAAATATAAAGTCATTCCATCAAGTATTTCAAAAGTTATTGAGTTTTGAAACTCGTTGGTCACAGACAGACCGACCGACCGACAGACAGACCGACCGACATTGCCACTTATAGAGCTGCTAGTCGTCGCAGCTAAAAAACAAACATAAATTTTAAATTATACCCATTAGGAAGAGTGTTCTGAAGATCCTCTGTTTAGGTGCAACCTGGAACTCATGTCAGTTGGAAAATGTTAAACACAAAATATGTGTGTGTTCGTCAATTTTAAAGCCTTCAAAATCTACTCAGTCCCATCTATATATTGTTTAGTGACAAATAATTTACACTTTTGTGTTTTGCTTAAAGTGCACAACAAATGAACAATCCATTTTTACTGATATAAAATTTTTGAATGGCCAACCAACATTAATAGGTTGAAAGTATTTTGTGCAGAGAACTTGAAATCTTTCATTTTTGTTAGCAGTTTCCAAACATTTTTGATTTCCACTAAAACCTGCAGTGAACCTCCAACATCAAATACAAACAGGGAAGGCGTAAAAAAAAAATCACGACATCAAGCTGCAACGGGTGGTGCAATCTCACAAAATTCTAAGTTCATCAAGGGCCATAACTCCAAGAAAAATGTTTGAAACAACACATGTATTGAACAGTGGCAAGACAACAATACGATACACATACATGCCAAATATAAAGTCATTCCATCAAGTATTTCAAAAGTTATTGAGTTTTGAAACTCGTTGGTCACAGACAGACCGACATGAAACTCGGCCACAGACAGACCGACATTGCCACATATAGAGCTGCTAGTCGCAGCAAAAAGTTAAAAAATTTATAGTAATTTATATATTTTTTATACTTACCAATGACCCAGACTTAGCTGGTGCTAACTCCACAAAAACCAGGGCCAAACACAAATTTTGCCCCCCAATCCCCAAAATTTGCATCCAAAACAAAAAGAAATCATGTCCTAAAGGACCTCCATAGTACGACTCTACTGCGCATGCGCAGTGACGCAGTCGTCCCGAAATTGGCGCCAAATATCATTCTTACTGGCAGTGCCTGGTCAGCGCTATGTACTCAGCGGGGAGGCAAGAGTTCCCAACTCAGGGAGGGCCATCCCCGTCTGGGTCATTGGTAAGTATAAAAAATATATAAATTACTATAAATTTTTTAACATTTTTATACTGTACCAATGACCCAGACTTAGCTGAATAGTAAACAGGCTGGAGGGCCTAGGACATAGAGGAAAATCCAATAAGCTCAATTATAAAATAAAGAGATAACCCCTTAAGGAGAAAAGGAGTATTAGGCTTTACATGTATCTTTCTTATTTAATATTTAAATTAGAAAGATACACTACCCTTAATAATTGAGCACAATAACATTCATGTTCTCTATTAATATCCAGTATAACCTTTATACTAATTATTATTAAAACAAGCCAATAAATAAAGTAGTCCAGAGAATTGAGACTCTTTATAATCATTTAAAAGTGTCCGAGTATTGTATATTAAAGCCCGTTTGACACTTGACATATACAAATGCTTCACACCGAGCTACACTTTAAAAATAAGACATGAATGAAATTAAACATTAATATTACACTTTAAAACCATCCCGGAAGCGACTCAGAAATACTGTCTTGGAGGAGGCATTCCCTTGCTTTTCACTATAAAGCAGGTGACCTAAGGGAACACCCGCCCCCCCCCCCCCTTCCCCTTGCCCTGGGTCAAATAGCCCAGAGCGAAGAGGGCAGCCGGACGGAGTCACTGCCGGAACAGAAAGCCTGCATAACTATAGTTGCAACTGTTTAGTGGACGACATTCTGAGCAACAGATAACGGACCTAAACAATGCAGGTCTCCAGAAATGGACTCAATATTTCTGAGATAAAAATTAGTAAATGTGGATGGCTGAGACCAATAAGCAGCCTTCATTAAATCTGTAATAGCAACACTATTAGCATAAGCCCAGGAAGTAGAAAGAGCTCTTACTTCATGAGCAGAAATCTTAAGCACAGACTGCTGAGAAGAAGATAAATCTTCATACGCAGTACGGATAGTTAACTGAATCCATCTAGCAATAGAATGGACTGAAATGTCCTTTCTATTAGGCATCAAAGACAGAAAGAAACGTTTCCGTCCCTTTCTGATGAACTGAGATCTCTGTTTATAGATACGTAGTGCTCTAACAGGACAGAGTAAAGGCCTACGCCCGTCTGAAGACGGAAGAGCCTTAATAACAATAGGTTCCGGATATTTATTAGGAGCCTGATTCTTAGCTAAAAAACCGACGTTAGTAGTGAAGGTGATAGTGTTCCCAACACTACGATAATGAGAATCATCCACCGATAGTGCATGAAGCTCACTGACTCTTCTGGCAGAAGAGAAAGCTAAGAGAAAAGCTGTCTTATAAGATAAGAATTTGAAATCTACTGTCCCAAGAGGTTCAAATGGCTTTTCCTTCAATTTAAGGAGAACCCAAGCTAAATTCCACTTAGGAATTAATCTAAGAGTTCTGGGTCTATTTATCGAAAAGTTTCTAACCAATTTCGATAAAGAGACATTAGATCCAATTTGTAAACTATCATGATGTGCATAGGTATCAGATAACATAGATCTATAACCCTTTATAGTAACCGGTTGCAGTTTGATTTCGTCAAACAAGTATACTAGAAAGTTAGCAATGTCTGGTATAGAGGGATCAAATATATCAACAGAATGATCCCTACACCAACGACGGAAAACCTTCCACTTAGCCGCATAGTTTAGCGAAGAGGAGGTCCTCCTACAGTTAGAAATCGCGTCCACTGCTCGTCCTGTAAAGTGCTTGCCATGCAAGAAGGACCGCACAACGGAAAAACGTGAAGGTTGAGACCTTGCGGGTTGTGATGCAGTTGGCGCGATTTCCCCTGCCAAAGAAGATCCTCTCGTGGAGGGAGCTTCCGCGGTAGGTCCCACAACAGACACCTGAGTAGATTTATCCACGGTCTCTGTGGCGACAGAGATGCTACCAACAGAATCTTGCATTGAGATTGTTTTATCTTTAGCAATACTTGTTGAATTAATGGCGCTGGAGGATACGCATATCCTATCATTCCGTCCCAAGGGATCGATAGAGCGTCTACAGCAAATGCTCTTGGATCCGGACACGGGGACACATACGTCTGCAACTGATTGTTGAGATGTGTCGCAAATAAGTCTATCATTGGCCGTTCCCATTGGTAGCAAATCTGATTGAATACTTGTTTGTTGAGAGTCCACTCCGACGGCAACAAGCGACCCTTTCGAGAAAGGGAGTCTGCTAGCACATTCAGACGACCCGGTATGTGACGGACCGAAAGAAAAACGTGATGTTCCAACGCAAACAGAAGGATTCTTTCCGTTAGATTGAACAACGGAACTGAATGAGTGCCTCCCTGATTCCGTATATACGCCACTACTGTCGTATTGTCGGATAGGATTTGGACATGAGCATCGTGAATAATGTCCATCCAGTGACGTAACGCAAGCCAAATTGACATCATTTCCTTGATGTTTATGTGCTTGCACAGGAATTGCGGATCCCAAAGACCCTGGCATCTCGAATCCGTTGGGATTAATGATGCACCCCAACCTGTTTGACTGGCATCCGTCATAATGGTAAAACTCGGATCCGGCAACTGCAGCGGAACTCCTTGAGTTAACCACTGAATGTTTGCCCAAGTCTGAATCTCTTGTTTCACTTGATCTGACAAGAGAACGTCTACATCGAGCGAATGAATTTTCACACTCCAATTCTGAGTCAAGAAAATTTGAAGAGGCCGTGTGCGTAGCCGTCCCATCGGAATGAGATCCGCAGCGGCTCCGCACAGACCTATCAGTCTCATAAATTCTCTCGCTGTGACTTTGTCTGTATTTAGACAATAGCGAGCGTAACAACTGACTAATTTCGCTCTGGTTAACGGCAGACGAACGAGATTGTTGTGCGTCTCGAAGCTCATTCCCAGATGAGTGAATGACTTGGACGGCACCAGATCCGACTTCTCCTCGTTTACTATGAAACCGAGACGTCGGAGCAATAGAAGAAGATTCTGAACATCGTTCTGAAGCGTTAACTCGTTGCCGTACCTCTGAAGAATGTCGTCCAGGTAGGCCGACGTTACCGCAGACGAATGAGCTCGGAAGTAAATCATTACCGAGTTCATTACTCGAGTGAAAGCCCAGGGTGCTAGATTCAATCCGAAGCACATGGCCCGGAACTGATACACCACTCCTAGGACTGCGAAGCGTAGATACTTTCGGAATGTCGGATGTACCATGACGTGAAAGTACGCATCTTTGAGATCTATGCTCGTTGCATAATCGTTCACCCGAATACTCGCTCTGACCGATCGAATCGTCTCCATATAAAACTTCGGAGCGATGATCAGCTTGTTTATCCAGCTCAAATCTATGACTGGACGGAACGAGCCGTCTGGTTTCGGAACCAGAAACAGATGGCTGTAGAATCCCAGCGATTCCTGGTTTTCTACGACCTCTACCGCGTTCTTCATTAAAAGAGACTGCACCTCTGATAGCAGAGCGTCTCTTTTCTGAGGGTTTGACGGAAGATGAGTCCACTTTGGACTTCGAGTTAATGGAGGCTTTCGTTTGAAGGATATCTTTAGACCTTCCGAAGTCACTCCTCTCACCCAAGGGTCGTCCGTAATCGACGCCCACTCTTGAGAAAAACTCGACAACCTTCCGCCAACCGGAACGCGATAGAGGTTTGAGCCATCACCTCCTGGATCTGCGAGGCCTGCGGTAGGAGAAACCACGTCTTCCACGACCCGCACCTCGCCTCGTCGACCTCGGGGCGTCCGACCGATTGTCCCGGCCTGAAGGACGTCCCGAACGAGAGTCGCTATCCTGACGGTCTCTCGAATAAGAGCTAGAGGACGCACCGGAACCTCTATAGGAACCTCTCTTGGGCGGATAAGACCCAGAAGTGCCCGCCTTATTCGTGTCTGCTGAATCCGACCTTTTAGGAGCGGATCTAAACAACAGAGAATCACTAGCATTCTTTTTAATATTATCATAAATAGCGGAAAGCTTGCCGTCAAAGAGAAGATCTCCTGAGACCGAAGCGACTCTAAGAGAGTTCTTCACCTTAGAATCCACTAGTGTGGATGTAGACAGGGCTGCGTCACGTCTAACCAACTCCAGATTAGCCACTGAAAGGGCGGAGTTACACGTGGAATAAGCTACTGCCCTTGAAAGAAGTCTTAAGGAGGATTGTATATCCTGAAACTCTTCCCCTTGAAGACGCAGTGATAACGCCTTCGTAAGGTGATCTGCGTAAGATAAGGCATCTAAATTGGCTCTGTTAGACGCAATAGCTGTTTCCAACACTGCGGTTGGAATAGAAGCTGACGACGGTAATGATAGCTCTAAGTCTTCCGCCTCGTCGTCCATACGCAGAGGAACTCTCGGTATACCCTGACCTGCCGTGTCGAATTTATTCCTTGCATTAATAAAAGGCAGGTTGAGAGTATTTGCGGACAAGAAGCCTGCTTTCCCTGTCCTGGAAGCAAGTTTAAAAATAGCGTCGTTCAATAATTCAAATGTTCTTGCAACATTATTGGACTGCGACGGAAACTCGGGAGCGATGTCCCTGAACCGCTCGAAAAAATCAGAGTCCAATGACGCTATAATTCTCCTGTCCGGAAGCGCAGCAGTCTGGCCCGACGGAACAACTTGAGGAAGAAAGTGTCGGATGAAGTCTACGGCAGCTTTGTGTTGTTCCGAAAGGGATAGCTCCAATTCATCCGTATCCCTTTCACCATCCGGTCGGACCTCCCGATGTTCCCGGTCGTCCGCCCCCGATGCTTCGGCGGAGCGTACCGACCCAGCGCCGTCGGATAATTCTCGATCCGACACCGTCTCTGTCGGCTGCTGGGATGCTGCGATAAGCTGTGCTATCTGCACTAGAATGTCCGACGTCGAGACCTGCGGAGGAGCGGTCTTTCGCTGCTTTGCCGAGGGCAGCTCCGCATCGGATGGCTCCCGCATACTTTTCCTATGCGAACGTCCGGAGTCCATCGGTCTCGAGTCCCTGGCTGCCGGATGGTGTGACCTGGTCGCCGAATAATCCTTCCTCGGCGAAGCTGGCAAGATATCGGAGGTCACGCAGCCAAGGTGCGGTCGTGTGCGCCGGCGAGAAGAGGAAGCCTTAACAGTCTCTGCGGACTGCTTATACAACGGAGCGTCCCGAGCGACGGACGTATGCTCCGCTAAAGACACATTTTGTACCACAACATCTGGTCCCAGATGTTGTTGTACGAGAGAGGGGCCTCTCTCGCTCGCGGCCCGGCTGGACCTGGACGAGCTAGGAACCGGACTAAAAGGCTTCCTCCGTTCTCGTTCACTATCCGCCGTCACTGGGTGTGCATCTATTATTTTTATAGTGCTCGCATCACCCAAAATTTCCTCTTGGACCGCATCGGACGAACCCGGCTGCCGAACCATTCGGTGAATGGACGCTACACCGGGCGAGCTAGCGGACGACATTTGTCTAATCTCCATGAGCACTTTTGCCGCTAGCTCTGTATTTAATTGTGACGACGGACGCACACTTGAAGAAGATAACATGGAAACATCACCCTGTTCTGGTTCCTCTGAAATAGAAACTGAGAGAGTAGAGTGACCTTGTGGAGAAAGAGCCGGCATCGCTCTTTCTCCAGAAACAACATATCGTGACACACGTTTCCAATGTTTCTCATCCCAATGTTCACATACAGGACAGGGATTAATGCGAGAACACTGACTACAATTTATGCAATAATCATGAAAGTCAGAGGAAGATTTCTTCCTATTACAATTTGAACAAGTTCCTTTCATTGTGAAGGAACAACAATAAGTCCTAGTTACTCGCAAAAACCCCTGACACAAAGATACATAATAACATGATCCATTAATAAATGAAAAAACAATTGCAAAACAAAATAATTTTGAAAAAATATTTTTTCAGAGAAGCCCAAGTTGCTGAAAAGTAACGTTGAGCCCCGATGGATCCGATGGCAAAGTGTGGTCAAAAATTTTAAAATTATATAAAATAATTAATGAGACACTTTCGGATAATATAAATGTATCTTATAATGAGATAAACTACCTCAAAGGCAAACAGCCCCCCTCAAAAAAGGCTGTTGCCAATGAAAACAAACAGTGTAAACACAGAAGAAAACATGACTCCAGGCACTGAAAAAACTGGCCCGGAATCAGTCCTCAATTACACTCTATCTGATGCAAAACAGAGACTCCCAGGGGAGAATCTGCAGAACATCAGATGGAAGATGCAGAACACAAACGTTATACACCCATGGGTGAAAACGTAACTATGGGGAAAATAACAGAAAACATTCTGTAACCAAGCAACTCTCCCAGGGAAATTTTAGAAATGAAACTTCTAAAAAATATGCCAAAAGCATGGGAGAATTGCAAGGGGGGACTTTAGAAGGTTAGGGGAGAGGAAACACTGAATAAGCAGTGCAACAATTAGCAAGAATGACAACAAGAGGCGTTTGCCTCGAAAATAGGCAACTTAACATAATTTTAACAAAAAATTTTAAGTACAGCCCTGATTATTTTTTGCCACTTCTTTTTTCCTCTCCTCCTTCTATCCTCCTTAGAATCACATTTTCTCCAAGAATTACGTGTCTGGCATCCTTTAAACTGAGATTTACAAGCACAAAGATCAGTGAGATGTTGACTGATGAAGGGCCAAACAGAGAATGATATTTGGCGCCAATTTCGGGACGACTGCGTCACTGCGCATGCGCAGTAGAGTCGTACTATGGAGGTCCTTTAGGACATGATTTCTTTTTGTTTTGGATGCAAATTTTGGGGATTGGGGGGCAAAATTTGTGTTTGGCCCTGGTTTTTGTGGAGTTAGCACCAGCTAAGTCTGGGTCATTGGTACAGTATAAAAATATGCCCTGTATTTGTTAAAGAAAAATACAAAAAGCACTGTAGTGTTCTGCCTTGGACCAGTCCAGTAGGAAAAAATCTGACTGCTTACCTATGTATCACACCGCTACATTTTTGAATCGACCACCAAGGGCAAAGGGCAGTCCAGAATGGTCCATATCCCTAAATTCTAATGTAACTGAACATGTATTGTCTCTTACTTGCAACTCTCCAAGTACAAAGATGAGAATGTTCAACTCACCTTGGATTATGTGAAGACAACTCTTCTACCTAAACCTTCAGAGGTGTAGTATATCTTTTGTGGGAGGAAACCCTGTGCCCTCCTTCCACCCCCGCAAAGCAACTATTTTCATCACTGAAAACCCCCAACAAGACCCTATCCTTATCTCACATATCTACACCACTGAGAAATTCCTATGAATCAGCATCAATAGACCAAAGCTTCTGAGAAGAGTTATTTGAAAAAGGCATTATGCGCTTTACATTATTTCAACAAGTGCTCTAGAATGGCTAAACATGGAAGCCATATACCTTTGCTTTGAGCTGAAACTGTTAACAGATTAATTGATTAACCAATGATCAACATCTTGATTGATCAAAAATCGCGACATTGACGCCGTAGCTGCGATGGGTGGTGGAATCTCACAAAATTCTAAGTTCATCAAGGGCCATAACTCCAAGAAAAATATTTGGAACAACACATGCATTGAACAGTAACTAGACATCAATAAGATACACTTACATGCCAAATATAAAGTCATTCCATCAAGTATTTCAAAAGTTATTGAGTTTTGAAACTCGTTGGTCACAGACAGACCGACTGACATTCTAAGTTCATCAAGGGCCATAACTCCAAGAAAAATATTTGGAACAACACATGCATCGAACAGTCGCTAGACATCAGTATGATACACTTACATGCCAAATATAAAGTCATTCCATCAAGTATTTCAAAAGTTATTGAGTTTTGAAACTCGTTGGTCACAGACAGACCGACTGACAGACAGACAGACCGACCGACATTGCCACTTATAGAGCTGCTAGTCACAGCTAAAAAGGTAACTGATCGATTAATTGTAACTATACTTTTGAACTACTGTATTATATGGGTTAACAAAGGAACAAACCTGCTCCAAAACAGGCAAACATTGTCACACTGATATACATATGTGACACCATAAACAGGCCCTGAAAATAAGCAGTCTGACATTTGCAGAATGAGGTGCCCAGTAGAGATGGGCAATTTTCCAATTCTGGTTCGATTTTCGATTTCGATTTTTCAGACAAAAAACCTTGGTTTGATATCGATTTTTCCAGTAATGGTAGGAATTGTCCTATCAAAACTTCTAAACATCATTACTAATTGTGTTTCAAAGTTTTGATGAGGAAATTCCCAACGATTCCCAACGGCATTCTGGGGCACTGGGATGGAGGCATGGGGAGAGGGACTGCAGGGTAGGAGTCTAGGAGAGCAGTAAGTTTGGATCGTGTGACTGACTGACTGTAACCAGGAAAAGCTCACTCCTACGCGTAGCGCAACAACGCCAAGCAGTGCTCTGTAGCGAGATTACAACAGTGGATTCCTTTCTTTGCTCCTGTATCTCAGGAGGATTCTGAGCTCAGCTCTCCGGGGACACTCTGTCAATAAAAACAAGACCAGGTTACAGTTCTGCCATCTGGCATATATTCTGGTTATATATACAACTCTTTGTACAACTTTGAAAGGCTACTACCCGGGATTCTGGTGGCCTGTTCCCGGTGCCAAAGGTGCACTGCTAGCTCGCCACTATGACCTATGAGCACGATCCGCCGCCACTTCAACCTCTGTCAGACTCGTGCCGCAAGGTATCCTTAGAGATGAACAGCACACCGCCCCTATTCCAGACTTTCCCCAGTTTTGGACTGGTCTATGGTTGTATTCCCTTGGACTTCTTCCCTCCATGTACTTCCTTCCAGTGGTCTACACCTCCCCACTGTTCACAGTCTTTGCGCAGGCCTCTTACATTCAATTCTGAATGGCCACTGAAATGCACACCCACCCTCCCACTTTTGGACACTGAATTTGAGCCATTTTTGGGGGGCCAAAATGATGCAAGTACACTACCGTAATACAGGAGCATCTGATTTAGTATATTTCAGAAAGCCAATGCTTTAATCAGTCTTCAAACTGTTGGCTCTTCTAATGCATAAGTTGTGACAATGAGTCAACAGAACGCCGAAAGTTTGATGATTTATTTAAAACACCTGAAATTACCAGCAGTCAATCCCCGTGGGAACCCCGGGAAGTAAGCAGCACTTGTTTACTGTGCCAGTGGACCAGTTCCGCTTTACTAGTAAAATAGGATCCAGTCACCAATGCTTGGGGTGAAAGTCCTCTAAAATGGACAACATGTGGATCAACGATTGACAAAACTTGACTTCATCTCCATATTGTGTCACGATTAGCCACGGTGCATAAATAAGTGACGTTAACCACCAACGAACAAACAACAAACCAGCAGTCAAACAGCTGTAAAGCTGAGTAAGTGGTGCATATCAAGGGAGCTAAATTCAACTAATAAATGTGTCGAGGATGCAATGCTGTCAATGCACGTCTCGCATTGAGTGCCACAGAAATACTGTTTATGTTTCATAGTCGAGAGCCAAAAGAGAGTGCAAGCACTGCACCAGTGCACCTCTTTCATTAATCAAGTTCAGATCGATTTAGGGGGTAGGGAGGAGGAAGGGGGCTGAGAATAAAATATTGTGCGTCCTGTTTTACGCATGCATTTTCACAGACAACAAAAGCACTGTCAATAATTATAACACGTGGTTGCAGTGTTCACTTGGCCAATGTGTGCCCGACAGTCTTTGACTCTGGTCATTTTGAACTTGAACTTGTAGTTTTATTCATGTCTTTTTTAACATTTAAATCCTTATGATATGGGTTCAAAACTTTTATGAGTGTTAAACACATAGAATTTAGTGTATACAAAACGGTCAAATGTCTGGGTACAAAATCCATTGGACATATATTTGCGGGTTGTTGGTTGTGGGGACCTAAATAAATCTCGATTTTCGATTTTTGTGAGCACTCGATTCGGTTTTTCAATTTTCTTTTAAAAAATCGAATCGTTCGATAAAATCGAAAAATCGCCCATCTCTAGTGCCCACAGGGTGAATTTGATGATGCTATCCCATACAGTGGGCCAATTTATCCTCTGGGTACCTCTTTCTATTTATTCTTGAGACTCTGATTCAGATTGAGGTTCACAGAGGGTACATTTAGTGATGCTACCCTGCTATGGCAGGGTAGCATCACTAAATTCGCCCTCTGGGGACCTCATTTTGCAGATGTCAGTCTGCTTATTTCCTGGCTTGACCGTAAAGCATGTAAGTTATATGCTGACATACTTGTTTACTTGCTTGATCATTATTATGTATCAGTAGCCAGAAATGGTCATTCTCAACCCTTTACCCAATAAGGGTAACAGACGATTCTTGCAAAATAAAATCGTAATTACAACAAAGTTTTCAATTTTGTCTCAAAAACATAGCTTGTGACCCCTCACTGGAATGATCTCAATGAGCTCGTTCCAACGAGGGGTCATACTCTATGTTTTTGGGACAAAAATTGAAAACATAAAATTTTAATGGAGATTTTTGTAAAAAACGCTGGCTGGTTTTATCCATTACAATGGTTGAAGGGTTAATGCTGTAAATCATTAACAGTATGGCAATTATTCAGCTACCCATCAGGGAAATTGATTAATCGGTTAACCATGGTTAATCCATGTGATTGATCGACCAAGGAAACCCATTAACCATTTCAGCTCTACCTTTGCCTGAAAAGCTGGTCAGATGCAAGGCTTTTTTCTTCCTTGGTCTGTTCTTGATCTCGATTCTTCATTCTTTCTTTACGCACTTCTTCAGGAACTGAGAGGAATATGACTATAGATGGTTTGATGAGATCTGATGGCCACTTGTAAATTTCATGGCCTTTATCTGGCAAGTCATCTGAACTACACTCATTGGCAAGACCATATGCTGCAGTGCTGTGCCAATACCTGAAATTACAAAAAGATGAAAACAGTTACAACTTGAGAAAATGAGAAAAACTTGTTACTTTACTGACTTTCTGTCATTTATTTATAGTGTTCCACTGATTACCAAAAATGGCCGCTGCCCGATTACCTGTTGTTTGTGCTCACAATCGGCCGATTCCGATGCTGATTCTGCATTCTGATTGTAATACCGTGCACTACTAGACAAGTCGAGGCTCGCAAAAAACTATGTTAAATTAAACATATTTTACAGTGTTTACAGTCTGTCCACTACTAGATAAATCTAGACTTGAAAGAACTACATTAAATTGAACATATTTCACAGTGTTAAACTCCGTTAACTTGGGTCCAGTAAAATTACCAGTCGCACACACTTGGGAGGTAAACGTGGCTCTCAGAGCCACGTTTACCACCCAAGGGTGCGCAACTGGTAATTTTTTATGCGACCTGAGTCAATGGAGTGCATCCTTAACTTTTCCGGCATGAACTGGCGATTGCAGCAAGTATGCTCAATGGTAAGCTTTACATTTCGTTTAACTTATATATCCCGTAAAAAGGGGCGTCTAGAGAGATTAAGAATACACATTGTGGTGGTTTTTCAACTTTATTGAATGGTATCATTGACATCATTTTACATTAACAATTGAACAATTTCAGAAGATTATAAAGTGCGGTTAATGAATCATCACAAAATGCCAGCCAACAATCGGTGGAACGGATGTTCCAGGAGCCGTTGCCATCCGATTGTCCACAATAAGCCGATTGTGGTTTCCGGTTACATGCAGTGGCAAAATAGGGTCGGTCACACAAATTTTTTTTTCTTTTTCTGTTGTTGATATTTTATATTCTCATATGGTCGCTTAACCTTTTATCCAATGTTATAACCTAAATCAGACAGACAGTGCCATTTACAAAAATTGACATTCAAATTTTATTACTTTACAATTTTTGTCTTAAAAACACAACATTTGATCCCTCACTGGAATGAGCTCAATGACCACATTCCAATGAGGGATCACAAACTATGTTTTTGAGGCAAAAAGTGAAAATGTTTAGTTATTCAATCTTTTTTTAAAAGAGTTGTCTACTATTTGGGGTGTGAAGGGATGAAATGTATGGCCTATTTTCAGGGTGCACATGTATTTGAAGACCGGTTCATACATATCTCCCAATTATTTATTTATTCATTTATTGGAGTTTAAGGTCACATACTTATACACAATGGCTAATTGTGATCAGGACAGTTTTATGGGTGGAGGAAGCCAGAGTACCTGGAGAGAACCACCGAGCATCGACGAGCAGCTGTCAGCTCCTCAACATTCTAACTCTGTTCAAGCTCCTCAAGCAGGGTTACAGTTGTTGAAGACATGTGGACCATCGACATGCAGTGCGCCTTAGTACATGGCATCATCGTGCCCCATGTATACAACCGGGATAAAGAGCCTTGCCTAAGGACACAACGTGGGTCATCCCGGATGGGGACTGAACTCGGAACCTTTAGCATAGAAGTCCAAGAGTCTACAACTGAGACACCACGCTCCCATATCTCCCAATATCATATTGAATGGAGATATTTGAATAAAGTGCTTATAAAAATGATTATGGTCAGACATGAAAATCAGGTTCGCCCAGGAAATTGGAACCATTTCTTTTTTCTTCAGCCTAATCATAAGCAGGGCTTGATCCCAATTTATTTCTTTATTTATTTATTGGGGTTTAATGACACTTTCAACAGTCTCACCTCATGTCAGAGTTTTATGGGTGGAGGAACCAGGAGAACCACCAAGCAGTGAAAAGCAGCTGTCAGACTCCCCAATCTCATTTCTCCACACAAGCAGGGTTAGCATTGGTTGAAGACAAGTGCAACATTGTTGTGCAGTACGCATTAGTACACAGTGTCACCATGACCCCACATGGGCAGTCATTGATTAAGTGCCTTGCCCAAGGACACAACGCTGTTAAGCCTGGTGGGGGATCGAACCCTGGTCCAGTGCTTTAACCATGAGCCACCATGCAGTGCTGAAATGGTTAAAGGGTTTTCTTGACCGATTAATCATGTGGATTAACCTTGGTTAACCGATTAATCACTTGTCCAAATAGATATCTGAATCTGAATAATTGCCATACTGTTGATGATTTACAGCATGAACCCTTTACCCAATGTAACAAACAAAACCGACTAGGCCTATATACAAAAATCTCCATTCAAATTTATTATGTTTTCAATTTCTGTCTCAAAAACATAGCTTATGACCCCTCATTGGAATGAGCTCATCGAGCTCGTTCCAATGAGGGGTCATAAGCTTTGTTTATTTTTAGTAATTCATGAATTTATTTTGTAAGAATCGTCTTCTACCTGCAATGGGTAAAGGGTTAAGAATGACCATTTCCAGCTACTGATACAGTATGATGATCATGCAAGTAAACAAATATGTCAGTAAGTAACTTGCATGCTTTATTCTGTCTCATATAATTGAAGTGAGTCAGTGTGACAATGTTTGCCTGTTTTGGAGCAAGCTTGTTCCTTTGTTAACCCATATAATACAGTAGTTCAAAAGTAACGGTTAATCGATCAATTACTTTTTGGATCAGGCCTGCACAAATTAGGCAAACAGTAGTTTCGTTCGCCTAAAGGTTGCCCTAAATCTTTTATGGCAAGCTGTTTCCTGTTCACCCAAATTTTCAGCTGTGTTTTGGACTCATCCCCCGAATACAAAACTTGAAAGCTGGTCGTCTTTTTCTTATGGTTTATACATGGAGACTGGTCGATGCTAATTTAATTAATTACTTGCGAAAGTACGGTTGTTACTTGTACAACGTGTGGGGAAATCCCAAGCAAACATTAGAGATCATACATGTGACGTATTTACTATTGACAGAGCTAACCACTTGTACAATAAATAACTGTGGAGACTGTGCATTCATCATAAAATGTTTTATTTTTGTCACAACTTACCTTGACCTTCTAGTTCTCCATATGATCGCATATGACGTCGATGCTTCTTCCCAAGCAGTGGGCTAAACTAATTGATAACATTGTGACGTTGTCAAAATAAAATGGTGCAACTGATGATTTTCGGTAGTTGAAACCATGTTGTAAATACTGTATTTACTCTATATATTGGGACACTCTATAATTTGACACACATTTTTTCCAGAAAATTTTTTTTTTTATGCTCCAATGTTTGGGACACTCAGGAGACTTGTTTCCAGTTGGCCCAGTCACCTGAAAACGGTGCAAAATGCTCAATATTGAAGCTAAGTTTGTGTTTAATTTTCCTTTTTAAACAATAAAAAATTGATAATACATACTGATTTGTGTTGTTTTTATTTAAATCTGTTTCTAAGTTTTAATATTTACAGTCCTGACTGACATGAGGAAGACTATTTAATATTACATTGTGATAGTCTTCAACCCTTTACTGAACGATAGTGGCAGATGACACTCATAAAAAGAATTTTTGTGTAGCTAAAAATTTTCATTTTTTGCTTCCAAAACATAGCTTATGACCCCTCATTAGAACGAGTGCAATGCACTCGTTCCAATGAGGGGCATAAGCTATGTTTTGGAAGCAAAAAATGAAAATCTAAAAAAAAATTAGATGGCGATTTACGAATATAGGGATGGAAAACGAATCACACACAACTTGATTCGGCATCAAAACAAGACCAGGTTGTGTTTTTTCCCCATTTTCTAAGATGTGGGACATCTGTGAAAATGTTTATTTTTAGCTGTCCCAATACAAAGAGTAAATATGGTACAAATTTTTTTAGAGAAATAATTACTTCCAGCTGAAAAGAATAAAATTTTCTTGCTGAACGCGGTTATAGTCCTCGAATTTTATATTTATCAATTGGTACAGTATCAGTCATGAGGGAATCATCTTGTGGTGGCACTTCAGGTCTGCAAACAAACTGAATAGCAAAACAGCCGAGTTAGCACGTGTTACGGTGTACACCGATCTGATCTTATAATATAATTATCAACCTCTTTGTTTTTAAAATTGTTATTAAAACCTGGTTATCATGTTTAGCAAACCAAAAATAAATCAAGTGACTGAGTCTGTCAGTGAAAAAACTTAAAAAAACTGGAAATTTGCTTGGATTCTGTTTAGAGCAATCAGGAGTATGTCTAAAGAGATAGAGTGGAGCCCACTTAATTGGATATCTCTCAATTGTATATCCCTGTTAACTGAATATAATTTCCCAGCACAAAACTATTTACCATATCTCCAGTACAAATTTGACCTGTTAATTGAATATAAGTTATAGAGTAAACTCCTGTTAATTGAATAAAAAATCTTGTAACCTGTCAAGAAATTATCCTGACTCTCCACAGTTTTCTTTTGTTTATAGACCTATTTGGCATCAGTACATCCAGTACAGGATTTAATCAATTAAATCTTGTTTGACAGAGCTCATTGAGCTCTGTCAAACAAGATATAATAGAATAAATGTTAAGTTTATCTCTAGATACAGTAAAGTAACAATCCCTGTTAACTGAATAACTTTCATTGGCAAAGTAGCTATTCAATTAACAGGGTTCCACTGTATTATTTTAGCGGCACACTATTAACATGTTGAATGGTTTCCGTTCAACGTTATTACAATGCACTATTGAAAGGGGTTACCTTAATTGAAAGAGTTACCTTAAAAAAATTAGGGGAACCCATAAACAGGTTGCCTTAATTTTCAATTTTGTGCAGGCCTGTTGAATCGATCAAGATGTTGATCATTGATTAATCCATCAAGCCAGTGTTGAGGTAATTGGCAGTGGCACTTGTGGGGTTGTGGTAGAATGGTACAAGAACAACTTATTCTGTATTTCTTTGATGTGAATTCCCCTCTGGTACTATCAACAAATCTCAGTCAAGTCAGATCTCCAATACCAAACCGATACCATGGTATATCCCCTTATAAATACAGAAAACGATAACGAACTCAAAATTCTAATACCACCCATCTCTGGTATCCATATATATTCAATTAACAGGGTTATTCTATTAAGAGCCATCCAATTAAGGGGGCTCAGTTGTATCCTGACTAAAAAGAAAACATACAGTTGACTACATATAGCAGGATTTTTTCTACATCTATTAATTATATTTGGCTGGGGCCAGGGCCAAATCAACTGGGAATATAATGGCCTTCCAGGACCAAATAGGAACTTCCCTAGGCTTAATAAGCTGTGAAATGGGTAAATTTCATAAAGACATTCACATTCTGCATTAAGAATTTGGTTTTATAATCAAATCCTAGTCTGAGTATTTCTTTATCAGCAAAATGCCTCTTTTTGCAATAAAATTCCCCTAAATTCAAGCATTAGGAGCCTAATTTCAACTGTGTGCACACAGTTTATTGCCTTATTTATTTATTGAAATTTAACAACACTTTCGACAGCCAGGGTCACCTCATGTCCAAAAGTTTTATGGGTGGAGGAAGCTGGAGTACTCGGAAGAGAACCCCTGAGCTTCTGCGAGCAACTGCCATATTCACAAATGTACTAACTCCACACAAGCAGGGTTAGCATTGGTTCAAGATAAGAGCACCATCGACATGCAGTACGCCTTTGTACACAGCGCCACCATGCCTCTATACGGACAATTGGGATGAACTGTTTATTGCCTTAGAGCAAAGACTGCCATTTTCAGACATTTACAGTTTGAAACCTGCAGGTTACAGTAACTCAGCAGTGATTTTTAGCCAAGGCAGGGCTAAATATTCATGCAAGAATCAGAATTGATTCTCCCAAATGATTCTCGCAAGGAAAACAATGAGAATCAACTTTGATTCTCGTAAAATGTTAATTTGATTCACATCACAGATTCTGAATGAGTCCTTAACCCTTTACCCAACATAACGGCCAAAACCGGCCAGCACTATTCTCAATAATCTCCAATTAATTTTCATTATATTTTCATTTTTTGTCTCAAAAACATAGGTTATGACACCTCTTTGGAACGAGCTCGACAAGCTCGTTCCAATGAGGAGTCATAACCTATGTTTTTGAGACAAAAAAAATAGTTATTCAAGAATTTAGTTTGCAAGTGTTGTCTGCTTTTCATGTTAGGAAAAGGGTTATAGGCCTCTTATTTTTTGCTCACTTATAATAAGGTAAAACTTTTGAATTAGCAGTGGCTCCTAGTGAAGTCTTGGCTGCCTATATGGGCAACCAAGACTTAATAAGAAACCACTGCTGATAAACTGTAACTTCCTTCAGCAATAACACCAAAAGCCTGCATGTCAGAAACTCACAAAAATTGGAACTAGGTTTGTATTAAAGGGTATACACAAGCAAGTATTGAAATATGAGAATTGTTTCTTACTATGGAATGTATACTGGTTGAAGTCATATGGTTATTTATAACAGTAGTTTCAAAATCAAAATTATTAAAGAACCGAAAATTAATTCTCGGAGGAAGTATTCGCGAGAATCAAAATATATTCCAGCAAATCAAGTCAAATTTTAAGACCTGCAAGGCTTGGATACCAAAGTAGGCAGCCAGGATTTGACTGCTGGAGTAGAAAAAGTTTCACTGTTTTTACAGGGAGAGGTTTTTAAAATTTTCTTCTGACTTTCAAAGATAAATCACTTAACCCATATATTCGGTACAGATGGGCAATATACTAAAAAACAGACTGATACTGATATCATGGGCATACGGAAAATCAGAACTGAACTGATCCTTTAATACCGAAACTGTAAGAATTTTCAAATTTTCCTACATTCAGTATTTATAAGGTCCTGCTGAGACCTGGTAGCAGTTGAAGGGTCATTTTCATGAAAGAAGCGGCTGATTTTCTTTTCAGTTTTCTTAACCCTCAGGGGCCTGGGTAATTGACCAGAATTCTCACTAGACTAAAACTTGTACATGTCCAGCTGCTTGCAGTGATTTCTAGCCAAGTCTTGGCTGCCTTAACAGGCAGTCAAGACTTGTCAAGTAATCACTGCCCGGGTGTTTTGTCTATTGTTAGCATGACCTCTTAAAGATGGCATGGTCAAATAGTGGTGGCCGAGTGGATAAGTGCGCTGGTCTCTCATGCCAGAGGTTCCGGGAATGATCCGTGGTCGGGGAAAGTTCTCGAGGTGTCCGAAATCTCTGTCAGCATCAATTGTGGGGATGATGCTGTCACAGAGTACCATCCTATCAGGTGGGGATGTAAAATGGCTGTCCTCTGTGCGGAGAGAGACACACTCCGCAGGCTAAAGATCCCTTTGTAGTATTCGAGAAGAGCGAGGCTATGAAGTTGCCACTACAAAGGTCATCCCACACATCTGCACTATTGAGCCAAGGAGAGGCGTTAATATAAGTTGCATAACTTGTTTGTCAATCCTTGTAAAACAAATAAGATTAAAAAAAAAGAGCACATGTTCTGAGACTGCATACACCTGAAATAGGACTTTAAAGGTTAAGGTGTGTTTAGAACTAGGGCTGTCGTGATTATTTGATTAGTCGACTAACCGTCGACTATTGAAGTAGTCGACGTTTTTTATTTTTAGTCGATCGTCATTCATTTTCAAGGTGGTACACGTCTACTACACGTCGGGGCTAAATTGCATTGTTTTGTGAGGTGAATGATCAATGAAGGTGAATAACTTGAAATATCTAACCATAGTTAACATTCATATCCAGAAGACTGTACGACTGTCACTGTGTAAGAAAGAACACTCACAGTTACTCGAGAAGAATAGATTCTTCTGAATTTCTTCAGTCTTGTACACATGAATGCACCCATTGGAAAACCCAAAGCGCGGAAGTGACAAAATTATGACGAAAGTCAGAACGTCAGATCACTTCTCAAAGTTCGGAACTTCAGACTAAGATCCAATTTTAACAACTGACGAGGGAATGCATAGATCTCAATGTTCAAAATTTCGAGAAACTTATTGCAGAAAGGAAACATATGCAGGAACGTTCTTTGGTAAATTCATTTTAATTCATCGGCTTCAATCTAGTTCAAACTTGGACCCGCAGTCAGTAATATTATTTTTGGGGTTGGTACGTCCTACAGGACGTACCAACCCCAAAAATTATATTACGGACTGTGGGTCCAAGATTGGGCTACATGTAGCTTCAGTCGGGACTGATTTGTTGTTCCCACAACCCCACTTCGTCTGAACACACTGGTGCCATTGTCATTTTCAGAGTTTTACGAACAGAAGAATGATTTGCTAAAAAATCATGGGAAGCGACTATTAATCGACTAACCGTCGATTACTGGTCACGATTAGTCGATTACAAAAAATGATAGTCGCGACAGCCCTATTTAGAACAAGTCACAAAATTACTGTAGATATGATTTGTTTTCTTAACCCTTTACCTAAAACAGAGAATATCAAAATTTGTTATTTTAATTACTATTTTTTTAAATTTTCCAAAAAAATTTCAACAAAACCATATCATGTGACCTCTCATTGGAACGAGCTCATCGAAATGCTCAATTTACAAATTACGCAGGCTGATGCATGCGATTCGTTAGGTAAATGGCTAAAAGAATACCATGCTGAGCTCATTGACAGTGGCATTTGTGGCGGCAAGGTAGAATGATAAAAGAACAACATATTTTGCTGATGTGAATTCCCCTTGGGTACTATCAACAAATCACAGTCAAGTCAGATACTGAATACTGAACCAATACTGTGGTATATAGGGCTGTGCGATATTGAAATTTAAGGTTCGGTATCAGTATCGGTATTTTTCAAGTAAATACCTCAGTTTCGGTACGGTGTTCAGTATATGCATATATACACTGAAAATTGTCACAAACTGACCAGACTTCCCAACATTTAACCATATAGTAACTTTACAGGTTCAGCGCTGACATCACATGAACTTGACAAGTTACTGTGAGTCTGTGATAACTTATTAGTCTAGCAAGTTATCATCACACTGCATCGAGTGATTCATTAAATAACTTGCCAAGCTAATCAGTTGGCCTCTCTGTCCTTTCTATATGTACTATGCCCCTCCACCATTGAATCGGGTAGAAGAAACATATATGTTCTTCAACTTTAGGGCTTTTCAGTAAGTTTTTATTGATAGGAACACTCTTGGTCAGGCCCTGCCTCCCCCCCCCCCCCCCCCCACCACCCATATTTTTCTGAGTTACAACCAAATTAATGTCCACTGTCCAGTGAATTCAGTGTACAATATCCACACAAATATGCAAGTAAATTGAAGTAATTCAACTGTAATTAGTCTGTCTATGATAATTCCAGTTGTGAAAACATTGTGCAATTATTGCCAGTCATGCAATGTGTCAATGACATGGTATCATCCACCTTAGAGCTGTAGGTTTTTAAATTTCTTGTTCGTTTTTGGTTTTGGTTTATCAGATGGAGTAAAACCTCGGTTCAGTTCGGTTTGTTTATGAGGCCAAATAAAATTCAATAAAACTCAATCTTATGTCCGGAGTCATAACTGAATAGCAGTGAAATTGAGTGAAACTCAATGAATGCCCGAAATAAGCTATAATACATGAAAAATCAGGAAGGCCAATATAATAATTACCTAAATATACAGAACTTTTATTGTGCTTGGCCATTTTTCGAGGTCTGACACCTACATGCAACTTGAGGAAAGCTGCAAACACAATTAAACTGAAATGTCGGAAATTCACAGAATGCAGCCTTCCCAGAGTAGTGAGAGTACCCAGACACTGCCATTGGCAGTGTCTGGGTACTCTCACTACTCTGGGATGGCTACATTCAGTGAGTTTCTGCAGCAAGAGAGTATTTAATAAAAAACGAAAAACCTTAGATTACTGGATGTCGACGGTTTCGGTTTTTAAAAAAAACTAAAAAGCTCGGTTCGGTTTCGGTTAACCTGCAGCTCTAATCCACCTTTCATTGTTTGGGTTCATCTTTGATAAACATATAAACTAACATGTTTTATGACATTCACCAAGTTGCAATTATAGAGGATTTTGAGTGGAATCACTCTATCAGTGTTCACTAACATCACTTCTGGTTCTTGGCCTCATACACGTTTCTGAAAATTCCAGAGAATCCATAATTTTCCATGACAAATTAGGGTAAATTTTCATTTTCCATAAGAAAAAAATGTACAAATTGATTATTTACTAATAACAGCAAATCATTTTCAAAACATTTGCTGCACCTCAACCAACCAAATGAACTTCGATAATGCTAAATATGATGTTGCCTGTTGGTTTCCGTACATTGTATTTCAGTGTGTCTTAAAATTAAGGTCAGTCACGTCTTTCCCATGTGTGCTGGTGTGAAGTATAAATTATTTATTCGAAAGAATATAAAGCAGATGATTGTGTTTTAAAGTTTTGGGGCTTGTATTTTAATAAAATGAAAAATATCTGCAATTTAAAATATTAATGCTGAATTGAAAGAAATGCTATAAAAAATCGCTGAGATGCGATAACCAAGTTTGTATGTCAAGTTGTCAACGTATTGAATTTTCAAAAGCAGTGGATTATATTTTTATACTGTACCAATGACCCAGACATAGCTGGTGCTAACTCTTAAAATTCCAGGGCCAAACACAAATTTTGCCCCCCAATCCCCAAAATTTGCATCTAAAACCAAAAGAAATCATGTCCTGAAGGTCCTCCATACTTTGCCTTCACTGCGCATGCGCAGTGTCAAGGACGTCCCGAAATTGGTGCCAATTATCATTCTTTCTTTGTTTGGCCCTTCATCAGTTCACATCTGACTGATATTTGTGCTTGTAAATCTCAGTTTAAATGATGCCAGACACATAAATATTAGAGAAATGGTGGATCTAAAGAGGATATAGAAGGAGGAGAGGAAAAATGAGTGACAGAAAATATTCAGGGTTGTAACTTAAAATTTTTTAATGAAATTATGTTAAGTTGCCTATTTTCGAGGCATGGGCCTGTTGTCATTCTTTGCTATAAAGTTTCACTGCTTGTTCAGTGTTTCCTCTCTCCTTTTCCTTTAAGTACCCCCCTTGCTATTCTCCCATGCTTTTGGCATATTTTTGAGTAATATTATTACTAAAATTTCTTGGGAGATTTAGCTGGGTAACAGAATGAATTCTGTTCTTTTCCCCATGTTTACGTTCTCACCCATGGGTGTTTAGGCGTAGTGTTCTGCATCTACCATCTGATGTTCTGCAGTTTCTTCCCTGGAAGTCTCTGTTTTGCATCAGATAGTGTATTATTGGTAACTGATTTCGGGCCAGGGTTATCAGTGCCTGGAGTCATGTTTCTGGTGTTTATACACTTCTTGTTTACATTGGCAACAGTCTCTGTGGAGGGGGATTTCTTGTCTTTGTGTTAGTTTAATCATTACAAGATACATTACTATTATTCGTAAGTGTTGCATTAATTTTTTAAAATATATTTAAAATTTTTGTCCACACTTAGGCTTGGAATCCATTGGGGCTCAATGTTACTTTTCAGAAACTTGGGCTTTGCTGAAAAAATATTTTTTCAAAATTTTTTTTTTTGATTTCAGTTATTTTTTCTATGTTAATGGATCATGTTATTATGTATCTTTGTTTTCAGGGGTTCGTGCGAGTACTAGGACTTTTTGTTTTCTTTTCACAATGAAAGGATATTGTTCAAATTGTAATAAGAGGAAATCTTCCTCTGACTTTCATGATCATTGTATTAATTGTAGTCAGTGTACTCGCACTAACTCCTGTTCAGTATGTGTCAATTGGGATGACAAACATTGGAAACGTGTGTCACAGTATGTTGTTAGCGGGGAAAAGGCCATGCCGGTCCTTTCTCCGCAGGGTCACTCTAGTTTATCAATCTCTATTTCAGAGGAACAAGAACAGGGTGATGTTTCCGTGATGTCTTCCAAAAGTGTGCCTCCGTCGTCACAATCAATTGCCTAAGAGGTCCCTAGTAGGATCGACGGCATTGACGTCCGCTAGCTCGCCCGGTGTAGCGTCCATTCATCGAATGGTTCGGCAGCCGGGTTCGTCTGTTGCGGTCCAGGAAGGAGATTTGGGTGATGCGAGCACTATAAATATACAAGGTGCACACCCAGTGACTGCGGATCAGAGGAGAGAATGGAGGAAGCCTAGTAGTCCGGTTCCTAGCGCGTTCAGGTCCATCCGGGCTGCGAGCGAGAGAGGCCCCTCTCTCGTACAACAACATCTGGGACCAGATGTTGTGGTACAAAATGTTTTGCATTCGGAGCATACGTCCGCCGCTCGGGACGCTCCGTTATATAGACAGTCCAGAGAGACTGTCCAAAAGGCTTCCTCATCCTGTCAGCAGCGCACACGACCGCACCTTGGCTACGTGACCACGGATATCCAGCCAGCTTCGCCAATCAGGGATTCCACGGCGACCAGGTCACGCCATCCGGTAGCAAGGGACAAGAGGCCTGTAGACTCCGGACGTTCGCATAAGAGAAGTATGCAGGAGTCAGTGTACACGGAGCTTCCAGCAGCTAAGCAACGTAAGACCGCTACTCCACAGGCCTCAGTGACGGACGTGCTATCCCAAATAGCACAAATTATCGCAGCATCCCAGCAAACGACAGTATCTCTGTCGGATCAAGAATTATCCGACGACGCTGGGTCGGTACGCTCCGCCGAAGAATCGGGTACGGACGACCGAGAACATCATGGGGTCCGACAGGATGGCGAAAGGGATTCCGAGGATTTGGAGCTATCCCTTTCAGAACAACATAAAGCCGCCGTAGATTTCATCCGGCATTACCTTCCACAAGTTGTTCCGTCGGGCCAGATTGCTGCGATGCCGGATAAGAGACTGATAGCGTCATTGGACACAGAATTCTTTGATCGGTTCAGAGACATCGTCCCTGAGTTTCCGACACAGTCCAATAATGTCACAAGAACATTCAAATTATTGAACGACGCTATCTATAAGCTTGCTACCAAAACAGGCAAGGCTGGTTTCTTGTCTGCTAATGCTCTCAATCTGCCTTTCATCAATTCAAGGAATAAATTCGAAACGGCAGGACATGGCATACCGAGAGTTCCTCTGTGTCTAGACGATGAGGCGGAAGACTTGGAATTGTCTTTACCGTCATCTATGTCTATTCCAACTGCGACGTTGGAAACGACAAAAATGTCTAACAGAGCAAGCTTAGACGCTTTACCATATGCAGACCACCTTACTAAGGCGTTATCATTGCGTCTTCAAGGGAAAGAATTCCAGGATATACAATCCTCATTAAGACTTCTTTCAAGGGCAGTAGCTTATTCCACGTATAACTCCGCCCTTTTAGTGGCAAACCTGTAGTTGGTTAGACGTGACGCAGCCCTAGCTACATCCACGTGCATGGATAGTAAGGTGAAGAACTCTCTCAGAGTCGCTTCGGTCTCCGGAGAGCTTCTCTTCGACGGCAAGCTTTCAGCAATCTATGATAAGATAACTAAGAAAGCTTCGGATTCTCTGCTTTTTAAATCCGCTTCCAAAAAGTCGGATACAGCAGAAAAGAGTAAGACAGGCACTTCTGGGACAAGTATGCCCAAGAGAAGTTCCTATAGAGGTTCTTATACATCCTCTAGGTCTTATTCTAGAGACCGTCAAGGCAGCGACTCACGTACGGGACGTTATTCTGGCCGAGACAACCGGTCTGACGTCCCGGGGTCGACGGGACGAGGTGCGGGTCGTGGAGGACATAGTTTCTCCTTCCGCAGGCCTCGCAGGTCCAGGAGGTGATGGTTTGAACCTCTATCATGTTCCGGTGGGCGGAAGATTATCGAGTTTTACAAACGAGAGGGCGTCGATTACGGACGACCCCTGGGTCCAAGGGGTAATTTCGGAAGGACTAAGAATATCCTTCAAACGAAAGCCTCCATTAACTCGAAGTCCAAAATGGACTCAGCTTCCGTCAAATCCGCAGAAAAGAGATGCTCTTTTATCGGAAGTACAGTCTCTTCGGATGAAGAACGTGGTAGAGGTCGTAGAAGACCAGGAATCACCAGGTTTCTACAGCCATCTGTTTCTGGTTCCGAAATCAGACGGCTCGTTCCCTCCAGTCATAGATCTGAGCTGGATAAACAAGCTGATCGTCGCTCCGAAGTTCTATATGGAGACGATTCGATCGGTCAGAGCGAGTATTCGGGTGAACGACTATGCTACAAGCATAGATCTCAAAGATGCGTACTTTCACGTCATGGTACATCCGACATTCAGAAAGTATCTACGCTTCGCAGTCCTAGGAATTGTATATCAATTCCGGGCGATGTGCTTCGGTTTGAACCTAGCGCCCTGGGCTTTCACTCGAATAATGAACTCGGTAATGATACATTTCCGAGCTGATTCGTCTGCGGTAACGTCGGCCTACCTGGACGACATTCTTCAGAGGTACGGCAACGAGCTAACGCTTCAGAACGATGTGCAGAATCTGCTTCTATTACTCCGACGTCTCGGTTTTATTATAAATGAGGAGAAGTCGGATCTAGTGCCGTCCAAGTCATTCACTCATCTGGGAATGAGCTTCGAGACGCACAACAATCTCATTCGTCTGCCGTTAACCAGAGCGAAATTAATCAGTTGTTACGCTCGCTATTGTCTTCACTCAGACAAAGTCACAGCGAGGGAGTTCATGAGACTGATAGGTCTGTGCGGAGCCGCTGCGGATCTCATTCAAATGGGGCGGTTGCGCACTCGTCCTCTCCAAATTTTCTTGACTCAGAATTGGAGTGTAAAGATTCATTCGCTCGATATAGACGTTCTCTTGTCAAATCAAGTGAAACAAAAAATTGAGACTTGGGCAAACATTCAGTGGTTGACTCAGGGAGTTCCACTGCAGTTGCCGGATCCGGGTTTTACGATTATGACGGATGCCAGTCAAACAGGTTGGGGTGCAACATTGATCCCAACGGATTCGAAGTGCCAGGGTCTTTGGGATCCGCAGTTTCTAAGCAAGCACATAACTATCAAGGAAATGATGTCAATTTGGCTTGCATTACGTCATTAGATGAACATTATTCAGAAAGCACATGTCCAAATCCTGTCCGACAATACGACAGTAGTGGCGTATATCCGGAACCAGGGAGACACTCATTCCGTTCCGTTATTCAATTTAATGGAAAGAATCCTTCTGTTTGTTCTAGAACACCAAGTTCTACTTTCAGTCCGTCATATTCCGGGTTATCTGAATGTATTAGCAGACTCCCTTTCACGGAAGGGTCGCTTGTTGCCGTCAGAATGGACTCTCAACAAACAGGTATTCAATCAGATTTGCTACCAATGGGAACGGCCAATGATAGACTTATTTGCGACACAACTCAACAATCAGTTGCAGACGTATGTGTCACCATGTCCGGATCCCCGAGCATATGCAGTAGACGCTCTATCGATCTCGTGGGACGGAATGATAGGAGATGCGTATCCTCCAGCGCCGTTAATTCAGCAAATATTGCTAAAGATAAAACAATCACAATGCAAAATTCTGTTGGTAGCATCTCTGTCTCCACAGAGACCGTGGATAAATCTACTCAGGTGTCTGCTGAGGGACTTACCGCAAAAACTTCCTCCTCGAGAGGATCTTCTTTCGCAGGGGAAGTCGCATCAACTTCATCACAACCCGCAAGGTCCCAACCTTCACGTATTTCCGTTGTGCGGTCCTTCTTGCACGGCAAGCATTTTACAGGACGAGCAGTGGACGCGATTTCTAACTGTAGGAGGACCTCCTCTTCGCTAAACTATGCGGTTAAGTGGAAGGTCTTTCGTCGTTGGTGTAGGGATCGTTCTGTTGATATTTTTGATCCCTCCATACCAGACACTGCAAACTTTCTAGTATACTTGTTTGATGAGATCAAACTGCAGCCTGTTACTATTAAAGGTTATAGGTCTATGTTATCTGATACCTATGCACACCATGATAGTTTACAAATTGGATCTAATGTCTCTTTATCTAAATTAGTTAGAAACTTCTTGATAAACAGACCCAGAACTCTTAGATTAATTCCTAAATGGAATTTAGCTTGGGTTCTTCTTAAACTGAAAGAAAAGCCATTTGAGCCTCTTGGGACAGTAGATTTCAAATTCTTGTCTTATAAGACAGCATTTCTCTTAGCTATCTCTTCTGCTAGAAGAGTCAGTGAGCTTCATGCACAATCGGTGGACGATTCTCACTATCGTAGTGTCGGGAACATTATTACCTTTACTACTAATGTTGGATTTTTAGCCAAGAATCAGGCTCCTAATAAATATCCGGAGCCTATTGTTATTAAGGCCCTTCCGTCTTCAGACGGGCATAGGCCTTTACTCTGTCCTGTTAGAGCTTTACGTATTTATAAACAAAGATCTCAGTTTATCAGAAAGGGACGAAAACGCTTCTTTCTGTCTCTGATGCCTAATAGAAAGGACATTTCGGTCCATTCTATTGCTAGATGGATTCAATTAACTATTCGTACTGCTTATGATAATCTATCTTTAACTCAGCAGTCTGTGCTTAAGATTTCGGCTCATGAAGTAAGAGCTCTTTCTACATCTTGGGCTTACGCAAATAGTGTTGCTATTACAGATTTAATGAAGGCTGCATATTGGTCTCAGCCATCCACATTCACAAATTTTTATCTCAGAAATATTGAGTTCATTTCTGGAGACCTGCATTGTTTAGGTCTGTTATCTGTTGCTCAGAATGTCGTCCACTAAACAGTTGCAACTATAGTTATGCAGGCTTTCTGTTCTGGCAGTGACTCCGTCCTGCTGCCTTCTTCGCTCTGGGCTATTTGACCCAGGACAAGGGGAAGGTGGGGGGGGGGGGGGGGGAGAGGGTGTTGCCTTAGGTCACCTGCTTTATAGTGAAAAGCAAGGGGATTCCTCCTCCGGAGTCAGTAATTCTGAGTCGTTACCGGGATGTTTTTAAAGTGTAATATTAATGTTAAAAATTCATTCATGTCATATTTTTAAAGTGTAGCTCGGTGTGAAGCATTTGTATATGTCACGTGTCAAACGGGCGTTAATATCCAATCCTCGGACACTTTTAAGAGAATATAAAGTCTCAATTCTCTGGACTAACTTTATTTATTGGCTTACTTTAAAAATAATTAGTATAAGGGGTTATACTGAATGTTAATAGAGAACATGAATGTTATTATGCTTAATTATGGAGGGTGTTGTGTCTTTCTAATTTATCATAAAATAAGAAAGATACATGTAAAGCCTAATACTCCTTTTCTCCTCGTGGGGTTGACTCTATTTATATAGTTGAGCGTATTGGATTTTTCTCTATGTCCTAGGCCCTCCAGCCTTTTTACTATTCAGCTATGTCTGGGTCATTGGTACAGTATAAAAATGTTAAAAAATTTATAGTAATTTATATATTTTTTATACTTACCAATGACCCACACGGGGACGGGGATGGCCCTCCCAGGAGTTGGGAACTCATACCTCCCCGCTGAGTACATAGCGCTGACCAGGCACTGCTTGTAAGAATGATAATTGGCGCCAATTTCAGGACGTCCTTGACACTGCGCATGCGCAGTGAAGGCAAAGTATGGAGGACCTTCAGGACATGATTTCTTTTGGTTTTAGATGCAAATTTTGGGGATTTGGGGGCAAAATTTGTGTTTGGCCCTAGAATTTTAAGAGTTAGCACCAGCTATGTCTGGGTCATTGGTAAGTATAAAAAATATATAAATTTTTTAACTTCCAACCAAATGTCAACCAGTCAACCACCACCCGACCCCCAATGTTCCCTGTGAATAAATCGAACAGTATTTCCCGAAAATATATTGACTGAGCCAGAATGTTGGAAACACTGGACCCGGGCCGTATTTCTTCAGAAACGGAAGTACCAAGTTAACAACTTGCCATTATTTGTTCTTCTGCCATCACTTTTTTATTTCTTGCTCCGACGTATTTGCAGTTTTAAAATTAAAGGACCTTCAAGGCGCTACATACTTCTACGTTAGTACCTGTCCATTATAACTGGTTTTGTCTGACATTCTTTAGCAATGTGGAAAGCTACTATATAATTTCCAATACAGTAATAAGCTCTTCTGACAATCTCTGGCTGATTATCAAAGAAAGATCGTAAATGGGTTATCTCTGCTGGTGGTGTAAACATTCTAGTTGCATTCAGTAATTTCTCGATCTTTTCTGTCAAAGTTGTTTTACCTGTGGAAACAAATAAAATTATCATTGAATAAGCAATAATAAAACTAAAAAGAAAGCAGTATTACTTTACTGGGGGAACAGCATTGCCCTAATATTTTCTGCGGGGGAACGGTGTTACCCACAATTGCAAGACCTGGAATTGCTTGATCTTAACAAATATCCAATACACTGTTCAGCTAGCAAGACAATGGGAGAGCTCGCTGTGTTCCAACACAGCAAGCACGCATTCATCATGGTAGCTGCATTTTAAAGCCATTTTAGTTAGCGGTTAGTTACTCGCTTTCCAAACCATAATATAATATATATATAGGTCGGATATAAATACACAAAATGACTAGACATGGGCATTATACAAAAACCAAACCGATACCATTATCACGGGGATGGGGAGGGGGGGAGCTCAGTGGCTCAGTGGTAGACTGTTGGACCTCTATGCTAGAGGTCCCGTGTTCGATTCCCTCTGGGACGACCCACGTTGTGTCCTTGGACAAGGCACTTTATCGCAGATGCCTACATGGGGGCACGATGACGCTGTGTGCTAAGGCATACTGCACGTCGATGGTGCACATGTCTTCAACCGCTGTAACCCTACTTGAGCGGAGCTTGAACAGAGTTAGAATGTTGAGGAGCTGACAGTTGCTTGTCGATGCTTGGTGGTTCTCTCCGGGTACTCCGGCTTCCTCCACCCACAGAACTGTGACGGTCATGATTAGCCATTGTCAGGCCTGAAAATAAGCAGTCTGACATTTGCAAAATGAGGTCCTCAGTGGGTGAATTTGATAATGCTACTCCATACAGTGGGTCAATTTATCCTCTGGGTACCTCTTTCTGTTTAGTTTTGAGACCCTGATTCAGATTGAGGTTCACAGAAGGTAAATTTAGTGATGCTACCCTGCTATGCAGGGTAGCATAACTAAATTAACCCTCTGGGGACCTCATTTTGCAGATGACAGTCAGCTTATTTTCTGGCTTGGCCATTGTGCATAAATATGTGACCTTAAGCACCAATAAATAAATAAATCATGGGGATACTGAAAAACTGAAACAAACTAATCATCAGAGATGTAAGTGGGAACTAATCAAAATGTAGGATTGAATTAGAAGAGTGCGGGTTGTGAGGACAGATAGCTTGTGTCTGTAAGGCTTGGCATCACCTCAGCCAGCTAGAACTGGGTTGAAATCGAGTCATACAGGAGCTAGCACATACCTTGATTGACTTGTATCAGTTTCAATAGTTAACAGGCATATTTATCAGAAACAGCCAAATTTAGACGTATTGGAAATATTTATTGGTGTTTAAGGTCACATATTTATGCATACATATTGGAAAACTGTGGGTTCAATGTTCAAAATGAAAATCAGTATAGGGGCTGGATCCCTCGACTCAACACAGAATTGAAGGCGGTAAAAATCAATTGGTGGAACAAACTGGAAATCTGGCAAAAACTAGCAAACTTACATCCCTGAATCATTAAATACCGAAGCCATCTGTATCATTAAATACCGAAACAACAGTCACTAATTAAGACTCACTATTTAGAAGGCCTTGTTGTGGCTGGATAGCAGTTGAAATGTTCATTTTCATGAAAGATTTCACAGAATTTCTTGGGGCTGGGCAGTTGTTCTGAATTCCCGCTAGTCTACAATCTCTACATGTCCAGTTGCCGTAAGAGGCAGCCAAGACTTGTATAGAAACCACTGCCCAGGTGAGTTGTCTATTGTCAGCAGGATCTCCTAATGATGAAACGTTAGATTAAGGTGCACTTGGAACAAGTCACAAAATTAATATAGATATGATTTGTGTTGGCAAAAGAAAGCCAATGCTGATCTCATTGCCAGTGGGATGTGTGATGCTGTAGAATGCTGTAGAATGATACAAGACCAGCTTATTCTATATTTTACTGGTTGAATTCTCCTTTGGTTTTAACAGCTAATCTCTGTCAAGTCCGACACCGAATACTGAACTGATACCATGGTATAATCCCTTAAAAATACCGGAACCATTACCGAACTCACAATTCCTACAATGCCCATCTCTAAAAATTACACATCACATCACAAAACTGGAACCCTTGTTAAGTTGCAGGCACATTAGCTTAGGTTTGTAACTCAATCATGTCTCACAAAGGAAGCATTTCCACCTTTTTCTAAAAAAAAAATGAAGGGAGGGGAATTTTCATGATTATATGGCTATCCGAGTAACAAAATTCATTGCAAATAATCAATTAGAATGCAATTCTTCAGTAATACATTTTAGAATATTCCCAGGAAGACAACCAGCAAATTGTCGACGATTGCTGAAATGATGAGTCCTCTGATCGATCCCCTACTTTTTAATTTTGGAAAGCATCACTGAAACAAAGTTCCCACCCCTAGAAAATAAATATTCAAATGGAGTAAAAATCCAAGAAGTATTGTCGCCACAGGTAATTTCAAAATAATCCAGTAGAATCCTGGCTTTTCACTAAATAATATTCTGTTTCACAGAAAGTATAAATTCTCTTTTCCAAGACGAATAGATTCTCTTCAATATTCTCTTTTGGAATCAACCTTCCAAATTCACAAAGAAGCACTGCTTCTGTAATAAATGCACTGTTCTGAAACAATAATAATCTCCAATGGAAACAACTGAAGTGAGTCTTTCTGAAATGGCTTTCTAAAAATGAGTTTTCGAATTCTACTGACAAACCTTTATATAGTAACCAGATAGAATGTCCTAGAAGAATCTCCAAAGTTCAATCAGTCTCCAGGTGATTCTATCACAATCCAAGTAAATAAGGTCCTTGACCAACTTAAACAATCAACAGCTATAGGTACAATAGATCAGGGTAACAAAGATGTAAACAAGGTCACTCAGTACAAATGAGTGAGACCAGTCAGAAAATGCAGGAAAAAAAACATCAATCTCAATATAATTATCCACTAAGGATATATCAATCTCAATATAATATGGGGGCTATATAACACTGGCGCTGTGTGCTTAGGCATACCGCACGTTGGTGCTACACTTGTCTTCAACCAATGCAAACCCTGCTTGTGTGGAGTTAATAAGTTGGGGAGTCTGGCAGTTGCTTGCTGTTGCTCAGTGGTTCTCTTCAGGTACTCCAGCTTCCTCCACCAGTAAAACTGTCCAACACGAGGTGACCCTGGCTGTTGAAAGTGTTGTTAAACCCCAATAAATAAATAATAATGCTAAAATCGAAAAAGATTAACCCTTTACCCAACAAAGACAATATCAAAATATATTATTTTAAATATCGTTTTTTTTGTTGAATTTTCACAAAAATTTCAACAAAACCATATCATGTGACTCCCTCAATGAAACGAGCTTGTTCCCAAGAGGGGTCACATGATATGGTTTTGTCTAAATTTTTGGAAAAATAATATTTTTTCAGCTGCTGAATTCGCATATTACTCTGGCGGATGAGGCAATGTTGGGTAAAGGGTTAACCCTTCACCCAACGAATTGGCCGCATCCGCCCGCATAATATGCAAATTCAGCAGTTGAAAAAATATTATTTTTCAAAAAATTTCAACAAAACCGTATCATGTGACCCCTCATTGGAACGAGTTCGTCGACCTCATTCCAACGAGGGGTCACATGATATGGTTTTGTTGAAACTTTTTGAAAAATTTAAAAAAATGAAATTTAAAATAATAAATTTTCATATCGTCTGCGTTGGGTAGAGGGTTAAGGTGCACAATACATGTAATATTGAAATTTGAAAACAGAATTTTGAACTTGTCCAGAAAAAAACCCAGCCACTGAGAGGATAATATGTTCAGGTAGTACATACCTGCTGCATCAAGGCCTTCCACGACTACAAATGGATATTTGATATTTTTCTGTAAATCATCCACATGAAAATCTTTGTCTATATACTTATCAGCAATTGACAACAACTCAGAAAATCTGCCATCTTCTCCACACTAGAATAAAAAAAGAACCAAGAAAATAAATTAATTGCTTTGTAAATCAAAACTATTAGAAGATAGAGCTAGGTGGGTTTTTTTTGTTTGTTTTCTGGTTCTGTTCAGGTTTTTGCAGCAAACTGGAAAACAAAACCACAAGACCCAGAAAACTGGTCGAAAAGTTTGTGCATAAACTGATCAAATCATCTTACTGGGAGGGAACTGGACCAGTCCTGGAAATGAGACAGGTGTGATGGCAATTGCTCCTGTCAGCACCTGTGTTTTCTATTTTACGGGAGCAAAAAAAATGCACTCGTTGAAAAATATTGTGGAGCATTAATATACTGTGAGAGCATATAAATGTGTGTTGTTTTGAGAAATCAGCACTCTGTGGTCAGTGGCAAGTTACTGTCATAATTCAGCAATTCCTTATACATTCAGCCACATGAACATGATCGGGCGCTTTTCTAACCAGGAACATAAGTCATAACGTCATTAAATAAGATGACTGTTCAGTAAATGTGTGGGGTAGTGCAATCAATATTTTCAACGTGCAGCCCCAAGGCTGCACGTTGAAAATATTGATTGGTCTACCCCAAATAATAAATATGAACTCTTCTAACTGCTGCCATTGAACTGGCATGGTAGATACCACTAGAGTTAAAGGGTTAAGGTGTTTGGTGACAGTATTCCCTTGAAAATTCATATACTAACATTTTACGGGTGCAATTTACTCAGTCTCTGAATTCACGGGAGCTTAAAACTACACCCGTCAATTTTGTTCATTTCCAGCACTGAACTGGACTAGTGGCCTCTATGGACTCTCCGCCACTATCTACCTCTCCGCCGTCTATCCAACAAAGGGGCAAATAAGGGATAAAATGTAACAATAACACTAGGGCTGAAACGCTTAGCTCATTTTCGTAACCAGTTAACCAAGAGCTATAACCGGATAATATCCGGTTATTCGTGGCCATCATTTCACCGAAAATGGGATAGAAACTTTACTAGTAGGCATTGGAAAGCAGTATTCTCAAACTATTTCGTAGTGTGTATACAAACGAACGTTGTTGAGTTCTCGACAACGTTCGTTTGTATACACCCTACGGAATAGTTCCTGCAATTACTCATTACTCACGGGGGATGTCAATCATTAATGAAGTCTTGAACGCCAAAGTGGATTATTTCTCAATATATTCATCGCGGCTTCGATGTCCAATCTATCTCAAAGGAGAAGCGGCAAATTGACGTGGGATGACAATCACTATAGGATATTTCGGATAACTGGTTGACAGTTTTTCTAATCAGTTAGGTAGCTAACTGGTTTCAAACCGATTATCTGGTTAACAGTTAGGTAGCTAACTGGTTTCAAACCGATTACTTGTTAACCATTTCAGTACTAAATAACACAACAGAGATTAGATGAATTTTATTCATTTGTTACTCAAATTTCCATTTTTTTCTCTAACTGATTAGACTTAGTAACTCAACTGTCTAATCCCCTGGAATCCAATTATCTGAATCCAAACTGTCTCCTTAACAAAATAGCACCAGTGGTGGTGCCAGGATTTTCCTGTCAAAGGGGCTAGTGTTTCCCGAAAGGGGTGGGTTTGGATGTGGGTAGGGTATCTGCCATCCCTCAACATAACTGCAATAAAGGAGGAAGTTTCCCTGGTAGGGAGGTTGTACTGCACCCCCATCCCCTGGCACCAGTGACCATCCCTAAATAGGACAGGTACCCAAATAAGATGGGTACCTGTAGGAGGTATATGTGTATTTCATCCATTGACAGAACAAAGGTGCCAACTGCAATGCTAAGACATTTTAGTTGGCACCTTTATGCTTTCAAGGGTTGACATCAATTATCATATACCACAGTTCATGTGAAAATAGATTCATCTATACTACAGACTACTAGTAGGGCATATCAGTCCTAAAACAGTTAAAAATCTGTTTCTCAGGCCCTCCCACATGGTCCTTTTACCTGCCACATGCTCTCTTTTCATAACGAATGCAAACTTAAAAAAATAAAAATTAAATGATTTATGTCCGATATTTTACCCAAGTTAATACAATTGATAAATCTGTCCCTTGAGTGTTCACTTTAGAGCAATGCTAAATCATGAGAAAGCCTTCTTGCAGACAAAGGCACTCCAGGAACAAAATATACCACAACCCATGCTGTTCTGTAGATTATGAGGCCAAAAACATAAAATAAATGAAGAATATGAACTTTCGATGGCAAAGGAATGATTACAAAAAAAAAAAAAATAAACAAATGCCTTCCCACATGCAATTTTGCAAAAAATGGTCCGAGAAACAAAGGATCTGCTTTGTGGGGCTTTATATATCACTTCAAGTACCTGTAATAGGACACAGTGGAACACTTTATCTGGTTGAGTACTGAATTATTTTTCAAAGGTGATTTGGAACATGGGTATTTTTTTTCAAAGATACCTTGCTACCAGCAAGAGAAGCCTTAGATAAGCTAGATTTTGTTCCTGGATAATTATTTGGTTACAATTTGTTGGACAGTGCCCGTAGGTACTCTCCAATATGAATAAATTGCAACCAAACAGTTTTATTTAAAAATATTTTTCTTGAACTGCTGAGCAAACATCAAGCTAATGCATACAATGTAAAGGCACTAAAGTGGCTTACAGCACTTTTCAATACAGCCGTGGTAGTGGCTTCTCCACTTAACCAGATATATGCAGGCCTGGCATATGCAGAAGAGCTATTTATTCGGTCGCCTCCTGCTCGCCTTAAAAAAATTAAGGAGGGCAAAACTAGCCCTCCTGGCCTTAGAAAATAATGATTACCATAACAGCCTATTTTTAAAACCCACATCTTTTCAGATCTCTGCTATGTTAGTGATCTCTGCAAGATGGCCACACTGCATCTCCAACACCTCCGGGCCTTGTCGAGGCCCGGAGGTGTGGGAGGGGCAGTGTAGCCGTCTCACAGAGACTACCTTGTTAGCAGCACTAATTAAAACGTACAATGCGGGCCCACTGTGCAGATTTCATTAATAGTAAAACTTCATTTTGTCACTTTTAGCTTTTGTAAGCTTGGGGAGAGCTAATCGCTCCCCTAGGTCATGTAAGGGGAGCAATTTTTAGCCCTCCTACAGTTTTAAGAATGCCCGGCCTGTAAATGTTGAATGAACTGGACAGAAGGGGATATGTACTTACTTTGATATGTCATTTCGCCAAAATAGAATACTTTGAAGTACATGTACTTTCACTTGGTGCTGATGCCATTTCTACTCAACATAGGCTTGTCATTTTGAAAATTGAAAGAGGGCCATTATGGTTTGCCTCAAATCTCCACAGGAGGGCCATTTTGGGTTCACATAAAATGACTCCAGGAGGGCCATTTATGATTTGCGGGGACCATTTTGTTTCAGCCGGATGGGTAGACAACTAACATCATTTTAAGGTACAGTACAGTTAAAACTAGAAGTCCTGTCACGAAATGTGCGCTTATCTAGGCTTAATTGCGCGTAGGAATTGCTCGCAATTGCCATATCGAATGGCATCCAAAGCACGGCAGGTTCACCTGGTTACTCATTGCAAACACAGGCAATGTTTCTGCCAATGGACCTCCGGGTTACCCGGAGGTCCATTGGCTGAAACATTGTTTGTGCACAGGCCATATGTACAGAATTTGATAGTCTTACTATGGTAACAACGCGTAGATTAACACGCAGATCGACGTGCTATTTGTGCGCATTTCGTGACAGGACTTCTAGTTTTAACTGTACATGGAGAGTGGATTGTAACTAATTCACCCACAGAGTGGAGTTATCACCCAAACTACATGTATAACTTTCAAATTTTATACATATGGACAAAAAACACAAGCAATGGTTCAGCCAATGGACCTCCGGGTTTAACCCGGAGGTCCATTGGTTGAAATTTTGTCTGTGCTTGTTATGCTTTGCAACAAATTTGCAATTATTGCTTGGGTGGAATCTCCACTCTGCGGGTGATTTTGTGATAATACACTCTCCACGTTCTGTATACGGTTTGTGTAATTATGATGTACATCATCACGTAATGTATATTTGGATAGTAATGTATGTCTCTGGGTGACTGCATTGACGACACTCTATAAACTTCACAAACTGTGCTTTTGTTACATGTACCTCCTTCAATCCGCGAAAATTGCTGTTTGAGGTGGCCGATTTTGAGGTGCATTTGACTGAATTAATAGGCCGCAGAAATCGGGGTTAGGCAGACATTTATCGTCTACAGAATTCTGAACTCAGGCGGGCGACTGCGGCCCGGGGCGATTGCCTGTCTCAAATGACAAGCCTGTCAACATGCAGACCTGAAGAAGCTTCAATCATATAGGGTACTAAATGTCGTAAAAAATTAATAAATGTACAATTACCACATGGTAAACCATGGTGTCTTCAGAAGTTGAGATCCAACAATATCATGGTTTAACACAGTAATGGTTTATGAGAGGACCATCTGAAGGACTTTCTTTTTATCATATTACAAGGTGATGCAAGTATTTAAACTTTGGAGGAAATCAAGTGTGTAATAATCTGCAGGTATGTGGCTAGGGTATATGGTATTGGTTCATAGGTGTGGGCTCTTCCACATTTCCAATTATACCATCCCACAACCAGCTGCTAAACATCCAACTTTTTAGAAAACCATCTGCCCCCACCCCGACATACAGTTAAAACTAGAAGTCCTGTCACGAATAGTGCGCTTATCTAGGCTTAACTGCTCGTTGGAATTGCGCGCAATTGCCATATCGAATGGCATCCAAAGCACGGCAGATTCTCTTGGTTACTCATAGCAAACACATGCAATGTTTCTGCCAATGGACCTCCGGGTTACCCGGAGGTCCATTGGCTGAAACATTGCTTGTGCACAGTCCATATGTGCAGAATTTGATAGCTTTACTTGGGCAATAACGCGTACATTAACGCGCATATCAACGTGCTATTTGTGCGCATTTCATGACAGGACTTCTAGTTTTAACTGTAATTTTCCAACTGCAACCTCACCTGTGATTTTCTAACTGATGAAGATTTTAGCCTGGACTGGGAGTGAGACACTCACACTCCTATTACCACATCCCTGATAATCAGACTCCAGAGTCAGACCACAAATGTTACCATTCTTTTGTGAAGGCAATTAATTTCCACTCATGACTGTTAGAAAGTGTGATACTTTGCCATTATAAAATTAAATATACTCGAGTAAAGGACTGTTGCTTAGTTAAATTGTCTCATAGTCTTGTTGGAAATTCCACTCTTCAAATGTTGTATACTTAAAACATGCTATTAATCGAAAATAGAATATGTTTTCATTTTGCGAATTCCTCTTCAAAAAACCTTTTCCACAATCCATTCCAATGAGTGGTCATAAAATGAGTTTGAATACTTTTTAACAATAGTACTTTCTGGTTTTGACCATGATTAACCCTTTGAATCCTTGTGGTATCTTCCATATCAGTTCAATAGCAGCAATGGGAAGAGTCCATATTCTTAATTTGGGGGTTGACCAATTGATATTTTCAACGTGCAGCCTTGGAGGGGCGGCATGTTGAAAATACTGATTGGTCTACACCAGATCTTCACTCGAACGTCAACCTACTTAATGAAATTATGAAGTATCATGTTACTGGGCCGGTAAAGCTGCCTCTGGGGTTCAAAGGGTTAAACTGGATAAAGAGTGGATATAGATGAGTTTTACACTAATGCTGTACAGTGCATGCGGGTTAGTTACTTGGTTAAAATGACTTTTTTTTGCAATGCACAGAGGTAGTCACACTTTCTGGTTATAAAAAAATTAGTAACAAAATGCACAGGGTTAGTTTGTTCACACGTTACATATGGTGCAGGAATCTACTCAATCTAGGAACTAATGAAAATACTTCCACTGAATAGTGGGACTTTTAAGTTTTTTTCAAAGTGAATTCCAAAAATGAAAACATATTCAATTTTCAATTTAGCTTGTTTTATTCACTAATCTTCTTCAAACTGGGACATGGATCGAGAATCTTGGTTTGTGGGTGTGTCCCCTCAAAATTTCCAATTGTAACACCCCTCCCCCCTCCATTCCACTGGCTCCCAAACATCCATTTTTGACAGGGGTGGCGGAACGATTTTCAAAAGGGGGGGGGGCATGGGTGGCTGGATTGGACAATGGATGGTCGTCGGACGACCGTGGTTCGGCCCGCCACACGAAAATTTTAAATTCCAGGGTTCCAAAACCCCCATTTCCATGCATCTGAGCGGATATTTTGAGATTTCTCAGGAGATGTATTTGAAAAATTTCACACTTTGAGAGCTGTTTCAAAGGTTGGTAAAGCCTACAGGTGAGGTCTATTTATCAGCTTTGGTTGTAACGACCAAAGCTGATAAATAGACCTCACCTGTATGCTTTACCAGACGTTAACAGCAATTAAACTGTCTGAGGATTATCTTGTCTGGGGGTGGATTTGGTAGTTGTATGACTGGAAGATTACGATCTATTAAAGTTAACCGATTTTTTTAAGAGATTGTATACATTTTAGCATTTGCTGCCACTTACTGCAAAAAATGATCCGAAATCCATCGAAACTGAACCAGTACAAGAGAAACATAGCTGGCAAAAATATGGGGAGGCTCTGGATCCGCCCCTTGTTTTGCCAGTCATTGGTTGTGTTAAAATATATGCATACAAAAAAAACATGGCCTGGCAAAATAAGTGGAGGGACTGAAGCCCCCCCCCCCCCTCCACCCGGTTCTGACACCCCCTGTTTGTGTAAACTATTTGCAAACCACCCCCTCACCCTCATCTGAACAAGAATTTTCCAAATGCTATCTTCAATTTGCTGCACCCTCTCCCTTTGTATTCAAAATGTATTACCTTTGGAATTTAGAATTGTAAACTTTAACTCCAGTTAGAAATTCAGAGAAACTATCCCGCGTGTATGATGATACCGGTTTCGGGTACTCACATGGTGGTCAACTCATACAAACTCAGGGCTTATATTGCGATGAGAATCTGAGAATCGATTCGCACAAAGATTCGCGCAATAAAACCAACGAGAATCCATGTAGATTCTCGCTGCACCTCTGCTAGGATTCGCGTGAAAAGAATTGAGTCAATTTAACCCTTTATCTGTCACAGCGGAAACAAATTAACGAATAGGAGGCTAACATGACCTGAAATATCCTGACACTTTGTCAATAAAATTGCACAAATATGGCTGTCATTGGAACCGGCTCATTGCCATATTTGTAAGATTTTATTGGTAAATATTGTTCATTTAATTATTTTATCATTTATTTATTATTTATTGTTTAAAAATTATCAAATTTAGTTTTAAAAATTAAAAAGGTGTGTTGGGTAAAAGGTTAACATGTGTTATCAGTATACAACAGTGGTTGAACCATGGTGGTGTCAAGGGATCCTGGGACACTCATTGTAGGTATGGATTCTCGCAACCATTTTCACGAGAATCCAAATGGATTCTCACAAATTTAAACGAAATATAAGCCCTGCAAACTGATTCAATTTCTGGGGTGCTTGGGTACATTATACTACATGATACCAAATGCAGAAATTTCTGATTTGTCTGTGTGACGCCTTTGGGTACATGCCTATGAAAATCCAGTTATTTTTATGGCCTAAAAACAAGCCCAAACTAACCTCTATTTTAGGAACATTCCTACCTTTTGGAGACCATGGTTAGCATTTTGATTTGGGAGGGGGTGGAGGGAGGGGCGGGGGCATATTTATAACCCTTTACCCAACATAACAGCCAAAATCAGCCAGAAACAATTGCCATTCATTTTTCAATATTTTTTTCATATTTTGTCTCAAAACATAGCTGATGACTCCTCATGAGAACGAGCTCATTCCAATGAAGGGTTATAAGCTATTTTTGGATGCAAAAAATGAAAACTTTACTTATTCTAGAACTTTATTTGCAAGTGTCATCTGCCTTTCGTGAAAGGTAAAGGACTGTACACTCAGGTGCCTGATAATAGTACAGGGCAAAATAATAGTATAGGGTGGAAAATTTCCAGAAAATTAATAAATAGTACAGGGTCGAATAATAGTTAGTATAGAGTGGAAAATTCCAAGATGTGAGCCAACCACTATGCTCTGAACCGTTTTCAGACGTCTGATGCTCTTGAAGTGAAGGGCTAAATTACTTTTGGTTGTCATAATTTTCACATAGATTTGGCTTGTTGCACTTTATGGGAGAGTGCCTACAAATTGCACCAAGGCAAAACCTTATAGACTAATTATTCTGTTTCAGTGATGGTATGAAGCACATCCACTGGGTACTAGGTCTTAAAGTTATGGTAGCAGTACTTCAGAATAAAGCCCAAATATATGCTCCCAGCTTTCTACCCATTAACATTTCCATTGCATCCTGTGTTTGCTTGTACATGTACCTTACTAGTTTGTTTTGGTGAACTTCTTGAGATAAGCGGCCGCTCTGCACATTCCATTGCTGAAAATTAATAATCATACAGGGTCAAATAAGGATCATACAGGTGGGAATTTTGTTCGAAAAAGAATAATCATACATGTACAATTATAAGGCACTCAAGAGTAATTGTTCAAAGCAACTTACCATTTTCAACACATCTTTCACCCTATTAATATGTTTAAATACTGGACTATAATTCATACTTTGAATGAATGGTGGAATCAACTTTTTATGAGATTTATTACTAGAGGTACATTTGTACTTATAAAGTGATATCTGCTCTCCCACCTCCAGGCGTGTATCAAGAATTATATACTTTCCGTTTTGTTCCTTAATTTTCAGAAGTAGCGTGGAGCCTTTTTCGCAATGTTTTTGGATTTCTTGGAAATTACTTTCACAACTTTCTGTTTCAACAAACACCCCTTTAATAAGAATACATTTCTCTTGATCTCTCAAAGCCGACACGCAACACGGAAAGGCTGAGAAACGGCTTGTCAAAAGAAGTTTTTTCAAACTGTAACTGAATATACAACTTTCAACAAATTTCCCCAATGTTGCGTCGTTATTTTTGTTTGGAACGTTTGATTTCCACTTCGGAATAACAATATACCTATCTCTCCCACTGTCAGTGCAACTCCCATGTCCACTCTCAGTTTCGTTTTCGCAATAAAGGCTTTCGTTTGCGCCAATTTCTGTTTTTTCAAAAAACAAAGATTCTCGGGAAAAAGTAACGTAGAATTGACAAAAGGTTTTCATTTTTTCCTGTATCGATGTTGTTATGTATTTTTCAAAGTCGTGTGAATGAAGTTGACTGATGCGACCGACGGTTTGTGGCAATTTTCTTGGAAATTCCCATTGGACTAAACGATGCGCCTTTTGCAGAATATTCATTGGCCTACATGGGATTTGTCCATATCACCTCAAACCAACGTAATTATCTCATGTGTCGTAGCTTTTTCGAGTCTCCTTTGAAGCGCCCGAGGGATAAGCACAATACACCATTCCAATTATCAGTTCATTGTCAGTCAACATTTCTGAACCATTCCAAGACCAAAATTAACGTCGACTGTTTGAATATTTTGAATTTTATGGCAGGAAAAAGACATGCTTCTATAAAGAGTTGTCTCCCCTGAAATTTTTCAAACGCGGGGCGCAGATCGACGGGGCGATTTATAATTTATTTATACCGTCAAAAGTGATTTGTTTAAAAATAAGCCATTTGACAGCTATATCAATAAGTACATTACTTTCTCCATTAAAAATTACATAAACACGCCCATATTTCCTTTCAAACTCGAATGGAGACCAACAATATGGGAGGAGATAGTCTCCCTTGATGTGCAGATGCACAGGGATATTTAAAACATTCATCACTGGGACCGTCAGGTCGTTAGCCCCTCCTCCCACTTCCAAAGGAAATACGAAACGTCTGTAAATGCCTTTTCGGTCAAGAACATATTCCTATGACGTTGAGTGGCTGGCTTTAATGACAGGTAGGGTTCAGATTGGGCACGATGCCTGCATTGTCTGTGAAAAACAATTTGCCCTCATCCCAGGAAGGGGGGGGGGGGGGGGGGGGATTTGCGAGACGTGATATGTGGGGTGGATGGGTCTCATGGGTGCGTGAAAAACGTGCGTTCTCAACTTATGCAATTTTTCATAATTTTCTGCAATATATCATTATTTCTGTTCCAAGCCGTTGAGATATGCTGTAAATCAACCCTTATAAGTTAACTGCAACACCAGGAGCCTTTATAAGTGTTAATATGAAGTGAAATCTGTGCAAATGTCACAAATAATACATGTTGTTGGAGGGGGGGGGGTGTCTGGTTCTCAGTGTTGAAAACATGCTGGACAATTGTTTTGGAAAAATGCTTAAAAATGCACCAGATACAACATGAAATAATTTAAAATGCGGTAGTATCAACTAATATTCTATTCACTTCAAGGGCTTCCCTTATTTACTCAAATGTTAAAAGGATATTTTAGAGAATATTTTCTGTTGTTCACTCGTTGTCATTGCTTTAGTATTATGGCGGAGGAGTGCTAGTGACTTGATTGTGACAACTGCCCTGTTTAAACTTGGTTACAGTTCCAACACGCTTTCAAATTTCAAATATTGTTAATTGCATCATGACGTAGTTACAGTATCATATTCAATTTTGTTTAACTTGCTATTATTGTGTATAAAGACTTTACCACATGTGTCATTGGTAATTTGAGATTTTGGAAAATTGACAAATATCATTTTCAACTGACTTTTAATTGAAAATTATTCAAAAATAAACAAAAGAAAAAAAAAAAAAAACATAAAAACTACTAACAAGGTTAGTACTTGGAGTCACTTATGGAATCAATCATGCAGACTCCTGCCAGAATCAAGTAAAAATAAATAAATGGATCAGAATGGATTCAATTTATTTTGTCATCTTCAGCTAACTCCTATGGTACAAATCAGGGGAATAATGTAAACATATTTTATTTACATCAAACCAGGGGAATGGGGTTCGGTACGGAAGCGTCGAAGCGCCAGTTGAGTTTTATTTCTATCTTGCACGTGCAAGTTAGCTATCTTGCACCTGCAGGTTTCTATATTGCACGTGAAAGATAGCTATCTTGCACATGCAAGTTACTGTCTTGCACGAGCAAATTTGCTCTCTTACACCTGCAAGTTACTATCTTACACGTACAAGTTAGCTATCTTGCACCTGCAATTTGCTATCTTGCACGTGCAGGTTAGTTGTCTTGCACGCGCAAGTTAGTTATCCTGCGACATCCACCACCGCCACCCTATCCCAGAAGTCCCAGGCTCCCCATACTTGTCGCAGTGGCTTACATTTCCATATTTGACACTTTACCTCTGCGACTCTATCAAGAGCGACACAGTCGCCACTCCCCTTCTTCCAGAAGCCCTTCCCTGCCACAATTCCCTAACCCTGTTTTCTCGACCAAACACCCTCATCACATCAAGGACCCGTTGACCTTATCCCAGGAGCACAGGCTTCCACGACCTGTGCCAGTGAGCCAGGAACCCTTCACCCAACGTTCCGATTAAGAACGGCACAGTCACTCTTTCCCTTCTTCCAGTACCCCTATCCCCCCCCCCCCCCCCCAGCTCGAAGAGTCGTCCTACATGTCACTCATTGCTGGCGATCACTATAATCCAAATGTAGAAGAACCGTCAAAAGACTCGCTTGGACTCACTCTTTGATTACTCATTTGCTCCTCGAAGGCTCATTTCAGGGAGTCGTTCAAAAAGCTGCTCCTGGAGCAGCTCCCCAATTACTCAGGTGTATGAGTCGTTCGAGGAGTCCCTTCTCGAGGGACTGCTCTAGTGGCTCCCTGGTTCGAGCCCTCCGAGCTGACAGAGTAGGACAGTGTCGATCAGGGAGAGGAAGGTCCAAAGCCTGAAGGTCCTGTTATGAGGTATTGAGACACGGCCCGGAAGGTACTACTCAACGACACTGCCACCTATAGGGAGACATCGGTTATTCAACGACCCGAAGGACGCCCAGTCACTCATCTCTGAGTATATCGACAGAGGTCAATGTCGTCATGACGTCACACGCTCACCATGACGACACCAACATCATTGCTACTCTACCCGTTTTTCAATCTTTATGCCTGACTTTTCCCATTCATACACACCCCCGCATAAAGCATCCGCACCTAGCCTGCGAATGCAAGCGATGCGAACCGTACATAGCCAGACGGTTAGAGATGGCCAATGAGCTTGTAGTGGTTGTCTCAGCGATAGGAATTTCGGTAGTCCGGAGAGGGCCCGGAAAATTCGGACCTAGGTCCGGCAAATGGAGCTACGTTGGACCCTTATATACTACTTTTGATGAACTCGACTCCAGATATGGCTATAACGATGTTCATTAAATATAACTAACTTTCAGGTGCAAGATAACTAACCTGCACGTGCAAGATAGTAACTTGCACGTGCAAGATGGCTAACCTGCACGTGCAAGTTAGTAACTTACAGGTGCAAGATAGCTAACCTGCACATGCAAGATAGCTAACTTGCAGGTGCAAGCTAACATGCATGTGCAAGATAGCTAACCTGCACGTGCAAGATAGTAACTTGCAGATGCAAGATAGCTAACTAACGCGTACAAGATAGAAATAAAACTCAAATGACGCCTCAACGCTTCCGTAGTTTTACTTCCTGTTTCCAAAATGAGGCTTCAGAAGTCTTAAAAGACTCACCCAGAACCATAGATATCGGATAGAACAGAACAGCTCGATGTTACGGAAGCATTGAGGCGTCAGTAACCTGCAGGTGCAAGATACCTAACTTGCACGTGCAAGATAGAAATAATACTCAACTGGTGACTCAACGCTTTCGTATGAAACTAACCTTTCTGGGAAATAAAAAGTAGAGTATCCGGAATCACTAGTGGAATCAAACAAATCAGCGAACTATAATTCTTTCCATACCTATTATGACGTTTGTCAAAGCAATCCACGATTTCACTGGGAAAGCTTGGGTGTATGTCTGAAAATGGAAGTAGAAAAATTACACATGGTGGTGGGTGAGTGTAAGAGAGGGCTAAACCAAAAATGGGACATGACGTCAGAAAATGATCTACTGCCCCCCCCCCCCCCCCCTCCGCTCATTCAAACCTATTTTGGTTTGTTTTGTTATACTCGTTAGGATTTTTAATTTTAAAAAAAACTTACTGGAGCGTCTCCAGTGAGATGTAGTCTTTCGATTTAAAGGCAAGTTGTCGCTCTTGCGCACCACCGCACCTACAATTGTTACCTTTTACAAGTAGACAACGGCGCGCCCCGGTTCCACCTAGCGAGCGATTAACCCTTAACAAACTACGAATTGGCTGCACCCGCCGCGAAATATACAGATTTTGCAGCAGAAATTTAAAGAAAATCAACAAAACCATAACCTGACCTGTGCCCCCTTCATTGGAACGCGTTCATTCCAATGAAGGAGTCACATGATATGCCTTTTTATTGTTTTAACCCTTTACCTAACATGAAAAGTAGACGACAATTGCAAATAAAATTCTTGAATAACTAATTTTTTTCACTTTTTGTCTCAAAACTAAGGTTATGATCCCCTCATTGGAACGAGCTCGTTCCATAGAGGGCTCATAACCAGGCCCGAAAATAAGCAGTCAGACATTTGCAGAATGAGATCCCCAGAGGGTGAATTTGATGGTGCTATCCCATACGGTGGGCCAATTTATCCTCTGGGTACCTCTTTCTGTTTAGGTTTGAGACCCTGATTCAGATTGAGTTTCACAGATGCAGGCTAGCATCACTAAATTCACCCTGTGGGACCTCATTTTGCAGATGACAGTCTGCCTATTTTATGGCTTGGTCATAACCTACATTTTTGAGACAAAAGATGAAAAATTAATGAAAATTAATTGACGATTTTTGAGAATAGTGTTGGTCGGGTTTGGCCGTTACGTTGGGTAAAGGGTTAAAAATTGGATTTGGATGAAAAAAAATTATATCAAAAAAGGGTTCAAATCATTTGTGAGAATTATGTCAAATAATACAATGCGTGCATAAAATTGAGAACAATACACCATGAATTTTGTAGCATTCCAAGACTTTAAACTAATCAAGCTTTACTTTCCGAAAATAGAGCCCTGTGAAGCTTCGACATTCGATTCGATTTCGAATCTTAAGTTTCTATTCGATTCGGTTCGAATCAGCTGCACGATCCGTTTCCATTAGAATCTTTTCACCGAAATATAGCTTGACATCAGTCATCTTCGCCGTCTCACAACACGTATAGTTCTGGTGAAAACTGTACATAAATAATATTAAAAATAAAAACTGAGTGTAGTTTCTGCTATCTAACCAGAAACAACATCTGTACCCATGACACCAGTCGTGCTAATTCCACTCTCACTAGACACCAACCCTGTTGAAATTTTGTTTAAAGTTTCCAAGCAATATCAACGATGAGCCATTGATAACGACTAGCCCTGTGAAGTATTTAACCCTTTACCCAACGTAACGGGAAAAACCGGCCAGCGCTATTCTCAAAAATCGCCAATTAATTTTCAAAATATTTTCATTTTTTGTCTCAAAAACATAGGTTATGACCCCTCGTTGGAACGAGCTCCAACGAGGGGTCATAACCTATGTTTTTGAGACAAAAAATGAAAAAATTTAGTTATTCAAGAATTTTTTTTGCAAGTGTCGTCTGCTTTTCATGTTAGGTAAAGGGTTAATACCGATGACTGTCCCACCTGTTTCTGTTTTGGAACTATAATCCCTACTGGGTAATAATCCAACTGCATCACCAAGGCATGCCTTCGACGAATGCATGCCTTGGCGATGTCGTTGGAATGTTTTATGAGTGGAGGAAGCTGGAGTACTCGGAGAGAACTACCCAGCATCGACGTGCAACTGTCGGCTCCTCAACATTCTAACTCTGTTCAAGCTCCACTCATGCAGGGTTACAGCGGTTGAAGATATGTGCACCATCGACGCGCAGTGCGCCTTAATACACGGCGTCATAGTGCCCCCATGTAGGCAAACGGGATAAAGTGTCTTGCCCAAGGACACAACGTGGGTCATCCCGGTCGGGGATCGAACTCGGGACCTCTAGCATAGAAGTCCAACAGTCTACCACAGAGCCACCGCGCTCCCCGAAAACATTATCTCGATGGCTGGACTATACAATAGCGCGCTTCGCTTCAGAGATAGCCAGGCCCGTACATACCGGAAATATTGAGGGGTGGGGGGGGGGGGGGGGGTATCATCATTCTGCCATACTGTCAGAGTATATTGCCCTGCATATAAACTGACATTTTCAAGTGCTTTCAACAGTACATATCATATGACATCAGGTGCCCTGTAAGGCAAGGCACTCCACGCAGGAAGATAAATGAATATATTCTAAATAGAACTGTTTAATTTACAAGGACACCCTAACCTCCTTTTGAATGGGCATCAGGGCATATTGACTGAGATGGAAGTTGGACAAGACCATGATATACGGGATGCCCAACGCGTGCAAGCTGTTCAGCTCTATTCTGTTAGGCAGAGTAACATTCTGGCAAATAATTCCTTGGCATGGCAGTAGCTTCACAAGTGTGCATGATGTCAATTGGTATTAGATTTATAGTACGTTTATTTATCGTAATAAAAAAAAAATTCTCGAACTGAATTTCAAGAAAATCACATCGTGTAAAAAAAATCGTTATCATGAGTTAATTCCATCATTCACAGTTACAAAATGATGAAACATCGAAAATTGATCATTTCTGCATAAGATCTGATTTAATGTTAGGACAGTGTGAACTGCTCGAAGTTCTCAGCTTGAGCATTTGTTTAGCATATATTCAATTCCCAGAATAATACCAAATAATAATAACCTGATAATGATATCATAAATGTGTTGGCATTTCAGTTACTAGAATCAATTTTATGCCCCATTTCGTGGCTTCATTTTCAAAAGTTTTCTCGGTAGTGAATTTCCAACTAGGGGGAGGGCCCGGGAAGGGGGTTCCCCTCCCGGTCCCTCCCTCTAGTTGGAAATTCACTACCCTACACACCCAATCGGAAACCTCTAACTAGCCATCTCCCTGCGCCTCCTTTTCGTGACCTTTCGGATCGTTACTATACTATACACAAAGAAAAATGTTAAGCACCTCCTGGATATATTACGATGGTACATGTATTGCTTGATATCAGTACAATAATATCAAAGTAAGCTTCAAAAACTGAAAGGTACCTTGAAAGAGCATATTCAGACTATACGAATACACAAAAATCATAGTCGCCATCAACATTTCAATGAAAGCTTTGACGAATCAAAAAAAGTAACTACTAGAGCTCAATACGATACCCGTTTTAGTATGGAGGCAACATTATTTGTCTATAAATGGATAAAAATGTCATTTGGGACCTACAGAGAACCCGAGCCAGTGTTACAGTTCAATATTTGATGTATCCTCCTTGTGTTCGGATAACAGCTTCTGTCCTGCATCGCATCCTCCAGTCAATCGTCGTATCCGTCACAGAAGTAACTGCCGCCATTCCTGATGCAAAGCTGCTTCCAATTCTCATAGAGTTTATACTGTGGGTTCGTGGGCTCGAGTTCGACGCCCAAGAATGTCCCAAACATGCTCCAGTGGATTTAGATCAGGACTCATGGTAGACCAAGGAACTGAAGTCAATGCAATGCTCTGAATAAAAAATACTAAACCCCAAGCCAAACGTATTCCTTGGTGTTTATCTCTCAGTATAACACGTTTGATGGCCCTTCTGGACCTCAAAATGGCTTTTCGCAAACCGTTCTTGGCCGTTCATGTGCAGATTCGTCGATTTGGTAGCCACAGGCTCTTCAGAACAGTACTTGAGGCGAGTGAATGGCTGCCGTAGCACCAGCCGAAGAAGTATACTGTTTTCACGTTGTGAAGACAGAAGGGGGTGGGGGCGCTCTGATCGTTGATGTCCTTGACCTCATTGATTTGCATGTGTTTTCTCACCAAACGACTGTTGACTGTGTAATGGATATCTGGTTGATGACCGATTGCTTTGAAGGACATACTAGTGTAATGCATACCAATAATTTGCCATCTTTGTACTTATGCCATCCTTCTTCATGTCATGGTGACAGATAGTGATTGAACATTAAAAAATAGGCACTATAAATACCCAATTCTGAGTCATGCACAAACTGTACTTTAGAAAATTCTTGGTTGCATTGTGCACGTGATTCCCGAGACCTGTTTGTGTGACACATTTAAACATATGTAACAGATCGAGAGAGAAGTGTGGGAGGCGAGGCTTGAACTGTCGACCTGCAGCAGCACACAAAAGGACCGATTTACCACGAGACTTAGAGATCCGGACCAACCCGGTTGGTTGGTAAATGACCCTTATACCTCTACCGCTACACGCACACGTTCACAAACATTTCGTCACATGAGTTCCAATGTGTTCTATGTGCCAGTAGGCACATAGAACACATTGGAACTCAGGGGACGATTTGTTGGATCATCAGTATAATCATCCATCTAACCAGCAATAGATTTTCACTGAACAGTGGCATGTTATCATTCATTATATTTGGGGGTGCTGAACATTTTTCTTTGAATATACTACAGCCATTACTTTTGTTGAGCCGTGATTACCAATAAGGGATATATGTGGCATTTATGAAGAAGATTTTTTTACTGATATGATTTAAGTTAACTGGTGGCTGTATTTGAGAACGTTCATGGTATAGTACACTGCGATCGCAAAAAGCCTTGTTTCGGTGAGATTACGATCTGGTCGGGACACACAGGATTCTTGGGTCAGGACTCCCCCACCCCCAAGTTCTGACTCATGTACCAAAAAATAACTCCTTGCATACTGCTGGAAAATATTCCTGTCCAGGACAGAATTCCGCTTTCCACTGAAATTAGTAAAATTTGGAAAATTTAATCAAATCCCGAATTTCAGATCCCAGGCTCTGCCAGAATGTAGAGATTTTATGAATGGGATTTATCGGATTCTGTAACCACAGACGTTTTCCAAAAAGGGATTTTCAAAAAGGGGTTCCCCAGAACGTGGCTATCTGATACCGAGCTGTGACTTATTTGGGGGACTTTCACATGGCCTCATACGATAAAAATGGATTCTGTAACGACAGACATTTTCCAAAAAGGGATTCTCAAAAGGGATTCCACAGAACGTGGCTATCCGATACCGAGTTGAGGCTAAGAGGGATGGTACATTAAGCTGCATTGAGTTATTTTCTTATGGCCCGCATGGCATCATACGATAAAAAAGGGATTATGTAACCACAGACATTTTCCAAAAAGGCATTCTATAGAACGTGGACATCCGATGCCGAGATGAGGCTAAGAGGGATGGTAAATTAGACCTTACTGAGGGGATTTTCTCATGACCTTTATGGCCTCATACGATAAAACGGGATTCTGTAACCACAGACGTTTTTCCAAAAGAGATTCTTAAAAAGAGATTCCACAGAACGTGGTTATCCGATACCGAGATGAGGCTAAGAGGGATGTTAAATTAAACTGCACTGAGTGATTTTCTTATGGCATGCATGGCCTCATGCGATAAAAAAGGGATTATGTAACCACAGACGTTTTCCAAAAAAGGGATTCTATAGAACGTGGACATCCGATGCCGAGATGAGGCTAAGAGGGATGGTAAATTAGACCTCATTGGGGGATTTTCTCATGACCCTTATGGCCTCTCACGATAAAAAAGGAGTGCCGAAGGCCATACGTTTTCCAAAAAGGAATTCTCAACCTATAAAAATTAGTCATTTATCGAAATTACTAAATATAGAAAGGCCCTAACAATTAGTTAGAGGGTGAATTAAGGATATTACTAAAAACAGAGCGTGGGAATTTATAAAAATAAATCGTTCCATTCCATGGGAATAGGCAGAAACCATAGCATAGATAGAGGCAGAGGATTCCGAAGGAATTCAAACCAGTAAAACATTGCCGAGTTGTTTGTGGTAATTCTATGAAGTAAACGAGGATTCTGCAGAAATCCGAACCAGAAAAACTACTCCTATTCAATAGAATGCGACGTATAGCACTATTTACTGATTTGGGGAAATTGTCGGGTCTATTTGGGTAATTAGATGTACTCTAGTTCAATCGAACATACCATTGGAACATGCCTCTGTCCTATTAGAAGGTTTTAGGTCACGTAGCTACCACGTGATACAACAGATACCAAGATGGCGGCCTCCAGTATACAAAATGGACGACGGAAACACGTATCACCCTGACAACACTCGCGGCGCACACGCACTAAGACCACGTATCACTATGGTAATCACGTCACAATATAGCCGATCACACGGGTTACCATGACAACCCAACCTGGGTTATTTTCCGAGGTCCGTCACAGAGGCCCTGCAGAATTTGGGTGTCCGGGTACATGACATAATACTGGCGAGAATCCATATAGGGAATGCTGTAGGCTGAAAGACGGTCAGAGATTTTCATCTGGGTCGCGCTCCGGTCGAAATTCTCTATCCGATTTTGCAATCACAGTACTGTACAGTATGCCCGGGCCGGAAATTAGCGTTAAAAAATCTTCAATTTTTGAAATTCTGAACATTTTAATAGACCAGTCGTAAATCGTTATGATGCTCCTTGCTGTATTTAGGGTGTTTCGAATATCAACATGACACAGAGTAGCTAGACGATGATCTATACGCATGCAGCTAAACAAATAAACTGGAAACTGTTATTCGATTAGGTAAACAGTTAGTCGTTTTGGCAAGAGGGGAGGGTGTTTGTGGATTAGAAGTACATAATGAATCTCCGTGAACTGGTCGCTTATAAAGTTACACTCATCCGTATATTTTTATATGGGTTGATATTTGTAACGGGTTTCTTCACCGTCGTTCCACTCGGCATAACACAGGTATGTATACTTCTATAACTCTTCAGTTCAGTAACACAGGTATGTATACTTCTATAACAGTTCAGTTCAGTGGCGGACAAGTATAAATTGCCACCCGGTGACAACCTTATTGGTGCCGCCCTATCACCATGCGTCTTAAGTATTGTTTGGTGGCTGGTTTATTATAGACACTTGGGTTTGATGGCTTTATTGGCATATGTTGGCATATCTTACTACCCCAAGGAGATGCCACTCGGGGGTGTTGCTACCCAGCCTCTCCCCTACTGCCTACTAATGGTTCGGTTTAAGCCGTTACCCAATGTTAAGAGTAGAGGAGACTTTCGATATTCATTCTGCGATAACGAAAGTATTCATTTTTGTCCAACACTGGGAACATTTGCGTATTTTGGGCTTCAACTGGGATATTGTTATGGACGGGGAGACATCCAAAGAGTAAGAAATTTTACATTCGAACTGAGTAGAGAACATTAACCCTTTACCTAACGAATCGCCCGCATTCGCACGCGTAATATGCAAATTGAGCAGTTGAAAAAATTAAATTTTTCAAAATATTTCAACAAAACTATATCATGTGACCCCTCATTGGAACGAGCTCATTGAGCTCGTTCCAATGAGGGGTCCAATGATATGGCTTTGTTGAAATGTTTTGAAAATTTAAAAAAAAATTATATTTAAAATAATAAATTTTGATATCGTCTGTGTTGGGTAAAGGGTTAAAACCGATACCTAAACAAATGCATGAATACCACAAGTAAGTTTTATAAGAAACATGCACGTGAAATCATGTTTACTCAGTCTCTAGTGTCTTTATTACACTGTTCTTATACCAGTAAAGAAGAACTTGTCATTTGCCTTCGAATTAAGAGACTTCATTGGGCAGGCAATTTAAATTTAATGTACAATTGAACCTGAACTGGGTGGCCATTATTTATTTATTTATTTATTTATTAGGGTTTAACGACACATTAACAGCCAGGGTCACATCAGGTCGGTGACAGTTTTACGGGTGGAGGAAGCCGGAGTACCCGGAGAGAACCACCGAGCAACAACGAGCAGCTGTCAGCTCCCCAACATCGTAACTCTAAACTCTGCACCGCGGCACAGACAGGGTTAGAGTGGTTGAAGACATGCCCACCATCGACGTGCAGTACGCCTTAGTACACAGCGTCATCGTGCCCCCATGTAGGCAATCGGGGTTAAGTGCCTTGCCCAAGGACACAATGCGGGAGCACCAATCAGTCGCTGAAATGGTCACCCATCCAGCTACTAACCGCGCTCGACATTGCTTAACTTCGGTGATCTGACGAGAATCGGTTACCGCGACGCCACCGCGCCCCCACTGGGTGGTCATAAGGCCTCAGAAAACCAATAGTTTTCTGGGGCCTTATGACTACTCAATTCAGGGCAATTACACCTAAAAACGCATTCATGTTGAACATAGCGGGTATATGTTGTGAGATTATGATCATTGGGTATATGTCAATGCGTACGTCATATTTATATGGGGGGGGGGGGGGGGGCTGTATGGAATCCTAGCCTACGATTGTCAGTGTAGACATTATAGGAGGGGCTGCACTTAGATCAGTGGTGGGGGTGGGGGGCATATATATGCTGCAATAGTGGGTGGGGACAAAACATTTACACACCCTGGAAAGATCGGGTGGGGGGGGGGATGGGATTATTACTACGCAAGGACGGTATAAAAAGATTCTATTTTTCATCAGCGGTATTGATGTCTGATTGACGCGGGTTGGGTACTGGGGCAGAGATATGGAGGCGCGCTTTTAAATGATTGAATGATTCGGGCTAAGGATTGGTTGGATGTGTGAATACAGTATACGAACTTACTTGCCTCTGCCTCTGTTACCAGGGCGAGGTTTTAGAAATAGTGTCTAATTCATATTTGCTTTTTGCGTAATAACGCGGAACATATCTTTACTTGTTGCCACCCAAGGAAGATATTATACGGTATTTTTTGCATAATTTACACTTGAATACAAAAAGCAAAGTGAAGCGCGGAACATATCTTTACTTGTTGCCACCCAAGGAAGATATGATACGGTTATTTTGCGGGTAATAGACTCTGATACGGGGAATAACATGAAACGGGGAACATATCTTTGCCACCCAAGGGAGATATGATAGGGGATTGTACAAGCAATACACTTGAATATGGAGAACAACACGTTTGAACAATTCGGGTCAAGGAATGGTTGAATGTGTGAATATTGCATGCGAACTCGCTTCTGCCTCTGTTACCAGGGCGAGGTTTTAGAAATAGTGTCTAATTCATATTTGCTTTTTGCGTAATAACGCGGAACATATCTTTACTTGTTGCCACCCAAGGAAGATATTATACGGTATTTTTTGCATAATTTACACTTGAATACAAAAAGCAAAGTGAAGCGCGGAACATATCTTTACTTGTTGCCACCCAAGGAAGATATGATACGGTTATTTTGCGCGTAATAGACTCTGATACGGGGAATAACATGAAACGGGGAACATATCTTTGCCACCCAAGGGAGATATGATAGGGGATTGTACAAGCAATACACTTGAATATGGAGAACAACACGTTTGAACAATTCGGGTCAAGGAATGGTTGAATGTGTGAATATTGCATGCGAACTCGCTTCTGCCTCTGTTACCAGGGCGAGGCTGAGATAAATGATTGAATGCTCCTAATTCTAAGGCTGAAAACAAAATTTGCGCATAAAACGCGGAATATATCTCCACTTGTTACCACCTAAGGAAGATCTGTCCATAATTTACAATTAAAAACAGTGAACAACGTGTAATGCGGAACATATCTTTACTTGTTGCCACCCAAGGAAGATATGTATCGGCGATTTTATAGACGGGTTCGTGATTAGGAGCTAGGCGGCCACTTGCCAAATAATAAATCGATCTGTAAGACGTACGCGTATCTCAATCAATTTTATAATTCCCATTCAACAATTAGGATCTGTGTGACGCTAAAGTTTACGTTCCCATGACGCGATACACATTGGTACGGCACTTAACGTAACGGAATAACAATTAGTCAAAAATGAAAGCCGCTTAGAAGGAAGTAAACTTCCGAGCATGACGGCAATTTGACGAAGTTATATATATATATTTATATACAGAACATTATTTTAATGCTTATTTAAATAATATGTCAAGTAGTGAGTAGAATTCTTCAGGAGAACCGCAAAATGGATATAGGGCTATGTACTGCGTGCATAACGTACCGGGGTCAGACTGTCGGCTGTAGATGGGTGAAAGATTGAAATACCCCATTCCGAAGTACCCAAAAGCCTAAGGGACGGCCATGGGTTAATGCGGCACTGCTGGGAAGTCTGGGGAAGAGAATTGGGAAAAATCATGTTCACGTGTCATTGGGAAAGCGTCCCACAAAAGATGAGTTGAAGACATGTAGATGCCATTGAGAGACAGCGATTAGGAAGCACATTTGATACCAGGTGAAAGCCCACAGCTCAGTTTGGTTTGACCTATAGTTCTCAAGGGTCGAAGGCTTATGTGTTTGAACCTTGAAAGGATTGGTCGTTGGGTTCACCACAATGGTTTCATGGTACTATGAAGGCAAGCATGCTTCATTCGGATATGAACACATGTTACAAATGAATTATGGAAGCCGATTCCTAAGAATTAGGAGAAACCCAGGATCCCAAAACCCGATAGCACTACAAATCAGCATATATATTAATATACCTATATTTTGCCTAGCTTATTCTTTCTGGACATAATTATGCTAAAATACTACCAGAGTGTGAGACTCCCATCGTATTTAAAAAAAACAAACCCTTATGCATTCCGCTGCCGAGAGAGGTACATCCCTCCAATACTCATCTCCATGCCTGTCCACATCGGCCGAGTTAGGGTGTGACAGGAATGGAAGTCCGTAAGAAAATTAGTCCCTCTGGACTATTATTCCGCGGAATAATAGTCCTAGGTCTAACATTTCTAGGAATAGTAGCCCTCTGGACTATTATTCCGCGGAATTATAGTCCTAGGTCTAACATTTCTAGGAATAGTAGTCCGCCGGACTACTATTCCTAGAAATGTTAGACCTAGGACTATAATTCCGCGGAATAATAGTCCAGAGGGACTAACGTTCCTACGGACTTCCATTCCTTTTACAAGGGCCCTGCAAAGCTTCAAGATTCGACTCGATTTCGAGTCTTAAGTTGCTATTCGGTTCGATAGGCGGCCCGATTCGTTTCCTTTCACAGGAATATAGAATGATATTAGTCATCTACGTCGTCTCACAAAACGTATAGTTCAGATGGAAATTGTACAAAAATAATGCTGAAAATAACGACCGAATGTAACATAAACAGTATCTCCCCCATGCAACCTCTCATCATAATTCCAGCATCACTTGTTACTTCTACTACCGAAAGTAAATTTAAAGTTTCCCAACAATGTCAACGGTGAGCTTTGCTTGCGACTAGCCGTAATTCTTGCACCCGTTCCCTGCTTTTGAACTTAAATCCCTGCTGGGTAATATTCCAAGTTCGTCATCAAGGCATGCCGTGATGATGTAGTTGGAATATTGTATCTGGGATCCGTCTATCTGGGAAACGTCTATCTGGGACACGTCTGTCCGAGAAACGTCTGTGTGGGGTCCATCTCTCTGGAAGCGTCTTTCTGAGACCAGTCCATATGCGAAGCGTCTATCTGGGGTCGTCTATCTAGGAAGCGTCAACATCTGGGAAGTATCTATCTGGGAACCGTCTATCTGGGAAGCGTCTATCCGGGACCGTCTATCTCAGAAGCGTCTATATGAGACCGTTTCTCTGGAAAGCGTCTACCTAAGGCAGTCTGTCTGGAAAGTGTCTATCTGGGCCAGCATATCTGGGAAGCATCTACCTCGGAAGCGTCTATCTGGGACGAGGCCGGGGAGGGGAAATTCTGGCACAAGAGTTAATTATGTGACGCCCCCCCTCCCCCTTCAGAAAGTGTCAGGATACTGATGCAGATGCCGAAGTTCTTGAAGTGAAGAATTCTTGAAGTGATAACACCAGATCTGGTGCATATGTATATAGATAACGGTCGATTAACCCTTTCCCCAACGTAAAGACCAAAACAGGGCAGCATTATTCACAAAAATTGCCATTCGATTTTCATAATATCCGACATTTTCAGTCAGATGCCAATGGGATTCGCAGCGGCAGATTTAATTTCGAACGCAACCGCATACATGTGCCAATGTCAATTCGTTCCTGTATTAATTTTCTCTCCGACAGACGTATCCTGTAGAAATAAAGCATCGGACCATAGGACCCTGGATTCGTTGCCGCAACCGCAAACATGTGCGTCAAACTTCACTTACAAGCAGCGGTACGTGCTGCGTGATCCAGTGGCGGCACCCACTTTTCTCTCGCCCCCCCCCCCCCTCTAACTCAAACTTCAAATTGATGTGAGCCCAATTTCAGACACAGTCTGGGGGCTTTTGAAGACCACGTCAGGTGTTGTAGAAACGCTCGGATATCGCTCTCAGGGCGTCCAAATATGAAAACTTTTCCTGGTGGAGATCCCCCCACCAACGGGAGGGGAACAACCCCTCCCCCAGATCAGGCCTGGGGCCTTTAGGAGATGCCTTCGGCATCTCGACCTTGTGCCCCCATATCTTACTTAGGCCCCCAAAATCGAAATCCTGGCGCCGCCACTGGCGTGACCTAGTCCTATATGTCCAAGTTTTAAATTTGAAGTCAAAAAGGCCTCAGATTAGCTCTCAGGGCTTTGAATTTTCAGAATTTTACCGAGGAGTCCCCCGGATCATTGGCGGGCCTAAGATTCTCAAATAAGGGGGCCTGGACAATATTCAGGGGGAATGGCATGACATGCCATAGACATAACTCGAGGCCCGACGGGTCGAGCGGGGGTGGATCTCTCAGTAAGGGTGTACCCCTCCTTAAAGTGGGGCTCCGGAGGCCCAAATTTTGAAAAATGTAGTTCTCTGAGAGTGATACTGGGGTAAAATTGGCTTCCAACTGGAGGTAATTGTCTGTACCAAGACAGGGAAAATGCAGTGTGGACAGATATGCTAATGCTAGTATCGTTCTCACGGGGAACATTTTCTCAAACAGTTCTTACATCGGCAAAATGATTGGTGATTGTTTGATGTTTCATAAATATGCAAATCTTTAGAATTACAGCCACAAGTTACCCGGGCTCCAAATGTCGGATACAGTGTCAGTGACTGTCACCAAATATCTGCATACCAGTATTTTCACTCAATCTTCCTTATAAATTACTTACATAATATATATGAAGAAAATCCGTTCATTCCTCAAGTTATCGTACGGAAACCAAAATAAATTTCAATGGACGCTAGGACAGATGGAGAAATGGACAAACCATTTGCACATACATGGTCGGTTTTCAAATCATGACAATAGCCCACAGATTTATTGACTTCGGAGTCGTATTTGTGCTTCCTTCCCGAACGAACTATAATGAACGTTCCCAACACCAAATAGTGCATTAGTGATTTTGCCCTCAACGCGGTTGTAACATGTGATTGATGGGTGAATATAGCTGAAATTGGGTTTGAATTTTTTTTTGAAGGGGGGGGGGGGGGGGGTGAGATTTGGGGGCTGGACATCATTGACACCCCATTGCCCTGCCCTGCCCTGCCCTGCCCCAGACCCCCACCAATAAGAGCGGGACACCCCCTTCTATAACTAGCATCACCCCAGGCCTGCGGCCTTTGGATATGCCTTCGATATATATGGGGCGCTTGCTTAAGTATGTCCGGGGAGCCCGAGATAGTTGCGTGCCGCCACTGTTGTCTTGGCGTCTGGAATGTCTGTTCCATTCTTCACAAGAATGTCTGCACATCGCTTGGTCGATCCCCCAACTCCACCTGGTGCCCCTTTTCCATGGCTAGACTCAAAAACTGCCACCATGCTGCCTTAAACCCATACTTGAATATTCATTGAGACATTAAATAATACTTTCCCTTCTGTTTGTATTTGGTCGACGGACCATCAAAAAAAAAAAAGGGAAAAACAGATACCTTTAGAAATGTATCCCTAACCAAATTTAGAACCGGATCTAGATTCTAGATGAGCCCAAATTAATAGGGGTCATGGCGACGTGATTCGGATATTGTGCAGAAAGGAACAGAAATGCCATTTTCGGCATAAATCAACCCAGTATGCAGACTGGCCTGTTTATGAGACTGTCCAAAGTGTACCGTTGTGCTCCTAATAAACATACATGTATGTTTAATAATTTTGGGGAATTTTTCCACCCTGTATGCACCTTATTTGGGCCTGTATGTTTATTAAAATTGCCCTTCCTGCAGGGAGGAGATTTTCAAATGAGTAAATCTTCACTAGATTGTGTGGTAGTCTTTTATCTAGCACAGTGGATTCATTGTAATCATGATGCCTAAAGCGGTGTTTAACCCTTTACCCAACGTTTACGCAAAACCCGGCCAGCGCTATTCACAAAACTCGCCAATTAATTTTCATTATTTTTTTCATTTTTTGTCTCAAAAACATAGGTTATGACCCCTCTTTGGAACGAGCTCGTCGAGCTCGTTCCAATGAGAGGTCATAACCTATGTTTTTGAGACAAAAATGAAAAAAATTAGTTATTCAAGAATTTTGTTTGCAAGTGTCGTCTGCTTTTCATGTTAGGTAAAGGGTTAAGAATACTAACTGCAATACTGGAAAATAAGTTGGCTTTTAGATAAAATTAACTAGCATTACTCCCCACCCCTAAAGAATTTCCACCCGATGCTATTTTTGGGGTCTGTACTTTTATTTAATTTTGATAAATGTTCCACCCCGTACTTTTATTCTCACCTGTACTTTTATTTGAAACACAAGAGTACAGACTGTATTTCTCTGGAGTACCAACAGTAACATTTTTCCCTATTTTCATATTGCCTACATTCAATACGCATTCGTGTGACACTAGAGACTGTTTAATTTCACTATAGACACTAATATGACGCTTGATATTGAAGATGTGTTTTTGGAACTTTTTGTTGTGGAATAATTGCCATAACTTATTTTTCATTTCCGAGAGCTTTGTGACTTTGTCGACCAGAACGTAGTGTTTTATTTGTAAAAGTGGTATATTTTTTTCATGTCTAAAATATTTATTTCTATGTGTTGGGGAAAAGGAGATGCAGAAAGATATGGTTTGTCATGTGAATTTGTACAATTGAATTTGCTGAATGCACATTAAGACAGTATGTGTTCCACATTGGGGACAACAAATGATAGGCGTTGTATCACATAAGGCAATCTGGTTCCTTAAAAATGATATTCGTGTATATCTAAAATTCAGTTACTAACTAACAGTAAGTGAATATTTCGTAGGTAGTTCATGGGGTGGGGGCGGGAAAAAAATGCGTGAACATAGGTGGAAAGTTTTATTTTGCTGATTTTTTTACCCACCCACCATTTCCTGCATTTTTTCCATGACATTTTGGGGAACCCACCCCCTTCTCATATATTTTATTTACAAAACTGTGGCACTCGAAACGTGTAATGCACACTGATTCAATGCATATTTTTTATATGTCCAAACATGTTTACATTTACTCTATCAGATGCATTTTTCAAGTCTTACCAGATTCACATCAGTGCACAAAGACACAATGCCGTATATAGCTTGAAGCCCATGTGGACCCGGGTATAATAGGTCCACATTTGGTAGACAGGTTGTTAACGCACAATATCGAAAGCCTGGCTGTTCATACAGACATTTTAATACTATATTGATGTAGCAAATTCTAAGGAATTTGTTTTATCCTTATATTGAGATGTCTGTGTGGATGAGCTTGTTAGTTCCTCCAGTGGTTGGTGGATTCCTTAGGCCATCCAGTGGATCTGTTTGAATAATTCTACCTTAACCTTGGGAACTAATAACGTTGTGATACAGACATCATATAGACATAGTTGCTGATAGCGATTTAAAACTCCAATCAAACCAGATCAGATAATTGAGACAAACGGAATGTGTAGCTTAATATTCTTACAAATCTAGTTTCTCGGTGTTTACCTTGCAAATGAAACTCAATTATTCTTTTTCACAGAAACCTTTGATTTTGAACTAAATTTAAATAAGCTTTTCCTAATTTTGTCTCTGATATGCAGTGATATGCACTTCGAACAGTCAACTTTCTGTAAATCATGGAATATGCAGACATAGGTGAGCACTGTGCTTGTTGAGTCCATCATTAATTTACTACTGCTTATACCGTAACCGTGTATATGTCGCAAATATAGGTTGAATAAATAGGAACTTATTTTTGTTCAAGCTCGAGAAGGGAAAACCTTGTGTTTTGGATTTTGTTATCGCGTCTGCATACCAGGATAGCGATCAAAAAGACTTTTTTGTTGTTGAATCAGACTTTTTTGTTTTTGTTGAAATAAAAATTCATATTTTCATTTTGAAAAATCACTCCCACCAGGCCTGAAAATAAGCCGTCTGACATTTGCAGAATGGGGTCCTCTGAGGGTGAATTTGATGATGCTATCCCATACAGTGGGCCAATTTGTCCTCTGGATACCTTTTTTGTTTAGTTTTGAGAACCTGATTCAGACTGAGGTTCACAGAGGGTAAATTTAGTGATGCTACCCTGCTGTGCAGGGTAGCATCACTAAATTTACCCTCTGGGGACCTTATTTTGCAGATGACAGTCTGCTTATTTTCTGGCTTGCTCCCACCTAGCTATATATTATGATTCATTAAACAATATATATACTATGCTTTATTTTAAAGAATATTCCATTAAAAAAAACTTGATATGAATGAATTATGTTGTGAATGGATATTTTTGTTGACTTTAAGAAAAAATTGTCGGGCAATTTTTTCTTTTCCGCTCAATATTGGACACCCACCCCAATCCATAAGTCAGTTTTGGATGAAATTCTTCAATATTTTTATATTAGGTGTGTGTGTGTGGGGGGGGGGGGGGGGGGGGTGTCAGCTTTGTTAATTATGCTTCTAAACAAGCTTTTATGATCAACTGGTGACATGTTGTTACAGTTTTGGACATAAAAGATGCCATAATAGTGAAAAAGGGGGGAAAAATGTATTAACTGATTTCACACATTTTTTGGCACTTGACCACCCACCCACCCACCCACCCCCACCGACATTCATGCAATTTTTTTTCCACCCCCACCCCCCTGGGTAGTTTCAAGAAAAGTCCCTAGGTGTTATATGATACGATCAATAGATTGACTGCCTATTATTGCTGATCGATTATGGATTATTAACCCTTGACCTAACATGCAAAGCAGACGACACAAAATCTTGAATAACTAATTTTTTTCATTTTTTGTCTCAAAAAGATAGGTTATGCCCCTTCATTGGAACGAGCTCGACGAGCTCGTTCCAATGAGGGTCATAATCTATGTTTTGAGACAAAAAATGAAAAAAAAAAATAATGAAAACTAACTGGTGATTTTTTGAGAATAGCCCTGGTCGGTTTTGACCGTTACGTTGGGTAAAGGGTTAAAACAAATAATCGTGGAAACTAATATACAACCTCCTTGTTATCAGGTTGTTTGATCAGTGGATATGCTTTTGTCTTGCACTGCCGACACTGACCGTATGCACAAGCCTTCAAATCAATTTTACAAACCACCAATTCAACAAAGAAGGCAAACAATTTGTCCACTACCAATCTAAGATTCTCGTGGGTTTTTGCAGAAGGCTCTCTGTTTTCAAAATGAAAATGCACAGGACACCGACTGGTTAGTTTCCTCACAGAATTTAATGTAGATGTTCATATTACTGTCTAAAAGAATTCTCCTTTGCTTTTTTATTCCTTTCCTGGATACAAAATTTTTAAGACCGCTTGTCATTCTACAATGTTGTCGCTCCTAATGTAAAATTCACGGATCGCTACCTTCCTGTTGATTGTCATTAATTTTGTCGGGACTTACACATTCTCCCAAAAGTATGTTTTGTCTTGTTTTGGATACGCTGTGACATGTCAATGTGTTTAAGAAATGACCTGAGTTAAAACTTTTTATTCATTTAGTAAAGAATCCTGATATGACTATCCATTCCTTCTCCAAGCTATGTCTGGACAGTCCTGCTCTGAGACCACTGAACAGGGAGAAATGAAAATTGAGTGTTTTTCTGACACATATTGCTTTTGGTCCTTATTCAAGCACTTGGGGAGTCTCTTTGGTTTTGTTCTTGGTCTCGGAGAGGGTGATGCAGCGTGAGACTTGTGTCACGACCATCTGGACTTATATTTGTTTGTTAGCCTAATTTGTGTTTCAAGCTGTCGTTCAAGTGAGGCCTTGTCGCTGTACAGTTTATAGCGCAACTGGCTTTCAGTGTCGGTCTTCCTCATTGCTTTTGTCTGAAAAAAGAGAATGGAGTGCATTACATACACAGAACCACACGCACGTGTCAATGGGTTAATCGATATGACACGGGTGCCAACGCGGAAGGATAAAACGAGAAGCCACAGGCCTCGAGTTTTTTTTATCCTTTCGTGATGGCACAAGTGCCACATCGATTAACCCATCCACACACGTGTGTGGTTCTGTGTTTATTACACTCCTTCACGTCTATGAAACAATTATAAGAAGGACACTCAGCAATTCATTTGACAACTATCAACACAAAGAACTCATTTTATCGCCAACCAAATTTGCGGGGGGAATGCGTGTTACTATTTCGTCCCCTGAGTTACAATGTGTTCTATGTGTCTACTGGCACACAGAACACATTGGAACTCAGGAGACGAATTTGAGCTATTGCTAGGGATTCGAATTGTAATTGCAGTCCACGATTTGTAGAGAATTCCAGTGAAATTTCGCTTCTATTTCAAAATAGTCCGTCAACGATTTCCGTTCCGCACATATGTGCGGAACAGCTTTTCATTTTCCGCAATTGTCATAAACAGACAGATTTGTTGCAATGCTAAGTGACTGATTGAATGTTGAAAGTATATTATATATGGGCGTATGGGTTCAGGATCAGCTAATACACGAGCCTGTGACAGGATGGTGCAATCGGCACATTTGGTGGGGGGGGGGGGGGGGGAGGGGCGTGACATATTTACAATAAAATACACGGAGTTTCAGCGTGTTCTGACCCACAAGCAGTGCACAATACCCGATTTACCTCCACCTCAACTTTCAGTAGCGGATCTGAAAAAGGTGTGTGGGGGTGGGAGGAGGGGAGGGCATGGATCAATGCAGCTTCATCCACGCCATGACGAGACGAGTAGGGGGTGGGGGATAGAGAGGTAGTGCCCCACCCCGCGCCTCTTTTGTCGGTGTGGTGGGGGATGTTTTGTTTAAATTACCACCATAACAACACTTGTTCTTTGATTCTTGGGCCATTGGAAACGTTGCGTGTTTCTATGAAAGTATACTTAACGAAAAAAATCATTGCTACAGATATACCAATATTAATGACTTTCAAGCGTCGATCATTATCGGTACTGATAATCGTAGGGCCTGTGTACCGAGGTGACACGTATTGTCAAAAATAAGAGTTGAAATGCCGGGTATCCCGCTCTCTCATCCCCGAGTCCACACCGATTTCTATGTCTCAAAGTGATGTCTTGATATCAGTTCACGCTGTGGTAGCTCTTAAATCAATTCTCATAATCTTTCTCCATCAGAAAAATGTTAGCGTATAACACGAAGGGCCCTGATAAGCAGACCTTATTTTGTTTCTTCTCTGTGTTGTACATGTAAGATGCTTTGCCTGTCGTGTCCCTGACTTGGTAAGTTGAATAGTGAATACTGGCTTGGGGCAGTGTTTCAATATTCTAAAATTGTAGCCCATATTCAGAGGTTCATTGATCGACTCAAAACTAGAAACTGGATCCCACTGATTGAAGGCATGTACAAATTAATGCACAGATGGATCAGAGGCACCTATTCTGCACTTTCTTGTAGTCCGTAACCTATTGCATTGAAAATATAGTTTCTACTTGAATAAATATATTGCACATAGATTTATATGGTTTGATTCAGGTACACGTAGAATGAAAAGGGAGCATAGCCCTTCAAAGGGTGTTCTGGGCCACTCTCGCCAAGAACACAGATAACAGCTATTACCTGAAACTAAAACGGCGCCTGTTTAATTGCCGTCAGAAGCTTATCGCATTATTCACAACTCCATATGTCATTTAGCTCGCGACACATGGGGTGGTTGTATGGACTGTTTGAACCATTTGATCCCGGAAGGCCGCGTTTCCGGTACAGGATCGCGAAAAGACCTCAATTCATAAGGTAAATAGTTGTTCAGTAATTTTGTGGGGTAGACCAATCAAGATCTTGAATGTGCAGCCGCAAGGCCGCCCTTTGAAATCCTAGACTGGTCTTCCTCAAGTAACGAATGTAGACTCTACCAGTCGATGCCTTTGAACTGGCATGGAACATACTGTCAGGGTTCAAAAGGTAATTAAAGAATTCAAAGAATACATTCATCAGAAAAGTCGTGGGTTGGGGGGGGGGGGGGGGTGGTGGTCACAGAATTTTCATGGGTATGACATGCAAATTTAAATGATATGCTACTTTGTTAACCATGATCTTTTCTGAATATCTTCCTCAGTGACATGCTGTTCCGGCGGTGACGCGGGGTGTATGTAAATTTCTAGTCATCTTTCGTCTCAACCTGGAATCAGTTTGCCATTTTCTCCTTTCGTTCCGATTACATCTTCTATCTCTTTCTGTCAAGTCCCGAATCATCTTTCGTTTGCCCTGTTCCAGTTCTTTTTTGTATGTAGTTCTTCTGACAGCAAGGTAGGCTTGGCAACGCTCGGGATCAGCATCCTTTCGCAACCTGTACAGCCTTTGCCGCTCTGATGCTGATCAGGGTTCAAAATACCTTTTTTTCTATGCTTAGCAAAATGGTACACATTTCCGAAAAATGAAAAGCATTTTGTTTAAATTGCATAGCAGTTCTTGTATACCGGAGTTATGCCATACTGTTTTGTATTAAACTCTTCTGAGCAGATAGAATAATATCCATCCATCTCTGTGCTTTTTCAAATGAGTTGCAACACATGAAGCTGTGTAGCTTTTAGCATGTTTTGCATAGCAAATAGCGATGCGAAACCACTTATTTTGAGCCCTGATGCTGATGTTTTCCCCATTATAAACTAAAAATAAAAAAATGATACATGTGATATACAATGGATATATGATAAATAATTCTTCAAATAGTTCATATAATAATTTGTACCTTTATTTTTTTTACATAGCCATTGCAATATAATTAAACATTTTTTTTTCTGTTCATGCATTTTTAGGCAAAATGATTGGCTAAAGTTTTTCTTCTTTTTTTTCATAACAGAATGAACCAAAAAAAACGCACTTAGGCCCGCCATAAACCACTCCCCCCCCCCCCCCCCCAATGTCTGTCTTAAAGATTACGTTGCAAAGTGTGAATGGAAAGAACTCCTGCACGCTCATATTGTTTCAACGTGAAAAATAATTAATATTTATCTCATTATATTAAAAAGACTTTAAAAATGCAGTTTAAAAAACAATGAAATCCTTATCATGCTTTTTATTCCATGTTCAGTTTGTTCATACTGCAACAGGTGATTGTCTGCGTTCATCGTTTTACCCAAATCGAACGTAAACAATGGCCGGTCATAATAATCCACAAACGAAACTCACGCAAACAAAACTTTCCAATTTCCAAATAGCCTGAATGAACTCTTTCTGAAACAAAGTTCAACCAACTTCATGCCACCTGGGTTTATATCCAACGCCACATTTACAAACTGTTTTTAGTTTCTCAGAAAATGATCAAAATCAGAATTAAATTTAATTCAGTGTTGCTTTGAATGACAGCACCCTCACGTCAGTTTCAGTGAAATGTATCGTTATTTCAAACAGAATTTTAGAAAACTTTGCCTTTTTATTCAGTTATTAATAGGAAGCGTGATGCGACCTGGTTTTTATTTTAATTCCGCAAATAGAGAGTGTTTAAATTTATTGCACCTCAAGTTTAATTATAAGGAATGATCGTTTGTTTCTGTCTATTTCTTGAGCTATGAGTCCCCAAAAACAAAGGCCAAACATAGTGTATACACCCATTTATAGAGTTTGACCTTTATTTTTTGGGATTCCTAACTCAAGAAATAGACAGAAACAACCGATCTTTCCTTATAAAACAGTTGTAACATCATTGGGTTTATGATAAGTGTCAGTGGACTAACACATAGATGAATACATCACCGACTGTAACACCACTGCCATTTTCAGACTGAAACAATGATTGCTCCCTAAACTTTGAGAATGAATGAGATATTGACCTTCATCTCACATTTCCATTCCTTAATAATAAATAATCTACCATTTGCTTCTATTTTTGTGCATTTATGCCAAAAGTTATGACACATATTAAGCTTACTCTGTGGTTTATAACAAAAATACTTGAAAAGAAAGTAATTAGTCTAATATACTTACACTTGAAACATCTTTGGAGCAGAAGACAACAATTTAATAACATCTGGTGGAAATTTTCTTCTCTTGAGGGAGTAGTCATTATTTTATGGCAGCAAAAAAAACCCCAAAACCCCAAAACACCGATAACACCACTGACACTTATTTAGTTACACACAGAAATACATTATTTTTTCTGAAAATACTGCATAAATTCTTAATCAACTGTATTCACCTGGTACCTAATAACTCCAAAGACAAACACAAATATTTAAGTTTCCTCTGTATTTACGTTATTAGGAATAAAGCTGCATTTAACAAACAAAACTTCTTCTGTAACAGTTCCCCGATATGCACACAAGCAAAATTTCAAGTATATATGTTCAGAGGTTAGGTTCGGCACAAGAATAGTGAAAAAATAAGGGCATGGATGGGAAAAATTGTTAAAAAATATAAACTGACACTTTCAGTTATTCCCTTTTTCCGGTAAAACATTGTGGTTACAATAAATTTTTACATATTTTGGAGAATGCTCACAGTTCAAATACGACGTGCAACATATCTTGCTGATTCTCGCTCTTTGATCGGGGGCCCAGGCTTGGCACAGGAGTCAGAACTTTGGAATCCTGGACAAACCCCGGACCCCCAAGGTTCCGGGCCCCGAGGTTACTATCCCCCTCTCCCCGGCCCTAATCTGGGGCCGTCTATCTGGGAAGCGTCTATCTGGGGTCATTCTCTCTGGAAAGCCTATCTATTTGGGAAGCGTTTATCTAGAATCCATTTCTCTGGGAAGCGTCTGTCTGGGACGATCTACTATTTGTGACGTGTCTGTCTTTGATTCCTCTATCTGTGAAGCGTCTGTCTGCGGCCGGCCGTCAATCTGTCTATCTAGTATCCGTCTGTCTGGGAAGTGTCTATCTTGAATCCATCTATCTGCGAAGCATCTATCTGGGACCCGTCTAACTGGGAAGCATCAATCCTAGACCGTCTCTCTCGTAAGCCTTAAATGAAGTCTATCCGAAATGTGATCTGATTTACAAACACAACGCAAAGTACAGGGTGGTAATCATGTCGGGTGGACTTGGCTTAAAAACGTTACCAGGAAATGCGTCGAAAAGGGTCACACTTTAGTATCTGCGCATTTGAAAAAAAAAAATGAAAAAGATTTGGAAAAATAAAACGAAATGAAGTTCATCAAATGACACACGCCCTTCGATTTGTTTTCAAAATCTCTTAACACTGATATAAAAAAGGAATTTGATCCAGCCATTCTTCCCATGATGCAATTTGGAATTTAACCAATTTAGTCTTCTTTGATCGGTTTAATTTCTAGTTGCATTAAGGGAAAATGTTGCAGTTTGAAATAGAAATATATTGACAAGAGGGTGATTTGGATAAAGATAAAAGAAAAAAAAATCCAATTTGTTTGATGATCGGAGGAAGGTGTGCCATCAATTTTATTTACATCCAATGAAAGATACACCTTTTAAAGTCGACTATGCATTTCGTTTGATCTGGACGATCTGACCTGTGCAGCTTGACTCAAATATGACAATCCAGATGGGTTATGCCTTGGTTAACCGTCTCCCTGAATTTTAGTAATTCTCGATCCACCCACCGTCTTGTAAAATATTTTATCGGTTTGACCGCAGCTCATATGAAGTGTGACTATAGTTTGTTTTAAATGAGTGAACAGTGTAATCCTGTCATTAATTACTATTTAGGCCACACAAAGTAGACATATCTTCTGTTTCTCAGGCCATTTTTGTAAAACTGCATATGGGCGGGGTTGTTTTTTATTTTATTTTGAATTTTTGTAATTATTTCTTTGCCATCAAAAATTCATGTTGTTGGTTTGTTTCATGTTTTAGGCTTCATAGAATACAGAATAGCATGGGTGTTGGTGTATTTCGTCCCTTGAGTGTACGAAGGCGTTGCAATGCTAAATCATTGCAAAACCTTGTTGCATTCAATGGACAAATTTATCAAGTTCATTAACTTTGGGTAAAATATCAGACATAAACCATTTAATTTTCACTTTATTTCTTGTAACTTGCACTGGTTATAAAAAAATAGCATGCGGCAGCCAAGAGGACCATGCAGGAGGGGTCCCGAGAAACAGATTTTTAACTTTTTAGGCCTTATTAATGTTATTAATTCATTAAGGGGTCGTCCAACAAAACTTTTGGAAATTTTTTGAAATTTCCACCAGTGCCAAAAACACTGAGAAAAGAAGTACATAAAGACATATTAGGCAAAAAAAAAGTGTTTCGAATTTATTTGTATAAATCTCCACTTTCTATATTTCTGTGTGTAAGACAGCTGGAATCCTCTCCATATTTGCTCACTTTTTGCAAAAGAAAAATAAAAATTTCCCTGATTTGAAAAAAAATGCCTGAGAATCAATCAATTTATTTTGTGTGGCCTTATATATCAAAATAATGACTAGAGTACAAGAAAGTGCAATATATTCACCTTTTCAAGAATTTTTTTTTTTTTTTGAGTTTGAGTTTGATGACAGACAAGCTTCCAATGGCATAAGAAACCAATTGCAAAAATCACGACTGGATCGGTAATTCCAATGACTGAATTTCAAATAAAAGACTTCGAACTTCAGACTTGGACAAAATGCACGAAATGGAAATAAGCTTCTATTTGAAATCACGACGAAGAAATCGGTCACATGGCGATTTTTAACCACATAAAGCAAATCATGAACTTGGGCAAAATAGTGTTTTCAAAGATCAAAGAACTATACTTTAAAACCTGTTGAGTCAAAAATCAACCCAAATCAACTGGGTTGAGTGCATATGACCCCAGTTGGGTTCATATTCACTCAACCCAATTCATTTGGGTTAATTTTTAACCCAGTTGACTTTAGAGTTTCAGAAAAGACTATACTCTTCTCAAATTTGCAAGGCGATGGAATTGAAAACGCTCAATACATTCACAGAAGAATGTTGACCTGACAATGCCATTATTGTGAGATAAAGTTGAAATTGCAGGACAACTTTTCAATTTCTGTATTCAGGGATGCCATTTTTAGAAATGGATCACTACGCCTCCGTTTCGTAATATTATAATTTTTTGTTGTCGATACGTAAAATATAAAACTAGATAATTAGGTTTGAAAATGAAAAAAATATCTACACATGCATTAATGGCAATCGTCATAATTGTGTTTGTACGAAAATATCATTTGATTGTTGAAGGCCGAACTATATTTATCACAACTCCCTGTTTCAGTTTGAGACCAGGTGACTTCGGACCTCCGCAGCTTCGGACGAAAGCGACTTCAGTCCAGTTTGGTGACCTCGGACCACAAAAAAATAACTTCGATCCAAGTGTCTTCGGACCTATATATCGAATGTAACTTCGGACTTCTAGAGTGACTTCGATCCACTTTTTTCCAATTGATTTGGGCAAGCTGAAAGTTATTTGGGACCTCCCGAATGATTTCGGCCCAGTGTATAGATTTGGAGAAGAATGTGAAAAGACAACAAACAAGTATTAATCTAAATCAGTTTATTCTTGAGTATATAGGCCCTATACGTGTCAATTGAAACAGAAACAAATAGACAAACAAACAAAACAAGGTTTGTGATTACTCATAACAACGTTTGCCAACCATAAATAGCACTGTAGGGGGAGAGTGGATTCCCATCAAAACACCGTGGAGTTCTCGATCCGACAAAAAAATCACTACCCGAGGAAAAACATAGGAATCGCCAGCAAGACTTATGTTTATGGACCACCGGGATGACCTAGTGGCCCGTGAACAGAAAGTATGTTGGCGTGGATTTCGGTCCGGTGTGAGAAAATTTCAAATATTCTGGGCGTAAGCTGGGAATTGGCATTGTGACATACGAACTGAGTAAAACATTTTCACAATTTTATATTACAATGAACAACGGAAATACATGGAAATAAGATTATAGTTACTGAATGCTGATACAAACTTTTAAAAAATGTATTGAATAAAAAACTTACATGTATTTCTTCTTCGTTCTGATTCAGTGGAGTTTTCTTCTGTTTGTGGGTCGGAACACTGATGGCATTTCCTCGTTCCAGTGAGGGAGTCACACGATTTGGTTTTGTTGAAAGCTTTTGAAAAATAATTTTCTTCCAATTGCTCAATTTATAAATTATGTGTTTGGATGGTTCTATTCGTTAGGAAAAAGGTCAGTTAAAGCTCTAAAAAGATGTGCCCAAAACAAAGCAGTCTAAAGACCTGTCAAACGGACTGAGACCTTCTGCTTTTACACAAAAATGTTTGCGTCAAGGTTTTAATCCTTTACCCAACGTAACGCCCAAAACCGGCCAGCGCTATTCACAAAAATCGCCAATTAATTTTCATTATTTTTTAATTTTTTTGTCTCCAAAACATAGGTTATCGGACGCCTCTTTGGAACGAGCTCGTCGAGCTCGTCCCAATGAGGGATCATAACCTATGTTTTTGAGACAAAAGATTAAAAAAAATAGTTATTCAAGAATTTTGTTTGCAAGTGTCGTCTGTTTTTCATGTTAGGTAAAGGGTTAAAGAAGGTTTCCGATGCGAAATGTCTTGAACAAATTAAAATCAAAGAATTCCCCCTTTCCATTCTCAGACTTAAAATAACTGATGACGCTCCTCTGGAACGCGAACGACGAGTTCGGGGTAGTAACCCCGGAGTCCTGAACTTTGAGGGGCCTGGGTTTGACCCAGGATTCCATGATTTGGCTTTCCCGTTCCCCAATCCAGACATGGCCTGAAAAACTGTATTTTAATTTTTTGGTTTGGTACGTCCTTTGAAAAGACGTACCAAACCAAAAAAAATAAAATAAAATACGGACTTTCAGGCCATGTTTGGACTTGCCCTTCTCCCCAAGGTTCTGACTCCTGTGTCAACAGTTAAGAAGGGGGCTGTATCGTGAATATAGCTCTGCACTTGACCAATGGTTTTAATTTTGAACCGCTTGATTTATGAAGTAATAACTGTTTTTTTTTATCAACTTGACGTAATAAAGTTATCACTGTGTTGTGCAGTCCAAAGCTATAATTCTAGATCACTGGATACTCACCGATGAACTTGGAACTTTGAAACATGTCAGCTGAACATGCTGCTAAAAAACGTTATTTTATTTTGACGACCTAAAAATAACGTAATTTTTTAGCCCAAAAGCCACCAGAATTCTCCCTTCAATTACTGATTTTACATTTTCGGCACTCGCGGCAGATTCCTTTGGCATCTGTATCAGTATCCCGACACTTTTGAAACGAAGCCAGCCAGTCACAGAACTAACCCCGGGGCCCGAATAGCCTCTCCCCTGCCCTGGTCCGTTCCAATGAGTGGCCATGAGCTCTTTATATATATCGAGTCCGTGGCACAGCCGCACATGTGAGCAGTATATTTATTTTTATTACTGATATTTGGTCTAGTACTCTTCAAAGTCAATCTGCCACCAAATTTGAATTTGAAAAAACGGCAAGCACTGTTCATCATCTAATGATATACTCAGTAACAGCGCTTTACTTTTTATAACAACCAGTGGCATAGCCAGGAGGGTTGTGTCTATAATTTATAAGTTGTGAAAGGCATCAATAATTAGGCCACATCACCCCTCGGTGATGTGGCCTAATTATTGATGCCTTTCACAACTTATAATTTATAGACACAAACAGACTCAAAGTCAAGGAAATTGAGTTTTTTTTTGTCTCGAATTTCAACATGTTTCCCGGTGGAGGCCCCATCCAGCAAGAGGTGGAGTTCCCCACTTGTGCTCCGCCCCATCTCGCCGCTACGTGGCTGGGATGATGATGTTATGCGCGTCCTATTCTGTATGCCCCCACCTAGTAGTTCAGTGGTCTGAACGTAGCGGCTACCCCCATACACACGTAGGCGGGGGGTGGGGGTGGGGCGCTGCGTTTAGATCGATGAAACTAGCCACCTCCCCCCGTAGATATTACTCTTGCTCCCCGGCTACCCCCATACATACGTAGGCGGGGGTGGGGTGGGGTTGGGGTGGGGCGCTACGTTTAGATCGATGAACTAGCCACCTCCCTCCCGTAGATATTACTCTTGCCTCCCCCCCCCCCCCCACACCACACACACTTAACTTTGATATCCTCGCTACGAAACATCAAAAGCACACTACATTACGGAATCTGGGAATACAGAAACATTTTATTTCACAAACACAAATCAAAATACTTCCCTAACAGCAACAGTACGGCCGCCACGGACTGGTCACTTTCCACGGGTGGGCAGTATTTTCACGGACGCTATGATATTAGATTACAAACACTAATTACAGGAATAATCATCAAAAATTTAACTAATGAAGCACCGGGTACAACCCGGTGCTTCATTAATTACAATTTTGCTGATGATGATTTTTATTACCTATGGTAAACGCATTCGTGGATATCACTGGCCACGCGTAGATTACGACCAATCCACGGCGACGGTACTGTACAACTCTGGTATCTATCAGTATATCAATCATTGGCAGTCAATAAAAAACAATGAAAATTGTACAAATTAATCATAACTGACAGCATGACAACACTGATGACAAAACATTTACATCTTTCTATGGTGAAATCTAAATGCCTCTTTTGATGTGCACAAAATTAGTTTGGATGACGGATTGCGATTCAAATAAATTCAGGCCAGATAGATTTATTATTTATTGATTTGTTAGGGTTTAACGACACATTAACAGCCAGGGTCATATCATGTTGGTGACAGTTTTACTGGTGGAGGAAGCCGGAGTACCCCGAGAGAACCACCGAGCAACGACGAGCAGCACTCAGCTATCCAACATCGTAACTCTGAATTCTGCACTGCGGCACAGACAGGGTTAGATTGGTTGAAGACATGCGCATCTTCGACGTGCAGTACGCCTTAGTACACAGCGTCATTCGTGCCCCCATGTAGGCAATCGGGGTAAAGTGCCTTGCACAAGGACACAACGCGAGAGCGCGAATCAGTCGTTGAAATGGTCACCCATCCAAATACTAACCGCGCTGGACGTTGCTTGCTTAACTTCGGTGATCTGACGAGAACCGGTTACCGCGATGCCCCCCCCCCCCCCCCCACCCCCTGGCTAGATAGATAGATAGATAGATAGATAGTTTAATGACAACAACGTCTACATGCTACAGATGCCTGTTAATAATAACATTTCGGTATCTATTACTCTATACATGTATATAACCAACACTTATTAGGGGAACCATTGGTTGAAGACAGGTGCACCATCGACGTGCAGTACGCCTTAGTACACAACGTCAACGTGCCCCCACGTGGGTTATGGGGGTGAAGTGTCTTGTCCAAGGACACAACGCGGTTGCCACAGGTGGGATTCGAACCGAGGACCTCTCGACTTGCAGCCTGCACCTCTACCAACTAAGCCACCGCGCCCCCTCTACTCATTATACAAATGAATTTTTGTTTGTCGCTCATGTTTGTGAAGTTTTGATTTAGTTTCCCAATTTCCACGAAATATTGTTTTCTGAGTTCAGTATATATTGGACATCTCATGATGAAATGCACTTCTGTTTCGATTCCGAATAACACTTTTTGCAAACTCTTTCATTAACTGGTAGAGTGCTGAATTATTTTTGGTCATCAGAATTTGTACACATATGTTTACCTTTATGGGAGAGTGCCAATAGGCACTCTCCCATAAATTGTAACAAGGCAAATCCTAACAGACTAAATAATTTCACTTCAAAGGTGATATGAACAACATCCACAAAATATGAAGCCTTTAAGTGCTGGTACCGACACTTCAGAGTAAAGTCCAAATGTGGGCTTCCAGCACTCTACCAGTTAAGAGGTACTTTGGGTTGCTTGTGCCGCCCTTTCTCAATTTCCAATAAATGGCTACTATTTCGTAATTGACAGAAGAGTTTACTCAAGACCATATCCTTAACATTTTTCAAATTGGAAGCACAGCGGAATAATGTTTCACCACCACCCTGGTGGTGCCACTAAAAAAGATGGAGGGGGGGGGGGGGGGATTATCTCTGTTTTGAAAAATACTTTTTGCACGTGTGGAGGAGGGTGGATGGCAGTTAAATGTTTGAAAATGTTTTTTAGCTCCCTGTTTCTGAAATTATTTCTAGATCCCTCCTTGCCTCTCGCCACCACGTTTTTTGCTGACAATCCGGTGTCTCTTTCCGCAGTAATTTACGATAGCCTTACCAGCAGCTGTCTGAATGTCTTCTAAGATTATTTGGAATAGTAATTGTTACGGTAGTGGAGTATGTTATAACACGACGGGGGACAAAGGGGGGTATAAGGTCTTGCACCCTTGGGCTAAATTTGAGCTTCCTTTTATTAATCTTGACCACATATCGTACCCTGAGTCCAATGTGCTCTATGTTTATATTATAACACGACGGGGGACGAAGGGTATAAGGTCCTGCACCATTGGGCTAAATTTGAGCTTCCTTTTATTAATGTTGACCACATATTGTACCCTGAGTCCAATGTGCTCTATGTTTATGTTATAACACGACGGGGGACGAAGGGTATAAGGTCCTGCACCATTGGGCTAAATTTGAGCTTCCTTTTATTAATGTTGACCACATATTGTACCCTGAGTCCAATGTGCTCTATGTTTATGTTATAACACGACGGGGGACGAAGGGTATAAGGTCCTGCACCATTGGGCTAAATTTGAGCTTCCTTTTACTACACACTAAAAACTAAAGTGTTAAAACTGACACTTTCAAGGTGTTAAACCCATTCTAACTCTTACGGTTTGATTTTAACACTCAAAGTGCAATGCTCTAAGCACTTAGACATTACAAAAGTCAGATATCTGAAACTTGAATGGATGGCACTTCCCATGTGTCTAGCATTGGTGGTTCTTCCAGAATCGTCCATAATTTGATTTGCGCTTGGTGGGTACATAATTAAAATGACACAACGCAGATGACGCGGATCAGGCTCGAGAGTTCGAGCCTGATCGCGTCGTCTGCGTTGATTCCTTTTAAGTGTCGCGACATTACACTTGTCAAGTGGTATTATTGTAACACCTGTCAAGTTCTGGGATATCTACACTTGAACAAAGTGCTAGTTCAGCACTCAGCAAGTGTTAAATACAGCACTCCAAGTGTACTTTTTAACACTTTAGTTTTTAGCGTGTATGTTTATGTTATAACACGGCGGGGGACGAAGGATATAAGGTCTTGCAGCATTGGGCTAAATTTGAGCTTCCTTTTACTAATGTTGACTACATGTCGTCCCCTGAGTTCCAATGTATTATAACATTAACATAAACAGCAGAAGAAGATGGGTGTATTTTATTTATCTAATTTTCTGTCGTTAACGCCAAGAACATACCATAATGTTGATGTCTGGTTGTTTTTTACACATCAGATCGACGTCAAGAATGACTTCAATCTCCCTATGTCATCTTCATCAGTTGACATACAAACTTCTCTGACCTTGTACGCGAGGAATTTTCAACACATGGAAAGAAATCGATATATAAGTATTTATTGATATGTGGAGAAGAAATGTCTTCACACCGTGTGACAATTTTAAGAATACAATAATCGTTACAATATACAGAAGGAAAATAACATGCAGTTATCTGTATATCCGATGGAGAACACGCCTATGGGCTGAGGTAAGCATTGCCTGTGCCCCCCCCCCCCTCCTTCAGAGACCCAGATATGATAAGAGGAGGGGGAATTTTAGTTTCATTTTCCAAGTGTCTGGTAGCTGCAATGACAAAGGTGACTGGTCCCGTGCTGAAATTTGTGGTATCGGTCGGGAACGGTCTGTCCCTGTTGGCTTTTGTGATCTTTTGGGGGAAATGGGGAAAGAATTGTCCCTCAAATCGTTAAATGAAGTGAAAAAAGTCCTCACTGTGCAATGGGAGACAAATTGTTCTCACAACTGTGGTGAAATATATAACCGTGGGGAATGCCCATCTGTATCAGTTGCGTAATTCTGGTGTTCAACTGATGACTCGGAGATAAATTAAAGGCGAAATTTATTTATTTTTTTGGTGTTTAAGGTTACATACTTATGCACAATGGCTAATCACGACCGTGACAGTTTTACGGGTGGAGAAAGCCGGAGTACCCGGAGAGAACCACCGAGCAACGACGAGCAGCTGCCAACTCCCCAACATCGTAACTCCGCACTGCAGCACAGTTGAAGACATGCGCACCATCGACGTGCATTACGCCTTTTGTACAGGGCGTCATCGTGCCCCCATGTGGACAATCGGAGTTAAGTGCCTTGCCCAAGGACACAACGCGGGAGTCCGAATCGATCGCTCAGACGGTCACCCATCCGTGGACTAACCGGGCTCGACGTTGCTTAACTTCGGTGATCTGACGAGAACCGGTTACCGCATCGCCACCGCTCCCTCTAAAAGACGATATTAAACAGTATAATGATGAGTCTGGTATTTCAAATGTCTGACAACAATGAACATTTGGTTCCCTGAGATCCAATGTGTTCTATGTGCCTACTGGCACATAGAACACATTGGAACTCAGGGGACGATTTAACGAATGGACTTGTTGGATATTCCAACAATATTACAGCATCAGCTCGTGGGATTTCCCAATGTTATGAAATGGAGTAACGTTTGGAAATCCAAACTATAGCTGAACTCTTACTTATGAACAATGTTATAATACAATGAATGAGTCTTGTCTCTACAGGTTTCCTTGATATATAAAGATTAAAGTCAGCTTACCGAGTAAAGCTTAAACAAACAGTGGAGGGAAACACTGACTGCTAGTCTGCTACGAGAGTGGCTTGCTGTTAGACGACTAATTAAGAAACACGCTAAGTTTGCAACAGTTGGAATTAAATAAGTCTTTTGTACCGAAAGTCAGTTTCTTGGAACATGCCCGAGGATAGAAACCAAAAAAGGGACAATCTTTTCATTGAGCACCTGACCAATTCATCCGAACGTGCAAACCCAATGATACTTATACATGAAGAAGCAGATATTTTCGATGTACCTACGCCCATCCTCTATCAAAATGTCATAGTGTGACATAAAAATCGCCTTGAGGTAACGTCATAATCGCGAATAAGGTAGAGTCCTTCAGTACAAATCATCTATCTGTTTGTCATTGATTTAGTTACATCACGACATTGTCAACTTTTAAATAGTCATTAGCTATTTCGAAGCTATTTTTATTCGGCATAATGATGACATTTTGATGAATATACTTACAGTACGTGGAGAGTGTATTATCACTAAATCACCCGCAGAGTGGAGATTCCACCCAATCAATAATTGTAAATTTGTTGCTAAGCATAACCAGCACAAGCAAAGTTTCAGCCAATGGACCTCCGAGTTAAACCCGGAGATCCATTGGCTGAAACATTGCTTGTATTTTTGTCGATATGTACAAAATTTGAAAGTTACAGCTTGAGTGATAACACCACTCTGCGGGTGATTTAGTTACAATCCACTATCCATGTACTGTACGTTGAATACTTTTTTTTTATTACGCAGCATAATAATATAACAGTGTACATACTACATGTATTAAGACAGAATTAATTTAAAAAAAAAACAAACAGCGGAGAGAGAGTAGAGTCGCAGAAACTGCCTTCCAAATAGCCCCGTTCTAAGCATAAAATCTTCACAACAGATTCTGTCTTCAGTATAATATCTCTCCTAACCAACATCTGTCAACACGAACACAGTGCAAAGGTTTGTCCTCATCTTAGAAATGAACCCCCCCCCCCCCTGAAAGGTCCCCACTGGTACCACCCGCGGTACCATTAAAGGAGAGTAACCCGAGACAACACCATGCTCCACCTTGCATGTTACCTGTTCTCGTTAGTGACGGAAATATCAAAAGGGGGGGGGGGGGGGGGGGCGGGTGAGGGAGCTGGAGAAAATTTTGATTTTCGAACTAAAAAAACGTTGCTTCCCTGTATCTGTGCGACCAAAGCATTTCGATGGCATTGTTGTATCATATTTGTCGCTCAGTTGGCAAAAATGGTTGCATTAAAGAGGGCACCGGACTCACCAGGTCGACTATAGTTCGGCCCAATTGTGAAAAATGCTGATTTTTTTAACCGAAAGAACGCTGTTTCCTTGCATCTGATGGATTAATGGCAGCCTAGACTACTGGTATATTGAAATACTATCTACGTGGACTGCCATAGAGGGCATTTTGATAAACCAACAGTCCACGCAATCAAATCCATTTCTTCTTTTGGTCATTGTCAATAGAATTTCATGCACCAGTTTTTCACTGGGCGAGACAACAGAACATTCAGTTGAGTGATTAGTGCAGCCAGAACACAAAGGGTTACAACAAGTAACTTGCAGAGAATATATGATCTGATCATTCTATCTGTTAAGAGTTCTTTTAACCCTTTACCTAACATGAAAAGCAGACGACACTTGCAAAAAAAATTCTTGAATAACTAATTTTTTTCATTTTTTGTCTCAAAAACATAGGTTATGACCCCTCGTTGGAACGAGCTCGTCGAGCTCGTTCCAACGAGGGGTCATAACCTATGTTTTTGAGACAAAAAATGAAAAAATAATGAAAATTAATTGGCGATTTTTGAGAATAGCGCTGGCCGGTTTTGGCCGTTACGTTGGGTAAAGGGTTAAAGTCAGATCAGGTGGAAGTTTGAACTTGTGTGTCAATTTGATAAACTTTGCCAATGGAATGCTATCGTGTAATAATGTAACGTACGTTTGTAATGAGCTTCAGAGGACTGTTTAACCCACTGCACGTTGTGTCAAGATATATCAAATTTTCAAGCTGCCTTTTTCCCATAATGTAACATGGAATTTAACTGAGAGAGTGCTGGAGCTCCGTATTTGGGCTTTATTCTGAAGTGCAGGAACCATAACTCAAAGGTTTCATATTCTGTGGTTGTTCTACAAATCACCTTTGAAGTGAAATTATTTTGTCTGTTAGTATTTGCATTGTTACAATTTATGGGAGAGTGCCAGTAGGCACTCTCCCGTAAATTGTAACAAGGCAAGGATATGTGAACGAATTTTGATGAACAAAAATAATTTACCACTCTACCAGTTAACGAATTCAATTGTGTTCGACAGAGCTTATTGGAATGGTTAGGCGCTTTAGAAGTAAGGACAATTAGTTTATTTTGAAATTCCCATTGCTGATATTCCATAAATTCAAATTAAATATACACAAATTATACATCAAAGCGAAGGTGAACACTAAATATATATGCATTCAACTAAAAAAGTTGACACCTGGCATCAATGGTTCCTGGAAGTCTGCTATCGCATTTGTATATAATATTTCACGAGAACAACTCGTGGCCAAATATGCTTCAGATATCCAAGAAAAAAAAGCTATGCATGCAAAACACTTCACGATGCAGCAACTTGACTGCGTTTGGGGAAATGACAGCCCTGTCTGCTTTTTTTATTGAGTACGGCAACTGTGCAGTCTCCATAAATTATCTTGTAAGTAAAGTAATATGGTAGTTGTGCAGTCTCAATAGAACGACAGTCTCACTTCTTCTTTTCTTCTTCTTCTTCTTCTTCCTCTTCTTTCTTCTTTCTTCTTCTTCTTCTTCTTCTTCTTCTTCTTCTTCTTCTTCTTCTGTCTTCTAAGCACTTCCTTGTCCGCACGATAACTCGAAAACGAACTGTCCTATCTTGCTGTTTTTGGGATACTCAGACAGTCACAAGTTTTCGGCACCCTATATTTTTCAGGCCGCTAGAACCCCCGAGTATGGCCCAGTCGGCCTCAGGGTTTTCACAGCATCTAATGTCATGTAACAGTAAATTATCCCCAAGCAATACTATGTTGTATTTATTCACACTGGAAAAATGTAAACAGAAGTGGAGACAGCTGTCAATCATTAAATGTAATCTTGTTATTATAATCAGATGTCAATTATTCAAGTTGAGAGAAAACCTTTGCTTTGCAAGGAAATAAAGTACAAATTACTGAGTTCAATGCTTTTAACCCTCCCAAGACTTCAATGTGGGTTCCAAAGATTTTATTTCAGTGAGAACAATGTTAACCCTTTCCATACTCACATTACTGCTATAAACATCATTCAAATAAGTGGCAGAGCAAAAAATGTCCATTTCTGATTTCTTGAATGCCGTACACATATATGTTTCTTCTGGTTTCTTGGAAAAATTATCTGATTCCTGTATAAATATCTTTAAATACTATAAACGAAAACCTATTTCTGATTTCATTAAAAATATTTCACCCCAATATTAAGCCTCCATAAATTCTCTCTGTATTGTGTTTATTTCTGATGCTTTAACCCCTTTCACACAGACTTTAATTGACTGGACACAGTAAATTATGTTTCTCAAGTCTTAGGTGTCATCTACCCCCCTGCAGCCCTGTTGCTGCGTTTCGAAAAAAATGATTTCCCAGCTTTGCTCTTGGATACCTGAAACATGTTTATCCACGAGTTGTTTTCGCGAAATGTTGTTTGATTATCAGTTCTGGTACGAATACGGCATCAGACATCCAGACTACCACTGATGCTTGCTGTCAACTCTGTGTGTTGCATGCATATTTGTTTCATGCTCTTTTCATCACAACCTTCATTTTGAAGTATAATTTGTGTATATTTAATTTATATTTATGGAAAAGCAGACTTAGAAATTTCAAAGTAAATTAATTTTCCTTACTTATATAGCGCCTTAACCCTTTACGTAACATGAAAAGCAGACGACACGTCCAAAAAATATTCTTGAATGACTGATTTTTTTCATTTTTTGTCTCAAAAACATAGATTATGACACCTCGTTGGAACGAGCTCGACGAGCTCGTTCCAACGAGGGGTCATAACCTATGTTTTTGAGACAAAAAATGAAAATATATTGAAAATTAATTGGCGATTTTTGTGAATAGCGCTGGCCGTTTTTGGCCGTTACGTTGGGTAAAGGGTTAAATTCATATTTGCATCATGCAGAGCTTATATTTCGATGAGAATACGAGAATCTATTCACGCAGAGATTCGAGCAACAAACCAGCGAGAATCCATGTAGATTCTCGCTGCACCTCTGTTAGGATTCGCGTGAAAATATTCATTTATTTATAAATTTATTTATTGGTGTTTAAGGTCACATACTTATGCACAATGGCTAATCGTGACCGTGACAGTTTTACGGGTGGAGGAAGCCGGAGTACCCGGAGAGAACCACCGAGCATCGTCAGCTCCTCAACATTCTAACTCTGGTCAAGCTCCGCTCATGCAGGGTTACAGCGGTTGAAGATATGTGCACCATTGACGTGCAGTACGCCTTAGTACACGGCGTCATCGTGTCCCCATGAAGGCAACCGGGATAAAGTGCCTTGCCCAAGGACACAAAGTGGGTCGTCCCGGACAGGGATCGAACTCAGGACCTCTAGCATAGAAGTCCACCAGTCTACCACTAAGCCATCGTACTCCCATTCGCGTGAACAAAAACTGAGTCAATTTAACCCTTTACCTAACATAACCGTAGCAAATTAACCAATTCAGGGCAAACATAACCTGAAATATCCCGACACTTTGTCATTAAATTGTACGAATATGGCTGTCATTGGAGCCGACTCAACGAGCTGGTCCTAATGACATCCATATGTGTACGCTTTTATGAGTAATTTTTTTTTTTTTCAAAATTATCAAATTCAGTTCATGTTTTAAAAAATAAAAAGCTGTGTTTGGTAAAGGGTTAACATGTGTTATCAGTACACAACAGGGTTCATCCATGGTAGGCTCATGGGATCCTGCAGCACTCATAGCAGGTATAGATTCTCGCTACCATTTTTATGAGGATTCAAATGGATTCTCCCAAATTTAGATGAAATGTAAGCCCTGATCATGGGAACAATTGCGACTTGACATTTTGTTGTTTTGACATCGGTGTTCAGGGGATTAAACAGTATCACTTAGGCCTAACAAATTGACACATGTTTTTCAGCCCCCCCCCCTCCCCCCCCCCCCACACCACACACACACACATAATCCTTTTGGCTGTCGCATGCCCTCTTTTTTATAACCAATACAAACTTTAAAAAATAAAAATTAAATGGTCCATGTCTGATATTTTACCCAAGTTAATAAAATGGATAAGTTTGTCCCTTGAGTGCAACAAGGAATAACAATGCTTTTGCAATGCAAAACCTTCTTGCACTCAAGGGACGAAATACACCACCACCCATGCCATTCTGTAGATTATGAGACCTAAAGCATAAGACAAACCAAGAACATGAACTTTTGATGGCAAAGAAATATTTGCAAAAGAGAAAAATAAAAAAAACCACCCGCCCACATGCAATTTTCTCAAAATGTCCTGAGAAATAGAAGATCTACTTTGTGGGGCCTTATCTACATAATCACCAGCTCTGTGAAAAAAAATGAAGAGAGCCGTGTTTTTTTTTTAGAAATCAGCGGCGGCCTAATTTCACCCAGTCACCGAGGACATGGTCTTCTCACTGAAGGACGAGTGTCAATCCCGGAAGCCTCGCATCGATTTATTTGAAAGTGGGTTCCCAGCATTCAGATAAAAAAACAAACACTTGTTTGGTCAAAATTGTTATTTTGGTATGTAAAAAGCCAACTTCATTCTTAGTCGTAAATAAGTGTATATTACACACGAAACACCCACGGGGTGGAGCTATCACTCAAGCAACAACTCACATTCTGTGAAAAACATAACACGGCAAACGCTCAGCCAATGTACCTCCAGGTCCATCAGCTAAACACTACTTTCGCTGGGTGGGTACAATAGGAGCAAACATTATGAGTTTGTTAAAGTTGGACATATGAGTTACTTGGTCCCGATAACCAGTTCTGAATGCTGCGGAGGTTCCGACGACGACGGGGCAACCGCGTCAGAAGCTTTGAGGACAACTGGTAGGAAAGATGCGTGCTTTTCCGATCTTAAAGGGCATAGACCATACACAGAACGACACGCGTGTGTCGTTCTGTGTTTATTACACGACTATAAGTCTATGAAAACAATTATTAGAAGGGCACTCAGCAATTCATTTGACAAATATCAACAAAGACAACACATTTTATCGCCAACCAAATTTGCAAGGGAAATTCGTGTTACTATTTCGTTCCCTGAGTTCAAACGTGTTCTATGTGCCTACTGGCACATAGAACACATTTGAACTCAGGGGACGATTTTAAGCTATCGCTAGCAATTCAAACTGTAATTGCGTTGCACGATTTGTAGAAAATTCCAGTGAAATTTCGCTTCTATTTAAACATAGTCCGTTCCATGTATATGTGCGGAACAGATTTTCATTTTCCGCATGGTTTAGTGTTGTTGTAGATGGCGATTTCACAGAACAGGCGTGTAAAAATGTGGCGTACTAATGTCATAGGGGTTTTCTCAAAAATTACATGCTTCTTAATTAGATCTTCCTCGCTCGTCTAATAACTTCAAGGGAGATAACTTTATCGAAAGTCGATTTTCATGACGAGATAAGTCGAGATGTGATTTTTTTATACTATATGTGTTATATATTAAGACATTAAATTCCAATGTGGCGCTCATCAGAATGCAAAAAATGTCTTTTATCGTGCATTTCATTCACTCTACTTTCAGACTAATTTCGATGGTAACTGTATTCTGTATGGCGAAGTAAAATATGTCTCAAAAAAGTACTTCAAGTTCCAGTTTGGACCAGATTCTGTCTGCAAGTACAATATATATGTTCAGGCGATTTTAGCGTTTCTCGTTGCCATAGCTGCCGCATCCATGCATACATATCTGATGACAAAAGCAATAAGGGATGAAAGGTAAATATGCAATTCCTTTTTCATTCCACATGAACGAGCGAAGCTTTATATCCAACGGCGGAGGAAGCTCAGTGGAAGTGCGTTGATGTAGCTGTTATTCCGAGTATAGGTTACAGTGAAACACTCCCAACACACAGAGGTACCTCGTTACCTCGAATGCATATCGAGGTGAGCGATTCCAGAATTGGTGCAGAATATGGGGTTAAAATATTAGGTGGAACTGGGCGATTTTTCGGGTTTCCTCTTCGGTTCCGGATTTTGTGACAAACCGGAAAACCGAAACGTAAGCCATTAAACGAAACCACGACCAAAGGGTTTCACTGTGTTTGTGCAAAAAACTCTCCAATTTTCATTATTTTTTCATTTTTTATCACAAAAAGATAGCTTATGACCCCTCAATGAGGGGTCATAAGCTATGTTTTTGTGATAAAAATACTTATTCAAGTATTTAATTTGAAAATATCGTCTGCTTTTCATGTTAGGTAAAGGGTTAACAGAGTTTCTGGAAAAAAATCGAAGTCCAGAAAGCCTATTCCTGCGAAGGATCATAATTTGTACCCTCTACAGGGGTGTGTGGATATTGTTTCATTGTTATAATTAAAAGAGCATTTTAAGGCTTGTTGTAGCCTTTACCCAGTGTGTTGATTAAACCCGCCCAACAGTATAAGCATAAACGAAATTTCAAAGTTGGTTGTTGTTTCAGTTTTTTGATAATTACACACAGCTGACGATCCTTCATTGAATCGGTGCTCTAGAGCTCTTTCTTTCCAACAATGTATCCCAAGCTTGTTTTGGAAACGTTTTTTTTTCAACTGGGAGGGAACTAAACTGAACTGGGAGGGAACTGAACTGGTGGTCTCGGAGTTTAGTCTATCCGGCAAAGGGGCGAATATGTCGCGTCCTCGTTGTCAACATTTTCTCCCTTATTGGCCACAGGTACTCGGCACAAGCTGAGAAATCGAAAGACAAATGATATTTGATACCATTTTTGAATTATGCTGACGTGCCTCTGTAATGGTATATAAATCTTAACAAGGTAAACAACTCGCTTTTCAAAAACGATAGCACTCATCTTCGTCACCCCCCCCCCCCCCCCCCCTCAAATTTGATTCACACAACGTATTCAACAGTACCCGGTATCAATGGAAAGGGGAATGAATAAGCTTTACAGTGGTGTATTACACGACCGTTGGGTGTTCTTGGGTTGTTCATGATAACTGGGAGAAGTCGCAGAAAAGGCCGAAAAACATTTAGTCGGACGGTTTACGAGCGACAATTATCTGATTTATTATAAATAATTCGAGGTCCCATTGTCTATGGAGGGCAGATTCAAATATTAACCGTATGCCTTTATCAATTACTAATCTCGGATCCACATTTATTCATTTCTGGCGAAGTCCCTCGTTCGATCGGCTGCACAAACAAAAGCGTGTATGTTGGTTGGGTGGAGAGGGGAGGGGCACAAATGTCGCTAACTCGTCGAACAAATTCCGTTAAGGCGCTGTGAAAATTAATTTGAAAAAAAAATGATCCAGAGATGCCATTTCTTTGATTCTCAAGTCGCGATGAGTGTGACATAATGTGTTAAAAAGTATGTGTGGGTATATGTGTCAGTCTTTCGATTTTGAGGCGACTTGTTGCGCGCCCTCGCACCTGCAAATTTCACTTTTTGCGAGTAGATAACACCGCGCTTCGATTCCACCTAGCGAGCGATTACCCCTTGCTTAACGAATCGGCTGCATCCGCCGTGTTATATTCAAATTGTGCGGCAGTATTTTTTTGACAAAATTTCAACAAAACCATATCGCGTGACCCTCATTGGAAAGAGCTCGTTAAGAATTGGGTGAAAAAATAATTAAAATAACAACAAAATTGATAGATAAGAGACGATAAGATTTATTCCGCAAATACTTAAGAAATAACTATTGTTTTCAATCGGTTTATGCGATATAAACCGAAAATTTTCAGCACAAGCTTCATAACTCGCGTAGCGAAAAAAAGTGAAATTTGCAGGTCCGAGGGCGCGCAACAAGTCGCCTCAAAATCGAAAGACTGACACATATACCCACACATACTTTTTAACACCTTATGTCACACTCATCGCGTAGCGAGTTATGATTAAGCTTGTGCTGAAAATTTTCGGTTTATATCGCATAAACCGAAAGAAAACAACAGTTATTTCTTATAATTTAATCCGGCTGTAATATTAAAATATAGAAACTATGTGTACGTGAACGAAAAACTTTTAATTTTCGCATAAGACAACAGTCAAACTCAGGAAAGTGTGCCACAAACAGGTCACGTCAATCATTGTCAAATTGTTTGTTGTTTTGATTTTCGATCGCAGACGACAGATATTTAGCAAGTCACGTAACAATATCATTAAAAACATTTTTTTTAAGTTCCCCCAAAATCATGTTTGGGTATATGATTTTTTATTCGTCTCCCACTTTGGTATATTTTATGAAATTCAATTGTTCCTGAGAAATTATCATTATATTCTCGCTGACTGGAGGCGATGAAAAATCGATCATTGATCTTTGTTTACAAGCTTGTTATCCATCTATCAGTCTGTCGTCACGCCCTAACGGTGCTAATTGGATTGAGTGGGCGAGGCTTCAAAGTTTGGTCGGATGTGCGAACGTGTAGCGACATTCCAAATCATTACATGATTTGGTTTATACGATTTTGACGACTTTCACGCTGTATGCTTTCAACCAATCAAACGCAGAGGCGGGGCAAATGATTAAATTATACCAGAATAAAGGCAGATTGCTACACACCAAATCAACATAAACAGAATCATAAAACACACTAATTCGTATGACATACATAAATCATATTACAGATAAGTCTCTCTGGTGAAGGAAGAGCTGGACCATGTTACAAATAACATTACATAGCACTGGATTATCATTAGTCATTATTACTTTAAATTTGTCCATTGTATCCATTAGAGGGAAATCAATTTAAATTGCGCGAAATAATTTTTCTGTCAATGGTGCATAAAGCAGACATTCCATTACGAAACGCCATTCCGATTCCACCTCCCCCATTGTACAAGCTTCACATATTCTATGTTCCATCGGACGAGAAGGTTGTAAATGCCTTTCCACGTTCGATCCACAGTTTATGGTTGCTGATGCGTAATCGCGTAAAATTGTTTCTAGCTTCAATGGAAAAAGTGTGAATGAGATACGGTTCCATTTGATAATCTACTTTGAATAGTCAATAAGTCCTAAGTTTGTTTTTCCTATTCTCTTATTATCATTGTGTATATCTTCTTTAAATAATTTAATATGGCCCGATTCAAGTTTGGACTTTAGAAGATTAATTTTACTTTTGGAAATTCCAGTTTCATTCAAACTGTTAAATCCAAGTCCTTTAAGCTTTTCACTTATTGAGTCAGGGCGTTTACATTTCTTAGATTCCAGAAAAGCATCATTCAGAATGGTACCCGGGGAAGTAGTAAGCATTTCACCAGTATAATTTGCGAATCGTACTAAAGCATCTAATGTTATTGGGTACCGACCCAGCTCCGTGCGTACCGCGTGGTTGGAGGAATGTTTACCTACATTTAAGATCAGTTTGCAGAATTTGATACGAGCCCTGTCACTCGGTGCAGTATCCCTGTTCCTCATATTCTGCCCCGTCGACCATATTTCACTGCCGGATAATAAAATAGGCTTAATTAGTTTATCAAACAGCTTAGAAAAACAACCACGGTTGGTGTGCATTTCTTTTTGAACGAGCTGTGTAAACTGTACAGAGCCTTGAGCCCCTAAGACTAAGTTCAGACTGTGCATGTTTCAGAGCGCCATTTGCCGGAAGAGGTAACCCTAGGTATGTGTATTTTGAGGTACATTCCAGTTCTTTACCCCTTACTGAAAATTTTGGGATATTCTTTATTTTTCTGGCCTTAAAAATCATATATTTCGTCTTGTCTATGTTTATCAACAAGTTGTTTTGCTTTCTATACGCTTCTAGTCTGTTCAGGCTGTTCTGCGACCCCCTGTGTGAGTCTGAGGTCAGCACTAAGTCAGCCGCAAATAGTAAGTGATTCAAGTTACGGTTGTTCAAGTTTATTGGATCACAGTCTTTATCAAAAACCTCACTGATGTCATTTATAAATATTTTAAACAAAGTAGGCGAAATGGTACATCCCTGCCTCACGCCAATTGTCGACAACAGGGGTGGTACAATACCCCGATTTGTTTTCAGGCAGTAGTGACTTGATCGATAGAGCGATTCTATAATTTGTGAAACAGGTCCCGTGACTCCAATTCTTTTTATTTTTTCAAAAAGTATTGACCGACCCACAGTGTCAAACGAGTTCTTAAAGTCTACAAACACATCGTATAATGGTTTCTTTCGCTCCTTATATTTGTTGATTGCAGGCTTGAGAACAAATACACTGTCGATCGTATTACGTTTTTCTCGAAATGCAAATTGATTTTCACTCATTAAGTTATTATCTTCTAAAAAATCATTATTTCTGATGTTTATAATTTTGTTGAACAGCTTCCCCAATGTACAGCTTACTGAGCTTAGGGCGATGGCTCTGTAGTTGTCAGGATTATATCTGTATCCTTTTTTATAGATTGTTGTGATAGTAGATTCACTCCAACTAAGAGGATAATGGTGTAAGTCTAATATTTGATTGAACAATTTAACAATATCGTCAATCATGAAAGGTACCAGAATCTTCAGCTTTTCATTTGACACCTGATCTGCACAAGGAGTCTTTTTGTTTTTCAGTTGCCGGAGAGCAGTGTTTATCTCTTATTTCCATTATTTAAAGGGTCTTTCAAATTAATATTTGTTTTTGGAAGATGATTTTTCTCAGTTGTAACCTCTTTACAAAACAAATGTTTGAAGAAATTGACCGTAGTGTCGGGGTTAAGCTCATTTGAAGTCGCTTCTTTTGATCTAAGACGGTTTATTATTTTCCTGTAAGACTTGGGATCCGAGGATTCTAATGTGTCGAGCTGATTGCACATGTTTTTGTAAAACAGTCTGGATTTGCATTTTGTTTCTTTTTTTGTATGCCTTCATTGCGATGAAAAAATTTGTTAACAAAGATTTGTCACCAGGTCTTTTTTACATAGCATTTACAATTGTGCTCATTTTCTGTTTACCCTTTACCTAACATGAAAAGCAGACGACACTTGCAAAAAAAATTCTTGAATAACTAATTTTTTTCATTTTTTGTCTCAAAAACATAGGTTATGACCCCTCGTTGGAACGAGCTCGACGAGCTCGTTCCAACGAGGGGTCATAACCTATGTTTTTGAGACAAAAAATGAAAATATTTTAAAAATTAATTGGTGATTTTTGAGAATAGCGCTGGCCGTTTTTGGCCGTTACTTTGGGTAAAGGGTTAAGGAATTTGCAGGTTGAGTCAAACCACTTGCGCTTCAGTCCAATCAATCTGATACTTAACCCACAAGAAATTGCTATACAACAGATTTTGCTTTTAAACGAAGCATATATGTCTAAATAACAACATACTAAAAATCCCTCAACGGGAATTTATGTTTTTGATGACTTTTTTCTTCGCGAGAAAATAAAAATAGTCAAATTATAACCCAACAGCCAAGAAATTTCTATACAAATGTTTGTGTTGTTTTTGGGGCAGGAATTAGTATGGAAAATAACATATGAAATATCTCCGTTAATCTCATCACGAAAAAATGGCTATTTTGGGGTGGAAACATTGAAAAATTCAATAAAATCAGCGAAAATTGGAATTTGCTCAATACTCATTAAAAGAGTTCAAACAACAATCATTTCCATGGTACTTAGATCAAAATAACCGTGTACAATATTATACTCGAAGTCCCTATTACTGAACACAAGAAAATGTGTAAATTGGGGTGAAAATTGTGAAAAAGTAAATAAAATGTACGAAAACTGGAATTTCATCACTACCCGTTCAAATAGTTACAAGCACTTTTAAAAACACTGTCATTGTATTATACACTAAATCGGTATGATTAATACCTATCTTAAACTCCAAATCAATGGTAGCAAGAAATGGGGATAAAATGGGAGTAAAATGTTTTTAAAATTACCGTTAAATATCAATGTCATATATAAATAATAATAATATATAAATAATAAATATAAAAATAACTGTTGCAATGTAAATGCAGATAATCTGAAGATTACTGATGTAATCAACAGCTCGATCTGGATCTGGGTGATTTTCCACAACACTATTTGTGCACAAGGTCCTAATAGCCTGCCAGTATGCTTTCGGATCAGCTGTCGTTAAATTGTCGAGTTTGTCACACAATTCATTGAAGTGAAGTTTTTACTTTCTTTTTGTTGCTTTCTTGTACGCTTTTTTTAGAAGATAATAAATTTTGGATGAGAGAAATGTCAAACGGATTTTGTTTGAGAGAAGTCAAGGCACGTTTCAATGAAAATTTCAGGTCCTTGCATTCCTGATCAAACCATTTCAGTTTGGACCTCTTTTTCTTAGGAAAATGGGGAATTCGTTTTGTTGCATAAGTGTTTACGTCGGCTATAATCTCGCGAAAGTCCGAAACCGCGTTTTCTGTACCATCTTTGTTATTTGGGTATGTCTTCATCATAAATCGCTGTGTTTTAATTTGCAGATCGTGGTTACAGATTGCTTGTCTAGCCTTTCCTGAGCTATCGTGTAGCCACTTCGCTTGAATGATGGTTTTACATAGACATATTTAGTATTCGCCCTTTTACTGATAATACTTGTGTAATTTAAGTGCTGGCTAAGTTGACAGTGATCTGAATATTCGGTTGGCGATTTCACACAAAAGTAGTCTACATCTGGAGAATGCTTATCTGATATTATAATGTAGTCTACAACACTAGCACCATTATACTGATAACTTGTAAAGTTCTCTATATAATCCCCAGGAATTCTGCCATTAATTATTCTCATTTTGTTAGCCCGACTCATGGCAAGAAGTTGTTGCCCATACGTGTTTGTTCGTTTATCCAGACTTTGACGTTTCGCGAAAATTTAATGCACGAAGAGCGAATCTAGGGCATTTTTAGCCTGTGTGGCCGCTATATTGGAGACCATTTTCCATTTTGGGACCCTATGTTTTGTGAATTGGTCTAGTGTTCTGGCGGCCAGCGAAAGTTTAGGGCGCATCCTCCCCGCAATCCCCCACTCCATAGCTACACCACTGGGGTGGGTGTATGTCCTGTACGTTAGGTGAAGGGTAAAATCAAAATCTCATGTTTCGCTTTTTGATTGATGCACAGGCGCCTGGAAACTCATTATATATAGCCAAATGCTTCAAAATAGCCCTCATGTATGCCACCCCCTAATATATATAATAACAATAGAAAGGCTGGAAACTTCAAACGCTCAATGGCGTGGCTGTAAACAGATTTTAGCATGAAAATCCAAATAAAACGTCTTAGAAAAAGCTATTAATGCAAATTAATTTTACAAAGGGCACCGGATTCTGAAAGAATAGTCATTTCAGCATCAGAAGACACACGTTTGTGTCCCCGCTTTCGATTCAAAACTTTGATACGAGAGTAACTTAATTTCGTGGTATGAAATTTTTGAGCGTTTGAAGTTTCCAGCCTTTCTATTGTTATTACATATATTAGGGGGATGGCATATATGAGGGCTATTTTGAAGCATTTGGCTATATATAATGAGTTTCTAGGCGCCTGTGATTGATGTGAAAAAGAAGATTAAGGAAGGGCCAACGAGTGCCTTTTGCTCCGTCGTATAAGCTCCCTGCAGTTGGTGTCTTATATCCCATTGTACCACAGAAAAACTTTGTGTCGATTGTACCATAGCTAAACATTGTGTGTGGAAAATATTTTCTGACGATGTGTCTTACTTTTTAGTACGTGCAAAAATAAAACTCCAAAATACAACCTCACGAGTTTGGCTGAGACGGCCTGGTTGTTTACTACTATTAATGATATCGTTTGTACATATTTTCAGCATAGAAATTCCCGCAGTGTTTTCGTTCGGAGAGTTCATTTTTGACGTAATATGTTCAATTTTGACATTAGTATCCGCTGGAACTATCAGTACTGGATTCAACAAACTGTGTTCTGGGATTGTATCAGGGAAAGAAACGCATGGTTTGCAGCAATTGACGAGGTAGGATTTGGGGTACATTTTTCATATTGTTGTATTTATGTATTATTCTTGACATCCGATTTGGAAATTACCATTTGAAAAAAAAATCACTGCACCACCTATCCTTAGGCGAGGGGAGGACTGGGCATAAAAAATTACTGGAAATGCACCAAGGGGGCCTCGGACCCGGAGAAAATTTCGATTTTTCGAACTGAAACAATACAACTTCCTTGCATCTGAGCGATCAGTGGCAGTCTACACGGAGGGCATTTTGGAATCATCTTCGTCGCTCAATAGACAATGCTACAAAGGGGCCGACCCCGGATCCATCGGGCCCACTATAGTTTGACCAATGGGAGAAAGTTTTTATTTTTCGAACTGAAAGAATGCTTTTTGTTGTATCTGGGCGATCAATAGCAGTCGAGGCTGCTGGTTTATCGAAATGCCCTCTACGTGGACTGCCATCGGCAGTCCACATAGAGGGCATTTCGTTTTCTCGGAAGTCAATGAAATCAGACCTATTTCGCCCTTTAGTCCCTTCACGAAATTTCACGCACCAATAGGACTGGTGTTGGACTGCACTGATTGTTTTGTTTTTGTTTTTCTTTTGGGGGGGGGGGGGGGGGCACCGGGAAATTTCCCGGTGAACCATATGGCCAGTCCGCCTTTGACCCAAGCCCGAAGCCAATGTGTGAACATTTTTCTACATGGTTTGCCGAGAATTAAAATTTCCCGACAGTGTTCCCTGGTCGATGGCCGTCGATACGAAGTTGCAACTTAACTCGATATGGGCCTACTGGTAAAGCTGAAGAATAGGGGACCTGCAATTTATTTTAAAACTATCCAGTCTCTTCCATTTTTCTGTGTTTATTTTCATTCCATATCACGCCCAACAAATAATAACTGTTTAAGGCTCAACAATATCATATTTATTAGTAATTTTCACCATTTTCGTGATGCAAACTTAACATACCGAGAAACAAAATCTCAGTCTTGATGTGGACTAAAATGGAAGACATCCATCATGGTTTAGGGCCAGCATAGTAAGGCTAATTGATAACAGTAGCCTGCTAAGCCTTATCCTTACTATACTGCCCCTAATGTTTTGTCCCAGGTTTTAATTTATTTTCTGTTTATAGCAGCAGAACGCAGACAGAAGAAAAGTGTGTATCATTGTCGGGAAATAATTAGCAGCCCCCCCCCCCCCCCCCCCCCACCCCCGGGCTTATTAACAGCCCTCGACTTCGTCTCGGGCCGGTAATAAACCACCGGGCTATTATTCATTCCTCTCGGGCCATTAATAAACCGTAACACCCTCCCAAACAAGGGCTACGCAAAGCGTGGGCCACTTCCCCTGACCCGTAGGCCTGTTCGAAGTAGCCTTCAAGGTATTGGGGGACAGAAAAAATTTCTAAGTCAAAAGGCAGAAAACAGAAAAAGTCCAAAAAGTGAAAATGTGCCATAACTCTGGAAAATTTTCAGGAGGGAACCCGTTGCTTGTGCATATCCGTTCCCCCATGCGCGTCTTTCAGCATACCAAAGCAGATTCAAATCCGACCAATAGCTTTGAAATTACAATGCAAAACGTTTGTACGGACAGACGGTCGGCCAGGCGGACGTACGTTTTCACTAGATACCCCCGAATCCTCCTTCGGAGGTCGGGGTCATAACAATGTTAGTGTTAAATTAAGTGACAGTGTGTGATCTTGGAGTTTTGTGGTTCGTGCACAAATATGAGAAAAACTCGTATTTTATTCTCACCACTTAGGTCGACTGACATATAGTGATCTTAGTGTCCGTGTGTGTAGATGGTGGTGGGTGGCAGGGTGTGGGTCTGTCTTGCCGACATTGTGAGAACCTAGGCAATAGTGTTTGATTCCCCAAGTCAACATATTAAATTCCTTTTGTTTTATCCGTGTCCTCACAAAGAATACAAAGCTATTAATTGAAAATAGAATACGTTTTCATTTTTGGAATTCACTAAAAACAAACCCAACTAGGGTTCTTAAGATGAGTTTGAATTGTACTGGCTGGCTTTAACCATTATATTGCGACAGATGACATTTACACTAAGGCTGTACAGTGCACAGGGTTAGTTATTCAGTTAGAAATGATTTTTTTTTATATCCAGAAAGTGTGACTAACCCTGTGCACTGCATAGGGTTAGTCACACTTTCTGGTTACAAAAGTTGATAAGTGCCATATTACATGCTAAATAAAATTCTATAATGACTAAGGCTGTATAAATGCTCTGGGTAAGTTAGTTACATGTCGTTACATAGGGTGCTGGATTCAAGGAACTATTGGAAATACATATACTGGATCGTGGAAATTTTTTAAAGTGAATTCCAAAAATGAAAACATATTCTATTTTCAATTAATAGTGTGTTTACAGTGGACTACGGTTTGTCTTCCCGATTTTGTGGGGACCTATTGTTTGTCACCGAGGGCAAAAGAAAAAACAACAAGTCCATATAACGTCGGTTAAACAAGACTGTGTGTGTAAGAAAGAGGAGCTTCCCTACTCTGTGAGAACCTATACAATAGTGTTTGCGTTCCTTTGCTTTCTCCACATCCTCACAAAGAAAACAATGGGTTAGTGCTTATTTGTCATTGGGACTTAATTGTCAGTGTTTATTTATTTATTGGTGTTTAAGATCACATATTTCTGCACAATGGCCAATCATGACCTTGACAGTTTACGGGTGGAGAAAGCCGGTGTACCCGGAGAGAGCCACCGAACAACGGCGAGCAACTGTCACCTCCCCAACATACCAACTCCACACAAGCAGAGTTAGCATTGGTTGAAGACAGGTGAATCATCGACGTGCAGTGCGTCTTAGTACACAACGCCACCGTACCCCCACGTGGGCAATGGGGGTGAAGTGTCTTGCCAAAGGACACAACGCGGTTGCCGCAGTTGGAATTTGAACCGAGGACCTCTAGGCTGCCCCCCCCCCCCCCCATAAAGGAAAAGCAACAAGTCCCAACACCGACGGCTAAACAAGACAGAGGGTGTGTGAGGAGGGTGTATGTGTGTGTGTCCGACCTAATAACTCAAAAACTATTGGGGCAACAATTATCGAACTTTACTCAGTATAAAGGATTATCCGCGGATGCGTCACAAACCATAGTTGTTTCCGTAACTTCAAGGTCAATGTCATATTTCAAGGCCGCACTTAAATTGGCCAATATTCGCGTTCCAGTCATAACTCAGAAACGAATCAAACTACAATTATCAAACTTCATAAAATGCTGTTCAGTTCAGTCAGAAGATGTTTCGTGTTTAACCCTTTACCTAGCCTGAAAAGCAGACGACACTTGCAAAAATAATTCTTGAATAACTATTTTTTTTCATTTTTTGTCTCCAAAACATAGGTTATGACCCCTCTTTGGAACGAGCTCGACGAGCTCGTTCCAACGAGGGGTCATAACCTATGTTTTTGAGACAAAAAATGAAAAAAATAATGAAAAGTAACTGGCGATTTTTGAGAATAGCGCTGGCCGGTTTTGGGCGTTACGTTGGGTAAAGGTTTAATAGTTGCTTGCATATCTTCAAGGTGAAGGTCATTATTGACTTCAGTACTTTTGGGGCAACAATCATCAAACCTCACACAGTTGTAAAGGACAGGGGGGGGGGGGGGGGGGGGGTACACGTCATGACTAAGTCCGTATCTCCATGGTCAGGGTCGCATTTTAAGGTCACATTCAAAATCGGGCATTTTTCGTGTATTTACCATAACTCAGAAGCAAATCAAACTACAATTAATGAACTTCATACAAATGTTAAAAATAGTTAGGTGTGTCACTTGAAATAAAGGTCAAGGTCATTCTTGACTCCCATATGTCTAAGGTCACAAATCATGTCTCGGCATGACCCAGAAACTATTAGAGCTACAATCATCATTCTTCACACAATTATTTAGGACAATAGAAGTATGTGTTACTCGTCATAGCTGCTTCCCTAACTTTAAGGTCAATGTCACATTTCAAAGTCACACTAAATCATGCCTCAGCCATAATTCAGAAATAATTCAACCCACAAGTATCAAATTTCATACAACTGTTAAGAAGAGGCAGAAGATGTGTCGCGTACAATGATTGCTTATGCATCATCAAGGTCAAGGTCCTAGCTGACTCCCCCATATGTTCAGTCACAACTGATGACTCAGACATAAATCAGAAATTGTAGGCGCTACAATCATCGCACTTCACATAACTATACAGGATATTGGTAGGATGTATCACACACCACAGTTGAGTCCCTAATTGCCGGGTCAAGGTCACTCTTAATTGTGTCTCAACAATAACTCCGAGACGAATCAGATCAAACGCTGTAAAAATGTCAAGGACAGTCAGAATGAATATGTGTAGCATATAATACTTGCTTGGGCATCTTCAAGGTCAAGGTATTTCCACTGAAGGTCTCATGTTATGTCTCAGCTACCATCATCAAAATTCATACAATCATTAACTCTTTACCTAACATGAAAAGCAGACGACACTTGCAAAGAAAATTCTTGAATAACTAATTTTTTTGATTTTTTGTCTCAAAAACATTGGTTATGACCCCTCATTGGAACGAGCTCGACGAGCTCGTTCCAAAGAGGGGTCATAACCTATGTTTTTGAGACAAAAAATGAAAATATAATGAACATTAATTGACGATTTTTGAGAAGAGCTCTGGTCAGATTTAACCGTTACGTTGGGTAAAGGGTTAAGATCACCAAAACATAGCTTACGATTGCTCGTTGGAACAAGCTTCTCGGGCGTCTTCCAATCAGATGTCAAAAGCTGTGGTGATGAACCCCTCCCCCAACCAAAATAAAAAAATGGATTTTTTCAGTTTTTTAAGAAAAAATGCAAGCGCCATCTTCTATTCGTGTTAAGTGAGCAACTTTTCTTTTTCATTTTAGTTGTGCAAGTGGACAAAAGTTGAAGTTCCAGTTGTTTGATAACAGCACATTTCATGTGTGTATATCCATTTCAGAGGTTAGTTGTCTCTCTTATAGATAGAATGAGACATCACGGCACAAACGTGGCTGCAGGATTTTCTGAGTGTATGTACAGACTCGTGTGTTTCCAAAACCTGTCTCACTGCAGTACGCCGTGGCACCCTAAGTTAAGTCTTGCCTGTAGCGCGGCCTGACCAATCAGATTGTCCCATGCCCAGAATTGATTTTCAGCCCTTGTATACATGGTTGTTCTGGCCTTAGCTATCTTATAACTTGTTGGCAGTATGTTAAGACAGGTTTCTCACATCCATTTGCCCAGAGCAAAGGGTTGAGCAGACAGAAACAATAATATAGACGAAACATGTCAAGGAATGGAAGAAAGAAGGTCTGGGGGTAGGCAGAAAACGAGGATTCTGGAAGAATTCGAGCTAGAGTAAATACTACCATTCAATCGAATTCACCCTCTTCATATTAGAAACCTCCTGTTAACAAAACACGTGTTACCTTAACATTTGCTGCTCATGTGCACTGACACCACATAGTACTGTGGTAACGACGTCATAATGGGTGCTACTCACGCGGGTTGCCAGGATACCCCCCCCCCACAAGACACCACGTGGCCACAAAAGTATAACGTCACTTCCGGGAAAAGGCAAATAGGGAGTGAAACTTGCCTGACATACTACTCTTATTGTTATTTTATCCTGGAGCTAATACTATTAAACTTTTACAATTGTATTTTCCAGAATTGTATTTTCTACCTATTAGTTTGACTCACACGCACACACTGTCTAAAAGTAATCTTTAGCATTTTAAAAGATATGGCAATTTGCCAACTGGCAAATTGCCAGATCTTTGAAAATGCCTATGGTTCATTTTAACCCATTTTAAAGTCATAACCAGAAAATGAAATTCTAGAAAATACAGTTGTAAAAGTTTTGTAGTATTGGCCCCTGGTCTTTCTATAAGGAAGCTACAAACCATCAACTTGTAACAAATTTCTCTTACTTAATTAAAACTAATTATTTGTTTTAACCCCTATACGTTTCGAAATTCGATTCGAAAACGTCCCGATGATTTCATTCGAGTCGCGCTGATTCGCAAATGTCGACAATTTCTAAGAATTTACGAGAATTCCATTGGATTTGAAATACCACATTCAAGGTGCGTATGCAATGTGTATCAATTAAAATCCATAAATGATTGGCTCTCAGAGTGATCTCTCATTTGGTAGCTTTAGCTTAAGCATATTTTATTTTGCACGAACAATATGCAAAAAGGATTAAAGAACAAGTTATACAACTTAGTAAATTCCTTTAGTTTAAACATATTTTATTCTTTATTCTCCATAAATAAAGCAGAATTGGATTGGAGTGCAAGTTATTCAACTTATTAACAACTCCTCTCCGAACATACAAATATAATTATAAAACCATGTTGGCAACAAGCTAGTTGTGTGAAAGGAAAACAAGAAAAAAAACCCCAAAAACTAATGAAGGAAAAGAGAGAGAAAAAACGAGAGAAACCAGAAAACAAGGGTTACAATTCACCGAGGCTGCCTTCATCAAAGCTACTAACTAAAAGGAGACTGACAACGAGTAAGATGGACAGAATAGTTATGGAAACATTGGTCAGAATTTTATGCAAACCTCCCATGGATGTAATAAGTCACTGGGTTTTCATGACAATTAATTCGTTTTGTTGCTCAGTGAGCTCTGGTTTTCCATACAGGAGATCTTCTATAGGACCAATCTCGAGCGTGTGAAGACTATTTAGAAACGATAGTCTCAGGCCGGTATAATGGGGGCAAAGAAAAGTTGGTGTGCATACTCATGGGGATGTCCACATTACACTGAGGCGATGGGGATATATGGTTTCGAAATCTTGTCATCGTTCAAATCACTACAGTTGTTTCGGAGTTTACAATGGATAATGTTAACAGTTCTCTTCCCCATTAAATAGTATGATGGAGGCCTTGGGTTGGGACTTAACCATGAATAATTATATTTGAAGTCGGAAAAACTTTGAGCGTTGCTCAGCTGGGGGGGGGGGGGGGGGGGGGCTATTATACAATCGTGATATGGAGGGGAAAAAGATCGTCTAAAGTTCTTGTCTTATAGTGAGTGAAGTAGGAACGATCACGCAGTTATAAGTGGAGACATCAGCAATGCGAGTGGGAAGCAGGTTGCTAAGGAACTAGGGTGTTTCGTTATGAATGATGTTGAAAAGCGTCCACAGTCTATGTTTTTCTCGTCGCTTTGAGAGCGATACCCACCCGAGATCTAGAAGAAGTCGTTATTTGGGGTAGAGCGCGTGATTCCAGTTATTATACGAGCTGCGTCATATTGCTGATTATCGTGGACTGGGTAACAGGGGGCACAGTCCCAAATAATATCTCCATAGCCCATGATTCGCAAAATAAATGCTGAGTATATTTGTTCATGGATTTTCCTATTAAGTTTAAATTTACGTTTTCGCATTTGTGCTAGCCGAACGTTCACTTTCTTACATATTTCGTTAATTTGAAAGTTTAGATTCGATTGTAACACTATACCAAGGTGTTTGTGTGTGTCAGCTACGCTAATTGTGCTGTTATCGAATTCTAAGCTAGGTTTGTGGTCGTCTGTGGTACTTATTGAAAATCTGCTGGCTTTAGTTTTGTTCGGGTTAAAGGTTACTAACCATTGACACGACCATTTGTTTATGTTTTATTTAGTTGAGATACAAGATCTGTGGACATGGGTTCTGGTTTTGTAAGCCCTGTATCGTCAGCGTACATTCTTGTAGCAGCTTCAATAATCTCCGATATGTCATTTATATATACCAGGAAAAGAAATGGATCCAAGACGGATCATTGAGGAACACCTGCTTCAAGTTTCTGATAATTAGAGAAAGTTCTGTTGACAAGTACCCGTTGTTGTCGATGGACATATAACCTGATAACCACCCAAGGATTGGGCTAGATATTCCGTATTGCTGGAGTTTAAAGCGGAGTCCTTTATGCCACACTCGTTCAAAAGCTTTGGATGTATCACAAAAATGGCACAAGTATTCAACTGCAGTAAATTTCTTTCCTGTATAAAAAAAAACAACTAAGTTGATTTCGGCATATAGATAAATAAAATAATTGACACGTGAGGAAAAATTATAAAATGAAAATTCACAAAAGGTGAAATACATCAGAAAAAAAGGAAAGGAAAGAGATAGAGGTTAGCGCCAGAGTGTAATGTGGATCACAATGTCATGAGAGGTAGACAACACCATCATGTTGACTCACAAACTCCCTTTCTAGTTTGTTGATATGTTGATATGTACATGTAGTATGGGTGGATTTATGGCAATCGGCCACAAGTGACGAATAAATATTTGCACTTTCTGGAAAAGTGGAAATTTTTGCTTGTCAGGTAGGATTAGTGATACCAAATAGTAAATTGTTAATGGAGCTTACTTTAAAAAAAAAAAATTATTTGTTTAACATTACCAGTCTCCAAGTATTATACCTTAGCCATCAGGAAAGAATTGGGAAACATCGTCGAGTTCTTAATCACAGTCACGGCGCGATGTTGGGTGAATAAAATTGAGGAACATGTCATTGTTTTGGTCACTGCTGTGATAGCGAACTCAACAGTGCAAGGCATCGAATCGAATTTAGAAACATGGAATGACCTTATTTGAACATTTCAAGTAGTCTACCCCCAAATAATCGGGCTTGATGTTTTGAGTATCACAGGACAGCGACTGTTACTCTCCCAGAGGCAAGACTTGACAAGAACGCACTGCTAAGCTGCGAGAATCACATGATGTGGTGTAATTGGAAGCCCGAAAATTACCCAAACCCTTAAGGGTTCAAAGAGAGTCAGTATGTTTCCATTAGATTTATTTTGCGAACACGGATTTAGTTTATCAAGATTTTCTAGGTGGGAATTTGCGGCTTTCCTTATTTTCGATTGAGATGGGCTTGGGAGGGTGGTCGCGTATTCCAAAGCGACAGGCAGAGCAGAGGCGGACGGGCCGTATAGTCGACCTGGAAAATTCCCGATGGACCCCCTATTAGGTTCCTTCTGAGACCCCCAAAATTGATGTAGCCCAACACCTGTTGGTGCATGAAATTTCCTGAAAATCACCAAAAGACGAAATCGATCTGATTGCATAGACTGCCGGTATATGGAAATGTTCCTCTATGGACTACCATTGGCGATTCACATTGAGGACATTTCGATATACCAGCAGTCTAGCCTGCCATTTATCGCTCAGATGAAAGAAACCGCGTTTCTTCAATTTCAATAATAAAAATTTTCTCCGATTGGACCGAACTAGGGTCTTCCCGATGACCCCCCCCCCCCCCCCCCCCCCGGTAGTACCATTTTTGTCGAATAGGCGAAGAAGATGTTGACTGTCATTGGTCGCTCAGATACAAGGAAACCGCGTTCATTCAGTTCGCTGAATTAAAATTGTCTCCGGGTCCGAGGCCCCCTTGGGGCATTCCCCGGTAACTTTTCTTGGCCCAGTCCACCCCCGGGGCAGTGACGTCGCGATGATGAACGATTGGCAAGGGGTGTAAACCTGATTTGTCGCGACTGTGATCGCTCAAGTCCCGACTTGCCAATATTCCAACTATATCATCGACAAAAACATGACTTTATGATGCCGTAGGACTATTAGTCAGTTGGGGTTATAGTTAGGAAACCCAAGTCATCCTGGACGTCTCAGAAATCTATTTAAGAATTGAATGCAATTTTTATAATCTTTATTGGAGTATGAACTTGAGGGAATGGGTACAAATTATTTGTACCCATTCCCACGCGTTCATACTCCAATAAAGATTATAAAAATTGCATTCAATTCTTATAATTACATTCCGTAACTGTTTAAACTACTTTTTACCAAACAACAAAGCAGAAAGTCGAAATAAAACATGTACGAACGAACGAGGCGAAAAACCACCCTCACACAAAAGACAAAGCGCACAACTCTGATTTTTAATTTTCACAACTTTAGAAATGGAAACGAGTATTTTAGTAACGGGCTTTATGCCACAGTTGGGAAATGTCACCAAAGAAACAGCGGCGCCCAAACACCGCCCGAATTACATTCTGTCAACTGCACTCTACCGAAAATGCGGGTCACAGTTCGACCAAATGTATTCATTGGGAAATGAATTACATTTGGTCATGACGTTTTCATCCAGCTGACCAATGGGAATTGAGTATTTGGACCCAAAACGTATAACTACATTAACAATGTAATTATTTTTGTATAAATCAAATGGGCACATGTAGTAGCCGTGACGCAACTTCTTATGTAATTAACACGTACCATTCCACATTACATATTGGCCGAGTCGGAGGGGGGCTTGACAGTCGTTACATTTTCCCAGTTCCTTATTCAACATTCGTCATTATATGTCCATCGACAACAACGGGTACTTGTCAACAGCCCAAACACCGCCCGAATTGCATTCTGTCAACTGCACTCTACCGAAAATGCAGGTCAAAGTTCGACCAAATGTATTCATTGGGAAATGAATTACATTTGGTCATGACGTTTTCATCCAGCTGACCAATGGGAATTGAGTATTTGGACCCAAAACGTATAACTACATTAACAATGTAATTATTTTTGTATAAATCAAATGGGCACATGTAGTAGCCGTGACGCAACTTCTTATGTAATTAACACGTACCATTCCACATTACATATTGGCCGAGTCATTTTCCCAGTTTCTTATTCAACATTCATCATCAACCGATTTTATCGGTTGATAACGAATGTCGAATAAGGAAATGTGAATAAGTAACGATTGTCACGCCCCCTCCGCCGGTCGAATCGGTTACTACAGATTTCCACTTGTATGGCTGACCGTGTGTGTGTGACAGAAACAAACCCGGGAATAAGCAATCCGACGTCATTATCAGAATGAGGTTCCCAGAAGGTGAATTTGCTGATGCCATCCCAGACAGTGGGCAAATGTATCCTTTGGGTACCTATTTCTTTTGAGAGGTCTCAGACCTTGATTCAAGTTGAGGTTCACGGAGGGTAAATTTACGGATGCTACCTTGCTGTGCAGGGTAGCTTCATCCTCTGGGGACCTCATTCTTCAGATGACAGTCTACTTGTTTCCAGTCTTGGACAAAAGTCCAAGCATCAAATCTAGTCTTAGAAAGTCAACGATTACTATAGAAAGAGAGAAGTGGTATATCAGGCTCCAATCTTGATGAAATATCCCGATTGGAAAAAAAATGTAGCTCTGAGAAATGAACAGCACTCTTCCAACTCCTACTGGAGTGATATGAAGAAACCATCTTGTTTCAAGAGGTTGTACCGTTTGGAGGACTGGGTAGCACTGTTCGTCAAAGTTGTATAATATTTAATCTTGTTTTATTTTCAGGCTGCAGTATGGATATCATTTTTCCTCTGGCTGGGTCTGGTTATTTCCATGACATCTACTTTGAGACAGATAGGGATTGTTCCGACATGGTGTCAGGGATTTGTCGTGCGATTCAAGCGGAACAACAGAACATAACTAAACGAAGAACTGCTATTAATCAAAGACAACGGTTCAGACTTGACAATAACCAGGGGCGGAGGAGCATGGGGCATATTGGGGAGAGGTGGGGGTGGAGTGTGCATGTTTATGTATCGTTGATCCCGTATGACGAAATATGCAAATGAATCACTGGACAAATTATACATATAAAATGCCCCGCAAACAACATGATTCTGTTCGATATCTGCCAGCGCCACATACCTAATTAACTTTCCGAAAGTGTCCTCGGAAAATGTGTGCTCCCCATTCTGTTGTGCTTCCGACGTGTCTGTCAATTGCATGCTTCGGTGACAATTGTTAAGTTGAGAAAGGCAGTTACCATCTTTTGTAAATAAACAAATGTACAGCGCCCAGTTCGCGGAGAGCAGATGTCTCTTCTAAACCACTCCGTCGATGGACTTTTCACTTGAAAACCATAGGGCTGGGAATGTTCAAAGAAAAATCTAAAAAGTGTAGCGCAACCCACCTGCTTTGATTATAAGGTGTGTTTGAACAATCAGTATTAGGAATTCCTTGTTATAATGTAAGTGAAGAAAGTTAAATTAAACAAGGTATTCCAATCGTTACACAGTTGGAAAAGGTAATCTTTTAACAATAATTTGTTTAACCCTTGGAGACATTAATTAATTGATTTAATTATTGAGGTTCAAACGTCAAAGGAATTCAGTTTCTTCAACCTTTTTCAAAATGCGACGTCAAACGTCGGAAAGTACAAGATATTTTTCACATTAGTGATTATGTGGTTGAGGGCTAGATTATTTTTGGTGGTCTGAATTTGTTATTCAAAACTTGTTTTATTACAAATTTTTCGAGAGTGCCTACAGGCAGTCTCCAATAATTTATAATAAAACAAATTTATATAAACAAAATATTATTTGTGTTTGACTGAATATGAAATATAAGCAAGGGAAGTGTTGGCTTTTGCTCTGGTATCCTCATTTTTTGAAAGTCCTGATAGTGGCTTCTAGCACTCAACCAGTTAAGTGACAGCAGGATTATATTTGTATTTTAAGCTGTGATAACATTTGGCTCAACGGTTGTCACTGAGCTCTATTCGGGAGAAAATAGGAATTGAGGTTAAAACTTTTAAAAATCGAAAAATAATAACAAAACAAATGACCACAAAGTATCAACGCACTGTTCGATTTCGTACGTAATAGTGCGTACAAAAATATCAACGCGCTGTAAGATTTCGTATCATAAGACGTACAAAAGTATCAACGCACTGTTTGGTTTCGAACGTCATAAGATCGGTATTGGACGCACCCCCCCCCCCCGACCCCCATCCCCGTGGCTACGCCACTGAGCAGACTGTGTGTAGCATAAGTCTATGTATCAAACCAGTGCGCGGCGGTTCAATGTTTACGGACTTCAAGCCTGAGGGTTCACATTTCAATACCCGCCAGGGGCAACTACGTTGTGTCCTTGGGCAAGACACTTCATCCTGATTGCACACGTGGAGGCACGATGGCGCCGTGTACTAAGGCGTACTGCACGTTGATGGTGCAGTTGTCTTCAATCAAAGCTAACCCTGCTGGTGTGGAGTTGGTGGGTTGGGAGTCTGACAGTTACTCGGTGATTCTAGTCTCATAAGAAAGTACATGATAACATCAAGAGTGCTCGATATCTAGGACTGTAACCCTTTACCCAACGCAGACGATATCAAAATGTATTTTTTTAAATATAATTTTTTTTCAAAAAATTTCAACAAAACCATATCATGTGACCCCTCGTTGGAACGAGCTCGTTCCAACGAGGGGTCACATGGCATGATTTTGTTGAAATTTTTAGAAAAATAATTTTTTTTTCAACTACTGAATTTGCATATTACGCGTGCGGATGCGGGCGATTCGTTGGATAAAGGGTTAATTCGAACGAAAAAGTCCTGACTTCAAAAAAAAAAAAATATGAGGGCGGGGGTAAGCCCCTACCCTCATCGCGCTGCCCTTGAATGAAACTGACCCGCGCGTTACAACCCCTTGAAACGATATGTAGCCCATTTTTACCCAAGTACTCTTCCCTCGCGATAAGATCCAGAGATGTTGGCCACATGCTTGTTACGTTATTTATTTTGGGGTGAATGATTGGCGAAATAACTGATCAATGGCGTGACATATAAACAAACAACAACAACAACAAAAAAAAAAACAGCTTCACCTTGTGGAATATTTTTATTGCATGGAGATTAAAAGCCTCTTCCCAGAAGCAAATAAAATAAGCGAAAAGGTGTTACAAAAGTGTATGTTACAAGCACACAGTTTTCGTCCCTTCAATCAACAGGATTTCCTAACTAGGGTATTTTCTATCCACAAATCTGTCACTAAGAGGAAGGGTATGAAGAAACATTTTGGAATTCTGATATTGCCTGAACAGTCGATTGTATTAATCTCGGATATTGACAGCGGACAGTGTGTCTAAAAGTTACATTGAGAAAACATAAGTTACATAACGTAGATCAAATATTGAGGATATCTCCTTCGAGTGTAAGGCAGTGGTGATCTATTTTCAGGCATTCAGAATTTGGAGGGGGTAGGCCTACTTATCGTAATGGACACTAGGATCTGGTAGAAGTTGAGTTGGATCTACCAGTATAAATTGGAATTCCCAGTTTTCAACTTCTACTTAGGGGCGTATACTAAATGAAGAGGCTGGACAGAATATTTTTCTGCTGCCATTTGCAGCTGAAAAAATATTTTGTCCCCTCCACCTCACTGTAACGGCAGCAGAAAAAAAATAGTTGCCCCCTCCACTTCATTTCATCTCCTGTTGGCCGTGTTGGGTCAAGCGTGTTTATTGGCTATTGATGAATATCCGGAATCTTCCCAGCGGATAAAAATTAACATTTCATGCCACAAAATCGAAGTGCTGTTATAACACTTGAGGTACTGTATATATTTGGGAAGTGCTCCCACTTTAACCCTTTACCTAACATGAAAAGCAGACGACACTTGCAAAAAAAATTCTTGAATAACTATTTTTTTTCCATTTTTTTGTCTCAGAAACATAGGTTATGACCCCTCTTTGGAACGAGCTCGTCGAGCTCGTTCCAAAGAGCGGTCATAACCTATGTTTCTGAGACAAAAAATAAAAAAAATAATGAAAATAAATTGGCGATTTTGTGAATAGCGTTGACCGGTTTTGATCGTTACGCTGGGTAAAGGGTTAACTGCCATCTCTAAGTTCCAGAGACAGACTAAACTTGATGGAGGAAGTGGATCTTCTCAACGAGTTATATTACAAGTGGCAGACTGTACATGCCTAAAGAACAAATAACCATCTACTAACCGGTGGGGTGGGGAACTGGATCCTGGTGGCTTTGTTGTCTTCTCCTCCCCTCCTGTGCAGCTGTGGGTATGGAAAGTACCATTGAACTGCTAAAGGGGTCGTAAGAGGTTAGTTTACCCCACATCGCCTCGGAGAACTAAAACCTTCTGTTTACTTGTTTACTTACGGTGTTAGACCCACACATATCGTCCTTTGAGTTCTAATGTGTTCTATGTTCCTACTGGCACATAGAACACATTGGAATTCAGGGGACGATATGTTGGTGTTTCATACATAACACTTCACAAGTGTCTTCAAAACACTTCAGGTGTTGTATAGTTGATCCTGATAAGTGTCGTTCAAAACCTGAAGTGTAGAAAGTACTCCCAGTTTGTGTGCCCCGATGTTCCCCGATACATCGCACACATCATCACTGATTTTTCCCATTTCACCATCATTCGCACCTTGCCCTCAGAGGTGTGAACAGCTACCGCTAGGATAGATTTACCTGCTCAGATACAAAAAAACATTGGTAGACCTGAAGGCTGCCTTTGTCACCACTTGGAGTATCCAAGTGCGCAAAGGCAAAATTCAGCTACCATTCAATTTTGATAGACTTACAGTACCAGAGTCCTTGAAGAGGTATAGTACCTTTCGTGGTTGGATCCCCTCCAGCAATGGTCACCCTCCAAGTGACTTGGATTTGCTGGGTACTGACATTGGTGCTAGCCACCAAATCAGTGAAGAGACCAAGAAGAAGAGAAGAAGAGAAAGTCCCCATAATTTTTTTAGGTTGCTCCCTTGAAATTGCCTGTATATCATATATTAGGGTGAAATTTATGCATCCTGTCTGGCAGTTCCATTCTTTTATCTACTCTCTATGTGTCTCATTAGTGGGTGCGATGGAGTTGTGGTAACCGGTTCTCGTCAGATCACCGAAGTTAAGCAACGTCGAGCCCGCTTAGTCCTCGGATGGGTGACCGTCTGAGCGATCGATTTGGACTCCCTCGTTATGTCCTTGGGCAAGGCACTGAACCCCGATTGTCCACAAGGGGGCACGACGACAGCGTGTACTAAGGCGGACTCCACGTTGATGGTGCGCATGTCATCAACCAATCTAACCCTGCCTGTGCTGCAGTACGGAGTTACGATGTTGGGGAGCTGGCAGCTGCTCGTCGTTGCTCGGTGGTTCTCTCCGAGTACTCCGGCTTCCTCCACCCGTAAACTGTCACGGTCACGATTAGCCATTGTGCATAAGTATGTGACCTTAAACACTAATAAATAAATAAATAAATAAATAATGTCTCTCATTTCCTATTTCCTTTCTGAAATTCCCCGTTACCACCTGCATGCTAAGTTTAAACAATCTCATATATCTCTGATTGGGTGGCGTGGCCCAGTTAGTCAAGATAGTCGTGAGCTGTCGGCCCTCAGTCGTTGACATATGAGCCTACCTACTGATTCCTGCCACGTTTTGAAATTAATTTATATTGAGCTTGGGAGACGACACACTTAAGCTTGACGTTTCCTGTCGAATCCCTCATCTTTACATTAATTTGTAAATTGTTACACTGTGTATGTCAGCATTTTGCATTATAATTTTTTTTGTTAACCCTTTAACCAACATGAAAAGCAAACAACACTTGCCCAAACTATAATAACACGAGATGTTAGTTGTATGACTACTATAACCCAAACACTTACAATACATAGCTTCTGCCGTGCCATGTGTGTTCTATTCTAAAAATCGCCAATCAATTTTCGCTATTTTTTCATTTTTTGTCTCAAAAAAATAGGTTATGACCCTTCGTTGGAACGAGCTCAACGAGCTCGTTCCAATGAAGGGTCATAACCTATGTTTTGAGACAAAAAATAAAAAAATAATGAAAATTAATTGTCTATGTTTGAGAAAAGCGCTGTCCGATTTTGGCCGTTACGTTGGGTAAAGTGTTAACAATGAAAAATATGCATGTAGATTCTAAGAATAAATATTGTAAATATTGTTTAAACTAAGAAGAGAAAGAGGAAGAATTGACCCTCCGTCAGACAACGGGATGCTCACCGAGAAGGAGACAAGTGAGGGAATAAAAAGGTCCACTCCTGTCACCCCTGTCTGACCTCTGTTCAGCCCGGCACTATACTCGCTCGGAGGACAATGGGTCACCAGGAGACAAAACATTCTCCAATCCATCACATTTTATAAAAATCGAATAAAAAAAACTGAAAATAGTCACAAATATCATCAGATTTCTGACAGTTCGATCATATTTTGCTGTTATAAATTACATAGGCGAACAATTAAATGAAACAATCTGAGAAAAATAAAATAAGAGCAAATAGAGTCCCCTCAGTTCCAATGTGTTCTATGTGCCGATAGGCACATAGAACACACGGAATTCGGGGGACGATATGTAAACAAAATACTGTTTACTCGTTTCCTTAACGGCCCAAGGGAGGTCACTCTATCTTTTGTCTTCTGCGTTTGTAAAAACAAAAGTTATTCACGAATTTGGTCCAACTTTTTACAGAGCGTGAGAAACGCGTCCACAAATTTTTCTCCACTATGTTTCTATTGTGTTTCAAACGGGACAGAAACGTTATCTCCGTCAACATGTATGGTATATGGAGATTTATTACCTGGATGTCTCATTTAAACACCTCGCCTGTGGCTCGGTGTTTAAAAACCGACATCCAGGTTTTAAATCGCCATATACCATACATGTTGGCGGAGATAACTTATAATGTCCTCGCTTGCATTTATTGTCTGTGGAGCACCTAATTCTGAGAGTGCAGCTGGAGCAAGCACCATGAGTACTATTTTTGAAGGCTCAAATAAACAGAAAGTGAGGACATAACTTTAGTAAAAGACTCAATCAGTATCAGGGTGAGCAGTACGTCATCTCACATTGTGATGTCGGGCATATATGTATTATCCTGAAAACTCGAGGGGCACAAGACCCCCACTCCATCCTTCCATGACGATGCCGCTGCTTCTACCGGCAGAAATAAGATCAGCTAATTTAATTGTTAAATCTTGCGTTCTTCAAATAGGTTTAGAATGTCATTTCTACTGGTTGGCACTTTAATTCGTAATTCCAGTCTCTGCTGGTAGAAACCTGAATTATCTTATTTAATACCACCTTCTATCTATGGAATTATATTCTTCATCGGTGAAGTAAGATAAGGGAGAAAGGAAAAAACAGGATAAAAACAACAAAAATTGTTTACAACCAATTATAATTCGCCTGTTTTGCATAGAAGACAATTTATTACTTTCCGAAGTGTGATTTACTGGGATTTCCGGGTTTGATTACAAACAATAACTTCACAAGTGAATTATGCAATCAACAATTGTGTCATGTGTCCGTGCGCGCAAACGAAGACGCTTTGCCGTTGGTGTAATGGGTACTTCATTGTTTTTTTGTTTGTTTTTTACCCCTTTACCTAACATGAAAAGCAGACGACACTAGCGAAAAAATTTTTTGAATAACTATTATTTTCATTTTTTTGTCTCAAAAACATAGGTTATGACCCCTCATTGAAACGAGCTCGTTCCATTGAGGGATCATAACCTATGTTTTAGAGACAAAAAATGAAAAAATAAAGAAAATTAATTGGCTATTTTTGAGAATAGCGCTGGCCTCTTTTGGCCCTTTCGTAAGTAAAGGGTTAAGTAATATAATTATCGTTAATAATGAAGAGTAATAAACAGAGTAATTGCTTGACTGGACTGGTTACGTGAAATAACTCATTCGAGGCGAGGGACTATATTGTAAAACACTTGTGCACATTCGCGCACTCGTGTTTGTCGAACGTCCCTCACCTCTCATCAATTATTTCAAAGTAAACTTTCCAGTCAAGCCATTACTCTCTATATATTTGTACATATATGTTTCTGACATACACAGAACGACACGCGTGCGTCTGTCTACTCAGCTCTGATGAATTTCTCCGCTGCGTGTTAAACATTAAATGTGACAAAAGACATGCAGCAATTAAAATAAATGCTAAATTTTTAGCAAAAATACCAACACCATTTTAGACAGCTACCAACAATTTTCCCCAAAGCGGATTTTGGTGGATTTTGGATACGTTATTATACAATAATTTCCACGTAGAATGATACTAAAGTTTCTTTTGTTATAATTTGTTCCCGGTTCGGGCCCAAATTCGGCGTCTCCTTCCCGACTAAACGTGTTTTCAACGCTGCTTTGTCGCCATTTTAAAACTTGCACTTGCGGCGGTTTTATATTTTATATATTTTCATAATGTCCGAAGTCCGTGACAGCCCAATTAGTATGAAAGAGTGAAGAACCAAAACATTTGTACGTTAGGTTCCATGTAACCAAATTTGATTCCCCTACCAGGGCAAACTAAAGAACCAATTTAGGTGCCTAGGGGAACCAACATATCTCTGTGTGTAGGTACCGCAGAGCGGGGGAGGGGGGGGGGGGGGACTTCTAAGAGTGTTCAAAATATTTGAAAATAATAAACGATTGAGTTTCGACAACGCTCACATAATAATTGTAGTCGGTGTGTTTACATACTTAATTTCTTCCTATTCTCCTTGCCACCCTAACCATTTCGCTGCTATAGGTCCGTGTTGAGTACGGATACAAGTTTTAAAATATTTACAACGGCCTGTTGGGCTATATTTGGACTACGTGCTAAGGTACCAATCAGAGTTAGCTTTTGATGTTTTGGAAACGCAAATATGACTGAAACAATTAGAGCCACCTTTAGTGATGCTTTCCAAACGTTTGTTAGTGATAAGATTTATATAGCAAAAACGCCAGAACAAAGGTAGATTGCTATGTACACACAAAATCAACATAAATAGAATCATAAAACACACTAATTCCAAATGGCAGACATAAATCATATTACAGATAAGTCCCTCTTGTGAAGGAAGAGCTGGACCATGTTACAAATAACATTGCATAGCACTGAATTATCATTAGTTATTACGACTTTAAATTTGTTCATTTTATCCATTGGAGGGAAGACAATTTTTTTGTCAGAAATTGCGCGAAATAATTTTTCTCTCAATGGTGCATAAAGCGGACATTCCATTACAAAATGGCATTCCGATTCCACCTCCCCCACTGTACAAGCTTCGCATATTCTGTGTTCTATCGGAGGAGGAGGTTGTAAATGCCTTCCACGTTCAATCCGCAGTTTATGGTTGCTGAAGTGTAATCGCGTGAAATTGTTTCTAGCTTCGATGGAAGAAGTGTGAATGAGATACGGTTCCATTTGATAATCTACTTTGAATAGTCGATAAGTCCTAAGTATGTTTTTCCCATTCTGTTATTATCATTGTGTATAGCTTCTTTAAATAATTTAATATGGTCCTGTCCTATTCAAGTTTGGACTTTAGAAGATTAATTTTACTTTTGGAAATTTCAGTTTCATTCAAACTGTTAAATCCAAGTCTTTTAAGCCTTTCACTTACTGGGTCAGAGAGTTTACATTTCTCAGCTTCCACAAAAGCATCATTCAGAATGGTATCCGGGAAAGTAGTAAGCAATTTACAGGTATAATTTGCGAATCGTACTAAAGCATCCAATGTTATTGGAAGTCAACCAAGCTCCGCGTGTACCGCATAGTTGTTGGAATGTTTACCTACATTTAAGATCAGTTTGCAGAACTTGATATGAGTCCTTTCACACGGTGTAGTATCTCCTTTCCTCATATTCAGCTCCGTCGACCATGTCTCACTGCCGTATAATAATATAGGCTTAATTAGTTTATCAAACAGCTTAGAAAAGACAACCACGGTTGGTGTGCATTTCTTTTTGAACGAGCCGTGTAAACTGTACATAGCCTTGAGCCCCTTAACACTAAGTTCAGATCATGCAGGTTTCAGGACGTCATTTTCCGACAAGGTTAACCCTAGGTATGTGTATTTTGAGGTACCTTCCAGTTCTTTATCCCCTACTGAATATTTTGGGATATTCTTTGTTTCTCGGGCCGTACAAAGGATATATTTTGTCTTGTCTATGTTTATCAACAAGTTGTTTTGCTTTCTATACGCTTCTGGTCTGTTCGGGCACTTATGTAGGCCCCTTTGTGAGTCTGAGGTCAGCGCTAAGTCATCCGCAAATAGTAAGTGATTCAATGTACGGTTGTTCAAGTTTATTGGATCACAGTCTTTATCAGAAATCGCACTGGTGTCATCTATAAATATCTTAAACAAAGTCGGCGAAATGGGACATCCCTGCCTCACACCAGTTGTTGATAACAGCGGTGTTCCAATACCCTGATTTGTTTTCATGCAGTAGTGACTTGATCGATAAAGCGGTTCTATTATTTGTGAAACAGGTCCCTTGACTCCAATTCTTTTTATTTTTTCAAGAAGTATTGATCGATCCACAGTGTCAAACGCATTCTTAAAGTGTACAAACACATCGTATAAGTTTTTTTTTTTGCTCCCTATAATTGTTAATTGCAGACTTGAGAACAAACACTCTGTCGATGGAATTTCGTTTTTCTCGAAATTCAAATTGATTTTCACTAATTAAGATATTATCTTCTAAAAAATCATCAGTTCTGCGGTTTATAATTTTGTTGAACAGATTCCCCAATGTGCAGCTTAGGACGGTGATCTTGTAACTGTCAGGATTATATCTGGTTGAATCAAACCACTTACGCTTAGGTTTTTGTTTACCTTTTACCTTTCAATATTCAATATTTATTTTGTAATAAATGTACCTTAATAGCATACAATAAATTTGAAAGCATATGCGAGTTACAAATAGTGATACAAATTATAAACAATATGTATTGATTATGTGGTACAAAAAATACAAGGAGAGGGCATAGCCAGATTGGCGGTCTACCTGCCATCTCCTTAATACAAGTCGGATTTATCTCTTGGAGATCTGCAGATCACAAAAAAAAAATTTGTCTCTTTTAGTAAATATTACTTGTTCTATAAAATGGGGAACTGGCCAAATAAATCCACAATGTTCTGAATATCCATCGCTTTCTGTTTAGTTATTTTAAGGGGAAAAAGGGCCAGAAGGCCTCATCTCACAGAAGACAATCAGAATTCGGCGGGAGGCGCAGCAGGGTGACAACCTTTACAATTTGGCATCAACTTACAAGCTGTCTTTCAATGTTAAACTGCATTTGGGAACTATTTAGTGATTTTATTGCTTTATATTCGCTGTCCTTTGTCCATTTCAAAGTAAATTTCGGATTCGTATAAGTGTATAATGTAGTCTATCATTTGAAATTCAATGTGTAAAGCTAATGGTCCTCATTTGGAGATTTAACATAAAAATATTTTACTTCTGAGAGGTATCGATCAGATATCACGACGTAATCCACTATGCTCGCACCACTACGTCGTGTGAGAACCAAAAGGTTCTATCTTCCACTGGAACCCCGACCCTAACCCTTCCACTGGAATCCCGACCCTAACCCTTCCACTGGAACCCCGACTCTAACCCTTCCACTGGAAGATAGAACCTTATGATTCTCACGCGACGATTATACTGATAGCCTGTGAAGTTTCCCAAACTATCCCCCGGACAACGCCCATTAACAATTCTAAGTTTCGCTGCCCTATAGGGCTGCACGGTATATCGATAAACCGATATATAGCGGTATTCAAACCAATATCGATCGAATACCGGTGTAATTACGAAAATATCGGCTTATCGTCATTATTTATTTACCCAGAATTTAATTTTCAAGATGTCTTGAGTTTTATTTAACTGTATCCCCGAATGAATAATATTATCCCTTTATCCAAGGAATCGTCTGCTTGTGCCCTCGTAATATACAAATTCATCCATTGAAAAAATAATTTTCAAAAATTTCAACAAAACCATATCATGTGACCCCCTCATTGGAACGAGCTCGTTCCATTGAGGGGTCACATGATATAGTTTTGTTGAAATCTTTGGGGAAAATCTGATAAACTAATTTTGAAAATAATAAATTTTGATATCGTCTGCATTGGGTAAAGGTTTTTCGAACCGCATCATCAAGGCATGCTAATTCGTTCCGACTGTGATTCCTCGAGTCTCGATTGTGGTACTTGTGTTCATATATCTGAACAGTTTTCGATATACCGCGATATTTTTTTGAATACCGATATCGGTATTCAGTTTTGAATATCGTGCAGCCCTACTGCCCTACATAACGGCAGAAATTGTTGTCCAAACCCACTTATTGTTTTGTCTAGACTTTGTCTGTCTTTAGATAAATCCTTTGTATAAGTATCTGATAGTGGTATAGATTTGTCATTGTCATTTGTAACATAATCCGGCCTTTCCCCCGTTCGGGAGTTGAAATCTCCACCAAGAATAATCATATCCGTCCCTCGACAATTTAGTATCTCTTTTTCTATTTTTTTCAAAGATGGATGAGCTCGGATATTTTGTTTTCCAGTAACTTGAGTTACTTGGTGGAATGTACACTGATACAAATATAATTTTACAAGATATGTTAAACGTTGCACCATTAAATTCTATCCAAATGACAAGGTCATCTATCTTACAAACTCGTTTAAGAAAAGCATGATACTGATTGGTAAAATAAAACCCAATACCTCTCCGTTTATTCTTTGCACTGTACTTTGTGCCTTTAACCCCCCCCCCTCCCCCCCCCCCCCTCTTCTATGTTGTTCATCAAGTCCACACAAATCAACACAGTTACAGTCAGGTATGTCAATATCCTTTTCATCTTGATGCCAGGTTTCTATCAATGTGATAAATTCGTTCCGGTTAATAAGCCGCACAAAATTGGGGGTCATTAATTTTTTGAGTGAACGGAAACGCGGACCAAGTCTCTTACCACCTGAAGTCAGCTCCTATTGGACAGATTTTTTTTCGAGTTATACAAACGTTTTTTCTAATGATATTGTTTGGAGTGTGGGTGTTGGGCTGGGGTTGGGGGTATTTATGTAAACAAGTAAAGGCGTTACTTAATCATTTCAACGCTGCGTTCCTTATGAGATTGCTGCATAATGTTGAAATATATACTAACAATTTTAAAGTTACTTGCAAGAGTATTTTACAGGCGTTTTCAACTTTTTTTTTGTTTTAACCTATTTTCGCCAAATATGGTTCAGCACCGAATATTACCAAATTGCGCATCAGTGAAGTGGTTAGTACCAAGGAACTTACTTTTCGAGTCCGCGGTTACCTGAGTCGGAATCAGCGATGGAGTTATGGCTGCCCAAAATAGCGTGTCATATCACACAATAGAGGTTTATTGTGCGATCTTGGCGATTCTTGGGAATTAGTGGACTAACGATAGTTCACCAATGTCCTAAAATATCCCAGATCGCTTCTCGGGACACAAAGTGTTGCATAATTTTCCGGGTCCCGAAACCCACGCCAACATTTCAGCCTTAACCCTCCGCCCTTCACACACACATGTATTGAAAGACCGTCTGCGGCCCATTCTGACTACGATTTAAAAGTAAATTTTCTATTTTTTTTTTGGAGGAGGTGGGGTCTAAAATCTGGCTACAAGTTATTAATCCTTTAGCAAACGGAGACGATATTGAAATTTTAAATGGTTTTTTTTCGGAATTTTTCATTAAAATTTAACAAAACAACATCATGTGACCCTCCATTGGAACGAGGTCGACTAGCCCGTTCCAATGAGGAATTTTTTTGATTTGTTTTTTCAACTACAGACTTTGTATATTACGCGGGCAGATGCGGCCAGTTCGTTAGGTAAATGATTAACCCTTCGAACCCCAGCGGCCATTTTTCCGGCCAGGAACACGATACGTCATCACGTTATTATATAGGGTGGCTGTTCAGTAAATATTGTGGGGTAGACCAATCAGTATTTTCAACGTGCAGCCCCGAGGCTGCACGTTAAAAATACTGATTGGTCTACACCAAATAATGAATATGGACTTTTCTAATTGCTGCCATTAAACTGGCATGGAAGATACCACTAGAGTTCAAAGAGTTAAGGAAGATCAGGAATAATTTAATCCTAGAGCCCTATTGGACCCCAATAAGTTATTACTGATCCCTACTTTACTAATTGTTGTTCACTGAATTGTTTACTGCTTTTTTGTATGCACAGATTATTCATTCCGGTTTAGAATATGAATCTCCGATGTAAAAGTGTCGGAAATAAATTCCGAAAAGTTCTCCAATAAAATCCCATTTTAAATCTCACTTCCGAACTATTCACCGGGATGTGGCATACTTCCGGGCCCTCCAAGCTAAACTCCTTCCCTTTAATATTTACTTCCTGCGGCCCCACGTAATAGGTTTTCTGTCCCATTCTAACCAATATCACCATAAGTGTACATTTTACTCGGTGATGTCGACAGAATTTAGACAACGGGAGGGGTTTGTGTTCCCCGATTGGGGGAGAGGGGCAAGGATATTACACGACACGCCCATAATTACGGAAGCAGTTCTCCCGACATGAGGCTAGACCTCCCCAACAACGGGAGGGGTTTTAACCCCTTCACTCCCTCCCGCCTCTACCCCGATGCAACCCCTGATTCTAACGTGCACCCTGATGTGTAATACATGAAGAGTAATCGCCTGACTGGACTTGTTACGTGAAATAATTCATGAGAGGTGAAGGACGTTGTACAAACACGAGTGCGCGAATGCGTACGGGTGTTTTACAATATAGTCCTTCGCCTCGAATGCAGGTATTTGTCGTGAAACAAAATTCCCATGATTCTGCTAATATTTCTTTAGAAAGACGGGGTGAAGTGCCTTGCCCAAGGACACAACGCGAGAGCGCGAATCAGTCGCTGAAATGGTCACCCATCCAACTACTAACCGCGCTCGACGTTGCTTAACTTCGATGATCTGACGAGAACCGGTTACCGCGACGCCACCGCCCCCCCCCCCCCCGCCCCCAAGTAGTCGATTGATCTGTATTTTATTGCAGTGCCAAAACAGGTGTACGTATAGACATCATTCAGTCTGGCCATTAAAGTTTACTCAGAACTTCAATGCACCGTGGGCGTTATGCCCATTGGTTGGAGATAGTACAAAAAATAGAAGACATAGACAGAACGCGACGTGTGTTTGAATCGGTGGGTGTTTTACATAACGAGTTGGAATGGCGTAGTCATATTTCGCGAGAGCGGTAGGCTCGATCGAAATATGATTACACCATTCCAATGAGTTATGTAAAACACCCACCGATTCAAACACACACCACGTTCTGTGTTTATTACACAACCCATGCATTAAAATGCATTTAAATAAACAAATTAAATAAACAAATTTTAATTCCGATAATTTAACCCAAAGGTGAAGAGTTTGTTTTGACTGAAGCTGTACTGATCAATATGGATCGATAAAAAGTCAAAACAACCTTTTCGGAACCAGTGTTTGTTGAAATTCCTATCGCTGTTTACTAACAATACTAGCCACCAAAATGGTTCACGCCAAACAATTTGGTGGCTATTACTGTTAGTAACAAGCCAAGACCAATACCGGGTCTGGACCTGCGTCGCTGCAAGCAATTGAATCGGCAAACAGGAAGTGGCTGCATGGCAGATCTGAAAATTGCATACACGATACAACTGATCATTATCAGGCTCCAGATGAAATATAAAATCAATCCCTTGCATAGAAGCCGAGAAAAGTTTGACGAAAAATTTCAATGTTCAGTGGGTACAGTAAAATTTCAAAGTATCGGCAAACAGGAAGTGGCTGCACGGCAGATCTGAAAATTGCTTACACGATACAACTCATCGTTATGAAGCAGCAGACCAAATATAAAATCAATCCCTTGCATAGAAGCCGAGAAAACCTTGGCGGAAAATTTCAATGTTCAGTGGGTACAGTAAAATTTCAAAGTATCGGCAAACAGGAAGTGGCTGCATGGCAGATCTGAAAATTGCTTACACGATACAACTCATCATTATGAAGCAGCAGACCAAATATAAAATCATTCCCTTTCATAGAAGCCAAGAAAACTTTGACGGAAAAAATTGTTTCGGACGGACTGACGGACGGACTGACGGACGGACGGAGTCGAGCGGTTACTAGACCTGCACTGCCGCTGGCGACGCAGGTAAAAATATAAGTACAAATATGTGCAGATTTGCAAAACAGCTGGGAGAAACCTTTTTAAAAGAAGTTCGAAGCATGTCAAGGTGTACGAAGATTTACGGAAATAAAGTTGACCAATTTAGATATAATGGGATCCACAAAACGAGACGGCAACGGGACTGGGTTAATGTTCTGGTTGGAAATGATTAGGTTTTTTAAAAATATTATCTCATTTTTGGCTAATTTTTGTGAACCGACTTTATTTTGCTTTGGACGTTTTCATTTTCACGCTATGCGACAGATGGTCGATGATTGTATAACGAAATTTGGAAACTTTTTGAAGCGTAACTAAACGGTGCGGTAAAAAAGTTCCGGCTTATATATCACCCGTTGAATACAGAATCATTTTTTCATTGCGGCGATTCCGTTGATTATATGGATGTACAAAATATGTATCCGAGTCGAGCTCCGGGTTCTAAGGGCAGATCACGACGAGTCGAAGACGAGTCGTGATCTACCCTTAGAACCTGGAGCGAGATCCGGATACATATTTTGTACATACATATAATGATAATAATCATTTTATCTTACAATATATTTGGGGATAAGTCAAGAATGTAGACGAATATATAATGAACTATTTATTCGTACGGATGAACAAAAAGAAAAAAAATGGAACTCACGCGAAAGGAACGTGCTTGTATCCCCGCCCCCCTGGTACAAACATCTGCATCAGGGGGTCGGATACACGACAGTTGCGGAGGTAATACAGACAAAATACATGTTGATTGTAAGATAAAAGGGTTTAAAGTTTAATGGATGTGTAATAAAAAAAAACATATGCACACGAGTCTGACTCTACCTGCATTTTACAATTGAAAACTAGCAATAATAGCCATATAAAAATCAACAACTCCTACGGCCCTGTTTTTGTTGCTGTGGGTTTGTTCATTATAGACCATTGGAAAGTGCCCCTAGGCTCTCTCAAATAGGTAAATTATGTATTCTGAAGATAAAGTAGCCCTCATGCAGTAGGTCAACAATGACTGACATATAAAATATGTAGCATCGCGAAAAATTTACACCAGGCAGATTCGGACCAGCATTGACACTGCCCTCTGCATTCTTATCAAGCCACCCACCCTTGCATCCTTGACGTGGTGTGCAAGGAATTCATGGATAACAAATACCCCTTAACTTCATTGGGTCATACACCCGTGACGGGGTGGGTCTGGGATGAGTGGCATCTGCTTATTTGGAAAAGACACCAACAGACCATTGCAGTCAGAGATGCTTTAATCCATCAACTGTGGCGATTTCGATTGTCCCTTTGTGTATCATCCTCGGATAGAACTGTTTGCGAGTAGATGCGGCAGAAGTTCGGTAAGCGTGGAGGGGCACAAATTTTCAAGGCTACCATGGTACGGCTCAGTGGGAGATAAAGTTACAATCGTATATCAGTAAATGTACAGTGACAAATTATGGTCTCTCGTTTAGATGAGCATGCCGCGGTGTGGTCACTGTCCTGTCCATTTCTTCTACTTCAATCATCTTCCAACCCGAAGGCTAGCCTTCGGGTTGAAAGATGGTAGAAGCAGAAGAAACGGACCGAAGCGACCGAAGGTATCATTCCTTGGCCAAATGTTGTTTGGATTTGTAAATAATATATTATTGGAACGCCTGTATATTAGCACGTTTGCATGAGCTCATTAGAAGTTAGAGATGCACGGGTCGATGGGGATTGATCGGAGGTTCGGAGTAGGTACGAACCTCCTTCGGATAGGGGAGTCAAAGGAGGTCATGAGCAGGGCCGAATGAGGTAAGGGTGCGGTCATATTTAAAAAAAAAAATTTGTTTAATAATTTTAATTGCTATGACGTAATACCCCTAACAATTTTAGATACTACATGAACCTTCGCCATTTAAATTTCACTGATGTTTAAATGTATCAAAACAAAGGGAGTAGGTGGCCCATTGTTCAAAAACACAATAGGCCCCCCATTTACGCTCTCTGATACTTTCTAATGTTGCTTTATCGAAACATACCATATACATGTATTTCTCACAAAGTGCTGCGTCATTTTGTATTTTCAAGAGATTTCGAGAAGTTTTTATTAATAAATCTAAATACTTCCAAATTAATTATCCATTTGATAGATTTTTAACGAAAAGACCAGCTTATGCCATTTCATTTAAATGATCATACATCATTCAATTGTTAGGGGGACTACGTCATAGCAATTAAAATTATCTGCTAACTCCTTTCAATTGTTAGGGGGATTACGTCATAGCAATTAAAATTATTAAAAGTTTTTTTTGTTTTTTTTTTTTAAATATGACCGCACCCTTACCTCCTTCGCCCCCGACCTCCTTTGACTCCCCTACCCGGCGGAGATTCATACCGATTTGTGCATCTCTTACTACTCCCATTTCAACTCATTGTGCAACAACGCCACATATCTGTGGAAAGAGATGGAAGGGCACGCGTCCTCTGTGTCCCCTGGTTCCGCCGCCTCTGTTTGCGTGTACTAATGTGGGTGCTGAAAGTGGCTGTAAATTGTGACAATTACAACACCATTTAGCATTATCCTAGCACAAAGAGCCCATAGGTTCCATGTCAATAAAGGAACTGAATATTTCACAGATTGGAGAGCCCGATGAAAACATTCCACTCATCTGGAGGAGAAACAACGTTTCATAAAAAGTCATAGGATTGTATGTGTTGTACTGATTTACATACGGTTTACCTGCAGACGAATCTCTGTGAAGAGAAGGCGTTTGTATCCTCTGCCATTGTTGGTATGCTTTGTTCATGGCGTATTGTGACGTAGAACGAAGATTAGGAAGAGCCTGTGGGGGATGAGGAAATGGACTAAGAGGTTTCAAGTCTTTCAGATCTGCACCTGCGTTCAGTAATTTCGTAGGCGTTTGTTGTGAGGTCATTCCAGGAATACTTTTCAACGATACTTTGAGGAATGAATCTGTCTTCTTATCTGTCAGATTTGCACCTGCGTTCAGCAGTTTCGTAGGCGTTTGTTGTGAGGTCATTCCTGAAATACTGTTCAATGATAGTTTAGGGAACGAATCTGTCTTCTTTTCAGGCGGATATAAGATGATTCTATTTGTAGAAGCTGATGCTCTGGAAGATGACGTATCATTCAAAGAGTGTAGGTCTGCAAATTTGTAAGATTGTTCCCCCAAATTGGAGAGACTAACGTCTTCAAGCAAATCTAGAATGATCATCAGAAAAAGTACTAGAAACCTTTTTGATTTCGAATTTAACTTGTTCAACATACCGTTTTTAGTCATTACTGATTTTAAATTACGGAGAGATGTTGTCGTCTTACTAGTATTCAGCGTTGCCGTATCTGCACTTTGCAGTGGCATCAAATGATGGAATATCTTGTTGGTACCTGTCGTTGGAGTTCCGGTGGAAGTGGGGTTTGAGTTTCGGATATTCTCAGTGGTAGTAGTCGAAGTAGTGGTCATACCTTGTCTGGTGTTGTTTTGAATGGTTGCGTTAGCACCCGTCGTCTCTGGTGTCGTATGTTCCACAAAGCTAGATGCTGTCGTTGTAGAATCACTTCCTGGAACAGGTGTGCTAATAAGCCTTAACGATTCCTTTTGTTTGAAACCGATTGGATCGTTAAGAGGTTTCGGTGGTATAGCTCCAGTATCATTCAGAATTTTGTCCATATTAAGTTTTGTGTCAGGGGTGTTCACGGGAGGAGGCCTAGTAGTCGTTGTTGTTTCCACAGATTCCACGATTTGTGAGAATAGAGTTCCTAGAATGTCCATTGGCTGCACTAGCGATATATCAGCGCAATTGCGAAACTCCATCGGATGAGAAACCGTCTTTTTTTCACTATGGTTGTCTGAAAGAAGAGAGAGGGTGCATACTGATTCATAATACAGAATGTACGTTCGACAAGTACTAACCCTCAAAAAACTGATGTCGAAATATTAAAATTCCAAGCTCCAGTTTTTTACATATCACAAATAGGAATTTAACCCTTTTTTACCCAATGTAACGGTCAAAACCGGCCAGCGCTATTCTCAAAAATCGCCAATTAATTTTCATTATTTTTTTTCATTTTTTGTCTCAAAAACATAGGTTATGATCCCTCGTTGGAACGAGCTCGTTCCAATGAGGGGTCATAACCTAGGTTTTTGAGACAAAAACTGAAAAAAAATTAGTTATTCAAGAATTTTTTTTGCAAGTGTCGTCTGCTTTTTATGTTAGGTAAAAGGTCAAACAAAACAATTCATTATTGTTGACGGATTTATTTGATTTATTTCATTACTTTTGTCCATTTACATGGAGTAAAGTACAATGGGTCATACTATAATGTACATGAGTTTATGTTACATGTTTGTGGTGGGTATTTACAAATTTACATGTTCTCTCTCTCTCTCAGTCGCTCTCGTGGCCACAATTTATGATCATCCAGTTCAAACTGTGTGATAAACTTCCCGTGCAAAGGGGGTACGCCGGTGACAGTTATGGGCTGCAATTCATAAAATGGGGATGGGGCTCCAGTCACCACCGTTCTAACAGACTGGTTGTATTGTGTTGTGACAGACTGGGCTCTGTCAAATAAGGCTGAAATGGTCATCCCTTTGAACCCGTGAGCCCACTTTTCCAGCCTGGAACATGATATACTATAATTTCATTAAGCAAAATGGTTGTGAAGTGAATAAGATAGGTAGACCAACTGATATTTTCAACGTGCAGCCTCCAGGCAGCACGTTGAAAATATAAATTGGTCTTGCCCCACTAAAGAATATGGATTCTTCCAATTTCTGCCGTAGAAATGACATGGAAGATACCACCATGCTTCATAGGGTTAAATTCCTATGTGCATTATTGAAAGAACTGCGATTTGAAATTTCAGTAATTTCACATCAATGCGCATAAGGTTGAAGATTAAAGGTCAAGGGGGAATCCTCGTATGGGGTTATTCAACCCATTACCTATACCGTAACTGTAATACCCGGACATCGCTATTCGGATAGACATCCATTTAAATTTTATTATTAATTAAATGTTTGTCTCCGCCACATCGCTTATAACCCCTGAGTGGAACGCGCTTGTTTCAATAAGGGATCTTAATCCATGATTTTCAAACTTCAAGAATTAATATTTTTGGTTATTAAAGAAAGAAATTGCATGCATCGGTTTCCATGTACAGAAGACTATTAGGACCAAATTAAATTTATTTTTTTAAAACATTTTTCAGGGGGTGGGGGGGGGGGGGGGACATTTTCTTGACGCATATTATGGGATGGTTGCGTGGTCGAAGTGACCAAAAACAAAAGGCGATTTTTCTCAAAAGTCCAAAAAATTTGCTCCATATTTTTAAAAGTCTCTTCAATCTTTTTAAGACAGAAATGAAAGTGTCAATGACACTGTAGCTCAACTTGTCAAGACATGTACATGTATAGTATGTGACACAGCAATGACAAACATCTAGGTAATGACCTGATAACAAAGGTACATATAAAGTATTGTAACGGTCTGTACATAAATACTGACCGTTGCCTGTAACAAATGTATAGGTAAAGTATTGTAAAGGTGGGTGACAGATGCTAAACTAGAAAAAATCTTTTGAGTCCCAGAGTGGGTCTGACTGAACCCCAAAATATTTGTTCTCATAGCACAGTGATAACAAAGGCACCCCAAAACACACTCATTCCTGTCCCAAGGTGAAAACAAAGGTACCCAAGAAGTTTCGTGAAGATCAGTTCACAAATATGAGCTGTGTAGAAGTTGTGACAAAAAACTGATTGGACCTAATTTCGGTACAAAATGGCCACTGGCAGCCATCTTGAATTTTGGACCGCACCCAGAAACACTCGTTCTCGTCCCAAGGTGATAACAAAGGTACCCAAGAAGTTTTGTGAAGATCGGTTCATAAATACAGACTCTAGCCTGAGTCGTATTGACATGTGTACTTACTGTGTGTAAGTAGCACTGAAAAAATCAAAGTTCATCTAATTTGCATAATTTCTGCACAAGAAAAAAACCCGTATTATACGTGATGTATCCCATGGAACTAAACATTCACACAAAAAATTATTCAAATCGGCGCTTTCATTTGGAAGTTCTGTGCAAAAATCTGATTGCACCAAATTTTGACAAAATGGCTGCCATCGGCCATCTTGAATTTCGGACTGGACCCAAAAACACTTGTTCTCGTCCCACGGTGATAACAAAGGTACCCAAGGAGTTTCGTAAAGATCGGTTCATAAATACGGCCTCTAGCCCGAGCCGTATTGGCATTTGCACTTACAGTGCTGAAAGTAACACCAAAAAACATCAAAGTTAGTCTAATTTGCATAATTTCTGCGCAAGAAGAAAACCCGTACTATATGTGATGTATTCCATGTTACTAAACATTCATACAAAAATTTATTCAAATCAGAACTTTCATACAGAAGTTCTGTACAAAAGACTGATTGCACTAATTTTGGTACAAAATGGCTGCTGGTGGCCATCTTGAATTTCGGACCACACCCAAAAACACTCGTTCTCATCCCACAGTGATAACAAAGGTACCCAAGAAGTTTCGTAAAGATCGATTCATAAATACGGCCTCTAGCCTGAGCCGTATAGAAGTTGTGTACAAAAAACTGATTAGACCTAATTTCGGTACAAAATGGCCACTGGCAGCCATCTTGAATTTTGGACCGCACCCAGAAACACTCGTTCTCGTCCCAAGGTGATAACAAAGGTACCCAAGACGTTTCGTGAAGATCGGTTCATAAATACAGACTCTAGCCCGAGCCGTATTGACATGTGTACTTCCGTGTGTAAGTAACACTGAAAAAATCAAAGTTCATCTAATTTGCATAATTTCTGCACGAGAAAAAAACCCGTATTATATATGATGTATCCCATGCTACTAAACAATCATACAAAAAATTATTCAAATCAGCGCTTTCATATGGAAGTTCTGTGCAAAAATATGATTGCACCAAATTTTGTACAAAATGGCTGACATCGGCCATCTTGAATTTCGGATCGGACCCAAAAACACTCGTTCTCGTCCCACGGTGATAACAAAGGTACCCAAGGAGTTTCGTAAAGATCGGTTCATAAATACGGCCTCTAGCCCGAGCCGTATTGGCATTTGCACTTACAGTGCTGAAAGTAACACCAAAAAACATCAAAGTTAGTCTAATTTGCATAATTAACGCACGAGAAAAAAACCCGTATTATATGTGATGTATCCCATGGTACTAAACATTCATACAAAAATATTATTCAAATCAGAGCTTTCATATGGAAGTTCTGTACAAAAAACAGATTTCTGCATCGTCGGTACAAAATGGCGGCTGGCAGCCATCTTAAATTTCGGACCGCACCCAGAAACACTCGTTCTCGTCCCACGGTCATAATAAAGGCACCCAAGAAGTTTCGTAAAGATCGGTTCATAAATACGGCCTCTAGCCCGAGCCGTATCCAATTGTTGACGGACAGACGGACAGACGGACAGACGGACGACGGGCCCTGGCATAAGCTCAAATTTGGCTTCGCCAAAGTTGAGCTAAAAACCAGGTAAGAATGTATTATTGACATCTAAACTAGCTTGAGATAGTCAAGTATTATAGCCATCTCTTATGTTTAACCCTATACCTAACATGTAAAGCAGACGACACTTACAAGCAAAATTCTTGAATAACTAATGTTTTTTATTTTTGTCTCAAAAACATAGGTTATGACCCCTCTTTGGAACGAGCTCGTCGAGCTCGTTCCAAAGAGAGGTCATAACCTATGTTTTTGAGACAAAAAAAAATGAAAAAATAATGAAAATTATAATTGGCGATTTTTGAGAATAACGCTGGGCGGTTTTGGCTGTTACGTTTGGGTAAAGGCTTAAATTGCCGTACATTCTGTTCAGTTCCAAGATAAAAGCACCAATGAATTACATTAGCTTATATATAATCATTGTTTCGTGTTAAACTGAACTAATCATCTTTTACCACCTGCAGCAGAAGACTGGAGACAGACAGGCGAGATCTTCTGTTTTTGGTGCTCCCAACTGCCTCCCTATTCCCACGCCTCACCTCTCTTCCCAATACTCGAAGACGAAGTGCTCAATGACAACCCGTGCCCCATTCTTCCCAATCTCCCCCTATAAGCATACTAACCCTCTCATTTGTGTCAAACACTAACCACATGTCCGTCATTCTCCTATCCCACTTCCCCATTATACTCTCAGTGAATCTTATTCTGCAGAGGACTGGTATTTTGGACATTCTGATAGAAAGTGTTCCAGGGTCTCCACCACGCTTAAATTACACATCTCTCACTCCTTTTCACTGTTTTCCCAATTTATTACCTCAGCTTGAACAACAGTGACCCGCCAAAGATGCCATCAAGATACTCTTCAATATCTGGCTTCTCTTTATCACGCAGGCCGCCCACAGATCTCTTTAATTTGACCCCCTCGCCAATTAAGGTTACCGTCCTCCCTGACTCTTTCTCTGGCGGTTTTTTACCCTGGGTTGTCCCCCACTTCGAAGACCGAGATCTCCAATGAGTAGTTCTCTATTAACTCCCTCACTAGGACCATCCACCCTATCTTCGTATTTTGAATTCCAAATATTCTAGAACATTTATTTACACCTTCAGCTGTCGGGGAGATTTACCAAATAGTTAAGATAACAGAGTTTCATTAACCCTTTACCAAACCTGAAAAGCAGACGACACTTGCAAAAATAATTCTTGAATCACTAATTTTTTTCATTTTTTGTCTCAAAAACATAGGTTATGACCCCTCGTTGGAACGAGCACGACGAGCTCGTTCCAACGAGGGGTCATAACCTATGTTTTTGAGACAAAAAATGAAAAACATAATGAAAATTAATAGGCGATTTTTGAGAATGGCGCTGGCCGGTTTTGGCCGTTACGTTAGGTAAAGGGTTAAGTCTATCGTGTCCTTGATCCTCATCCACCCAAGCTCACTCCTGATTGTCTCTTGTACTGCAGGGAGGGGGGGGGGGGGGCACCAAAAATTTGCAAGACGTGACGTGGGGGTGGGTGGGTCTCTTGAGTGCACCAAAAATGTGCATTTCCAACTTGTGCAATTTTTTTAATTTTTTTTAAAAATATATCAATATATCAGCTAATATATACCATCATTTGTGTTTCAAACCTTAAAGATGATGTTGTACATCACACTCTTAACATAAATACAACATCAGGGGGCTTTATATGTGAGAATATTGGGCTTAATCTGGGAAAATCTCACACGTTAGTAGGGGGTGGGTGTCTTGTTCGAAATGTAGAAAATGTGCAGACAATATTTTGGGAAAATTCTCTCTGATGCACTAAATTCAACCCAAGTTATTTATTTATTAATTGATTAATTGATTGATTGATTGATTTATTTATTTATTGGTGTTTAACGACACTTTAACAACCAGGGTCATATCGTGTCGGTGACAGGTTTACGGGTGGAGAAAGCCAGAGTACCCGGAGAGAACCACCGAGCAACGACGAGCAGCTGTCAGCTCTTCAACATCATAACCCACGACTGAACTACACACTGCACAGCGGTACTGCGTACTACACAGCACATACAGGGTTAGATTGGCTGAAGACATATGCACCTCGGCGTGCAGTACGTCTCAGCACACAGCGTCATCGTGCCCCCACATGGGTAATTGGTGTAAGTTTATTTTGGATTTTAAAGGGAGAGTGGGGAGTGGGTGTCTGAGAACGGTAGTACAAAATTTGCACGTAGTGGGTGGGTGGGTGGGGGTAAAAAGGAGCCGAATAAAAAATAGAAAATTTTTAGTGCCCCCCCCCCCCCCCACCCCCGAGTACTGCGTCATTATTGGAGTCTATGTTATCAACTCTCTATAGGTAGTAATCGTCTATAGCTTTCTTATCATGTACATTTATTAAAAATCTCTTAGATTTGATACTTGGATTCGAGGGTGGGGTAGCCTGAATTGTCCGACTGTGATGAATCAAGTATTCTTACTACATCATCAAGGCATGCCTTCGTCGAAAGCATACCTTGACGATATAGCTGGAATATAGTCAGCCGGGATTATAGTTTAATTAACCCTTTACCTAACCTGAAAAGCAGACGACACTTGTAAAAAAAATTCTTGAATAATTAATTTTTTTCATTTTTTGTTTCAAAAACATAGGTTATGACCCCTCATTGGAACGAGCTCGACGAGCTCGTTCCAATGAGGGGTCATAACCTATGTTTTTGAGACAAAAAATGAAAAAATAATGAAAATTAATTGGCGATTTTTGAGAATAGCGCTGGCCGGTTTTGGCCGTTACGTTGGGTAAAGGGTTAAAAAAATCCCTCAGGAATTCTTGGAAATTTATTGGTAAACAAGAGCAACGCGAAGCGTCATATATGCCCCCGATGGGGTCATGACGCCATGGCGGCCTTATTGAAATGGCTAGCTGGACCAAAATCGAAAGGAAGATTTACCTAGTCATCCCCAAGTAACCCTTAAAATTATGATTTGATGAAATGAACGGTTTTCAAATCCAACATGCAGTGAATCTAATACAGAGGTCAAGAAATATCGAAATTGTGAAAAAGTGCCATAACTCTGGGACAAATTACTGAACGGAACCCGTTCTCCCATGCGAGTCTATCAGCATACCAAAGGACATCCAAATTCAATTGATGTCTTTGAAATTACAATCCAAAACGTTTGTATGGACAGACGGGTGGATACCCCCACAAGATACCCTCGAATCCTCCTTTGGAGGACGGGGGCACAACAAATAAAATATACATGCAGCTGTCGCGACGCATCGTCTTATTTAAGTACCACGTACCGTGTCGAAACTCTAAATTGGTCAGGCTTAGACACCATTAGTCTGAATAGCAGTATGGAATGACGCTTGGGCGAACTAATTTAACCCTTTACCTAACATGGCTCGTTCCAACGAGGGGTCATAACCTATGTTTTTGAGACAAAAAATGAAAAAAATATTGAAAATTAATTGGCGATTTTTGAGAATAGCGCTGGCCGGTTTTGGTCGTTACGTTGGGTAAAGGGTTAACACTGAAATTGCCATAGACATTTGTTCGTCAGAGAAAATTCACGATCGTGTGTACTTGGGCGAACTGATTTAACACTGAAAATTCACATGCACATTTTTTCCCAGAGTGCCATCGGCCAATGGCACTGTGGCGAAAAAATGTCTAAGGGAATTTTCAGTGTTAAACCAGCTCACCAGAGTACACACGAAAAGATGGTACTCTGGCGAAAAAAATGTCTAAGGAAATGTTCAGTGTTAACCCTTTACCTAACGTAACGGCCCAAAAAGGCCAGTGCTATTCTCAGAAATCGCCAATTAATTTTCATTATTTTTTCATTTTTTGTCTCAAAAACATAGGTTATGACCCCTCATTGGAACGAGCTCCTCGAGCTCGTTCCAATGAGGGGTCATAACCTATGTTTTTGAGATAAAAAATGAAAATAATAGTTATTCAAAAATTTTTTTGCAAGTGTCGTCTGCTTTTCATGTTAGGTAAAGGGTTAAATCAGTTCGCCCAAGTACACACGATCGTGAATTTTCTCTGGCGAACAAATGTCTATGGGAATTTCAGTGTTAGCTCGCCCAAGTGTCACACCTTACTACTTATTACAATCCTCCGTTTGTATAGCCGTCTGAATCTGTGACACAAGTCCAAGTATCAACAATATTAGTCAGTAAACATACACCATTTCTAGCAAGGGAGTATTGACATCTTACACCCCAATCCTGACTAAAATGTCCCGACTAGAAAAAATATTTTTGAGGAGTTTTGTAGGGGTTCGCCCCCTAAACCCTACTTAGCGACGCCATTGCTCAGTATCTTACCCTTACACTACACGCTAAAAACTAAAGTGGTAAAAATTACACTTGAAGTGCTGTATTTAAACCAACTAAGTGCTGAACTAGCACTTTGTTCAAGTGTAGATATCCCAGAACTTGACAGGTGTTGACAATAATACCACTTGACAAGTGTAATGTCGCGACACTTAAAAGGAAACAACGCAGATGACGCGGATCAGGCTCGAACTCTCGAGCCTGATCCGCGTCATCTGCGTTGTGTCATTTTAATTATGTACCCACCAAGCGCAAATCAAATTATGGACGATTATGGAAGAACCGCCAATGCTAGACACATGGAAAGTGCCATCCAATCAAGTTTCAGATGTCTGATGATTGTAATGTCTAAGTGCTTAAAGCATTCACTTTGAGTGTTAAAATCAAACCCTAAGAGTTAGAATGGGTTTAACACCTTGAAAGTGTCAGTTTTAACACTTTAGTTTTTAGTGTGTATACAAACTTTCTGCTATTTTTATAAAGAGGTTGATATATTTTTAAAATAGAAAAAAACTCACATATTAACCACTTCCAACGAAAGATGCAATGACGGCAGTGCAGTCCCAGTGGCAGCAAGACAGTGAGACGTACAACATTTGAACTGGTAAAGCTCACGTTATAGGCAGTTCCGTGAAGGAGGATTTTCATGGGCCTGAAACAGTATTCATTAACGGGCATATCTGGTCTCTCAATTGAACATATATCGAAAGAGACAAGTCCTCCAACTGATCTATCGACGACAATTTCTGCTTTGAGAGTTCCGGCGTTGAGAAAGGAGCCAGACATATTCCTGGTTGCATACATTCCACCTTCCGTGTGATGTTGGGTGCCATTAAACGGGTCGCCACACAATCCGCACTTTCCTCCATTTACAATGTGTTGTACCTGTCAAAATATCCAATATGAGACATAAGTATCATACTTATACCCAACGTGACGCCGCAAGAACGTGGCGACACGGGGGTGGGGATGGGTCACCTCTAGCCACGTCCCTGCGTGACGGCCAAAACCGGCGAGAACCATTTACCAAAAAAAAAAAAAAATTGCTAATTCAAATATCTTTCTTTTTCTTCCTTCTTGTCTCAAAGACATAGCTTCTGATCACTCGTATAAACCACAGGCCCTCGTAGTTTGATCAATATTCTCAAATACAGGTACCGTCATCAAATATCAAGACAATAAAACAAAAACACAAGGTATGACACTTCCCGAGAAATGATGAAGTTTACGAAATTTTGCGAGAAAAAGTAAATTTAGAAAAAATAGATATCGTTAAGGTTTTTAGGATATAATTTACGCAAATGAGTGTCGTTTATTTCATCAAAATCGGTAAAGTACCTCTTTTTTATTACACGCATGTTCTCTGAAATCCCCATCTACAGAAACACTACACCATGCGAAAAATGAAAATCCGTTCCGCACATATGTGTGGAATGGAAATCGTTGCTGGACTATTTTTAAATAGAAGCGAAATTTCACTGGAATTTTCTACAGATCGTGTACCGCAATAAGCCTTTTTCGAAACTGCCATTTTGGCTTTTAATCTGTGCATGGTCACAGGTCGCGAGGTGTAAACATTTCAAGAAAATACGTTGTAAGCAATGGGATAAACGAGTTGGTGAAGTGCTTCGGACCCCATTACGTTCATTAGTGCGAATTCAAAAACATTTAGCAAAAGTTACCATTTGGTTAACTCTTTGAGGCTTTAATTATTATAACGTTCAAACGTCACTGGAAATTCAGTTTCTTCAAAGTTTTTCAAAATGCGACGTCAAACGTCGGAAAGAACAAATACCAAGATAGTGTTCACATTAGTGATTAACCAGTTGAGGGCTACATTATTTTTGGTGGTATGAATTTGTTATTTAAAACTTCTTTTATTACAAATTATTGGAGAGTGCCCACAGGCACTCTCCAATAATTTGTAAATAAACAATTTTTTATCAACAAAATTTATTTGTGCTTGACTGAAAATGAAATAAAAGCAATGGTCTAAGAGAACATGAAAGAGGCAACGGTAGCACAGCCACGTGGCACTCCAGAAATCCAAAACCTTTGTGCGCATCTACAGACCCTACTGCAACATTTGAGCATGGTTTTAGGATTTCGAATTACATACCCTAGGAGCCTTTTGCCGGAAACGGTCTAAGAAAACATGAAAGTGGCAACAGCACAGCCACTAGGCAGTTGAAAAATCTGAAACCTTCGTGCACATCTACAGACCCCACTGAAACATTTGAGCATGGTTTTAGCATTTCGAATTACATACCCTAGGAGCCTTTCGTCGGAAACGGTCTAAGAAAACACAAAAGTGGCAACGGTGGCACAGCCACGTGGCACCTGAAAAATCCGAAACCTTTGTGCGCATCTACAGACCCCACTGCAACATTTGAGCATGGTTTTAGCGTTTCGAATTACATACCATAGGAGCCTTTCACCGGAAACGGTCTAAGAAAACACAAAAGTGGCAACGGTGGCACAGCCACGTGGCACCTGAAAAATCGGAAACCTTCGTGCACATCTACAGACCCTACTGCAACATTTGAGCATGGTTTTAGCATTTCGAATTACATACCCTTGCAGCCTTTCGCCGGAAATGATCTAAGAAAACACGAAAGTGGCAATGGTGTCGCAGCCACGTGGCAGCTAAAAAATCCGAAACCTCCGTGCGCATCTACAGACCCCACTGCAAAATTTGAGCATGGTTTTAGCATTTCAAATGACATACCCTAGGAGCCTTTCGCCGGAAACGGTCTAAGAAAACACAAAAGTGGCAACGGTAGCACAGCCACGTGGCACCTGAAAAATCCGAAACCTTCGTGCGCATCCACAGACCCCACTGCAACATTTGAGCATGGTTTTAGCGTTTCGAATTACATACCCTAGGAGCCTTTCGCCGGAAACGGTCTAAGAAAACACAAAAGTGGCAACGGTGGCACAGCCACGTGGCACCTGAAAAATCCAAAACCTTCGTGCACATCTACAGACCCCACTGCAACATTTGAGCATGGTTTTAGTGTTTCAAATTACATTCCCTAGGAGCCTTTCGCCGGAAACGGTCTAAGAAAACACAAAAGTGGCAACGGTGGCACAGCCACGTGTCACCCGAAAAATCAGAAACCTTCGTGCGCATCTACAGACCCCACTGCAACATTTGAGCATGGTTTTAGCGTTTCGAATTACATACCCTAGGAGCCTTTCACCGGAAACTGTCTAAGAAAACACAAAAGTGGCAATGGTGGCACAGCCACGTGGCACTTGGAAAATCCGAAACCTTCGTGCGCATCTACAGACCCCACTGCAACATGTGAGCATGGTTTTAGCATTTCGAATTACATACCCTAGGAGCCTTTCGACGGAAACGGTCTAAGAAAACACAAAAGTGGCTACGGTGGCACAGCCACCCGAAAAATCCAAAACCTTTGTGCGCATCTATAGTCCCTACTGCAAGATATGAGCATGGTTTTAGCATTTCGAATTACATTCCCTACGAGCCTTTCGCGGGAAACGATCTAAGAAAACACGAAAGTGGCTACGGTGGCACAGCCACGTGGCACCCAAAAAATCTGAAACCTTCGTGTGCATCTATAGACCCTACTGCAACATATGACCATGGTTTTAGCATTTCGAATTCCATACCTTACGAGCCTTTCGCCGGAAACGGTTCAAGAAAACACAAAAGTGGCTACGGTGGCACAGCCACGTGGCACTCGAAAAATCCGAAACCTTCCTGCACATCTATAGCCCCTACTGCAATTTCTGAGCATGGATTTAGCGTTTCGAATTACATATCCTACGAGCCTTTTGCCGGAAACGGTCTAAGAAAACACAAAAGTGGCTACGGTGGCACAGCCACGTGGCACCCGAAAAATCCGAAACCTTCGTACGCATCTATAGACCCTACTGCAACATCTGAGCATGGATTTAGCATTTCGAATTACATATCCTACGAGCCTTTTGCCGGAAACGGTCTAAGAAAACACAAAAGTGGCTACGGTGGCACAGCCACGTGGCACCCGAAAAATCCGAAACCTTCCTACATATCTACAGATCATTTAGCAACACCCTAGTGTAATTTTAGAACTCCGAATTACATAGGTTGGGACTATTCAGCAAAAAAGTGAAAAAATAACGCATTTTTTAAGTGGCTCCACAGAAGCCACCTGGTGGCACAAAAATTTAAAAGTTGTATTTTTGGGTTGCACAGACCCTATCGAACAACTGTAGAAAGTTACAGCGTTTCGAATTACAAAACCGGACGTACGGACGTACGGACGGAGATCATGACAATATCCCCGCATTTTTTAAAATGCGGGGATAATGACCACAAAAGTATCAACTCACTGTGTGATTTCGTACGTCATAAGACGTCCAAAAGTGTCAACGCGCTATTTGATTTCGTGCGTCATACGGCGTACACAAGTACAAAAGTGTCAACGCGCTGTTTGATTTCGTGCGTCATAGGGCGTGCAAAAGTATCAACGGGCTGTTTGATTTCGGGCGTCATAAGGTGTACAAAAGTATCAACGCGCTCTTTGAATTCGTGCGCCATAAGGCGTACAAGAGTATCAAAGGGTTAAGTTAGTGGCGATGTTGTATGAGAGCTTTTATTATTTCGAATTTGGTTTCTGTCGACTTAACCCTTTACCTAACGTAACGTACAAAACCGGCCAGCGCTATTCTCAAAAATCGCCAATTAATTTTCATTATTTTTTTCATTTTTTGTCTCAAAAACATAGGTTATGACCCCTCGTTGGAACGAGCTCGTCGAGCTCGTTCCAACGAGGGGTCATAACCTATGTTTTTGAGACAAAAAATGCAAAAAATTAGTTATTCAAGAATTTTTTTTGCAAGTGTCGTCTGCTTTTCATGTTAGGTAAAGGGTTAAATGGTGTTTGAATTAGGGACCTGCGAGCCGGGGATAAAACTTCGAGCCGAATCTCGAGCCGAATCATCCCTCTGGTATCGAGTCGAGTCGAATCTCGAACCTTGAAACCGGCGCGACGGCGACATTCGTGCTTCCATAGTCTGCAATACCGGTACTCTGCATGCTGGATGAGTTCAGAATCAATTGGTCTGGAATCGAGTATTCTCGCACTGCGAGAATACTCGATTCCAGACCAATTGATTCTGAACTCATAGACTCGCAGTTTTATTCTACCCACTTGGTGGTCGTGTCTCGTGCTCAGCCTCATCAGCACCAAATACCATTATTATAAAAGCAAACAAGGCATGTCGGAAAATATGATAAAAAATCTCAAAACTCAAAGTCTTGCGAAACACAGTATCGCGCACTAATAGTGAAGATAGACATACAATATTCTCAAAAACCCGGGGACGAATATTCCCGGGGACGAATCTTCCCTGACCTTCAGAGATCGTACAGTAGCCCGGGGGTTTAATAATCAACAAAATTGGAGAGCTAATACGTTCATAGAGCGATTTATTACACTATCGTTAGCGTATGACGACGTGTTCTTGATGCGAGCGAGTGCACATATAATTCGCCGTTTGAACAGAGGTCGGTTCGAAAAATACGAATCGGACGGTGAGGTATCGAGTCGAATCGAATCTCGGCGATGGTTTCGAGTCGAGCCGAATCTCGAACGGTTCGCAGGTCCCTAGTTTGAATGCACGCTGTCCCATGGCTCTGTGGCCGTCGGCACTGTTTCGCCAACTTACAGGGATTTCCCAAGCCGAGGAACTGCGTGCGACGAGTATTCCCTTGTTGCCATTCAAAACAAGTCCTTGCCTCCGTACAAAAAAGTCTTTAAACCTGCGGTATCTCATTGTTTAAGGTCGTCTAAGGTTGCCCCTTTAGTTAATTCGAATGATAACATCGAATTTAAACTTGATATTTCACAAAACTAGATCTCTTGGCTGACAGAACTCAGCGCCATAAACATGGAAATCGCTTTGTTTTCACCCGGCGACCTGTGACCTTGCATATATTAAAAGCCAAAATGGCAGTTTCGAAAAAGGCTTATTACAACTTGAATCGCGATAGCTAAAATCGTCCCCCGAGTTCCAGTGTGTTCTATGTGCTGGTAGGCACGTAGAACATATTGGAAGTCAGGGGACGAAATAGTAACACGGGTTCCCCTCGCAAATTTGGTTGGTGATAAAATGTGTTCTTTTTGTTGATAGTTGTCAAATGAATTGCTGAGTGTCCTTCTAATAATTGTTTTTATAGGCGGGAAGGCGTGTAATAAACTAAGAACGACACGCACGTGTGAATGGGTTAATCGATATGGCACTTGTACCATCGCAGAAGGATAAACCTCGAGGCCTATGGCCTCTCGTTTTATCCTTCTGCACTGGCCTGAGGCCTCTTGTTTATCCTTCCGCACTGGCACGCATGCCATATCGATTAACCCATTCACACGCGTATGTCGTTCTGTGTATTTTGTGGTTTTCTACAAATATTGTTTTGGGAAGCGTCATACCTTGTGTGTTTTTTTTTATTGTATTGATATTTGATGATGGTACCTGTATTTAAAAAAATACTGCTCAAATTACGCGAGGGCCTGTGATTGAAACGAGCTGAGCTCAGCTATGTTAAAAACTCTTGTGTAAAAATAAATCTATAAAAATAAACTCTTGTCAACAAAGTGAACCCATATGAGTAGTCCACTTTAAAATGATTTCATGACTTGAGATTTTATTGAATTACTCATTAAATAAAGTCATGGGGAGAAATATTAAAAAATTACTTGCAGCTTCCAGTTAACTCAAGGGATTTCTGTTTTTTTCTTTTCTTAAGTTTATAAAGGCGTCCTGAACCATTGTATACGAACTTGGAATGGAAACAGTAATGCATTCCCGGAGGAACGCCGTTTCCCTGCTTTTTCTGAGGAAACGCCATTCCCCACAATTGCAAGATCTAGAATTGCTTGATCTTGAAGAATAACCAAGATACTGTGCAGGTATCACAACGAAGGGTGAGAGCTCGATGTGTTCAATACTTTGGAGTTTCACTCTTATTTTATTTCGTTTTAAAGAAATAATATTTCGAAATAACGAACTAATATTTCATTATTTCGAAATATTATTTCGTTAAAACAAAATATTATTTCGATATTTCGAAATTTTATTTCGTTATTTCGAATATTATTTCGTTAAAACGAAATAAAACAAGAGTGAAAACGGTCACCTACCGGGCTGCATACAACACAGTGAGAAATCCTTTATCTTGCTAAATGAATTAAATGTAACGAAATGCCCTCCACGGAGCGCGTCGGATTAACCTCCGTGGGGCGTGTCAGAGTCATATGATTGCACTCGGGAGTCTCGGTTCCCGAAGTGTTAATCAGTTAATCAGAGTGGCCAAGTCTTACTTGGTAATAATTCTCTGTGGTATAAACTTTAATAAGTAAACACTGTTTTCAGGCACAAGTTATGTAATTTTATTCATATTCCTAGTATATTTGCATTGCATAACATCAGTGCAACTGACCCAAAAAGTACTCTGCACACTTACTATAGAAGTGGAGCACGAGACACGAAATTAGACAATAGTCTGACCTAAAGTAACCTTACTAAGGTGTTTTCGACAGAATTTGCAATTATGACTGGCATATTAGCTAGTAAAAGCCTAACCTATAATAACCCCATCAGAATGCTTTTGACAGATTTTAGCATTGTATACTGACCCGACCTAACCTCAACACACCCAGTATCACTTTCAGCTCTGAGAATTGTGCAATCTAGCACGTTCGCTAGGCGGTACTGTCGGTTTTGAAATTGTACACCTACCAAATGCCAGTGTCCTTTTAAATACCATTAGCATAGGATACCCACAGGATGCCCTACTATCCCGGAATGGCAGTAAGGGGTTAAGAAATACCTCTCCACCATCTTGGGGTATAAGTGGTGTTTTGTGGTGTTTTATGACGTCAATTGAAACAAGATATGCACGACTATGCACGAATCAAACTGTATTTAAACCCACGGAAGCACCCGAGTAGACAGTTCTCTCTTTGGTCTTCCGTCGTGCAAGAAGTCACTCTCCTATCTCGTGGAAGAACGCCGCCGAACGCTGCCAGGCCAGACAACAGTTCCAGACACAGGACGCGATGAGAGCGATGCGATAATTTCGACTTAGTCTCATTTCGTATTTTATATATTTTATAAATTTACCAGAGAGAGAGAATATTTCAGTTTAAATTATAGGAACTTTATTTAGGGTTTAGTGAATAAACATAGAAAACTGTAAGTAACTTTTATGTGTTTTGAATTCACCCTTTCGCTGCGGCTGCAGTATCAAGAATTGTTGCAGACTCTACAGAAACTGGTTGCCTCCTAGACTGAACACTTAAATTGTCCTGTGGCCACTTGCCACGATTGTAGTCCTAACCCAAATCCACTAGACGATCATTTTTCCGGGGTACTTAACCCTGCTATGCCACAGGCCAGTTTATATGGTGCCGCTCGACAGGATGTAGACTCTGACTTCTAACTCTCTTGAAACGATCGGTTGAACATTCTAGAAACATCTATTAACCCTAACGGACCCAGTGAAGCCGAAACGGACTCAAAACGTTGCCGCTGGGGAGCACAGTGAACTTGTGAGAACTTTTTGCTAAATATTTATGAGGGACAGACATCCCTTAATTTTACTGGTAAATTGAACGCCTGGCAGCTGAAATTTGTAAGGCAGCAGACGCAGACAGCGCCCTCTGAATCCAATACTGGTACAACTTCATGGTGAACTGATTGCATGTCCAACGTGCCATTATTTACACTGACGCCGACCATCGATTGCTATCACATCCAAACCACGCTCGACTGGTCGCACCGAGCGTTGCTCATCAGATATATCGAACTTTTGACTGAACACCAGAGAAAAACGGAAACTCAGGGGACTGTGAAAAATCTCGAGGAATTCCAGGAAATTCTGAAAAGACAACCGCGGGTGTTTCAACAGTTATAGTGCTAGCAAGGTAGGTGCAATTTTCTTCATTTTGCGTTCATTAACAGCAGAAAAATTAAATTGTAAATTATTTCAGAGTAATAAAATTCATTAAAAATGACCACGCCGCTGACAGACAGAGAGCAACGGTTAATCGATGAAGTTACTCAAGTAAAACAGGAAAGGGAAGGTCTTGTGGGTCAGTATGAGCTGCAAATTACTGAAATGGGCTCTCAAGCTCAGAGCTTGTCGCAGCAGCATGCTGCCTCACAACAAACCCTTCAACAAACGCAGACAGCCCTCGCCCAAGTTAAAGCAGAGCTGGTGCAGCAGAAAGCTGATTTAGAATTACAGTTAGCTACTGACAAGGCCGGTGCACAAGCAAAATTACAGATAGTAAAAAGACAATTGGCAGAAGCTGAAAAGAAAGCCAACAACCCCACGTCTTCTGCCATAATCGACCTGCATGAAACCGTGTGCCAAAGTGAAAAGAGTAATGCAAAGACTGCTAACGCCACTCAGGCCCAGTCCATTCATTCCCACATTAAAAAATTTGACGGGAATCCCTTGAATTTTCGGGGTTGGATAAAATCTCTTGACCTTTTCTGTGAGACAAATGATGTAGAAGAGAAACGACGACCTAAAATCGCCGCTCAAACCAGTGACTTTGTAGTTGCTGATTTTATTTTAAGAACAATGAAGAAAAATCCTGAAATGCCCTGGTCCGAACTGTATGGCGAACTAAAAAGTCGCTATAGCGCCACAATGGATAACTCCATGGCCACCAATCAGTTGCGCCATATGCGACAAGGGAAAAATCAAACTCTTGTCTCATATGCTGAGCAACTGCTTGATCTTGGAAAAGATGCCTTTGATCAGGAAATTGATAACCCCACCATTCAGAAAAACCTCTCAGATTACTTTTGTGACGGGTTGTATGACAACGACGTTCGGATGAAACTAATCCGTCGCATGCCCAAGATCTAGAAAATGCTGTTAGTCAAGCATTATTTGAAAACGCCACGAAAATCAAATTCCGCGCCCGCTCTGAAGCCGCCAAAGGAAAAGCGCCCTTTGGGAAGGCATTTGACCGACAATATGAAGAATATGAACGCTATCGGGACCCTGTATTTCGCGACCCCATTGACGAACAGGAAGAACATGTAGATCTCCCTTTGGAGACGAGAGACGAGACTCCCATGGACATAGGTGTGGCGCGCCGATGCCATAAGGTGAATATTTTAACGAAAAATTATAGTGGAGGTTATGCGCGACCTCCATATCAGAATCAGAACAAAACTCAGTACAATAGCCAATACCGAAATAGGGGAGGACAAAATTACAACAGATATCAGAAACCGACACGATTTTCACGACCGGTTTGCAATCGTTGTAACCGCATTGACCACATGAAACGTGATTGTCGCGTTAACTTGACCAAACAAGTGAGAACACTTGATATTCAGCCAGCAGGTGAAAGGTCACCAGGGGCGACCTTTTGCTGCTTTCGCTGTGGGAAGCCAAACCACTTCACTCGCGATTGCCGAGTCAATTTAAACGAAGGGAACTCTGCCCATATGGGGCAATGAGCAGAGTTAATGAGAAGTCACATGCTCCCAACAGAAGTGAAAATGGAAATCACCAGGGAGACGTGAAAATTAATGTACAAAATGAATTTATGAATAATTGTAAAAATAAAAATGTAAATAATAAAACAGGTGGAAATACGGGTAATGAAACATGTAATATAAAGCCAAGTACTCAGTCTCAAACAAGGAGAACCAAAAATGATTCTCCTCCAGTGAAAAGTAAAGCCATTCAATGCACAAGGTGTGGCCAGACCACACATAACAGGAAAAATTGTACAGTAAAATTCACAACCATTCCTCTGACTGGTAGGCCTAGGAAACCCAAGGCCAACTCACAAAATGGCTGCCCTGCAAAGGACAGTCAGCCTGAAAAATTTACTTCACAAAATTGTTTCAGCTATCGGACCACCAGTGGTATGGAAATAAAAGTATATAGGACTGGAATAACTCAGGTAGCTATTGACGCTATGGTGAATGCAGCAAATAGCCAATTGACCCATGACGGAGGTGTAGCCAGAGCTATAGCTCTTGGAGCTGGTCCAGCCCTTGAACAAGAATGTCAACAATATATTCAACAGCATGGAGATCTTCCAGTAGGTGAGAATATGACTACCACTTGTGGAATGTTGCCATGTTTAAAAGTGATACATGCTGTGGGACCACGCTGGAATGATTACAGTGATAAAAATAAATGTCTCAATGTTTTATACAGTACTGTACAAAAAGTATTACAGGTATGTGACAAAGAAAATTTTGTAAACATAGCTATCCCACTCATCAGTAGCGGGATATATGGTGTACCTAAACAGAAGTGTGCAGATGTTTATGTGAGAGTTTTACAAAACTTTACTCCTAAACAATTAAAAGAGATACACATTGTAGATGTAGACCCTGATATAATGATTTATATGAAAAATGCTTATGAAAATCAAACTATGAAAAAGTCTTGTGATTATAATCAACCAGGTAAGCAGGGTTGTGTTGAAATAAATCAACAGAAACAGGAAGTATTGGAATCAGAAAATAGGAATCCAAGAATAAGGAGCCAAGAGAAATCACTTGGGAAAAACCCAAAACTACAAAACAGGAAAAACCCAAGGGGAAGTAATTGGAAAAACCGATGTCAACAGGAAGTGAAACACTCTATGGAAACCAAGGGAAACAACTTAGTAAACAATAATGATTACCCAAATGGGGAACAACAGCAACAAAAACTTAGAAATTCTCAACCGGAAACAGTAACCATAAATTATGGGGCTGCTTCTTTGAATAGTGTCTTAGTGAACATCAAAGGACAACGAGTACGTGCCTTATTAGATACAGGGGCACAGACAAGTTGTATTAGTACAAAATTTTGGAAAAATCTTAAACACCGACCGAAATTAGTTGTTGATAAAAATTCTTTACCTCGAATTGCGGGTATTACTGGGAATGACACTCTCCCTCGAGGAAAAGTTAGACTTGAATTTTATATTCAAGGAATTTATCAGGTGCATGAGTTCTTAGTAATAAATGAATTGAATTGAAGTATGTTATTAGGAATGGATTGGATAAGGGGCAATCGAGTTAATTTATATTGGTAATTTCATAAATTGAGATTAGATGGTCACTATGTACCCATTGTTCAAGATATACAGGTAAGTTGCCTTACTCGACTGATCAATCAGGTAGAACTTAAACCACAATCCACTTGTTTGTGTACAGCAAAAGCTTCCGGTGTAAAATCTGTCTTTGACACAAAATACTTAGAACATCATGGACTGACTAAAGGTCATGTGGCTGAACAGCCTGGCCTCTTAGTTAGTAACAGTATCATCACTAATGGCAATGAAACCATACCTGTACTGTTGGTAAACAGTACGAACAAACATTACACCTTGAAAAGGGGATGTTTGATTGGAAAACTTGAGCCAATAGAACAGGAAGAAAAAGTCTTAGAAATTAATCAGATCTTAACTCAAAATACACCTGAAGACCAGATCACAGATGCTGACATACAGGTGCCTGAAGACAAACGGCACCTGTTGATGCCAGTCATCAATAATAATAAAGACTTGTTTGCAAAAACTGATAAAGAGTTAACTCAGACAGATACAGTTAAGATGCGCATCGACACAGGTGATGCGCCTCCAATCAAAAGTAGAGCATATAGAGTTCCATTACTTAAGAGAAAAATTATGGACGAAGCACTTGAAAAAATGCTTCAATCCGGAATTATACGAAGGTCAAATAGTGCATGGAGTTTTCCGTGCCTGCTCGTGGACAAGAAAGACGGCTCAAAACGCTTCTGCATTGATTTCCGCAAGCTCAATGAAGTCACAAAAGTTACGAACTGGCCGCTTCCATTGATTGACGACATCTTTACTTTATTGAATGGATGTCAATACTTCACCACCCTTGACATGAAGTCAGGTTACTGGCAAGTCAAGATGGATGAAGAAGATAGACCAAAAACGGCCTTTGTTTGGCATAAGGGCCTTTATGAGTTCAATGTAATGGCGTTTGGACTCGTGAACGTGCCCTCGGTATATCAATCCCTCATGACAAGCGTCTTGGAGGGCCTAGAGGATTTTTCTCTGGCCTACCTTGACGATATTTTGATTTTCAGCCGTGACATAAAATCTCATATCGACCACATTAAACAAGTGTTTGGTCGACTAAGAAAACATAAGTTGAAGCTAAAAGCTAAGAAGTGTTCCTTCTTTCAATCTGAAACATCTTATCTTGGTTTTGTAATTAGTAAAGATGGAATTAAACCTGAGACATCGAAGGTCGAGGTCATTCAAAAATTAAATCCGCTGAAAACGGTAACAGAAGTGAGATCTTTTATGGGCATGACTTCATACTACCGTAGATTTATTCCTCGGTTCAGTGAAATTGCTCAACCACTCTTAGAACTGACAAAGAAATATGCAAGATTTCATTGGTGTGACACACATCAAAAAGCCTTTCAAGAGTTGAAAGATCGTTTAACTCAAGTTGCTCATTTGTCATATCCAAATCCCAGAAAGCCTTACGTGCTTTACACAGATGCCAGTGTCCGCTGTGTCGGAGCAGTTTTGGCACAACCATGTGATGATGAAACAGGTCAACTACCTGGAGTACCTGATGAAAAACCCATTGTTTTCCTCTCTCATAAATTGGGTGAAACCCAACAGAAATGGTCGACATTTGAGAAAGAAGCTTTCGTTATCTCATATGCATTGGATAAATTCAATAACTACCTGCAGGGAGCAGAGTTTGTTATTAAGACAGACCACGCCCCCTTGCAGTACTTGTTGAAAAGTCCACAAAATAATGCCAAAGTACAACGCTGGGCATTAAAGATAGCTAGCTACAATTGTAAGATTGAATATTTACCAGGTAGAAAGAATACATGTGCTGAACTACTTTCTCGTTTACCTGAAGGAATTGCAAATGCTGACCCCGGGTACGAGATGGATAATGTGGAAAATCAGAAAGCATTACAAATTGGTATTATCAATAGTAACAAAATTGATCCTCAAAGATATGTACATGTCATCACAGATGAACCTCAGGTTCCGCCCGAACCACAAGCAATTAATTACAAAGATTTGGACATGAAGGTAGAGCAACAGAAAGATGAAAAGATTGTAGAAATCATTAAGAAGTATCAAGGTAACAATACCCCTGCACACATTAGTAGTAGATACCTCATGATTGAGGGAGTATTATATTACATCAGTACAGTTGATGATAACCCACGGGTACGCTTGTGCATACCCAAACAATTACATGCAGATGTGTTGAAGCAATACCATGACGAATTAGGTCACCTTGGCATAGACAAAGTGTACAATAATATCAGTAGAAAATATTATTGGAAAGATTTATATAAACATATCTATAAACATGTAGAGAATTGTCTGGTGTGTCGAGCCCGTAACACCAGAGCTCACACTTTGCCATTGCAAGAGACTGATAGACCTCCATACCCTTTTGCTAAAATAGCATTGGATATGAGTGGTCCACACCCTGAAACTTTATCAGGAAATAAATATATTGTGACCTTCAAAGATATTTATTCTGGCTGGCCTGAAGCGTTTCCAGTGCCTGATAAAAAGGCGGAAACAATTGCTAACTTGATAATAGATCAAATTTTTCCAAGATTTGGATGTCCTTTAGAAATATTAACAGACAATGGATCTGAAAATGTAAATGCAGTGATGAAATATTTAACTGACTATTTCAAGATACATCATGTAACCACTTCCTACTTCCATCCACAATCTAATGGGAAAGTAGAGAGGCTACATAGAATGCTGAATGACATCTTAGCAAAACTAGCTCGAGAAGAATTAGAAACATGGGATTTATTCCTAAACCAAGCTATGGCAGCCATCAGGTTTAATGGCAGTGAATCTTCTGGATTCTCTCCATTTTATCTGGTGTATGGCAGAGATGTGGTTTTACCACTCGACAATATACTTAAACCTCGAGAAAAATATGTAGGTGAAGAACCTCATAAGATAGCCATTCAGGAACAACATAAAGCATTTCGAAAACAACAAGCTGATCAAAAGAAACGAGTATTAAAACAACAAAGATTACATGACATTACAGCAAAGGATATCACCTTTGAAGTAGGTGATCCTGTTTTATACTCCTCAGGTAAATCTAAAGGAAAATTAGAATCGAAGTGGGACTACCCATTTCGAGTCATTGAGAGAACAGGCCCAGTGAGTTACAAGATACAAGATCAATTAACTCGCAGAATAATTAAATGTCATGGAGAAAGACTTAGTAAAGCGCCTCAAGAATGGGAGGTGCCTCAACCTGTCCAACCTGTTAGAGCACGACGAATACAACGTTACGCTGCCCCGTCAGAACAGTCGACTACTGAATACAGTAGCAGTAGTGACAGTAATGAAAGTGACGATATGCAAGGGATTCAAGAAAAACACCCCTTAACGTCATTCATTAAGAATAAAAGACTAAGACGAGAACATTCTTCTTCAGAAGAAGATGGTGTTCCTTTAGCAGAATTAAGACAACAAGTACAACAGGTACGAGATTACAAGAGATGAATGAAGGAGCTACGAGCTCCTTCAGCTGATCAACTGCCATCACGGTTCATTGCTGATGATCGAAATGATCGATTAAATGATTCAATGATGGAAGTTGATCAATTGCAAATAACTGAAGAAAAAGGCCAAAGTAGTGAGCCTCAACCAAAACAGTCAAGTAAAGATATAACTGAGATGATCTCTTGCATACAAGCTGTATTAAGAGATCATAATAAGATTAAAGAACCAGGTGAGAAATTAGAATTAGGAGCAATTATGATACCCTCTACCTGGAGTACTAGTGATTAAATGTTACCACAAGACTCATGATAACTAAACGTAACACATATGGCATGCCTCTCCTTAAGTTTGAGAGAGACAAGAGAAAGTGTAAAATGAGTAACAAAATTGTATTGACTTATGATTTGTTTGGAACGAAACTATGAGTGAGCTCTTGTCAGCCTCGCGAACTGACTAAGACTCTCTTGTAGTTGGATTAACTTTCTGACCTTTTACACCCGGGAAGTGAATCGTCAGAGTGAAAGTACTTGAATCGCGTATTACTCATTGCGCTAACTCTTGCTTCCTTTCTCATTGTAGGAGCAAGATGTTGTGTTGGATGTTATTAGTTGGTCTTTTGACTACAATAATAGATGGACATACTATTATTAGAAACAATGTGATTTTTAAGAAAGTGAAAGAAGTAAATATGGTAACTAGTGATTGGAGTACAATGTTTGTTTATGAACTTCAGCCTTTTATACAATATGTGCGTAGACTTGATCGAAGTATGAAATATACCGATGGTTTGTATAATGCTACAACCATAGCTTTTCAACAAACTTTTGTCGAAGTAAATGGTGAAAACTCTACTCTTGCCGTTGCGTTACAATCGATCATAACAGATATACACCAGGAGATCAGATACCTAAATAATCGTGTTAAACGAGTAAAAGAGGATCTGAACGATTACCGCAGATTACATGGCTATACAATAATCTCGTCTCGGAAGAAACGAGGTTTGTTCGACTTTGTAGGTGAAGGATTGAGTTTTCTCTTCGGAACTGTATCCCAGTCAGATTTAGATGGGATAGCAGAAAATTTAAGACGTGTAAGTACTAATCAAGCAATGATTCAACATATTCAAAAACAAAGTTTAACCTTCATTAAGATGAATCATGAAGCGATTCTGAAAAATAGAGATTTCATGTTAAATATGTCGTGCAAATTGATGTTATTTCAAGGTCGAGTAAATCAAGAAGTTCAGAATCATGAAGATCGAATATTATATCTTGAACATTTCACTCATGCTTATCATCAGCTTGAGTTTGTAATGAGTCGATTGGAATCAATGATAATCGCCGCAGAAACCACTCTGCGGGGATTACATGATCAAATGGATATCCTAGCCGATAAGAAGTTTTCACCGAAAATAGTGGATCCTTCACTATTGACCTCAGTATTAATGAGTATTAAAGTTCAATTAGATGATAAGTCAATGTTGCCGCTAGATCTGACGACAGAATTATGGCAATATTATCATTTGCTTATGACGGCTGCCATTTATGACGACGATAAACTGGTGATCTTTATGAAGATCCCCTTACGTAATTCGAACTTACAATTCGAAGTGTTCAAGGTGCAGGCTTTGCCTGTACCCTTTGTCAATGTAACCAAGAACGCGTCGCGAGTCGCAAATAAATTAGTAGCAATATATACTCTTGAATCTGACATATTAATTATTAATAAAGAAAGGACGAAGTATGTCCCAGAAATAGGACACGACCAATGTGTAGATAACAATAAGTTGTTTTGTCCTTTAGTAGGTGCCGTACGAACGATACATACAACGACAAGTTGTATGTTAGCTTTGTTTCTAAACATGAAATTAGAGATTCCGAACTTATGTCAAATGGAAGTTCGATTGAATATCGACCTCCCGTTCAGCACTAGAATTGATGAAGGAATGTGGTACATCACGACAGATGTCCCACTACGATTCTCAATTACGTGCCCGAAATGAAGAAATCCGAAACCGAAACGGATTCTTCCGCCAATTGGAATTTTGGAATTAAAACCGTTATGTATGGCATCGAGCGGTCAATTAATGTTGCCGAGTTATTTCCATAAAAGGGATAATTCTACTTTTCGGATTGTCACAAAGATGGTGTTACCAAATTTCTCGTTGTTACAACGACAGATGTGGAAACCTGTCATAGAGAGAGTGAATATATCGACGTTTACGATACCGAAAGGAATAGAACACTTAGATGACTTACCCATGGATGACTTAATTCATGAACTTGACTCGCTAAATTTACAAATGATGGAATCATTTAAAGTCCCTATGTGGGCTTATGCTCTCGCGACTGTTGCATTAATAATAGGATTATATCTGCTTTGGAAGTGCTATCGAACCGATAGACACAAACAGATATACAAATGGTTAAGAAACCGTAAAAGTAAACCGACTTTTTCTGCTGTTGATGATAGTGAAATGTCTAATTTTGCATTTGCCGATGATGAAATCTATACTAGTATGGGACCTAGACCACAGCCTTCAGCTCCTGCTAATCCAACTGGAGCACAACAACAACAACCTCCTAAGAGTATTAGAGACATGATGAGAAAAGCTGTTCAAAACTTTAGACCTTCTCCCCAACCTAATAGGAAATCAATATATCCCCGTGTACAGCATGATGTGGATTCTGCCAATGTCCACATAACTATGTTTGATATAGACAAAGAAACTGAAAAACAGTAGTTCACACACTGTGTGTTTTTGTTTCAGTGATCAGTGTACATATGGCAGAATCTGATTCTAGTGTTGACAGTGGGATCGATGATTTCCCTGATTACCAGAGTTATTATAATGATCGTGACAATTTATATGATGATGACACTTCAAGTACAGTTAGTACTGGAACTGACAGTAATAGTACTGTTTCACGAGAACTTTTTCAAGACACTAATTCATCTAGTATAAACGTAAATATAAATAGCAATTCATCTGATAATTGTGTGTCTGTATTGGCATCAGTAGAAGCATCAACATCACCTTCTATAGCATCTTCCGACCTTTTGTCGACCCCTCCAAGTAGTGTTCAAACTCCTACTGACTCCATTTTACTATCTACACCTGAACGACTTCAACGACTTCCACCTTATTCACCTATGGATACCGTGGAAACGTTAGTTCTTCCTCCAAGATTACCTGTTAGAACCCATGATGCAATTATTCATCGAGACCCCGAGAACCAAGATGGACTCGGTGGGTTTGTTTACGATATAACAATGAGATCACATACTTCTTCCAGTATGACCACACCTACAAGTGATTCTATGCCTAGTGATTCTACCACTGTTCTGGACTCTGATGCAGCAGAGTCCGGTATCAGTGTGATACAGAACGAACTTGCACGAGCTGATCTTGAATTAGAAGTACACACCCCTCCTTTAAGTGATGTAGAAGCAAGACAATTTACTCCATTACCTACTAATGTTGTCTCGCAGCCAATAATCGATATTCGACCGAGACCGTGGGAGTGGGCAAGGAGCGAGTTTTTCGGGACACCTCACCCGTTGGCCTCTCCTCATGAATTTGATCGAGATATCATACGACCTAATACATATGAACAAGATTTTATGAGAGATACCGATCTCTTGAGTATTGAGGATGAATTTGGATGTCAATATTTTGATTTTGATTTGAATATACTATATATAGAGGTTGAGCGAGAGTTGATATATTATTATGACAGTGCTGTTGATACTCATTTAACTTTTGCAAATAGGTCTAGATATTTAGTGATATACAATTGCCCTGATTTACAATATCCAAAAATCAACGAGCAGGGTGAGATAAGTGAACCTCTATGGTATTATAGTCACCGGGTGGCTACTACCAGTAGTGTACATCATAGATTTCACATGCCAAGAAATGTAGCAGAGTTTACTCCCTTCTGTGCAAGATATCGTGACTTTAGTCGTCGAAGACGAGCACGATATCATTCAGATGGCCGACCAAGGAGTTTTCAACCCTTTGTTGTCTATCGTCAATACCACCCAGATTATGTTGGACATTTCACAGGGTCAACGTTTGATTATCGAACAGGCCCAAATACTGTGTATCGGCATTATCAATTGCCAACACAAAATGAAAACCTTCAGAATGAAGATTGAGAAATGCAGCAGAAACATAAGCAGAAAGTCTAACAAGACTAATTTATGTATATAAGATTTTCATGCATCTGGTTTCCCAATTTATGAATATCCATTGATTGGAAACCTGATACATGATGATCACGGGTCGTCTGTGTTTATCTTGTTTACTAGTCAAAAATTCTTCCAAAAAGTTAGTAATTCTGTCCTAACAGTGTAACCAGTTATTATAAATTCGGAGTTCCTGGAGTGTATTAGATAAGTTACACACAGGACTCCAGTATCAAGGCAAACAAATTTGAAAGTTGGTGGAAAGAGTGTTGATTGAGTGCACCAAGTTGCAGACGAACCCAGGGGAGCGTACTATCAAGTGTAAATTTTAGTGTATTATACGTAATTCTATTGTGACATAGTGGTTTCTTTGTTTTAAATATAGTCGTATATATTTTATTTTGTATTAATTACTTTGCTGTTGGAATGGCTTCGGTAAATACCTTAGAGTTTGAAGAATTCGCAGAAGAGCAGGCAATGTTTGATTTACATAAACGCGAGGCCTTCCAACATGCAGTTCCCCCTTGTAATGATCATTGTGTATTTTTTCCAAAGGATTTATGGAGATGTCGCCGCTTAAGGTACATTCATATATGGGAAACAAGACATTATAATCCTGCCAATGGCCAGACGGAGATAATGCAACACGAACTTGGCTATCGTTTTTATCTCTCTGAGGAAAGAAAAGTAATATTTCCCCATCTTTTGTACCTTCTGGAGTTCCCAGTAGAATTTGAACCCCATGAGGTCACTGGTCCCGGTCCTGACGAGGTCATTCATTATGTCAATGACCCCTGTTGGAATGGCCAATATTATGACCATGGACGAAATCAATTGGATGCTGAACTGGACCTGATAGCCGATCCTGGCTTGGTCTGACCATTCAGGAGTCATGAGATCTTCCCTGGTAGTACATACCCCGTTAGTGAAGATGCTGATGATTCATTTGGATTCTATCAGCACCAAATGCACCCTGCACGATTCTTTCCTCCTGGTAACGTACAGAAAACTTATGAATTGGAGAGACAACAAAAACAGTATCAGCTCCTTCGTGAAGCTTTAATCCGACATGAAGGAAGACGATTACAATGCTTTAGTTTACGAAACCAAATTATCAAATATAATGAGATGCTGGAGGTACAGACTCATTATAAGGGTCTTGGAGACCCTTGCTGTATTTGCTTAACAGAAATTTCGAAAACTTGGCAGGATTTATTTGAATGTGGCCAATGTAAACAGAAAATCCACTACTCCTGTGGTATTGCATGGGCCAGATCAAAAGCAGGTGCTCCTGAGCAAGCTTCTTGCCCGCACTGCTGTGCACCCATGAGGTGGGGCATTGGTAACGAGCCGAAGCTTCCAGTACCAGCTGAAATGAACCCACATGAGTTTTGAGTTTTAATGACAGAAGTTGAGAAGGCGACCTCTACAGCTGCGCGCCGTCGGGCACTGTTGTCATCTTTGGACGTCCTTGTATAATTTTCTTATTTCGCAAACAACAAAAGTATTCCAAGTAAAGTAAACAAAAAAGTTATTTTCAATCAAAATTACATAGTGACATTCTAGATGTGACTCCTAGTTTCGTCACTATCGACAACAGACTAAAAACTAACGAAGAACCATTAACGGGGAAAGTAGAATTGTTCATATGGCACAGCTGTAGAATAGTGTAAAATAGTTTTGTTATTTTCCAATTATTGAGTTAGTCAGTCACCTTTATTTTGTTTATTGCACTTGATATCTAATTGTTTGTAGTCAGTTTTCAGTTTTCTTTTATCTTTTATAGTTGAAAAAGTTTTTAGTTAGTCATAAAAGTAATATTCCATCCTTGAAAAATGGCCACTGCATATGCATACCGTATAGTTAACCCAACTTCAGAAGATTTTCTTCCGGAGCAGTTAGAGTACTGGACACAGAGATTTCGTATTCCTGTACCTATGATCTTTCACAACGGAGCTTCCGCTTTTCAGTGTAAAATCTGTGTGTGGGATGTGGTACAGTTAAACGAAGTCACCGGTCACTTAGAATTGATTCGAACTCAAGTTTTGTACCGGTATTGTCTCCATACAATGGAAGTAGGCCACGAACTAGTGATGCCTCACATCGTGGTAATCGAACATGAGCTCGATTAGCAACCCCTCGGGAGGCAGCACAATCAAGCCGTACAAGTGTCATTCGTTATTGGAATGACCAACGGTGGAACGGAACTTATTATGATCAACGAATTCCTTATGAATCGGAGAATGGGATCGATACATTCATCACATCTACTCTGGTCCGTCCATTTCGCCCTAGTGAATATAGTCAAATCTCCATACCTGATTTACCCCACGAATATCGAATGATCATTGGTGAAACATTCCATCATGTGCAGGTGGAACATACCTATGAATGGGAAAGTGCACAATACCGTCATCAAGTCTTGCAAACCTCGCTTGAATTGTATGCAAGCCTTCGAATCTTTCAAGCCAGACAAAATTTAGTTGATGGAGATGGGAGACAATGTGCGATATGCTTGGTGGACATAGTTGGGCCCCATGAAGCATATCGTTGTCCGCAATGTACTCAGATAGTACATCTCTACTGTGGGTTAACTTGGATGCGACAAAAGCGAAGTTGTCCTCTGTGTCGTTTTGACCTCCTATGGGGAACCCCTTTAAAGAAGCATAGCTTCGATTATACAGCCTTTAATTATCAGTTTTTCCCTTTCCCTACCAATGGCATAATGATATAGGAAACGTATTATTATCACTGTTAATATCAGGTAGAGTTTATTATTATTTAGAATTACTTAAGGAATTGAGAATGTAATGCCTTAGGAGAAAAAGGTGATTCCTGTTGTCTAGAGGCGTTTCGATATTGTTAAGACCTTAATAAATAATCCATGTAGTGCATTTCTTATCCCTAAACTGGTAGTGTCTGATCCTGGTCATGGATTCCCATCGCAGTGTTGACCGTGATGCCAATAGCATCCTGGTCACCGCATGTGATTGGTCATCCTGATTCCATGGGTCAGGTCAGCCAGTGATCCTGGTCACTGTTGTAAATTCTGGAATTCATCTGATCCAGACTCGAGCTCTGATAAAAGTTTACCGGACCTCGCGTCTTGGTTGGGAGGATTGTAATGAAATGCCCTCCATGGAGCGCGTCGGGTTAACCTCCGTGGGGCGTGTCGGAGTCATATGATTGCACTCGGGAGTCTCGGTTCCCGAAGTGTTAATCAGTTAATCAGAGTGGCCAAGTCTTACTTGGTAATAATTCTCTGTGGTATAAACTTTAATAAGTAAACGCTGTTTTCAGGCACAAGTTATGTAATTTTATTCATATTCCTAGTATATTTGCATTGCATAACATCAGTGCAACTGACCCAAAAAGTACTCTGCACACTTACTATAGAAGTGGAGCACGAGACACGAAATTAGACAATAGTCTGACCTAAAGTAACCTTACTAAGGTGTTTTCGACAGAATTTGCAATTATGACTGGCATATTAGCTAGTAAAAGCCTAACCTATAATAACCCCATCAGAATGCTTTTGACAGATTTTAGCATTGTATACTGACCCGACCTAACCTCAACACACCCAGTATCACTTTCAGCTCTGAGAATTGTGCAATCTAGCACGTTCGCTAGGCGGTACTGTCGGTTTTGAAATTGTACACCTACCAAATGCCAGTGTCCTTTTAAATGCGAGAACACATACCATTAGCATAGGATACCCACAGGATGCCCTACTATCCCGGAATGGCAGTAAGGGGTTAAGAAATACCTCTCCGCCATCTTGGGGTATAAGTGGTGTTTTGTGGTGTTTTATGACGTCAACTGAAACAAGATATGCACGACTATGCACGAATCAAACTGTATTTAAACCCACGGAAGCACCCGAGTAGACAGTTCTCTCTTTGGTCTTCCGTCGTGCAAGAAGTCACTCTCCTATCTCGTGGAAGAACGCCGCCGAACGCTGCCAGGCCAGACAACAGTTCCAGACACAGGACGCGATGAGAGCGATGCGATAATTTCGACTTAGTCTCATATCGTATTTTATATATTTTATAAATTTACCAGAGAGAGAGAATATTTCAGTTTAAATTATAGGAACTTTATTTAGGGTTTAGTGAATAAACATAGAAAACTGTAAGTAACTTTTATGTGTTTTGAATTCACCCTTTCGCTGCGGCTGCAGTATCAAGAATTGTTGCAGACTCTACAGAAACTGGTTGCCTCCTAGACTGAACACTTAAATTGTCCTGTGGCCACTTGCCACGATTGTAGTCCTAACCCAAATCCACTAGACGATCATTTTTCCGGGGTACTTAACCCTGCTATGCCACATTAAATCCATTTTAGTTATCAGTAAGTTACTCGCTTTCCAAACTATAACACAATATATATATATAGGTCGGCTGTAAATACACAAAATGATGTCATGAAAGTGGTATCCTTGGTAAGTTGCACGCGTGTTTGTTTGGGTTTTTAACTCAGTCATGTCTCATCGGAGCGACAGTTCTACGTTTTCCTCCTAAGATGGAGGGGATGTGAATCGTCTTGATTATCTGGCAATCAAAGTAATAAAATTTACTGCGAAAAATCAACAAGACTGCGAATCTTCGGTAATAAAACTCAATCACACACACACTCCGCAATTTCGCAAATTGTCGATGATTTCCGAAATAATGAGTCCCCGTTTCCCGACTTCTTAATTTCGGAAAGCGTCACTGGCCCACTTTCGATGATTGCATTATGCCAGACTTCATTGAATTTCTCATTAAACCATGTTATGATTGGTGCAGAGAGAGAGAGAGAGAGAGAGAGAGAGAGAGAGAGAGAGAGAGAGAAAATTTCTACAGGTCGTGTACCGCAATAAGCCTCTTTCTAAACTGCCATTTTGGCTTTTAATCTGTGCATGGTCACAGGACGCGAGCCCGTCGCCTGGGTGCTAGAATGTCCTATGTCCCTTATGGGACATAGGGCATTGTGGCACTCAGGCGACGAGATGTAAACATTTCAAGAAAATGCGTTGTAAGCAATGGGACATTCTAGAGAGAGAGAGAGAGAGAGAGAGAGAGAGAGAGAGAGAGAGAGAGAGAGAGAGAGAGAGAGAGATTTTTAAAAAAGTACTTGGCAGCTTGGAGTCAACGGAAGGGTTTCCAGCTGGGTTTTCTGGGGTTTTTTTAATTTCTCTTTCAATTATCCAGAGCCGTCCTTTAATTTTGTATACGAACTTGGGAATGAGATGCTTACTCATTTGAGATTGAGGCAGTTTATTTATTTATTTATTTATTTATTTATTTATTTATTTATTTATTTATTTATTTATTTATTTGTTTATTTATTTATTTTCGGAGTGAGTTGAGGAATGTTGCTTGTTTAAGGGAGGACGCGGGTAAGGTCACTTACTGTCACTGTATCATGATCGCAACACACAAACACGCGAACTTCAATTTCGCCAACTAAATGGTATCTTTTCTTTCGTTGTAAAAAAGTACTACTTCATTTCCAAGAGTTGTCACGCCCTCTTTCAAAAACAATTAGACTGAGCACACACCATGTGTTAAACGATTCAAATTATTCATTATTACACGCTAATTTTGACAAGAGGTGACCATGGCTGTCGAAAGTGTCGTTGAAGTTAAACCCCCAAAAATAAATACACTTTGATCACGGGCCCTAACCCATTGTCATTTTATGATAGAAATATGCTGAGAAAAAATACTCCTTCGAAAAAAATTGAAAAATTGTGTTGCATTGCATATCAGGGAAATAATCAAAGCTTGAATTTCTAGCTGGACCAATTACAGACTTCCTATTAAAATAATATTTGTTTCGCCAGGGATGGTAGGGACGTGGCGACGGAATCCTCGAAATGCACTTTAAGAAAATCACATCATGTAAAATCGTTATCCTGAGTTAATTTCCTCATTCACCGTTACAAAATGACGAAACATCAAAAACTGATCATTCCTGCATAAGATCTGATTTAACGTTAGGACAGTGTGAATTTCTCAAAGTTCTCAGCTTGAGCATTTGTTTAGCACATATTCAATTTCCAAAATAATACCAAATAATAATAACCTGATAATTCTATCATAAATGTGTTGACATTTCAGTTACTAGAATCAATTTTATGCCCCCTTTCACGGCTTCACTTTCTAAATTTTTCTCAGTAGTGAATTTCCAACTGGGAGAGGGACTGAGAGGAGTTTCACCCCCTGTCCCTCCCCAGTTGGAAGTTCACTACCCTACCCCCCCCCCCCTCAATCGGAAACCTCTAGCGACGTCCCTGAGGAGGGGGGGGGGTATTTTTTCTCAGCATATTTATTTCGTCAAATGGCCGAGAGTGAGTAGCTGTGCCTATAGAAAAAGAAATAACAGAATAATGGGGCACTATAAAATAAATTAAGGTGCTAAAAAAGTAAGGGAAAATTGTTTACTTTGAAATCCCCACCTCTGAAAAATAAATTTAAATTAAGTATACACAGATTATGCACTAAAATGAAGGTTGTGATGTTTTGAACACGAAAAATATATGCAATCCACTCACAGTTGACAGCAGGCACCAATGATCCCTGGAAGTCTGATAAAAGCATTTCAGGTGAACAACGCGTGGCCAAATGTGCTTCAGATATCCAAGAACAAAGCTAGGAAAATCAAAATTCTTCAAAACGCAGCGACAGAGCTGCGAGGGGTAAATTCCCAAACTCTCGGCTTTGTTTTAATTTCGTGGTTGTTGACAAGGCCAAGGTCATCTGGGCCGAAAAAGCATCGATTCAATGTCGTTTAAAATCAAATAATGAGAAAGATCGACTTCCTGCTACACACTATTAATATTTGAAGAGTTGCATAGTTGCATAGTTGTCATCTTACTTGCAAGGTCTCATGACACCTGTTTGAAAGTCTTAGAATTACGCGATTGTTTTTCGGTGAACATTCGTTGTATCGCGGGATATGCGCATGTTCGGGAGCGCGGTGGCTCAGTGGTTGACTATTGGACTTCTATGCTAGAGGTCCGGAGTTTGATCCCCGTCCGAGAGGACCTGCGTTGTGTAAATGGGCAAGGCATTTTATCCCGGTTGCCTACATGAGGGCACGATGACGCCGTGTACTAAGGCGCCCTGAACGCCGATGGTGCACATGTCTTCAAGCGCTGTAACCCTGTTTGAACGGAGCTTGAACAGAGTTAGAATGTTGAGGAGCTGACAGTTGCTCATCGATGCTCGGTGGTTCTCTCTGGGAACTCCGACTTCCCCCACCCGTAAAACTGTCACGATTAGCCATTGGGCATAAGTGTGTGACATTAAAAACTCCAATAAATAAATAAATGTGCATGTGTGTGCCATGGAACCCATCTTTAATAAAAATGCAGACAATGTTGTCCTTTCCCCAAATGCAGTCATGTCGCTGTGTCGTAAAGTGTTTTGAATGCCTAGCTTTTTCTTGGATGCCTGAAACATATTTGGCCAGGAATTGTTCTCCAAAAATATTATTTTATTATCAGTTCTGGTACGAATACGATAGCAGACTTTCGGGAACCATTGGTGCCTGCTGTCAACTCTCGGAGTTGATTAAATATATTTTGCGTGTTCTTTGCACCAAAATCTTCATTTTGATGTATATTTTGTGTATATTTAATTTGAATTTATGGAATATCAGAGGTGGGAATTTCAAAGTAAACAATTGTCCCTCACATACTTATATAGCACTTTAATGAGTACTGGAACGACACGCACACGGACGCTAACGAAAGCTCAACTTACTTTCTGACTGGCGTCGACGATGGTAAAGAGAACTTTTAGCGTAAAGTTTATTTCAGGGTGTATTTATGCGATTCAGTTTCAACCATGCGTAACTGATTGAACCTCAGGAATAGATCCTGTGGAGGTGATGTGAGAAGGGATGGATACGATGTGGAGGGGATATATCTATTGCATTTATATTTGGGTGTGGTCTACATATTCAGCTCCCAGTACAACTTATGACACCCAAGTCGTGAAGAGGATAAAAAAAGAGTTTCATAGTGAGTCATCTGGTGATTTTTTTTTATATGCTGATCTTATCTTATCGTGGGCTAATTCGGTGCGCACTACGCCCCCCCCCCCCCCCCCACACACACCCGAGCTATTGATTTACGAGCCAGTCATCCACAACCGGAGGCGGTGGATCTCCACGTGTCATCGCAGATAATACGTTACCCCACGCATACAGCTATAACTCACGTGTGGGTCTCCTGAGAGGAGTCGTTACAAATGTGCTTCCTTTCCCAAAATTTCAAAGAGAATATCATAATTCGAGAATTTGTGGGGCTGGAAAACATTGGGAGAAGCTACCAGGGTCCCATTGACTTTTCATTTTCCCAACTTCTTCTCGTGGAAGCCACAGGAGTTTGCCGACGAGAGTTTGATACTCCTCTCCCATGCTCGCTTCCAACTCGTCGTCACGCACGTAGAATGCTGCTGCTCCGGACAGAATTGCGTATCTCTCATTATTACATGCCCGTTTTATACAACCCACAACTACAGCAACACTAAACCATGCGCAAAATGAAAATCTGTTCTGCACACAAGTGCGGAATGGAAATCGTTGACGGACTCTTTTTAAATAGAAGCGAAATTTTCACTGGAATGTTCTACAAATCGTGCAACGCAACTACAAGTCGAATCACTAGCGATAGCTAAAAATCACCCCCCGAGGTCCAATGTGTTCTATGTCCCAGTAGGCACATTGAACACATTGTAACACGGGTTCCCCTCGCAAAGTTGGCTGGCGATAAAATGTGTTGTTTTTGTTGATAGTTATCAAATGAATTGCTGAGGAAGGATAAAATCCGAGGCCTGCGGCATATCGTTTTATCCTTCCGCGCTGGCCTGCGGCCTCTCGTTTTATCCTGCCGCGCTGGCACTCGTGCCATATCGATTAACCCATTCACACGCGCGTGTCTTCTATGTATTTATCTTATTTATTCCATTTACTCAACCACCCCTTGGATAATCTCGACTGCTCATTATATGTCGAAGACATTTCAACCCCCCCCCCCCCCCCCCCACACACACACACCCCAAAACAAAGAAAGTTGCCTCACTCCAGTGATTCCTGGTTACGCTCCTCCTGGGCTCAGCTGTCAACTCTGAAACTCAATACATGGGTTCAGTGGGTTTCAAAATTCTTGAGAGTAGACAGAAAACAAGGGCACCGGAAGGATCCGCGGGCAAGGAGGTGGGGGTATCAAAAAGGGCACTTGACTCTGGAACGTCTTTGTGTAAGTAACTCAAGGGATGATATAAAGCTTTAGAAATCAATCATCACCATTGAATGGATATATTGTTTCTTTGTTTGATGATTATTGACCAGCGTCTATCATGAGCCCCCTCCCCCTCCCATTGTCAATGACACACGTAAAATGCGTTAGAAAGGAATACGCGAGAGTTTCTCGGTTACAGTGCTGTACAGAAAGTAAAGACTTATCCCCACTAGTATACTTCTGGTGAAAAGGATGACGCACTGCCCCCTTTCCCTCCCCTAGATTAAATGCAATTGTAGCCCCCACCCATCCACACACACACACACTTCCTGCGCCCTTGATAGAATGTTTAGATCGGTGCCAGTTCTCAAAGTAAATCACTTTTACAACATACGCATTGCAACTTGTTGTGAGGTAATACAACTGACATTATAACGCCACTCCTAACAATAATTGGTCATGGCGACTGCTGTCAGAAATAATGCCCTGGCGTATGTATATAAATAACAGTTAATTGTGCTTTCAAAACCAAGAATCGATGTACATCAGTCACACCAATATTATATACCAAGGGAATTATAGTGGAATTATTTAAGAACTCACCCTTGAAAACTTAAGACAACTCTCTGTTTAAATTACATAATTTAGGATTTTCAATCAGGCGCGTAGCCAGTATTCTATAATAGTGTGTGTGGGGGGGGGGGGGGGCGGGGGGGGGGGCAAAGATAGTATTTAGAAGGCTGTTGTGTGTGATGTCGGGGGGGGGGGGGCTCTCATAGTCCTAACTGGGACTCTCCGGTCGTTGCCCCCTCCCCGTTTAGGTAAGTGGGGCGGGGGCACAAGAGGGTCCTAGTTAGGACTGCCACCCCACCCCACCCCGCCACCGAGAAAAAATTTTGCAAAATTAGTGCTCTAAGAGCGAATCTGATGCATTTGTAGAGTGTAGAGGCCCTACATTGGAGACCATTTTGGGGCTCTATGTTGTGTGAAAGTTGAATTGACTCAAAAAATTTTTTTTGGGGGGGGGGGGGGAGGGCAACGAAAAGTTTAGGGCGGATTGAGGCTTCCAGACCCAAACACCGTTCCCCTTCCGTTGCTACGCCACTGTTTTCAATCTTCTTGATATATCATGAATCTGTTCTTCACTAAAATAAAAAATACATTTTTTTAAAAAATGCATACAATTCATTCAATTCAAAATATAAACAGTGAATAAAATTGAATAATAAAAAAAAAACATTGTAATGCGTTTGATGAAAAAAAAAATATAAACAGAATAATATTTACTCGTACAAGCTTGAGAAATAATTGTTAACTGTTGAAAAGACTAACAATTGAGGATGCAGAATTTCAAAAACATCGTCTCTTCAGAAAATTAAATCTGCATTATCAGTATGTGTTAAGAGAAACTTCTGCTCTCCCTCGTTGGATTTGAACCTCCTCATTAGAACATTTTTATTATGTCATGTTTTTTAAAGAATTTGTGAAAACTTGGAATGGTCATTTTTCACATTTCTCGAAATATAATTATTTAACTGTGTTCGCAGTAAATTTGGTTTTTCTTGTTGCAGTTTATGGGAGAGTGCCCAGAGGCACTCTCCCATAAACTGTAACAAGGCAAATTCTGATATACTGGATCATGATTTAATTATTTATTTATTTGCTGGTGTTTAAGGTCATATATTTCTGCACAATGGCTAATAATGGCCGCAACACAGATATAAACTCACTCAAGTTTAACCAATCATTTAGATCCATGTTTCCGATTTTAAAGTACTCCTACCCCAAGCATTGGTTACTCACGGGGGCCTATTCTAACGGATCATGTTTGACAGATCTATACCATTACAAAGAACAATAAAATACAAATCCTTTTAGCTGTTGTTACGGCAGTTAGTTATAAAAGGTATACTATTACATTAAAATACAACCTTTCTCTTTTTCAAATGGAAAGACAGCAAAAAGATTTACAGAGTATTATTGATTTATTTATTTATTGGTGTTTAAGGTCACATATTTATTGCACAATGGCTAATCATGACCGTGACAGTTTTACGGGTGGGGGAAGCCGGAGTACCCTGAGAGAACCACCGAGCAACGGCGAGCAACTGTCGGCTCCCCAACATACTAACTCCACACAAGTAGGGTTAGTATTGGTTGAAGACAAGTGCACCATCGACGTGCAGTGCGCCTTTGTACACAACGCCACCGTGCCCCCCACGTTTACTGAGTATACTCAACCCTTTACACGAAAAAAAAAAATAATAAAAAAAAAAATAAAAATAAAATCCTCCCTCCCCTCACTGATTTGAAAAAAAAAATTGCCTGAGAATCAATTCATTTTTTTTATTTGGCCTTATTCTGAAAGGCGAGTGTCTATTTATTTTCACATCTGTCTTTGAAACGGTTTAACTCTTTATCTAACCTGAATAGCAGACGACACTTGTGAAAATTTTTGAATAACTAAATATTTTCATTTTTTGACTCAAAATCACAGCTTATGACCCCTCATTGGAACGAGCTCGTTGATCAAAAGCTATGATTCAAAAAGAGTTCAAGGGGAGACACTTTGAAGGATTTTAAAAACATCTCGCAGATTCGACAGTTTCCGTATCGGTGAGACTGAAATCGAATGAATTCAAATCATTGGGATGAAAATTTAAATGACGAATTTTGTGAATAGAGCTGAGCAGATATCGCCCTTACTTTGGGTAAAGGTTAAGTCCTTAGGTTAATTTTGCGTTAAGAACTAACGTTCACACATGCACGCAGCAGCAGGTGACTAAGCAGTGTTTCACATGATTGTTGACCGCCAAATGATGTACAAACACTGCCAAAATAAATGTATCCTGCCCAGGGCCGTATTATCCATAAGACTGACTAGGCTGAAGCCTAGGGGCCCGGAAGGGGACAAGGGGCTCGCCAATTTTTTTTTATTTGCTGGGGCACTGTTACTAGTGCCTTAGGGCTTCAATGATTGAGGGCATTTTGCATTCTGCGCAGTAGCGATACATGTACATATGTATTTAAATAATATGTTATGTCAAGTTGTGAGTAGAATTCTTCAGGAGGACCCTCAAAATGGATATAGGGCTATGTACTGCCGGCTTAGTGCCTACCGTACCAGAGTCAGGTTGTCAGCTGTAGCGGGGTGAAAGATTGAAGTGCCGGAGGGGGCCCCGTCCCGAAATACCTAAAAGCCTAGGACCCGGCCATGGGTTAATACGGCACTGATCCTGCCACTAGAGCAATCAAGGAAGAATACACTTGGTACAACTTTTTCAGCGCAATATAAAATGGGAAGTTTGTGACTGTATGGGGAGTTAAGTGTTAATAAGTACTCAAATCTTGCCTCCATTATCTATGTTTTGAAAGTTAAAAATTAACCTTTTGAACACGAAAAGTCGTTCGAAAAGCCGGTCAAGTAATATGATACGTCGTAACTTCATTGAGTATGGTGCTTGCTAAGTGAATGTGTGTGATGGACCAATCAACATGTTCACCGTGCAGCCCCAAGGCTTGCACGCTGAAAATATTAATTGGTCCATCTCCAATTAATGAATATGGTCTCTTCCAATTCCAGTCATTTAATGGTTCAAAGGGTTAAGAAATTAAATTTGCTAGAAAGAAATGGACAGCTGTGTCATTAACCCTTTACCCAACGTAATGGGAAAAACCGGCCAGCGCTATTGGCAAAAATCGACAATTACTTTTCATTATTTTTTTCATTTTTTGTCTCAAAAACATAGGTTATGACCCCTCGTTGGAACGAGCTCGTTGAGCTCGTTCCATCGAGGGGTCATAACCTATGTTTTTGAGACAAAAAATGAAAAAAATTATTTATTCAAGAATTTTTTTTGCAAGTGGTCGTCTGCTTTTCGTGTTAGGTAAAGGGTTAAGTCGTTGAAAGGTCGTATAAACATTATGAACGGCCCAAAAATATGGAATCTTGTTTCCATTTCAGTTATTACCAACTAAGTCGGTGTTTTTTTACTTTCTCTTTTTCTTTTTTTTTTTTTGGCTTCATAAAAGTAAGCCTCTTCTGTAACAATCAAGCAGCCATTTCATCAATAACTGTAACAAATTGAATCTAATGAATAAATAATAAAAATAAATTTCTCACCTTTGGTCCCCCACAATTCAAGCCTGTGTGGGCCGCGAGAGCAGCAATCGATCTGGAAGGGGGTTCGACTAGTAATCCATAAGGTGCTGAAGAGGCGAGCTCACCGCAGTTCAAACAACTGCAAATCCACATCAATAATATTGATATTAATGACGGAATATTTCTCATGTTGGGATCTGCTAAGTAAAAATGTTAATGCTTTGCTTTCAGTTGTCTTTTTTATATTTTTCTCTTGTTACGTTATGTCCATAATATTCTCTTGCTGCCCTGTCCGAACCATTTTTTACAATGCGAGGATTTGCGCTTTTTGATGGCTCAAATTGATCACTTGTCCGTAGTTAAATGACGTCAGTGAAAATTGACGAATGAGATCACTTGAGATAGAGTTCTCAACAGAGCAAGACGACGAAAGACTGTGTTATCCATCTTATATCTTTACGATCTTCTTAAATGTCAACTCCAAGGCTTGCTATTCGAGCCAGTGACATCGGAAGCAACCATGGAGGCAGGGGACAGGGGTATAAAATGGCACTCGACTCAGGACATGAATTAAGGCTGGGAGTTTACAACGTCTCATAAATAAACAGATGTTCACAACGTATCATATTTATATATATATATATATATATATACATTGTTTTTCACTATTTGCACTTCATTGTCTACCATCGCCTCAGGGCACCGGAAGAAGACCGACAAGGCCGAAAGCCTTGTGAAAGGAATTATCATAGGTCGAAAAGATGTTATTTTTTTCTTCATCTATATCAACAACGCCCTATACGGCTCACCAATCTTGGTGAGCCGTATAGATCGTAGTTGACAAGACGAAGGCATGCCTTGATTATGCAGTCAAGGGGAGGGGGGGGGGGGGCACTAAAAAATTGCAAGACGTGACGTCCTATTTTTTATTTCGGCTCCTTTTTACACCCACCCACCCACTACGCGCAAATTTTTCTACTGCCGTTCTCAGACACCCACCCCCACTCTCCCATTAAAATCCAAAATAAGCTTATAAACTTAGTAGGCACAGCTGTCTTTAGGGGTTTTTCATAATGTTCTAACCCTTTACCCAACGTAACGGCCAAAACCGGCAGCGCTATTCTCAAAAATCGCTAATTAATTTTTATTATTTTTTTCATCGTTGAACTCGTTCCACTGAGGGGTCATAAACCTATGTTTTTGAGACAAAAAAATGAAAAAAAATTAGTTATTCACAATCATTTTTTGGCAAGTGTCGTCTGCTTTTCATGTTAGGTAGAGGGTTAAACTGGTACCAACCAATTTAAACCTCATGGGCTGCTGTGGGCCCCAATCTACAAATGACAAGCTGTTCATTATAGGCTTGGCCAGAGCATGTGTTCATATACGGGAACAAATTTTCATTAGAATTGTTCCCAAAATAGTGTCTGCACATTTTCTACATTTTCGAACAAGAACACCCACCCCCTACTAACGTGTGACATTTTCCCCAGTTTAAGCCCAATATTCTCACATATGAAGCCTCCTGATGTTGTAATTTATGTTAAGAGTGTGATGTACAACATCATCTTTAAGGGTTTGAAACACAAATGATGGTATATATTAAGCTGATATATTGATATATTTTTTAAAAAATCAAAAAATTGCACAAGTTGGAAATGCACATATTGTAGGTTTTCAACAAAAAATGACCACTCGCGGGTCTTAGTGTGACATTACAAGTTGCATGGACGAAATATTCCGGGTAAGCGTTTATTAACCCTCTAGAGGCTGCCAAGCATCGTAATTTTTGTTGAAATGGGCTGTTTTTCAGGCACGCACATCACCCAACGTGTACCTGATAAATAAACATAATCTCCTTTGTTGGAAGTGGAATTCACCGAAGACCATTTTTGTAAGTAATAAGGGTATTCACAAAACCAAGCGTCAACCCATTTTGTGGTTGTTAATAGTGATACCCATCAAAGGCTTAAAAATTTATGTTTTCCCTGGATTTCTTTACAAACATCTGGTAGGGTTTTCAAGAGAAAATGGCCATTGATAGGTCATGGTGTCACATTACCAGTTGATTGGATAAATTATTCCTCTAAGCATTTGTTAACCCTCCATGGGCTGCTAAATGTCAAAATTTTGAAAAAATAGTCTGTTTTTGAACAACAACAACATCAAATGGGAATACAACAGAGGAACGTAACTTCTTTTACCGGACGCAAAACTGACAGGGAAACATTTTTGTAAGTAGTAAATGTATTCAAAGATCGAGGTCTTAACCCATTTTTGACTGGTTAAGGAGATATACCCCTTAAAAGCTTAAAATTCCAGTTTTCTGTGGATTTCTCGATTTCTCAAAAAAAAATTTTCAAGAGCAATTGACCATTCGCAGGTCTTCGAGTGGCATTAAAAGTTGCATGAACAAAATGTTTTGGTAAGCATTTGTTAACCCCCCAGAGGCTGCCAAGCATTGACATTTGGAGAAAATGGGCTGTTCTTGGGCAACCATAACACCAAATGTGTACCTACGAGATAAACATAACCTCCTTCATTGGAAGAGGAAATCACCGTCGATCATTTTTGTAAGTAATGAAGGTATTCACAAAACCAAGCATTAACCCTTTAGAGCTGGTTACAGAGAGATGCCCCTCAAATGGTTAAAAATTTGTGTTATCTGAGGATTTCTTTAAAAACATCCCGTAGATTTTCAAGAAAAAATGGCCATTCTCAGATCTTAGTGTGACATTACAAGCTGCATGTACAAAATATTCCTGTAAGCATTTGTTAACCCTATGCAGGTTCTCAAACATCAAAATGTTGATAAAATGGGCTGTGTTTGCGTACCCCCAGCACCCAAAGTTGGGAGGAGAGATCAAAATAAGTGGAAGTAGAATTCACTGAGAATTATTTTTGGAAGTAATAAGTGTATTCAAAAAACAACACTTAACCCATTTTTGTCTGGGTAAACAATGATACACATCAAAAGCTTAAAATTCATGTTCTCCATGAATTTCTCTGAAAACATCTTGTAGATTTTAAAGAAAAAATGGCCATTCACAGTTCTTGGTGTGACATTACAAGTTGAATGAATAAATATTCCTGTTAGCACTTGTTAACCCTCTACAAGCTGCCAGACATCAATATTTGGGATACATTTGAGATAAAATGAACCACTTTTAAATTGACACAGCACTCAGTGGGTATGTGTCAAACAAACATAACTCCTTTTGTCGGTCATTGACTTGTTGGACGACGATATTGACATTAAACCACTCCACCGTTAATGATGGTTTTCATCTAAACAATTTTTTATCAAACTCTGTCATTTGAGATTACTATCCTCACCTTTCTCATAACATCAATGAAGGGACTTCAGTGAGACAGTTAAAAACAATTCATCAGACACTGTGGGGTCATGAAAAATCATGGAATCTCATTGGGAAAAGCCATGATTCTCCAGAATCATAAAGTCTAGTTACTATATATTTTCCTTTATTTCCTGCAATATCGAAGAGTATATATATATAAATATAAACGCAAAACAGACAGTGAGTGAACAAACAAATCTAGAAGAAAATAAACAAAGAAGTGAAAAATGACAGCAAGATGATGTCAAGGTATCCGGACAAAATACCCTCGGACAAAATACCCTTAGGACATAATACTCTAAAAAAATACCCTTAGGACATAATACCCTCAATAGGTAGGACAAAATACCCTCGGACAAAATACCCTCAGACCAAATGTATATAAAGTTGGATTTTTGGTGTTGGGGGGGGGGGGGGTGGGGGGGGGGGGGGTAATTGCATCTAAGGCACTAGCCGGAGTTTTGTTTGAAATAACAAGTACCAATATTTTTAATTTTTTTTATTTACTCTTTACCTAACGTAACGGCCAAAACCGGCCAGCGCTATTCTCAAAAATCGCCAATTAATTTTCACTTCTTTTTCATTTTTTGTCTCAAAAACATAGGTTATGACCCCTCGTTGGAACGAGTTCGACGAGCTCGTTCCAACGATGGGTCATAACCTATGTTTTTGAGACAAAAAATTAGTTATTCAAGAATTATTTAAGGGTATTTTGTCCGAGGGTATTTTGTCCTACCCATTGAGGGTATTATGTCCTAAGGGTATTTTTTTGAGGGTATTATGTCCTAAGGATATTTTGTCCGAGGGTATTTTATCCTACAATCGATGTCAATAATGTACAAGTTTATCTACACAACCGGGTATTCTGACTGGGGCTGAAGGCGTCAGTCTCAACTGCCCCTCCCTACAGATCAGGAACGAAGTAAGTTGCTATAAGTGGTGAAATAGCTTTTCCTAGAACCAAATGCCACAAATCACAGTCTGACATTTATAGTACCACACCTCTGTAGGAAGGAATACCTGTCATCGACTTCCAAAACCCACAGTGGATCTAGAATGCAGTTATGACTGCCTTCCCATATCAATGAAGGCTAGGTTATTTTGTTTTCTTATTGGCGTGAGCAGGGATGTGGCGACAGGGGGTGGGGGAGCCCCCCCCCCCCCCCCCCAGCTAGGAGTATTGTTTTCAATAGTTGGAAATTCCGAGGCCAAAAATCAAATAGTTGGCAATTTAATAAATTAACATTGTTCATGAAAAATATTAAAATTCCAACTACCGGTAATGATGAGAAATTTTGATCTTTTGTTTACAACTGGAAACTTGAGTTTCAAATTTCCTACTCTAAAATTGACATGGCCCCAAAATTTCGACTCTGACATCAATCCGGTAAATTTTCTCGCCCAGACACATTATAATGATGCTTTTTTCCGTTTCAGGACAAGTGAAAATTTTCAGAAGGGTTC